>JARFJB010002098.1:62500-707500 GCA_036346205.1 Vesta saturnalis
CTGAACATGGTAAAAAATCAGTAATCATAATACGCATATTCAAAAACTCCAATCCACAGTGCAAAAGCTTTATTTTAAATGATTTACAAAATCAAAATAAACGAACAAAAATTATTAAGAAAAAAAATTAAATAATAGGTACACAACACAACTATCGACGAGTCTCCGTATGCCCACCTTGTCGTTCAATACATCTAATTGTCCGATCCTAAAATTCATTTAGGGTAGATCGCAATACTCTTTCCGGAATATTTTCGCAATGAAATCGGATAGAGTTTTCCAACTACTCGAGATTATGAAATGGTCGATCTTTATAAACTCTTTGTTTTAAATTTCCCCATAAAAAAAAGTCTAGTGGGGTAAGATCTGGCGAACGAGGAGACCAACGTGGATCGGTATTTCGCCCTAACCATTTGTCACCAAATTCTTCATTTAACCAATCAGAAACCATTCTAGCCGAATGCGCGGGACATCCATCATGTACAAACCAAAGTTTACGTGGTTCCTCTAAGCCCATGTTATCAAAAAAGTCCGTTAGTTCGTTTTGTAAAAATTGTAAGTAGGTATCCCCCGTAAGGTTTTGACGAAAAAAAAATGGTCCTATTAACTTTTCGTTGATAATACCGCACCACACGTTTATTTTTTGATAATATTGGTTCTTACTGTCAATAACAAAATTTGGATTCTCATCCAACCACCACCTACAATTTTGGGACGAGATAACGCCATTTGTGGTAAATGTGGATTCATCCCCAAAAAGAATGTGTTCGTGGAAGTTAGGTTCTTCTTCTATTTTTCCTTGAATCCACATGGAGAAGTCAAAACGCAAGTCATAGTCCCGCTCTTGAAATGTGCAAATAAACATTGGCTTATAGGCATGGAACTTGTTATTTTTTTAAATATTCTTGACACTGGTTCTTTTTACGCCCGTATATTTATAAATTAAAATTTATAAAGTAAAACTAGAGTAAAGCGAACGAATTTCATATTAACGTAAATATTAGTATACACACGATTAATTGAAGTCTTTATCAAGCGCGAGCTGAAAAACGAAGCAGTCACTAGCTGTATGATACTGGAAGTTGCAAGCATCGCCCCAGCTCAATCATATCGACGAGGTCACCCTCTGAACCTGTCATAAGTGTCTGTGTAACAAAACGGCCTCCCCATGTAAGGTAACATTTTTATGTTTTTTTTTTATTGTTGTGGTTGACAAAATTAATTAAATTCTTGTGTGCATTTCACTATTATGATATTTTTTTGTACAAACGCATGAATGCTCTGTTCTTTTGGAGGTTAACTTTTGATTATTTTATCGTCTAAATTTTTAAGACCAGCGCATTAATTTATTAACCATTTAAATTTATTTGTGTGTTCCATATTTGTTATTTTGGTACGTCGAAATTACAGTAAGTTTAGTAAAAGGCCGTTAATGAAACTCCAGCTAGGGTCACACCCAATTTAGATAAACTATTTGATGTAACTCGCAATGTAAACCTATTGTATCCGATTTTATTTATTTATTTATTTTACATTACATATATTTAGGTTATTGGACTTGTGTTTTTTTTTATCTGAATCTATTATTACACACCATCTGACGAAAAGCATTTTTAATGTTTAAATTGTTTTTAATTTTCTCTTCGAATTAACATCACTACGTTGTGTTTAGTTTAAATAAAACAATTACGGCGGAAAGCGTTTCAAGTGATTATTTAACTATAGAGTAAAATTTAGATTTGTTTTTTTTTATTTTTGACTTTGATTGCGATTTGAGAAATCTGATTTTAAGTGGTTGTGTACAGATTTAGACTGGTTATTTTTTTATTTCTTTTGTTTAATGAAGTGAAAGTATAGAATCTTTTTTTTAGTAACGTAACGCAACAATAGATTATTGTTTTTTTTTACCAAATTAGTGATTGATTTTGCGGCACTAAGCACTAAGAATGCAAATATTTTTGAAGCCTTTCAGGTTAGCGAGATCTGCTGGTCCCAGGTCCACCTGCGTAGACTACGTATAGATAAGTAAGTTATATGAGTATTTTGAGTGTGCTGTGAACTAACGTAATTAGGCATTTCAACCCCTATTTTGCATTTCAAATACTCTGGAGCCCGTTTCCGGCTTTATGATTTTTCAACCCCTATTTGGACTTATATATGCGCCAAATTTAGTACATCTTACCCACCACGACCCCTGGCTAGTCGTGAAAGAAAGCCAATTTTATCTGTTATTTCGTTTTACTGCCAGTTTATACCGTAACAGTAGTAATAAAAAAAGCAAATTAGGTATTTTAGAAGCAATCGAAGTATATAAACATAATCCGAAGTTACCTTTATTGAACGAACACGTTGATCTTTGAGACTCACCTTTAACAGATCTTTTAAATATAGAAATATAATTTACATCAAGTTTGTTGTTTTACTTTATTGATTTGTACCATAACTACTGGTTTTGTTATTTTACTGATATACCTTCTCGTGACAATGATACACGTTGTATTGAAACTGGCAAAGAAATAAGTAATTATATAAAAGAAGTTTTGAAATTAAATCGTGTTTAAAACATTAGTGTTATTAAATATGAAATTCTACGAAGTAAAGTCGAAGACAATAAATTTATTTAGTGATCCGATCAGGTATAGCAGGTTCCTAGTTAGACTTATTAAAACACGTTGTGTATAAAAATGACAATGAACTGTGTTTAGGATGTTGGTTTAGCGATGTTGGTTTGTTTATTAAATATACTACGTTATACTCGAATACAAAAACTGTCAGTAATCTAGTCACATATAAGCCACTAGTCAGAGTTAATAGAAAATCCTAAGTCGTGTATAAAAAAAGATCATTTTAGGGTATACTAACAGGTGCTGATTTGTTTGCTAAATATTATACTCGAAAGAAAAAACCAGTAAGTGATCTAATTAGATATAACAGGTCACTAACTGACGTAACTGCGTATTTTAAATCATTTATTTAACCCTCCTATTGTGTTCGGTTCAATATGACCCAATCGCGTTCTTCTAATGTGCATAATTCGTTAATTTATTAAAATATTTGGTTGCCACTGCATGACTTTTATTTCATTACTCTAATAACGGTGTACCTAGACTGATATTAGAAAACTATAATTAGTTTTTTTTTAATGCACTGTGTTTGAATCTATGCGACCCGATGATTTGTGTGGTTCAAATTAGAAGAACGAAAAGCAGATTATTATCCTAGACGAATGTATTTTATTAGTTTTGTTTTATTTTCATAAATATAAATAACTTACATAACATTGCCACATTATTGCGCAAATATTGCGCATATTGCATGCGTTATTTGCGTACTGGTAAACAAGTTTATTCCTGTTGAGGCTTGTTTGTGACTCCGCGTATAGACGCAGCAGAAAATGTGTAGTGAGAAACTGCTTACGGAGAGAGAACTTTTGTGTGTTTCTGATAGTGATTCTAATGTTTCTGAAGAAGTAGACCCTTTTGTCCGAAACCGAGATATATAATAGCGAATCGGATGATGAAGTGGAAGCTACGATTTCAGATGAAGCTGATACGGATAATCACGTAACTTCAAAAGATGGCAATATAGTATGGAATGCAAAGACACATCAATCGGGAAGGTTATCAGCAGCAAATATTATTTCGTTGATTCCTGGGCCAACAAGATATGCTACGTCGCGAATAATTGATATGAAATCCGCGTACTTCTTATATTTCACGCCCAAAGTTGTAAACCTAATTTTGAAAATGTCACATTTGCAACAGGAAAAAGTTCTTTCTTAAACATTTTACTTTACCAAGGACACGTCGATAGTTTCCTATATTCCGAAACGGAATAAAATGTTACGCTCATGAACACCGTGCACCACAACAACGAAGTGGGTAACCAAAATCATAAAAAGCCGCTTATGATTTTAGATTACAACAAAACTAATGATGCTGTAGACACGTTAGACAAGTTAACAATAACATACACATGCAGACGGCAAACCAAAAGATAGCCAATGACTATTTTTTACAATATCATGGAGGTTTCAGCTTACAACGCTTATGTTCTGTGGTGCGAAGTAACTCCAACCTGGAATGCTGGAAAACTTACATAACGGTGACTATTTCTTGAAGAACTGGGTAATTCCTTGATCACTCCATTATTGCAAGAAAGAAAACGTCTCCTTCGAAGTATTCCTGCAGCTGAATTGATTATAAAGTCACGTTCTTCAAGCAGTAATGCGGAAATAAGGTACCAATCAACCACAACCAATCGTAAGAGATGTAATTTTTGTCCCTCTTCAAATGATAATAACACTAATATGGTATATTTTAATTACTCAAAATACCTATGTAAAGCTTATGTATATTACTACTGTCAAGACTGTAACAAATAAATGTATATACCTAACTACTGCGTTTTTCAGACATTTATAACAATATGTAATAAAAATAAAATAACTTAATAAAATGTAGTAAATAATAAATACGACATCTCATTTCTTATTATTATTAACTGTTATATCAGTTTAATCACAATAAAACGGCAACCATAGTCTCCCGGGCCATAATGACCCGAACACAATAAGTGAAACCAAAATGTTAACACAATAGGAGGGTTAATAATAGTATACAAGTATAGTAATGCAAGTAATATGTTTTATTACGGCCTGAAAAAGTTATGAAAGGGTAACTGTACAGTTCAACTGTTGGAATAATTGGAAAATATAGTACGTATTTTAAAATTGAGAATTTCCGTGGAAATATTACATTGTTATTAAAGTATGGTTCTAATTGAAATAAAATAATATAGTATTTATTGGACAACAACCAGTTTTGGAATAAAATTGGGGAGAGAAAATGAATCCAAAGTTACTGTCGTGTATGTAATAAATTAGCAGAAAATTATATAAAGCTATGTCTGATTTTATTACTTTAACTCTAATTAATTTGTTTATATCTAGGGTTATGCTCAGTTTAACTTGGTTGGCAGCATATTACAGTCCACTGCTTTGGTCGCTTGAAAAACTGGATGCATGACGTGAGACGATGAATCTGATAATATACAATAAATCTCTTCGGTGGCAGTTATAAAAGCTTGTTTTATAGCATACAAATATTAACATACATGAGCAATCTACAGCACACGATTAATTTGTACTATTCATTAGATAAACTTTTTTGAAATAAACATTTAGGCAGCTGCAATGCAAATATCAAAAATAAAATAAAAGCTAACAAATAAGTCGGTTTTCCTTTGAGCTATTTTAATATAAATGAGCCCCTGCAGTTCCATTATTAAATAAGTGCTCACTGAGCGAATGTAGAGACAATTAAAAAGCTTTTATCAAACTACATTTTCCTCATTATTATTCTAACTTAATAACGCAAGGGATTTATTTTAGTTTTAGAACAGTACGTTCAAAGTAACTGTACTACGTGATCATCATTAGATACCTCTTGTCAATTAATTAAAAAAAAATCGTCTGTATGATTTGTAAAGCTATAAAATTTTACAATGGAGTTAGTTTACTTTCTTTCACTAAAATTCTAAAGTTATACGTTACTCATTATCGTGTCTTATGATTTATGAATTATAAAATTATTACCCCAAAAGGTAGATAATAAGTAAGTAACCTTCCTGTTTCTGATGACACATTATTTAGTTAGAAAATATCACTAAAGTTAGCTTATTGAAAGAAAAGTTCACACGGGTTTTAATTAATGCTGTTTTGCCAGCTCTTAGGAACATTTAACTTTTTGCTTTTTTCACTAATTAGCTTAGCAATCTTCATGCTTTAGGAACATTAATAAACTATTCAACAAGTTTTGATACTGTGTTTTACTTTTTCGTAAATTTTCCCTGACCTGATTATTTAATACTAATTACCGTTAATTAAAAAATCAATTCTTCTTTTAATTAAGATCCATCCAGTTGCTAACATTTCTAATGAAATTGGTAAAATAACTATCTGGATTTAATACGATTAACTCGCACTTTTTGATACAGAAGTGTTAAACGTCGTTATTGTTTACTAGAAATTGATTAATATAGCAATGCACCAAATATTAAACTTAAATATGCAATAAGCATGATAAAATTTGACGAACTAAAAAACCAGCCAGATCTACAAAGCGATTTTTCTGCTAGTCTTTATTGAAGATAATCATATTTTGTTTCAAACGCGTTATGTGAACTTCCAAATAAAAACCTAAGTTGGACGTATCTAACCTCTCTAAATAAAAATAATAATAATAGGCTAACATTCCATTAATATAAGTAATTTGATTGTAATCTCATTATATTTATAATTTACATCAGTTCTACATACATAAAGACAAAATTTGCATCAATTGGGGCTTGTATCTCGATGGCGCAGATGGTTAGCGCGGTACTCTAGCAAAGTACAGTTTGTAGGGTCAAATCCTAGTCGAAGTAAACTTTTTATTTATGTATTTAATAAAATTAATCATAATTTTTAATTTAAAATAATAATAATTTTTGAAAACTAGTTGGGGGATCGATACTTATCGATATCTAAGATAACTATAAGTAAATATTCGTAATTATTACGCATACATCTAGATAGAAAAGCACTAATTGAAAATATATTTCTTGATGAATACTTTATAGTAGTAGTTTGAGTTGTGAGATACTTAAGACTCAGTCTACGCCGAATATCGAAAATAAAACCAGAAATCAAAATGTCAATAGTTTTAATGGTTGATTTGAGTTGATTTTCATTCGGTTAACATTATAGGTTCTGAAATGTCTCTAACACGTTTTGTCGCCTTGTCCTAACTTATATAGTGCTGATGTTGTTCTATGAAAATAATTTTTCTATTTAGCTTGTGCATTAACCAATTGAAATTTGATCAATGTGTGATCTATTAGAGATTTCATATTATTAAAATTTGGTGGTATTTCTACAACTTGTCTTTTAAACATCATTTTATTTACGGATGGCAGGTTGAAATCAAAAGGTGTATTTCTCAATTCCAGTAAAGGGAAATATGAATCTCCATTCCTAAAATCATGTTTAACAGTTCTTAAATGTCGTTTTACTACTCCATTAGTGTTTTGCATTTTCCAGGATTGTGAAAATTCAATAAATTATTGAGCTCTATTGTCAGAATAAACGAAACGTGCAAAACGAGTTTGTATAAAATATTAATTTGCGATGTTTAATTTGGCTAACTAACTTACGCTACATAGAATGAAGTAATAATTTGTGTTGAAAACTTCCATACATTATTTTCCTTCTTTGGGGGTCTTTACGGCATCAGTATATTGGGGAGTCAGTAACTACTGATTTTTTGAGTACCACACTTTTTTGGATAATAAATAACAGTATTGGTTTGAGCAGAAGTATACTTATTTATTGCGTGTTTTACATACTTATTGTGTTTATTTACGTGTGTTCTCTAGCAACTTCATTTCTCCTAAACTAAGCGTCCTTTTGCCTGACGCTACTTACACATCTAGTGCATCTAGTGCAGTACTGCATTACTGATCCCAAAAGATCAGACTATGTTGAAATATCATTTTGAACATGTTCCAAGGGATTCTAAAGCGGATAACAATGGTTTGGATCAGTTTATATATATATATATATATATATATATATATATATATATATATATATATATATATATATATAGTGAAAGTCTCAGAAGTTATGTCTAAATTCATTTAAAGTTCAAGGGCTTAGTTTTTAGAGAAACGCTCGGGCACGTCGATTTTTATTTTTGACTGCGGTTTTTCTAGTGGTAAAATTTTGTATATAGGGTGGCCCTAAGATTAGTTACGACCACCAACTATATTTTGTCAAATGGAAACACCTGTTTTTTATTTCGTTTTCTGAATCTGCTTTGAATTCTGAGTAAATCTCATGTACCATGTCAACAGATCTCGAGATATTTACGAAAAAAAAATAAATATCGTTTTTACACAACTATCAAAAACACTTGCAAAATAATCGAACACGCGCACCCGCACGTGCACCCGCACGCGCACGCACACGCGCTCACGATCGCACTCGCACTCGAATACTTGCACGCACACCCACACTCACATCCATACACCCCACACCCCACACCCCACACCCTCACACCCGCACACCCTCAAACCCGCACACCCGCGAACACATCCACACACACACACACACACACACACACACACACACACACACACACACACACACACACAGCACAGACACAACACACACACACACACACACACACACACACACACACACACAGACACACACCCACACCCACACGCACACGCACACGCACACGCACACGCACACACACAAACGCACACGCACACGCACACCCACACCCACATCTACACCCAGACCCACACACACACGCACGCACGCAAGCACGCACGACACACACACACACACACACACACACACACACACACACACACACACAGACACACGCACATAGAGGCCTATTAACCTCTGTCTGCCTATTTTCGTAATGAACTTATTACAAAGGGGTTGCACAATTATCCTAAAACATGTTATTACAATTATTTCATTTCTTTTAATGTCCATTCTTTAGATTGCAAAGTCGTATGGTGTTCTACACCAAATATTTTACTATCATGTACCCATTGAACTGTCTACAGGTTAATGCTTGAAATTTTAGTAAATTTTATTTTTAAATTTTTACTTGGCATATCTCTGTCGTACTTTGTTACAAGGAGAAAAAATATGCATTTGTACAAGTGTTACATCCTTAAAAATTACTTAAATGTTGTAGAAGACCAACCACATGATTTGAATAGTTTTTACAACATCTTAGATAATAAACTGTTTCCAATTGTTTCAAGAATTGCAAAAATAGCTTTGAAAGTTCCCATAACTTTACTCGTGGGAGACGACTTTCCGTGTCTTAAAATTAATAAGGACCTATATACGTTCTACCATGGGATAGGAAAGGACTTAGAACGTGGGAATTCTGGCAATTAATCCCACGAAAATTTGTTATTATGAAAGTAAATATCAATACTCTCGCTTTTAATGTACTGGTTGCGAAAACGAATGATACGTTGACGGTTGCGATGCGCTCTGCGCGTCTGACTGAGATAGCGACAATAGTAGCTGCTTGTGGTGGCTCTAACTTGAGGCGGTTTTAAGGTATATATATATATATATATATATATATATATATATATATATATATATATATATGTTTCTATTTAGATTTCCACAAGTATTCATGTTTAAATAAGACAGTTTTTCTTTAAGAAACCCCAAAGACAAAATTCCTAATGAAATCCAAGGAGTGTATGAGATACCGTGCAACAACTGTCGAAGAACTTATATAGGACAAACTAACAGAACATTATATGCGAGAGCCGATGAACACCAACTAGCAATTAAACAGCACAATCCTTCATCGTCTTTAGCTACACATCATTTAGATACAGGACACCAAATTAATACCAACAATATCCGTTTAATTGCACCTCTATATACCTTACAAGCAAGAATTATTAGAGAAGCAGTTGAAATTGAAAGAAGACCACACGCCCTCAATAAACGAGATGACACTTCTAGAATGCCACAAATTTGGAAGAATATCATTAAACAAGTTGATTCTACATTTCAATCAACTCCAAATCTTCCAGAAATTTCAAACACTTATGCTGCAACTATTCCTGGCGTCCCCACTTCTGCACCTTCTACATCACATACTAGACCAACTACCCGAAGTCAAACACACTCGTCCAGATTAAAATTAAATTAGTTACCTTGTTTCATATTTTGTACTTGTTAAAAATAGTTACCTTATTTCAATTTCTGTAATTGTCAAATAAATTCTTGACAAAGGGAAAAAAGGACGTTCCCGAAACGTTGAATTAATTTTTACGTTTATTTACACAAGTTTTAAAGAAAAACTGTCTTATTAATATATATATAATATATATATATATATATATATATATATATATATATATATATATATATATATATATATATAAACCGAACGTTTATAGGTACGGTATGATTGAAGAAGGATACTTCTTTAATTGTAGATTATCACGACTTGCGATCTGGAACACTTTGTCATCTCCGATGAGAAGTAAAGGTTTCTCCGCCTGGGAACGGCGGAAGACCTTTAAATCTTCGGGACCTTTCGGTATGCAGAGCTGTTAAATAAAAAGAATGACAGGATATCGGAACTTTTTACGTGCGTCGTTATTTAACAAAGGTGTTAAATAAGGATTTATTCTATCCCCTTGATATCTCACGATGAATGAGCGGTTAGGAATGCGGTGTCAGGACTTCTAGTAAGAAGTAAGCGTCAACCATTATTTTAAACTGGCAATTACGTTACGTGAGATTGAAATGTTAATACTCATTGTTTTACGTAATGTTATCGTAATTTACAAAACTAGGCGACCGAAATATGGTCTAATTGCGGGCGGCGTGTTGTTGTCGATTTGCAGAGCATGTCGCTTAAGTCTGAGGCGGCGTGTTACTGTGAGTCTACGAGTTCTACACGACAACCTGTTGCGCTATTTAATTGATAACCTCGGTGATCGGTAGAATTCAAGTAATCCACCTTTCTATCCGATGGTGTAAGTAAAAGACTATCGTTGGGAATATCCCCTAGCGTGGCATCGTGTGTGTACGATTGTCTCATTAACTTACATGCAGGTGGCCACAGATTTGAGCATCAGTAAGATCTGGTGTCTTGGAATAATTGAGGGCGGGCTAAGTCGGTGAATGAGAGCGGCTGTAGGAAAAGGAGAAAGGAAAATTCTACGTATTTCTATCCCTCCCTAAGGAACAGGGCGGGCTGTTTGACCTTTCCAAGATCCTTTACCCGAAATCATGCATACCCAGCATACATACATACAGTACGTATATATACATGATGGGCTTAAGGATGGGTGTGGTCAGGGGGGGATATTGCCACTGCATTCGCCTAAGCGACCGCACATGCTGTGCGTAAACCCCCTAACAAGCCCTTATACAGGGGAGACCGTAACGGGAATCGAACCCATTACCCCCCGAATGCTAAGCAGATCGTATCACCACTACTATATTAGCTCAGTGAGCGTCCGTAGCGCGTCTCGCTGTTTTATTGAAATCGTCAGAAGTCGAAGACATCTTCTGGCGGAGATTGGTTGTTATACTGGAGGGGACTCTGACGTAGAAAAACTATTGCCGTTTTTAAACAACGTCGAATATTCATTATTTGGTGATTTCTGTGATCTAATCAAAATGGGATAATTAACAAATAATTAATTACAAAAAATTTATGTAAAAGATTCTGGCTCTTTACAATGTAATATATTTAGTCAACCAATCAACACCTGTTAGTTTTACAGGTACCCTAACATTTTGTTTAATACACGACTTTTAATTTTTTAATAACTCAAACTAGTGGCTTGGATCTGATTAGGTTACTAACTGTTTTTGTGTGTAATATATTTAATAAACAAATCAACGCCGCTTAGTACTATGGATGCCCTAAACGAGCATTTTTATAAACGACTTAATGTGTTTTAATAAGTGCATCGAGAGACCTGCTATATGCTAATTGTCTGTTTTCGTATATATTGTAACGTATTTGATAAATTAAGCATGATTTGTATATATATATATATATATATATATATATATATATATATGAAATTCCACGAAAAAACCGATAAACGCCATAAATTTATTTATCAGTTCCAGCAAATTATTTATGCTACTATTTCGTACGACGCCACGACTCAAAAGGAGAAAGAAACAATCTAGAACGTTGGCACTACTTACATAAATTAATGACCTGAAACTGAACTTAGATGAAGTTTCATATATATTTATACAGTAGGTATAGACTCTGTATTATTTATATCTTTCTTGACTCTGCCTATATTTCTACTTATTACTTCCTTTCTTGTCGGGGCAGTAGGAAAATAACTGTTCGGTGGTAGGGCAACACCGTTAGTAGGGAATGTTAAATCGTCTGGGACACGATTTGGCTGCTAACCGGTATGCCGGGTATGTAATTACTAAAAAGAACAATACAATTACCTCGGATCGGCGTGGCTACAAGGGGAGGTCAAGGTAGAAATAGACACGCCCCGTTGCTGACGACTGTGCAAGGAACGCATGGCGAGTTGGTACGTGGAAAGTTAAAGGTATGTATGCTAAAGAATTTGAAATTGAGAATGTAATGTATGTAAGGAAGCTTGATATATTATGTGTAGCGGAGACAAATCGTAAGGGGAAGGATGCTGTGGAGATAGAGGATGGCAGCCTAGCACTATGGTCAGTAGTTGAGATTGAAGTGCATGGCGCAAAAGGAGTTGGAGTGATTATGAGTAAAAGGGCGAAGAGACGTGTTAAACAGTACGAATTGGTATCCCCCCAAGTAATCTGGGTTAGAGTGAGAGTGGAATTTTAAAGAATTTTTCTCATTGCATGCCATGCACCAGTAAATGGAGAAAGTGACCGAGAGTGTGAGAACTTTTGGAATGATGTAGAGAACGTGCTGAACGTATGTAAGCCAAACGAAAAAGTGGTGATATAGGGAGATGTGAATGGATGATTTTTTTTAATTAATTATTTGCTAATTACCCTGTTTAATTAAAATTGACAGAAATCATCAAATAACAAAGTTATATACCCTCCGACGAGAATTTCAAAAACGTTAAGGGTTTTGTTGCGCCAGAGTCCCCGCCAGTCTATCCGACAATCACTCAGCCCGACCAAAAACCGTCTCCGCTCTCTGCGGATTTTAAATAAAACCGCGAGACGCGCTACAGACACTCTCATTCCGTTGGATCAACTCGACTCATTTCGCTGGATCTCTTTCGAGAGCTCAGACCGACCTTTTCTGCTCAATTATAGACTCTCTTTCTGCTTTGGAGACTCTGCGGTCACCTGCATGTAAGTTAAACATACGTCAGACTTACGCCAGTGAACGACTTCACTTTGGGAAAACACCCAATGTAGCCGAAATTCTGTCAATTCCCGGGATGTCAATTAAACAGCGCAACGGGTATTTTCCCAGATTATTGTAATTGATACTCCACGTACATACCGCACACCGACTCACACAAACACGCCTACACTAGGCAAAATATTTAAAAACCAAAGTGCAGGAAGCCGTCTGGTTGAACCAACAAGCCGCCCACAATTACACCATATGTCGGTCACCCAGCTTCGTAAATTCCAAGCCAGTATGTAACAATGAGTATTACATTTCAATCTCGCTAAACGTAATAAACCGCTTTCCTAACCGCTCGCTCATCGCGAGATATCCACAGGATAGCAACATCCTGATTTAACATCTTTGTTAAATGCCGTCAGCCTGTTTATTTAACAGCGCTGAATACAAAAAGGTCCCGAAGATTTAAAGACCTTACGCCGTTCCTAGGCTAAGAGAAAACTTTACATCTTAACGGTCCTGAACCTATATCCGATCCTGACCGCTTATCGTAGTGTAAAACGTTTAGTTTAACTTGTATCTGAAAATCTTTAAACTAAATCGTTCCGGAAGGTTCAAATACCTTATCATCGTTATTATTAAAATTGGCCCCGAGTTAGACCCACCCCAGGTAGCTACTATTGCGCTGTCAAAACCGGATGCGGGAGGACTTATTAAGCGGCCACAGCATTAAGCGTGCCCTCACCCAGAATACAATACGAAACTGTCCATTTTCAATTCCAAAGAGTTTAATAACTCGTAAACATCACCAATTCTGTTTTACAAAAAATTCCGCTAATTACTAACAGTAATTAAAAATATAGTATTCCATCGTAATTAATAACCGACTGTAAAAAGATAGTTAATAAAAACCCTGTAAATATTATTTAGTTTCTCTAAAATTCACTTTCATAAAAGTTAGAAGTATAAAGATCGCATTTTATAAAGGCAATATAAACTCGCATTCTGTATAAATGAATCCCTTCAGTTGACCTCCAAGCAGGTGTAAAAGCGTTACCCTTGTTATTATATCGCCGAACACATGCCATCGCAGTTATAATAACTGTATAAAATTTTGCTGCCAACAGCTACACGAGAGGTCCGGCTTCCAAATATTTATTTATTTTAAATAAATTATCTAAAAGATGCAACAATATAATTAAAAATTAAAAATTATTATTAATTTTATTAATAACAATATTTACTTTTGAACTTATTCGTTCATAACAAAACTTATAATAATTTAATAGTAGTCAAGTTGTTGGCAGTTACTTGGTTGTAATCTTATTGTATTTAGAATTTAGATCAGTTCTACATACATAAAGACTAAATTGACATCGATTGGGGATTGTATCTCGATAGCACAGTTGCTTAGGTGCGGTACTCTAGCAAAGTACAGGTCGCAGGTTTAAATCCTACTCGAGCTAAGCTGTTTATTTATGTATTTAATAATACATATTTACCTTTGAACTTATTCGTTCATAACAAAACTTATAATAATTTAATTAATGATGAGTCCTTTTGAACGTGTAAACAGTTCGCTAACCCTAGAGGCAGAACCGCCTGTAGATCACCATCGACCAATCCCGAATCAACAGCGCCCATTTGAAGACTAATCAACCAGGTCCCGATCCAGTAGAAACTGCATTATTTATTTTTGTGTACGTAACATTCCTTTTCGGTTTGGTTGTTTCTATTTTAATTGTACCTCCCCTTTTCATATAATTAAAAACCGGTTGAGCTAGACCGAGGAAAACTAAAGTAAACTTTAATAAAGGTAAGCGCAAGAAGCTTACAGGTACAGAGAGAACATATCGAACGCGTTCTAGGAAAGTTCGGAGACCAAAGAGTCAATGAAAATGGTGAAGCCTGGTGAACATCTGTGTAGAGAGAAGCCTGTTTGTATCTAATACGTGGTTTAAACATACCAATTTATACTTGGCTTATGTATACATGGCAAAGAGGTGAATCTAAAAGTATTATTGACATGATAGCGTATGACGAACGATTTAGAAACCTGTTGAGAGACAAAAAAAGTAATGCGTAAATCGGAGTGTGGATCGGACCACTTTTTATTGCATCGAGAGTGCGTTTAGGGCAAAAGTGGGTCAGGAGGAGGAAAACAAGCGTAGTGCGAACGTCCAGTAACAATCAAAATACACCTATGTACCACATACAAAAATGAAAAACTCCGAACGTGTTTCAATAGCTAAGCTATCATCATCAGAGGTCGACTAGTTGATTAGCCGACCGCAGACGATAATAGATTACTTATTGAAACGCGTTCGGTAGTGTTTATTTTTGGTCTGGTACGTCGATGTAATTAAAAATAAACATTTATTTATATAATATCCTAATGAATTCGATTATAAATCTAACAAGAGGTAATCATAAAATAAAAAATAATATATCTGAACAGAAAACATAACAGTATACCACGAAATTCAACACAAACAATGCAGTCTCCTAAAATATAATTGGATTTTAAATTAAATAACAATAAAGGTTTCGAATAATTCAGCAAGTATTTGCAAAATTCAGTTTTAGCAACTTTAATCACATATCAAAAATGATTCAACCCACCAAATAACATTCCATAGTCTAAAATATGCTTTTCTACTCAAGTGTTGAAAGACACGTTTTCTGGCATAAACTTTAACCTTGAAACTAGGCATTTACTACAAGGAGTGCGGAAAATACCTTTCCCATTCAATTTCCGCACTCTAATTAGACATGCGAAATACGAGTGCAATTTTAATGCTAAACGAATTACAAACTTAAACTCATAACTTATTTATTAATATGAATATTAATTTTTGGACACTTCAACCATACTTCGAACCGAATCATATATGTAACCCTCTGCTACCATTGAAGATTTCCAGCCCCCGTGACGTATAAGGCTTAGTAGGTCTGCACCGCATTTGCAAGCAGTGTTGTAGAGGTACAGCGAAAACAATGTCCTGTGAACTCAGCGGAATTGGGTAATTTAAGGAAATTTGCAATATTTTTTTTAATTTTCCCAATCATGTTTACACATACTGGTTGTTTTGTGCATTTTCCCATTTTAGTAATAATCTGTTAGTCTCAACGTTATTAGGGCGAAGAGTTATATACTTTTGATAAATAGTTGTTCAATTTTCAAGAACTTCGGTAACGGAAAATGGTCTACAAAGATGTGTTTTAGAATCAGGAATTGTTACAAGTAAAATTGTATCCTGTTCTGCAATATCGTTCGCCATCGTTTTGGTTAACTCATCTCTACGGCAGCCTCCTGCTACTCCTAGTATTAATGCGACCTAGATTACAGTTGATAGGTATTCCCTACAAATTTAATAAGTTCCTACTAACCTCCATCATTAGATAATGTTCATACGGTTCTTCATCCAACAATGTAGTGATTTGCTCTCTTGTTAGAACTCGTGATTTCTTCGATTTGAAACCTGCAGATTTACGTTTTAAAAACGACTGCAGCTTATCGATTTTGGAAATATCCACGTTATCTTGTAAAATCAATGTACTTCTGAACATAGAGTACATTAATCACAATGTGGAACTCTTAAGTCTTTCTGATTTTTCCTTAAAGTAAGCAAAAAAATAGCTTTTCAGTGTACTGCTCAACATTTCTGTTTTTGCATCAATCTGCGAAACATTTTCTTTCCTTTTTGTACCACTTTTTCGATTTTTGAGGCAGTAAATCGGACGTAACTGTAATGGCTGCAAGTTTCGGTGGGGAGTTCATCACCTCTTCACCATCGGAATCCATCATTATAATTAATCTATTTCACTTATTTATTTATAAACTGTGAAATACTCGTGACAAGCGACACTTAATTTTTTGACGTTTTAACAAATGACCGACATTTATTTTAAATCAATGAACAATTTACACCGATTAAACTATGCAACCTCGTTCATAACGAAAATAGGCGACATTGTTAAAACAAAATGAGTAATCTATGTCAGAAAGACGTTTAAAGCTTCATGTCAGGTTCATAGACATAAATAAAAGCACCGTAAAAAACAAGCCGCCTGCTTCTAAAAAAATGTCGATAATACAGCTTCAGCATTTTCAATCATATTTATTTAATTTTTACATTCATTTCGCTTTACATTAAAAAACGTTATAAACAAAATTTAAAATTTACACAGCTACACAGATACACAGATGCACAGATACACAGATACACAGATACACAGATACACAGATACACAGATACACAGATACACAGATACACAGATACACAGATACACAGATACACAGATACAAGATACACAGATACACAGATACACAGATACACAGATACACAGATACACAGATACACAGATACACAGATACACAGATACACAGATACACAGATACACAGATACACAGATACACAGATACACAGATACACAGATACACAGATACACAGATACACAGATACAAGATACACAGATACACAGATACACAGATACACAGATACAGATACACAGATACACAGATACAGACAGATACACAGATACACAGATACATACAGATACACAGATACACAGATACAAACAGATACACAGATACACAGATACACAGATACACAGATACACAGATACACAGATACAGATACACAGATACACAGATACACAGATACACAGATACAGATACACAGATACACAGATACACAGATACACAGATACACAGATACACAGATACACAGATACACAGATACACAGATACAGATACACAGATACACAGATACACAGATACACAGATACACAGATACAGATACACAGATACACAGATACACAGATACACAGATACACAGATACACAGATACACAGATACACAGATACACAGATACAGATACAGATACACAGATACACACAGATACACAGATACACAGATACACAGATACAGATACACAGATAAGATACACAGATACACAGATACAGATACACAGATACACAGATACACAAGATACACAGATACACAGATACGATACACAGATACACAGATACACAGATACACAGATACACAGATACAGATACACAGATACACAGATACACAGATACACAGATACACAGATACACAGATACACAGATACACAGATACACGATACACTAGATACACAGATACACAGATACACAGATACAGACAGATACACAGATACACAGATACACGATACGATACACAGATACACAGATACACAGATACACAGATAACACAGATACACAGATACAAGATACACAGATACACAGATACACAGATACAGATACAGATACACAGATACAGATACACAGATACACAGATACACAGATACACAGATACACAGATACACAGATACACAGATACACAGATACACGAAGATAAGATACACAGATACACAGATACACAGATACACAGATACACAGATACACAGATACACAGATACACAGATACACAGATACACAGATACACAGATACACAGATACACAGATACACAGATACACAGATACACAGATACACAGATACACAGATACACAGATACACAGATACACAGATACACAGATACACACGTATACACGTTAAACTTATAACATCCCTATTTTTACGTTGGGAGTTAAGAAATTTTCATAAATCGTAGCTAAGAACACTATCAACTAAAAAGTCACCCTTCAAACAACAAAAACTTAATCAGAATAGTTTCTCCCTTTTGGGAGCTCTGTTGCAGGCACGCGGATACGAAGATATACACATTAAAATTATAACTCCCCTCTTTTTTCGTTGCCTGGTTAACAAATTTTCTTAAAAACTAGCAAAGAACACTCTGGATTAAATAACTCTTCAAAGAAAATAAACTAAATCATTATCGGTTCACTCATTTGTCAGCTGTGATACAGAACACAAATACACAGGTACACACTTTAAACCTATAACACGCCTATCTTGTCGGTGGTTAAAAAGTAGTATTAAGGATAGAAAATACATACTTAATATAACCATTCAGTACGGCTATTTCTATAGTGATGTAAAATTAAATGATAATTTACAGTACCATACTTTAAGACCTATGTTTACTTTTTGCCTTACAATTTTTTATATACATTCCATGATACTGTCATTAAATGCTAACGTAAACATCTAAAACGTTTTTCACATGGAAACTTTTGAGATTGGAAGACTTTATTACTAACTAATTAAGCAATGTAATTTTAACGTAATTAATTTTTTAAACTAGATTAACACGCTCAATTCTATTCACGTATAAAAACTAAAACTCACAAGTTGCAATCAAATTAAACTTTATTCTGCGTTGATTTTAAAAATGGTATAATTTTTAATTCAATTAAGAGAAGGTCGTCTCATCAAAGGGTTGATTAAATTGTAGGATTGAAGTGAGAAAATGTAGTGGAGAGAATTCGAAGTAAAGTTTCTGTTCTAATTATAGTGTTTCGAAATTACTTTGGAAACCGAATGAAAGGAGGTTGAAAACCTACCACAACAGCAGTAAAACGGGAGTTGCAAGGGTTAATTAAGAGAATCGATACATTTAATTTTGTTTTGGTTACATTTTATAATACACGTAATTGAATTTGAGCTAAAAATATTTTTCAGTTAGGGTCTGTTAGTAGTATATAAAAAATGTATCTAAGTCATAGTGGCAACCTATTGGTTATTAGTGATTGTAAACTTTTAATGTGTAATGGACTTTCATTTATCGTATTTGCATTAAGATTTAGTATACACAGAAAAAAAATGTAAGTCTTTCAAAATGATTTGTTTCGTACTAATAGGTAAAAAAATGAAAAGTAAATAACTTTTTCTTTAAGTTTACATATAATTAATAGTACAGATGTAAATACTATGTTCATAGATTTATAAAGCTCGAACTACGTTATTTAAATCCAGTTTTTCTGCATATTCTTACTTTAGTAAGAAGAGAAATCTCATACGAGATATAATACTACTAATAATAAAACCAAAATATTCATTTTAGTCAATATTGAAAGCAAAACCGCATTATTAAATTTATATTCGTTATGCAGTGAAATAAATTATCAATAATGTATGAAAAACGAGATTGTGTCCACAACAGATGGAACATTCTTCGTTTACTTTTTAGTATCATTTAGGTCGATTTCAAATAAATCTTATACGTATAATTTATGCAAAAAATGATACTATATTATGTTGGTTTATCATAACCTTAAAATACATTACACATTATTCCAGTTACCTACTTTTTATTTGCAGGAATTTGAAATCTGTATTCTTTAATAAGATAAAATTTGCTTTGTAACATAATTTCTTTTAGGAAACGTTAATGTACCTTTCCATTAGTGTTTCATATAAAACTATTAATTAGTTTGAAGGTTATACGCTAAATGCAAAAAGCACCTTGAAACCTAAGTATTTTTTGGAGTGTGGAAACTGTCCCGTGTAGTGAAAATGTACCGTAGATTCATTTTTCTTGAACTTTAGGATATTTAAAATATTATATGTAGTAATTGCTTTCTCCTTCTAGATTATTGAAAATTTGGGTTTATTGCAAATGGAAGTAGGATTTAGCATTCAGTTTTGTGAAGGTGGTTTAGATTTTTCGGTTGGTTTGTTTGTAAATTGATGGAAGTTTTTTTTAATTACAAGTAGGTTCCAAACGTTGACGTCAGTAAAATAGTAAATAATGGGTAATCCTATTTTTAAGCCTGGTTAATTATAGTCTGGTTTGGTTAAAATTGTTACATTGTAATTAAAATTACTTCAGAATGTCGGGAGACATTTTGATAAATTATTTAAAGACAAAGATTTATAATACGTTGGTTTAGAGTCGATTTTCTAAAGTTTAAAGGCGACGAAAACAGATCATATTACATTATTTTTCTTGCGGAGTACCTTAAATGTTAGTGACGTAATTTTTTCAACTCGGTTCCCGAAATTCATCCCGTATTTATCGCGCTTATCATTTGAAGGAATTGTTTTTTAATGATTAGTGGTTTGTCGTGAAGTGTTTTGTTGGCGAGATCTGTTAAATCCGTAAGAGAGTCTTAATGAAGATGTAAAAGAAGTAGGTTGGGGCGCTGAGCGCACGAGGTGGCCTGAGCGCGGATTTAACTTGCCTCCGTGCTACCGGAGTTAATAGTGGTTACCACAAGGAACAGTTTTCCTGTTCACCTGCTTGGGAATTTTGAAGAATATTCAGCCACTCCGGTGACATTATTATGTTGTGTACCGATTGTCAGAAGTGACTATTTACGGGTCCATCTAAGAGGAATTAGTGCTTAAAGTTAGTGATATTTCCTTATTTTTGGGAGAAAATCGCGTTTCTTCGGATTCTTTTATAGTAAGTTCAGTATATTCACCAGGTACATTAGCCTGCACTCTGCTCCAACAAATTTTCGTTTCAATAAAATTGTGTATAAAGGACAAAGAACGTTTTGTAAATAAGTTGTGTAGATATATTAAACCAGTGACGCAGTTAGTTAATCAACTTGTTTTGGCTTAAATATTTTATTTTCGTCACTAAATTTGTGTTCAAATAATTTAATAGTAAACAGTTAGTTTAAATTTGACTGTGAAGTTGCTGTGTGGGAAGTAGATAGGGAGATACCAGAAGAGTTGTCTTCCACCGTTCGGTTACTTAAAGGGCGAATTATACGAGAAATACCTACACTGCTGTGCAAAGGAAAGAGGAGAATTTAGAGCGGTCAATCGATGTAAACTAAGGTAAATATTTCCATACACTTTCCTTTGTTGGTGATTTTTAATAAAGTGTTCGCGATTTTTTAGTTGTATTTGTCAGGCGGATGAATACGCTTTCTTGTGTTTAGCTTTGCATAAAAGCCCTTTAGACGAATGAGGTTATCGATTCATATCACAAATTATGTGTATTATTCGTATTATATGCGGATTACTGTATATTAAGGTTTCATACCACGAAAATTAGTCAAATTTATGTTTTCAACAATCTTATTATTCCTTCAAGCTGTCTATTAAAAATGTACATAATTTTGGGAATTTAAACCTTGCAAGGGTCAGCCCGATTTTATTATTAGATTTTACAAAATTGAATATGTATTTAACAACTGTATCAATGCTTTGATTGTCTCATTTATTTTTTTCTTATTATCATAATATACGAATGGTGTAGTGAATTGAGTGTTATTTCATTACTGTGTATACATGTATGTGTCCTTATTCATTTGTTATCGCGTGTTATTATTTACATACTACGAAATTTAAAAAATTAGATATTTCTATTACTTTCAAGTTATCGAGTGATTTATTTGTTTTATGGAGATTGTTCATTAATGCAACTGTAAATTTACCATTAGGAAGTCTTGTTATTATTAAACACAAAGTTTATCGAAAACCAACACATACGAATAGATACTTGGACTATCTCTCGCATCACCATCCTGGTCAATTACGTAGCGTTATGAAATCCTTGATATACCGCTCTTACCACTTATCTGACCAAAATTCTAGAACGGAAGAGATGAAGACTATTAATAGAATACTAGTTCAAAATGGATACAAAGATCAAGAAATATTGAAAATTACCAACGAAATAAGAAGAGCAAGAAATAATAACTTATCAAACAATGAACGAAAGATTCCTGTTAGTCTACCTTATATAAAGGGAATTACAGACAGAATAGCAAAGAAATTTCCCAAAAACGACTTCAGACCGGTATTCAAACCACATTCAACTTTGTCCCAACTTTTAAGAAACCCCAACGACAAAATTCCTAATGAAAGCCAAGGAGTGTATGAGATACCGTGCAACAACTGTCGAAGAACTTATATAGGACAAACTAACAGAATATTACATGCGAGAGCCGGTGAACACCAACTAGCAATTAAGCAGCACAATCCTTCATCGTCTTTAGCTACACATCATTTAGATACAGGACACCAAATTAATACCAACAATATCCGTTTAATTGCACCTCTGTATACCTTACAAGAAAGAATTATTAGAGAAGCAGTTGAAATTGAAAGAAGACCAAACACCCTCAATAAACGAGATGACACTTCTAGAATGCCACAAATTTGGAAGAATATCATTAAACAAGTTGATTCTACATTTCAACCAACTCCAAATCTTCCAGAAATTTCAAACACTTATGCTGCAACTATTCCTAGCGTCCCCACTTCTGCACCTTCTACATCACATACTAGACCAACTACCCGAAGTGAAACACACTCGTCCAGATAAAATTTAAATTAGTTACCTTGTTTCATATTTTGTACTTGTTAAAAATAGTTACCTTATTTCAATTTCTGTAATTGTTAAATAAATTCTTGACAAAGGGAACAAAGGACGTTCCCGAAACGTTGAATTAATTTTTACGTTTATTTACACAAGTTTTAAAGAAAAATGTCTTATTTAAATATGAATACTTGTGGAAATCTAAATAGAAACATATATATATATATATATATATATATATATATATATATACATATATATATATATATATATATATATATATATATATATATATATAAGATCCACTTTCTAATCCATTAAAATCGTCAAAATTAATTTCTTATGCAGATAGATGACATCGTTATGCTAACCACAACGAAAGGAATTTCAGATTTGTATAAACAGACAACATCAAACATTGCTGAGATAAACAATGGCTTGACAATAACTACCTTTGCATTATGTTAAAACATGTTATGAAAGATTTTCCTATAGTACTTTAAATAATGTAGACAATGAAGAATTGTCAAGTATTATAATTCACAATAAAAACTGTAAAGGTACCATATGTAAATGTGAATCAATCAAGAGGAAAAATAGCATTAAATATCTTGGAGTACAGTTAGACAGTAAATTAAAATGGGACCAACACATATATTTGTTAATTAAGAAAATTTGCAGTTTACAACACTTGTTTAAATCTGTTAAAAATATTTTTGAGGAGCATACTTTAAAAATAATTTATCATGGTCCATGTCAATCACTTCTGAGTTATGGTTTACTTGTTTGGGGAAATGCTGCTAAGACTTATCTAAATTTGGTATATGTAACACAGAAATTACTCCTAAAAATGGCATTTAACAAACCACCTTTGTATTCTTCTTCGCAATTATTCACCGGTATAGGTGTGTATACAGTATATCACTTGTATATTATCTCAGTCTGTCATACATTTATAAGAATGGAAAGGAAGTTTTTCATCTAATAAATCATAAATATTCTACCAGATCAAAATCCAACCATCTTTCTTACAATTTGAAAGTTAGAAAGGCTTTTACTCAAACTAATTTTAGACATACGGCAGTAAAGGTGAATAATAAATTGACATTCTTACTAAATTATTATGAAAATGTAATATGTTTACATGTAATATAATATACTAAAACAAGATGGTAGTAACTATACTACTATGGTAGTTGTCCTGGGGATAACAAGTTTTTAACTTAATCCCCAGATAGCTACGTTAGATATATCGACATTAAATCATTAATTGTTTAGTTATTATTTGTTTAGTAATGTTACGTTTATTGAAATAGATACTGAAGTATTTAATGAATTATGTGAATAGGTTAATTCAATAAATGGTTTTTGATTTGATTTTTGATTTGATTTTTGATTTGATTTTTGATTTGATTTTTGACTTGATTTTTGATTTGATTTTTGATTTGATTTTTGATTTGATTTTTGATTTGATTTTTGATTTGATTTTTGATTTGATTTTTGATTTGATTTTTGATTTGATTTTTGATTTGATTTTTGATTTGATTTTTGATTTGATTTTTGATTTGATTTTGATTTGATTTTGATTTGATTTTGATTTGATTTTTGATTTGATTTTTGATTTGATTTTGATTTGATTTTTGATTTGATTTTGATTGATTTGATTTTGATTTTGATTGATTTTGATTGATTTTTGATTGATTTTGATTCGATTTTGATTTGATTTTTGATTTGATTTTTGATTTGATTTTGATTTGATTTTTGATTTGATTTTTGATTTGATTTTTGATTTGATTTTTGATTTGATTTCTGATTTGATTTCTGATTTGATTTTTGATTTGATTTTTGATTTGATTTTTGATTTGATTTTTGATTTGATTTTTGATTTGATTTTTGATTTGATTTTTGATTTGATTTTTGATATGATTTTTGATTTGATTTTTGATTTGATTTTTGATTTGATTTTTGATTTGATTTTTGATTTGATTTTTGATTTGATTTTTGATTTGATTTTGATTTGATTTTTGATTTGATTTTGATTTGATTTTGATTTGATTTTTGATTTGATTTTGATTTGATTTTTGATTTGATTTTGATTTGATTTTGATTTGATTTTGATTTGATTTTGATTTGATTTTTGATTTGATTTTGATTTGATTTCTGATTTGATTTTGATTTGATTTTGATTTGATTTTTGATTTGATTTTTGATTTGATTTTGATTTGATTTTTGATTTGATTTTTGGTTTGATTTTTGATTTGATTTTTGATTTGATTTTTGATTTGATGATTTCTAAAAAGCGGAGCGGCAGGTGTTTTTTTATGGCAACCCCCATTTTTTTTACAGAATCGAATTCAGCATATTCTACGTATAGTATTATCTTAATGTAAGGTTTGTTTCGATGTTGCCAAGTTATGCCTATCCAAATAATACGGTGTTGCGCTTTTATAAACAGAAATTTCGGAACAATTGCGTAAAACAAAGCTGGTTATAACTCATACAGGGTGTTTTTTTACGGCGGTGCCAATATTGAAATTTTTGAAGTAGCGGAACTTAATTTTTTTAAATGGATCACCCTGTACTTTATTACGGAATGTTATACAGTATGTTATGCTCTATAAATTTGCAATTACAACTATTTTTCTAAAATGGACCGTTTTGCCACAATTGTAGGTTTTATTTGGAAATGCACTAAAATATTCCTTTTTTGTTTTATTCTGGTGGTATGCTGCGACTTGAGATCGAACGGCAATTATCAGACATTAAAAATGTGCTTTTAATTGCATTTTAATAATTCGTGTTTATAATATTATTAAAATATTTCTTCCTAAAAAACGGACTAACGGAAATGGAAAACATGCGCATAGAAGAATCAACAAGACTTCGTTTTACAAACTGGAGATAAATACAATACGTAGTTATTTTAACAAGTGTTCAAAATGTCTTCCTTGTTGTTTTAAACACTTCTCCATACGTTTACAAAACGAATCCTTAGCTTTTCTAAGTATCATTGGTGTTATGGATGTAAATGCAGTGCGAATTCGAATTTTCATATTTTCTTTGGTTGTTGATACCTCTCGGTGAACGATTTCTTTTATATATCGCCGTAAATAAAAATCTAGGGGAGTTAGGTCGGGTGACCGGACTGGCCAGTTTACTACACCTGTACGTCCTATCCACCTACCAGGAAATTTTCGAGTAAGCCGTTCTGTAGCACAATGAGGCGGTGCTCCGTCTTGCTGACGCCACATTTCCTGGACGGTATTGGCCGGAATTGATTGTTCAGAAAATTATAATACATTTCTCAATTTAAATGATCGTCAAAAAAGTAGGGACCAATAAGATATTCATCCAAAATTCCGCCCCACATATTAATAGACCACCTGTGTTGACTGTCTGCTGTTAACATAAACTGTGGATTGTGATCTGAATAATAATGAAAATTATGGTTATTTATGGTGCCATTTTTATGGAAGGTGGCCGCATCAGAAAACATCACTTTTTCTAAGAATGTGTCCAACAAGCTCTTTTTGTACCCTCTGGCAAAATATTTGTGTTCTGTTAAAATCTTCATCCGAGAATTTTTGATAGAGTTGAATATGATACGGGTGAAGCTGATTCTTGTTGATCATTTCTTGAACTGATGTCCGACACATTTCTAAATTGTTAATTAAATCACGACTGCCAATATGAGGATTTTCAAGAATTGCTGTCATCGCACCGAACTAATCTTCATAATTGGTTATGGTTTTCGTTCTAAAAGATCTCTTTCTTTATTGGGATATCTTGTTTTATAAACTCTGCTAGCTAACAAACAATTTCTATTACAACCCTCAAAATAAAAATCACATCTACTAACTTTTCTCTTGGAAATTGCATTTTAAACGTAAATATAGCTAAACTCACTAAATTATAGGTCGCAACAGTGACAATAAAACTGACAAGTAGCTAACCTACTTACTTTTCTTTTGTTTCCCTTATCATTTATTTCTTATTACGATTGGTTCTTTTTCCTTACAAAAAACTAAACATTTTTACCTGATAAATATTTAAATAGAAATAAATATTTAAAAGATAAATTATTTATCTTAGTTAGAAAAAACATATTTTTCACATTTTTTTAGGAAGAAATATTTTAATAATATTATAAACACAAATTAATCAAATGCAAATAAAAGCACATTTTTAATGCCTGATAATGGCCGTTTGTGCTCAAGTTACAACATACTACGTGAATAAAACAAGAAAAGATTTCTGTGCATTTTCAAATCAAGCCTACAATTTTGGCAAAACGGTCCATTTCAGAATATTAGTTGTAATTGCAAATTTATAGAACATAACATGCTATATAACATTCCGGAATAAAATACATACTGGTTCATTTAAGACAATTAAGTTGTGCTACTTCAAAAACTACAATATTGGCACTGTCGTAAAAACGCCCTGTATAAGTTATAATCAGTTTTCTTTTACAGAATTATTACGACATATCTTATGTTTATAAAAGCGCAACACCGTATTATTACATTTAAACTAGTGATTTTTGAACGACTTTTTGGATAGGATGTTTTTTACACATTTTTTTGAAAATTACACATAAATTAATGTTTCCTTTAACAACAGAAATATGGAGTGCCCATGTACTAAGTGGCCACCCAGTATAGTAATTATGTATAACTGTACGTAAGTGTATCAATATAAACAAGTTAAATTAAGCGTAAATATAAATAGCGCTTCAAAATGATACAATTTAATGTAAATAACGTTGGAAAAAGTTTTGGGAAAATTATCCAGTATGTAGCTCGGAAAAAGATGCCGAATTATGTATTAATGGAAAGTATGAGTAAAAATTTTTTTTTTTGAAAAATTGTTAACACAGTTATATTTTTTACATATTAGTACGTAGAAATAAGAATTTTATTGGAATTCAATGTCTTGTATGGTAAGATTTTTAGCTTTTTAATTAACAACGAATGATAACCAGAACATGCAAACAAATTTATATCAACATAAAGAAAAATTTATAATAAAAAAATTAGAAGAATTTGGATAATTTGTATTTTATTTTTTGATAGGCAAAAAATATTTTTATTACAATTTATTATTATTATTATTATTATTATTAGAGTTGTATGAGGAAGTATAAAAGCGTCTGAGGTAGATTGAATTAATAAAATAAAACAAATAGAAAGATCTGTTAATGAAGTATGAAGTTTGTTACAAAATGTAAGAGTTAAAAGATCTGTAAAAATACTTGAAAATATAATATTTGCCGTTAATTCAGAAATTATAACTTATTTGTTAATACCGCACATCTGAAATGGAGTATAAATTCCAGCAATTGAACTTGATAACACATAAATTCGTTGGGAAGCTTTTCGATTGTAACGTTTTATTTTGCCTTTCACGTATTTGGAAAGAAATCGAAATTTTACAAATAGTAATCCCATGTAGAATCCCTGTTTTCTAAAAATGAAGTATAAGTTTTGTTGTTTATCAAATTTAGATGGAAGTTTAAATTAGGATTATTAGCGAAACCCTTTTACTAATTTGGGAGGAAGAATTAATTAGTTTTTTTGTAAATAATAATTATTTTCCTTATTGTAATTTTTATAAATTTTCGTTAGTTGAAATGGAAATTACGTTTCATAAAATTAAATTGAGTATAAATTGTTACTTTGTGTTTAAATTTAGTGTAGAAAAGCACATTTCTATGAGACGTTGGAGGTGACAATGTGTCTGAGTATTTCGATAAGACTTTTCGGTTTAAGCAAGGAGTTTAGCTTTTAGGTACGAGGCGTTAAGGTCCAGCGTTGCTAAGAAATCTTTAACTTACAGGATATCGGTTACATAGATATGGACCGGGTTACGAAGTGTATTTTTTTTGGTGATGCAATTTTTTCGACGGTTTTCGAGTTTGACTCGGGTGGGCGCGTATTTAGAAAATCTAAGTAATATTTTTTATGATTGGCTAATTAATAGTAGGGATAAACAATGTGGCGATAAATAAATTTTTCACGAGGATCAGAGCTTTTACAGACGCAGAGGCGTTAAAAGGTTACCGTTACTGCAACGATTGAGCTACCGCGGAACCACGTTATCCATAATTCGTGTTGAAAGAACTTCCGTTAGTAGGAGCGTCGTCATGAACAACCCTCAAAGGGATCATATTAAGTCGTTCAACCATCACGAGATTGATTTATCGTTAAGTGCAGTTTGTCCAAAGGGACTTTGTCGAAATTCAAAGGTTTCACTGTTCTTAAGAGTAGTTATCGCTTTTATGCGGAAGAAACCAAACGTTCTTTCTTAAATTCCAAACAGCTATTTCACAGTTCGCCGGTAACGAATAACGAATAACTCGCTCTCCTCCCACAGCCATCACCTCCTCTTTACTTATTCTCACTGCCTCCTTCGCTTCTATGTTTCTTACCTTACATGATCGCTTTGTCTCAGTCTCATTTTTTGCAGCAATAATTTTTTTATCGCTTCATTCCATCAAGCACATTCTTTCTGTCTACCTACAGTCGTTCTTCCTCATATCCACACGGCACAATTGACAACACAGTTCTTCAAGCTTATCCATACACTTTCAACGTCAGTGTTTTTTATTTGTTCGTTTCACACTGTTTCATTCACATTCAATTCTATTCACAGCATCTGCGAATTTCCATGCGCCATATCTACTAGTTTGTATACCCTAGTTCTGGACATTCGCACTACGTTTCCTTTTCTTCTCCAGGATCACTTTTGCCTTAAACACACCATAGATACAACCAAAAAGTGTTCCGATCCACACTCCGATCCGCACTTTACTTTTGTGTCTTTCACCAGGTTTCTAAGTCGTACATCATACACTACCAAGCCAATCATGCTTTAGATTCACCTCTTTGCCATGTATATATATGCAAATTTTTATGTTTAAACCACGTATTATATACAAACAGGCTTCTCTACACACAGTTGTTCACCAGGCGTTCACCATTCTCATTAACTCTTTGGTCTTCGAACTATCTTAGAACGCGTTCTGTATGTTCTCTACGTACACCCACCCATCAGTTCATATCTCCCACCATCATCACTCTTTCGTTTGGATTACACACGTTCAACACGTTCTCTACATCATTCCAGAAGTTCTCACACTCTTGGTCTCTTTCACCATTCACCGGTACATAGCATGCAATAAGAAACCCACGTTACCCGGAGAGATTCCAATTCGTACTGTTTAACACATCTTTTCGCTCTTTCACTTACTATCACCCCAACCCCTGTTGCGCAATACACTTCAGTCTCAACTGCTGACCATAGTGCTAGGCTGCCATCCTCCAGCTCCACAGTATCCTTCCCTTTGGGCTTCGTCTCCGATACACACAGAATATCGAGCAGCTTTTCGTAAATTACATTCGCAATATCAAATTCCATGCGTACCTCTAACATTCCACGTACCGACTCGCTATTCATTCTTTGTCTGTTTCGGCCTTGACCTTCCCATTTAAAATTACAATTTCATATGGGTTTACATCAAGTAATTGCTATTTGTTAAAACTTTGAACTGAATTACAAAACTGGTCTATAGAGCATATATATATATATATATATATATATATATATATATATATATATATATATATATATATATATATAATTATATTAAGTCCATAAATTAAGATTATGAATCATCATTCTCAAAGATCAAAGTACATGTCAAATGTTATTTCGAGATACACTGTAAAGTTGAAATGCGTTTTTTCAATATCTTTCGACTGTTTCAAACAGTTTCATGAAATTGTATACGTTTTTAGATGAAAATCAAATTTTGGTCCATTTAGTTGTGGTCAAGATGCAGAATTTCGACCACTTTAAATCTTTGCAACTTTGTGCTACACTGTAGCCATTTTGGACTAAAAATCGATTCTCCTGTCTTTCTGTTACAAAAGGTATATCTTAGTGAAGTGTAGAACAACTCTTTCGAGAAAAGACATTAAAAAAGAAAAAATTAATATCAAAAGTATACATGTTGTATGTCTAGGCATTCTATCGTATTTAATTATAGATTTTTATTAAAATTTTATTATCAATGAACGCAAAGAGACAGATAAGTACATAGTAAACAAGTAAGTTACTTAGTAACGACTAAAATTCCTATTGATAAACCTATCAAAAATACCTCCGAAAATGTGTATGCATCATGAGCTTTAAAAGCGTTTTTCTCGAAAGGTTGCTCTAGCGATCACTAAGATACACCTTTTTAGAAGAAAAGATAGGAGAATCGACTTATCTAGTCCAAAATGGCATAGAGTGTACAAAAAAATTGCTACTATTTAAAGGTCGAAATCGTTGCCTGGCTCTAGAAACGACAACCAAATGGACCACAAATTTGAATTTGTCATCCAAAAATATAGGAAATTTCATGAAACTATTTCGAAACAGTCGAAAGATATTGAAGAAAACGCGATTTTTTTCAACTTTGACACTGTATCTAAACGAAGCATTTCGACCCATGTACATATGAACTTTTTGCTTAGAATGATGAGTTCTAGCCTTTAATTTGGATTAGATAAGATTCACTGTATATATATATACACACTATATATATATATATATATATATATATATATATATATATGTATATATATATATATATAATATATATGTATTATATATATATATATATATATATATATATATATATATATATATATATATATATATATATATATATATATATATATATATATATATATATATATATATATATATATATATATATATATATATAATAGTCTAACTGCGACCATTTTGTAATTCAGCTCAAAGTTTTTAACAAAGTACCTTACCTGGATGTCCCAAACCCATCCTTGAGGGGGGAATTGTAATTTAAAATGGGAACCCCAATTTTTTATTCCATATATCGCTTATAATCATAAAAATATGAAGAATTTATCAGAAACATATCTTGTCGTGGCAACAGGTGGCGCTGTAATTGCAAAAATTCCTTTTTTTCTGTGTATTTCGTCGTCTCGCTGGGGATTTACAAGCATACGATAATATGTACAATTGTGAATATCATTTTTTCTATTTTTTCCAATACTAACATCAAAACGTTGCTAACATTTATGTTTATAAGAAAACATTTTACATTACTGAAATTTAAAAAAATACAATTCCCTCTCTAAACGGAAAATGATATTAGTAGTAATATGGGGCCGATCCTGGATCAGTTCAAGGTCACCCATGTAAATCTTATGGGATTTATTTCAAGGTCAAGTGAGTTTTCTCGTGATGCCAGAACGCGCTCCACGTCTCAAGCATGTTTTTGGCGGGGGATTTAAATTTTGAGTCACTGCCTCTGGTGGTGAAATCAAGCTTTTGAGCTCAAGGTCAAACTTTAAGCGGAGATTTAAAATGTAGTTGGTCAAGGTCAAAGCTAAAAAGTTGCAAGGTAATCATAAATCAAAAATAGTTTTGAAGGTCAAAGGTTATTGACTTACGGTGGTGTCATATTTCTTAGAAATATAAGGTCAAGGTGAAAAGCTAAAAATAGAAGTTGCAAGGTAATCATAAATCTAAAATAGTTTTCAAGGTCAAAGGTTATTGACCTACGCTGGTGTCATATTTCTTAGAAAATAAAAAGGTCAAGGTGAAAAGCTAAAATAGAAGGTCAAACTTTTAACGGGTAGTTTTGAAGGTCAAAGGTTATTGACTTACGGTGGTGTCATATTTCTTAGAAATATAAGGTCAAGGTGAAAAGCTAAAATAGAATGTTGCAAGGTAATCATAAATCTAAAAATAGTTTTCAAGGTCAAAGGTTATTGACCTACGCTGGTGTCATATTTCTTGGAAAAATAAAAGGTCAAGGTGAAAAGCTAAAAATAGAAATTGCAAGGTAATCATAAATCTAAGAATATAATTTTCAAGGTCAAACTTTTTAGCGGAAATATAAATTTTGGAGCTGATCATCATCATATTATATTTCTAGTCAAGGTCAAAAGTAGGTATTTAACAAGTTTAAGCAAAGGTCAAAGCTAAAATAGAAGTTGCAAGGTAATCATAAATCTAAAATAGTTTTCAAGGTCAAAGGTTATTGACCTACTGTTCATATTTCTTAGAAATATAAAAGGTCAAGGTGAAAAGCTAAAATAGAAGGTCGAACTTTTTAGGGAAATATATTTATATAAATTACGCGTATAGGTATACGGATCCTAACTCACCGTGCACGTACGCGTTCCCGTTTCAAGGTCACAGGTTAGTAACATTGCCTATTTCAAGGGTAGCAACCTGCTAAGTCCCCGCTTCAAGGTCACTAGAAAAGTTACTAGGTTTTTGATTATCCTGAAGGTCATTGCCCTCAGTCTCAAGCAAGTCTATGCATGTTTCAAGGGCACGCCCTATTCTGAGAAATCAAGAACAAAGGGGTTGTTTAAAGTCTATGCTTTCAAGGCCACATGAGAGAACAAAGACGATCTATTGTTTTGGCTGAGTCATAGCTTCTGAAGTTCTAGGAAATCAAGAACAAAGACGATGCATTGTCGACGGTTCAAAGTCTATGCTTTCAAGGCCACATGAAAGAACAAAGACTATCTATTGTTCCGTTATTCTAAAAATAGATTGTTATCTCAATTCTAGGAAATCAATAACAAAGGCGACCCATTGTCAACGCTTCAAAGTCTATGCTTACAATTTTCAAGGTAAAAGAACAAAAGCGATTCATTCTTCTGGTCGAGTTATAAAATAAATTGTTATCTCAATTCTGAGAAATCATGAACAAAGACGATGTATTGTTCAAAGTCTATGCTTATAATTTTCAAAGGTAAATGAACAAAGACGATTCATTGTTCTGGTTGATTTATAAAAATAGATTGTTATCTAAATACATCTCTTTCAAGAACAAAGGCAATCCATTGTCAACGATTTAAAGTTTATGCTTATAAGGTCACACCTCTGATAACAAAGACGATCCATTATTCAGTTATTTTAAAAATAGATTGTTATCTCAATTCTAGGAAATCAAGAGCCCTGAGGTGCATGTTTCAAGCAATGCCACGCCCTCAAGTGAGCTAAACAGGTGGCCGTTCCCTAAACAGGTAGCCGTTTCCTAAAAACAGGTAGCCGTTTCTAAAAACAGGTAGCCGTTTTTAAACAGGGGTCCGTTTCCCAAAACAGATAGCTGTTTCGCAACATTTCTTAGAAATATAAAAGGTCAGGCGAAAAGCTAAAATAGAAATTGCAAGGTAATCATAAATCTAAGAATAGAATTTTCAAGGTCTACTCCACTTGAAGGTCACGACGATGATCTCATAAGCTATGCATAAAAAGTAGGTCATGAGTTCATTGAAGGTGAATACTCCACTTCAAGCTAAAAATAGAAATTGCAATGTCACCATCCTCATCATATTACAAGGTCACTCTGCGGTCAAACGTTTGGAAATTTGTATGTCAAGGTCAGAAGCTAAAAATAGAAACTGCAATGTCATCATCATCATATTACAATTCTTAGAAGTCTAAAAATAGTGTGGTCAAAGGTTATTGATCTGTATATCATAACTAAAAATGGTCGGTTCATGTCCTCACTAAAAGGTGATCGCGTTACAGCTAAAAGTATAGTGACAGCATCATCGTTGAAAGTAGCTTATGCGCGTAACCAGATATGTATGGTAATCAAAGAGATGGTTCATATCTGCACTAATGTAACATAGTGGGGGTCGTTTAGAGTAACAATATAAGGAAATAGTGTAATGGGTAGTGAGTGTTGTGTAAAACATGTGGATGGCATACGCTCAAGAGCAATGGACCAAAGCAACTGACCTGAGAACAGCGGTGGAACGCTTGAAGCAAGAATTTTCGGCATTAGTATTCGATGCCGAACATGAGGCGGTTTACGGGCGAGGTGATTATAGTGAGGCGGAGTGTAACATCCTAGTAAAAAAGTATGAAAAAGGAGTAACGATATGTGAAAAGTTTTTAAATTTAAAGGAAATATGTAGAACATGTTTTGTAGAAGAACTGAAAGCTGTGCAACTGCATCAGTTTTGCAATGATGTAAAAAACAAATGGACAGCATCTCCTGATGGTAGCAGTTCATCCTCATCGGATGCTGATTAGCCTATCAATACAATTATCAAAGTGCACTCTCCTCTAACATCATGATGCAGTAATATATAGGACAGTTCCGGTGTCAACTATAATTCATAAGCGTTCTCGAATCAATAAAGATGGATCTATCTGCATTGAACAGTAGCACTTTCTGTAAATCCTTCACGAACGTAAAAGACGCAAAATATAAAGTGATTGATATGAATACTATCAACACAAAGTATGGGAAACATATTATCATTGAAACCCAGAACTTTAAGTGCATACTTACCTTAGGATTTTATGAATAGTTCAAAAGAAGATCGCATTGAAAAGTTTAAGCAATATCTGGTTGAGAATGACGCATTACCAGCACCGGAACTGTAGGAAAGATGACTAATTTAACATTTATGTAAAAAAAAATAATAACATATATATCTATGTATAATTGTTTGGAAATAAATTATATATTTTTGTTGCAAAAAGAATGTCTTCTATTTTTGATTAAATGAAGGGTATATCATAATGAAGAGAGCTGCTATTGATGAGACTAAAAAATGTAGCGTATAATAATATGGTGTCTGCAGCTATATTGGCTAAGCTGTTCAAGGTTAAAAATTTATTGGTATCATATTACAATTCATACCAACTAAAGCAATATCTGGTTGAGAATGACGCATTACCAGCGCCGGAACTGTAGGAAAGATTGCATTAGCGCATATACAACACGCTAACGAAGACAACCAGACAAATATAGAAAAGTAATGATTGTTATAATTGATGTGCAAGGATTCAAAACAGCAAGAAATATATTTACACCTAAGGAACTAGCGATATATAATGGAGAGCAAATTGCTCATTACGTATTCAAACCCCATTTCCATGGCACACCTTGGATAGTGAATTTCAAAAGCAAGCTAATTGGTTAATTCACAACCACCACTTTATCAAGTGGGAATATGGATATACTTCTCCATGTCTATTCCTAGTATACTTAGTGATTGCATATCAACAACAGATGAGGTGTACGTTAAAGGACGGAGAAAGCACATTTTCGGTGTTGACAAAATTTTAAAAGAATATTTGATAAAGGTTATATACCAAATTGGTCTAGTGAACTTTTCAAGATTGTTAAAGTGGTGTAAGGAATCCGGTCACGTACTTACTACAAGACAGGGACACCTATTTATAGACAGGAACTGCAAAGGTTAAATATCCCGATGTGTATTTGGTGGAAAAGGTCATTTGACGTAAAAGAATAAAGTGTACGTAAAGTGGTTGGGATTAAAATAATATTCATGGATCGATGATGATGATGATGATGATAATGTAGTTTATAAGCATATTATTGTAAGGCAATAATCTCATTTATGAAGTTCTAGGAAATCAAGAACAAAGACGATGCATTGTCGACGGTTCAAAGTCTATGCTTTCAAGGCCACATGAAAGAACAAAGACTATCTATTGTTCCGTTATTCTAAAAATAGATTGTTATCTCAATTCTAGGAAATCAATAACAAAGGCGACCCATTGTCAACGCTTCAAAGTCTATGCTTACAATTTTCAAGGTAAAAGAACAAAAGCGATTCATTCTTCTGGTCGAGTTATAAAATAAATTGTTATCTCAATTCTGAGAAATCATGAACAAAGACGATGTATTGTTCAAAGTCTATGCTTATAATTTTCAAAGGTAAATGAACAAAGACGATTCATTGTTCTGGTTGATTTATAAAAATAGATTGTTATCTAAATACATCTCTTTCAAGAACAAAGGCAATCCATTGTCAACGATTTAAAGTTTATGCTTATAAGGTCACACCTCTGATAACAAAGACGATCCATTATTCAGTTATTTTAAAAATAGATTGTTATCTCAATTCTAGGAAATCAAGAGCCCTGAGGTGCATGTTTCAAGCAATGCCACGCCCTCAAGTGAGCTAAACAGGTGGCCGTTCCCTAAACAGGTAGCCGTTTCCTAAAACAGGTAGCCGTTTCTAAAAACAGGTAGCCGTTCCTTAAACAGGGGTCCGTTTCCCAAAACAGATAGCTGTTTCGCAACATTTCTTAGAAAATAAAAAGGTCAGGGCGAAAAGCTAAAAATAGAAATTGCAAGGTAATCATAAATCTAAGAATAGAATTTTCAAGGTCTACTCCACTTGAAGGTCACGACGATGATCTCATAAGCTATGCATAAAAGTAGGTCATGAGTTCATTGAAGGTGAATACTCCACTTCAAGCTAAAAATAGAAATTGCAATATCACCATCCTCATCATATTACAAGGTCACTCTGGGTCAAACGTTTGGAAATTTGTCATAAGGTCAGAAGCTAAAAATAGAAACTGCAATGTCATCATCATCATATTACAATTCTTAGAAGTCTAAAAATAGTGTGGTCAAAGGTTATTGATCTGTATATCATAACTAAAAATGGTCGGTTCATGTCCTCACTAAAAGGTGATCGCGTTACAGCTAAAAGTATAGTGACAGCATCATCGTTGAAAGTAGCTTATGCGCGTAACCAGATATGTATGGTAATCAAAGAGATGGTTCATATCTGCACTAATGTAACATAGTGGGGGTCGTTTAGAGTAACAATATAAGGAAATAGTGTAATGGGTAGTGAGTGTTGTGTAAAACATGTGGATGGCATACGCTCAAGAGCAATGGACCAAAGCAACTGACCTGAGAACAGCGGTGGAACGCTTGAAGCAAGAATTTTCGGCATTAGTATTCGATGCCGAACATGAGGCGGTTTACGGGCGAGGTGATTATAGTGAGGCGAGTGTAACATCCTAGTAAAAAGTATGAAAAAGGAGTAACGATATGTGAAAAGTTTTTAAATTTAAAGGAAATATGTAGAACATGTTTTGTAGAAGAACTGAAAGCTGTGCAACTGCATCAGTTTTGCAATGATGTAAAAAACAAATGGACAGCATCTCCTGATGGTAGCAGTTCATCCTCATCGGATGCTGATTAGCCTATCAATACAATTATCAAAGTGCACTCTCCCCTCTAACATCATGATGCAGTAATATATAGGACAGTTCCGGTGTCAACTATAATTCATAAGCGTTCTCGAATCAATAAAGATGGATCTATCTGCATTGAACAGTAGCACTTTCTGTAAATCCTTCACGAACGTAAAAGACGCAAAATATAAAGTGATTGATATGAATACTATCAACACAAAGTATGGGAAACATATTATCATTGAAACCCAGAACTTTAAGTGCATACTTACCTTAGGATTTTATGAATAGTTCAAAAAGAAGATCGCATTGAAAAGTTTAAGCAATATCTGGTTGAGAATGACGCATTACCAGCACCGGAACTGTAGGAAAGATGACTAATTTAACATTTATGTAAAAAAAAAATAATAACATATATATCTATGTATAATTGTTTGGAAATAAATTATATATTTTTTGTTGCAAAAAAAGAATGTCTTCTATTTTTTGATTAAATGAAGGGTATATCATAATGAAGAGAGCTGCTATTGATGAGACTAAAAAATGTAGCGTATAATAATATGGTGTCTGCAGCTATATTGGCTAAGCTGTTCAAGGTTAAAATTTATTGGTATCATATTACAATTCATACCAACTAAAGCAATATCTGGTTGAGAATGACGCATTACCAGCGCCGGAACTGTAGGAAAGATTGCATTAGCGCATATACAACACGCTAACGAAGACAACCAGACAAATATAGAAAAGTAATGATTGTTATAATTGATGTGCAAGGATTCAAAACAGCAAGAAATATATTTACACCTAAGGAACTAGCGATATATAATGGAGAGCAAATTGCTCATTACGTATTCAAACCCCATTTCCATGGCACACCTTGGATAGTGAATTTCAAAAGCAAGCTAATTGGTTAATTCACAACCACCACTTTATCAAGTGGGAATATGGATATACTTCTCATGTCTATTCCTAGTATACTTAGTGATTGCATATCAACAACAGATGAGGTGTACGTTAAAGGACGGAGAAAGCCACATTTTCGGTGTTGACAAAATTTTAAAAAATATTTGATAAAGGTTACATACCAAATTGGTCTAGTGAACTTTTCAAGATTGTTAAAGTGCGTAAGGAATCCGGTCACGTACTTACTACAAGACAGGGACACCTATTTATAGACAGGAACTGCAAAAGGTTAAATATCCCGATGTATTTGGTGGAAAAGGTCATTTGACGTAAAAGAATAAAGTGTACGTAAAGTGGTTGGGATTAAAATAATATTCATGGATCGATGATGATGATGATGATGATAATGTAGTTTATAAGCATATTATTGTAAGGCAATAATCTCATTTATAATTCAATGATGCCGGTAAGACAACAAGCACTTTGGAACACTTAAATTACTGTAGAAAGCATTACTATTGGTTTAATAACGGATATAAATGTCCTGCTTGTATAGGTACCGACTAGTATGAATATAACTTATTGTGTGTACTTAAGGAACTAACGTAGAATGTAATTTCTGTAAGAATAATAATAAAAGACCAATTGTAATTTGTATTATTTATTAATAATAAAACATACTGATACATAAATATTAGGCCTAAAGTGTTTATGTAGTCCTCAAATGGTCAACCTAAACTGCTTTCAGTCTACAGGAAACAGGACAGAATTTGTCAAAATAAATGGATCTATCTGTATTGAATGGTAGCACTTTCTGTAAATCCATCACGAACGTAAAAGACTTGGAGGTGTGTGCAAAACATAAAGTGATTATATGAATACCATCGACATAAAGTATGGTAAACATATTATCATTGAAACCCAGAACTTTAAGTCCATACTTCCCTTACAATTTTATGAATACTTCAAAGAAGATCGCATTGAAAAGTTTAAACAATATCTGTCTGAGAATGACATGTAGATTACCAGCTCAGGAAAGGCAACTAATTTAACATTTCTGTAAAAAAAAAATTATAATAACATATGTCTATGTATAATTGTTTGAAATAAACTATGTATTTTTATTACAAAAATAAAATGTCTTCTATGTTTTGATTAAATGAAGAGTAGGTACATCGTAATGAAGAGAGTTGCTTGGGTAAAAGGACTGCCGAGTTATGATTTATTAATGGAAGCAATTGACAACGTTTACGTTACATATAATTGTACCATTGGCAAGATACAATTTTTTCATGCAAAACTTTTGTATTTTCAAGAGACACCATCGTTCCTCGAGACTAGCGTGATTAGAGAAATTACACCTCAAGTGGAAGAAGAAGAACATGTAGCGACTACGACCGACCCTTATTTTGAAAAAGGATGCATGTTTATAATAAAAAAGGCTTCTCCGGGATTGCATGATTCAGTAAACTTTTTATTGCTAGAAATGGTGAAAGTAATAAGAATGATAAGAAGAGAAAAAGAATTATTAAGTATTGATGAGCGGAAGAAAAGACTCGAGGTGTTAATTAAGGAAATAAAAAAATTGAGGATAGATTTAGAGCTGTATGAGGTAAAAAAGAAAATGATGCAACTTTGAGTGAATGTGCCATGAAATAAAGGTGCTTTAGTAAATAAATAATTACAGTAGTGTATGTTATATTGCATAAGGAAAAGGCACTTCATTTGATAAAAGAAAGTGTGTGTAGGCATAGAAGAAAGAAAAAAAAGTGAAATTTAAAATGTTTCCATATGGTTTTAATTGAATTTGTATATATATATATATATATATAAATATTTTAATATATATAATATATATATATATATATATATATATATTATATAATTAAACAGTTTCTATATGATTTATTAAATTATACAAATTATGTAGGAAGAAATGACACATAAAAGCTTATATATTTATATTTATTTATAAATCACTAGTCCTTTACCCAAAAATTCCAATTTTTGACATGTAGAGTAAACAAGTAAGAGCGCAATAGATAGCAATCCAAAAATTCTCAAAACTAAAAGAATGTGAAAAAAAATTTTCAAGTATTAATGACAAATTTTTTAGTTTAGTATGTACAGAAAAGTTGAAACTTGCACAAATGAATAAATCATAACACTTTAGTCCTTTACCCAAAAATTTTAATTTTTGGTATGTAGAGTAAACATGTAACAGCGCAAAAAATAGGAGTTTCAAATTCCAAAAATGTGGAAAAACTTTGAACTTCCAACTAGCGCTTTAAAATAAGTTTCCATATGGTTTTAATTGAATTTATATAGATATATATATATATATATATATATATATATATATATATATATATATATATATATATATATATATATATATATATATATAAACAAGTTTCTTATCATGATTTATTAACTAAAGTCCTAGAAAAATGCGCTCTTAAAAATTTAAATTTTCGTAATTGAAAAAAAATTTTTTTTCACGTTGTTTTTAAGTGACTCTATCAGATGTAATAATTTTTCAAAATATGTAAAATTACATAAATTAGAATTCCATTTTGAAAAATAAGCACTTAAAACACTTTTTGTACTTACGTAAGCTCAGAAGAAACATATGCATAATTTATCCATTTAATGTATCAAAATGTTTTAAATTGAATTCAATTTTAAACAACACTTAAAACATGACTTGTAATTTTCGGTAGCGTTAATAATCATTGTAGGATAATGAAAGTTATTTCTTAAAGCATTTAGAACATTCTATTTCTATGTCATCAGTTTACATTACAATTTGAAATGGAGTTTGTAAATGTTTAATACATCATTGTAGATTTTAAAATTGAATTTATTTAACTGGTATCCTTTGCGCTGTTATTTATTTTCTCTACACGCAAAAATTGAGGATTTTTAAAACCATTAAGCTATTATGATAAAAGAGTATATTTATTAACATATAATTATGATAAAAAGAGATATTTATTAACATATAATTTATTGTTTACTACAATTTCATAATGTTGTTCACCTTCTTTTTGTAACAGTTTATATTGATAATTACATAGCAGTTTAATCATTAAGAGTGAAAAATTAAATTTATTGTAGATAGACCAAAAATAACAGGTGTAAAAGATATAACAGTTCCAAAATTTTAAATACTAAAACTAATGATTTTATTTTATGAAAAAGTATTCACACCAGAAACGTAAAATTGAAGTTTTTTTTCAAACTCAAAGCTGTCTCATTCGTCTATCTTTTCACTATTTTGTAGCATACTCAAACACTTAGTAATAATGTTATTCTTGTGATTATAATATAAATTGATAATTGTCAACCATATACATTCATTTATATCATTTATTTTAAAGAGTTTTTTTTTTAAAATTAAAGTAATGAGTGGTAATAAATTTGCAAATTTTTTTTTTTATTGAAAGTTAACGTGTTCATTATAGCTGTAATTAAAACTTACATTTTAACGAATATATGTATTATTAATAACTTATGTTTTAATTTTCATTTTTCAGATAAATAGTTATACAAATAAACAATTATCCGGACGAGTAATTTTTGTTATGACACGTGGTTGGTGAATATACATGCGAAATATAAATATAACTATTCACTGATGATGAATGGAAACATGTGGTTGATGAGTATATTTTATACATAATTATAATTTTTAATTTAAGATTTTTGTTTCAGATCACATCTTAAATTTTAATATTTTTATTTTTATAATATATAAAATTATATTACGTATTTTTTAATTATTTTTAACCGTCATTATTTCATTTTAAAGTTATACATTTTTGTTCTTTGGATAGCAATTTTAACAGTGTTCATTTTAATTAAAAATAAAGTATTGTAGGCATATGAGAAAATTAATTCAGAAAAGGTGATTGCAAAATTAACACGTTCGTATTGATAAAACAAAATTTTTTTATCACATTTTTTTTACAAATTTTGAAACTACTATCTTTGTCTACTTATTGGATCTGTATAGAAATTTCAGAATTTTGGTAAAGGATTATCGAGTTGTGATTTATTATTAACAATTTCAATTTCATATTGCTTTAGTTGAAAACAAATTTTTTTTACATTTTAATTTTGAAACTGCTATTATTGGCGCTCTTACTTACTGGATCTGTATACGAAATTTCAAATTTTGGGTAAGATTATCGAGTTGTGATTTATTAAGAATTAACAACTTAATTTCATATTGCTTTAGTTGAAAAAATTTTTTATCACATTTTGAAATTTTTGAAACTGTATTATTGGCGCTCTTACTTATTGGATCTGTATACGAAATTTCAAATTTTTGGTAAAGGATTATCGAGTTGTGATTTATTAAGCAGTTAACAACTTTAACACATATAAATTTACATTGATAAAATTCATCTTTTTTTTTTATCACATTTGGTAAATTTTAACTAATCATTGGCTCTAATTTATTGAACCTGTATACGAAATTTCAAATTTTTGGGTAAAGGACATTAGTTTGATTTATTAAAGTTAACAACTTTAATTTATATAAATTTACATGATAAAATTCATCTTTTTTTTATCACATTTTTAAATTTTAACTGCCATCATTGGCGCTCTAATTTATTGAACCTGTATACGAAATTTCAAATTTTTGGGTAAAACATTGGAGTTTTGATTTATTAAGCGATTAAAACCATATATTTATATCATTGTAACATACATTTTTATCACATTTTTGTTTTTACAAATTTTGAAACTACTATCTTTGGCGCTCTTCTTATTGGATATTACGAAAATTCAGAATTTTTGGGCAAAGGACATTAGTTATGATTTATTAAGCACAACGTTCATTAATATCAAAACTACAAACTTATCATTAATAATTGAAATTTTTTTCACATTCTTTTAGTTTTGAGAATTTTTGTGCTATCTTTTACGCTCATGCTTGTTTAGTCTAATAAAATTGGAACAAAAATTAAAATTTTGAGTTAAAATTAATCTGATATTATAAAAGCGTGTATTTATTTATTTTAAAATAGACACATCGAAATGCTGAATACATTTCATATAACAGGATAATGTTATTGACCTTTTTCTTTCTTTCTTTGTAATATAAGTTTTATTCATTTCTTCCTACATAATTTGGATAATTTAATAAATCATGATAAAACTCGTTTTAATATATATATATATATATATATATATATATATATATATATATATATATATATATATCTATATAAATTCAATTAAAACCATATGGAAACTTATTTTAAAGCGCTAGTTGGAAGTTCAAAGTTTTTCCACATTTTGGAATTTGAAACTCCTATTTTTTGCGCTGTTACATGTTTATCTACATACCAAAATTAAAATTTTTGGGTAAAGGACTAAAGTGTTATGATTTATTCATTTGTGCAAGTTTCAACTTTTCTGTACATACTAAACTAAAAAATTTGTCATTAATACTTCTTTTAGTTTTGAGAATTTTTGGATTGCTATCTATTGCGCTCTTACTTGTTTACTCTACATGTCAAAAATTGGAATTTTTGGGTAAAGGACTAGTGATTTATAAATAAATATAAATATATAAGCTTTATGTGTCATTTCTTCCTACATAATTTGTATAATTTAATAAATCATGATAAGAAACTCGTTTAATATATATATATATATATATATATATATATATATATATATATATATATATATATATATATATATATATATATATATATATATATATATATATATATATATATATATATATATATCAAATTCAATTAAAACCATATGGAAACATTTAAATTTCACTTTTTTCTTTCTTCTATGCCTACACACACTTTCTTTTATCAAATGAAGTGCCTTTTCCTTATGCAATATAACATACACTACTGTAATTATTTATTTACTAAAGCACCTTTATTTCATGGCACATTCACTCAAAGTTGCATCATTTTCTTTTTTACCTCATACAGCTCTAAATCTATCCTCAATTTTTTATTTCCTTAATTAACACCTCGAGTCTTTTCTTCCGCTCATCAATACTTAATAATTCTTTTTCTCTTCTTATCATTCTTATTACTTTCACCATTTCTAGCATAAAAAGTTTACTGAATCATGCAATCCCGGAGAAGCCTTTTTATTATAAACATGCATCCTTTTTCAAAATAAGGGTCGGTCTGTCGCTACATGTTCTTCTTCTTCCACTTGAGGTGTAATTTCTCTAATCACGCTAGTCTCGAGGAACGATGGTGTCTCTTGAAAATACAAAAGTTTTGCATGAATGGTGCCAATGGTACAATTATATGTAACGTAAACGTTGTCAATTGCTTCCATTAATAAATCATAACTCGGCAGTCCTTTACCCAAGCAACTCTCTTCATTATGATGTACCTACTCTTCATTTAATCAAAAAATAGAAGACATTTTATTTTTTGTAATAAAAAATACATAGTTTATTTCCAAACAATTATACATAGACATATGTTATTATAATTTTTTTTTACAGAAATGTTAAATTAGTTGCCTTTCCTGAGCTGGTAATCTACATGTCATTCTCAGACAGATATTGTTTAAACTTTTCAATGCGATCTTCTTTTGAAGTATTCATAAAATTGCAAGGGAAGTATGGACTTAAAGTTCTGGGTTTCAATGATAATATGTTTACCATACTTTATGTCGATGGTATTCATATAATCACTTTATATTTTGCACACACTCCAAGTCTTTTACGTTCGTGATGGATTTACAGAAAGTGCTACCATTCAATACAGATAGATCCATTTATTTTGACAAATTCTGTCCTGTTTCCTGTAGACTGAAAGCAGTTTAGGTTGACCATTTGAGGACTACATAAACACTTTAGGCCTAATATTTATGTATCAGTATGTTTTATTATTAATAAATAATACAAATTACAATTGGTCTTTTATTATTATTCTTACAGAAATTACATTCTACGTTAGTTCCTTAAGTACACAATAAGTTATATTCATACTAGTCGGTACCTATACAAGCAGGACATTTATATCCGTTATTAAACCAATAGTAATGCTTTCTACAGTAATTTAAGTGTTCCAAAGTGCTTGTTGTTCTTACCGGCATCATTGAATTATAAATGAGATTATTGCCTTACAATAATATGCTTATAAACTACATTATCATCATCATCATCATCATCGATCCATGAATATTATTTTAATCCCAACCACTTTACGTACACTTTATTCTTTTTACGTCAAATGACCTTTTCCACCAAATACACATCGGGATATTTAACCTTTGCAGTTCCTGTCTATAAATAGGTGTCCCTGTCTTGTAGTAAGTACGTGACCGGATTCCTTACACGCACTTTAACAATCTTGAAAAGTTCACTAGACCAATTTGGTATATAACCTTTATCAAATATTCTTTAAAAATTTTGTCAACACCGAAAATGTGGCTTTCTCCCGTCCTTTAACGTACACCTCATCTGTTGTTGATATGCAATCACTAAGTATACTAGGGAATAGACATGGAGAAGTATATCCATATTCCCACTTGATAAAGTGGTGGTTGTGAATTAACCAATTAGCTTGCTTTTGAAATTCACTATCCAAGGTGTGCCATGGAAATGGGGTTTGAATACGTAATGAGCAATTTGCTCTCCATTATATATCGCTAGTTCCTTAGGTGTAAATATATTTCTTGCTGTTTTGAATCCTTGCACATCAATTATAACAATCATTACTTTTCTATATTTGTCTGGTTGTCTTCGTTAGCGTGTTGTATATGCGCTAATGCAATCTTTCCTACAGTTCCGGCGCTGGTAATGCGTCATTCTCAACCAGATATTGCTTTAGTTGGTATGAATTGTAATATGATACCAATAAATTTTAACCTTGAACAGCTTAGCCAATATAGCTGCAGACACCATATTATTATACGCTACATTTTTTAGTCTCATCAATAGCAGCTCTCTTCATTATGATATACCCTTCATTTAATCAAAAATAGAAGACATTCTTTTTGCAACAAAAATATATAATTTATTTCCAAACAATTATACATAGATATATATGTTATTATTTTTTTTTACATAAATGTTAAATTAGTCATCTTTCCTACAGTTCCGGTGCTGGTAATGCGTCATTCTCAACCAGATATTGCTTAAACTTTTCAATGCGATCTTCTTTTGAACTATTCATAAAATCCTAAGGTAAGTATGCACTTAAAGTTCTGGGTTTCAATGATAATATGTTTCCCATACTTTGTGTTGATAGTATTCATATCAATCACTTTATATTTTGCGTCTTTTACGTTCGTGAAGGATTTACAGAAAGTGCTACTGTTCAATGCAGATAGATCCATCTTTATTGATTCGAGAACGCTTATGAATTATAGTTGACACCGGAACTGTCCTATATATTACTGCATCATGATGTTAGAGGGGAGAGTGCACTTTGATAATTGTATTGATAGGCTAATCAGCATCCGATGAGGATGAACTGCTACCATCAGGAGATGCTGTCCATTTGTTTTTTACATCATTGCAAAACTGATGCAGTTGCACAGCTTTCAGTTCTTCTACAAAACATGTTCTACATATTTCCTTTAAATTTAAAAACTTTTCACATATCGTTACTCCTTTTTCATACTTTTTTACTAGGATGTTACACTCCGCCTCACTATAATCACCTCGCCCGTAAACCGCCTCATGTTCGGCATCGAATACTAATGCCGAAAATTCTTGCTTCAAGCGTTCCACCGCTGTTCTCAGGTCAGTTGCTTTGGTCCATTGCTCTTGAGCGTATGCCATCCACATGTTTTACACAACACTCACTACCCATTACACTATTTCCTTATATTGTTACTCTAAACGACCCCCACTATGTTACATTAGTGCAGATATGAACCATCTCTTTGATTACCATACATATCTGGTTACGCGCATAAGCTACTTTCAACGATGATGCTGTCACTATACTTTTTAGCTGTAACGCGATCACCTTTTAGTGAGGACATGAACCGACCATTTTTAGTTATGATATACAGATCAATAACCTTTGACCACACTATTTTTAGACTTCTAAGAATTGTAATATGATGATGATGACATTGCAGTTTCTATTTTAGCTTCTGACCTTGACATACAAATTTGCCCAAACGTTTGACCGCAGAGTGACCTTGTAATATGATGAGGATGGTGACATTGCAATTTCTATTTTTAGCTTGAAGTGGAGTATTCACCTTCAATGAACTCATGACCTACTTTTTATGCATAGCTTATGAGATCATCGTCGTGACCTTCAAGTGGAGTAGACCTTGAAAATTCTATTCTTAGATTTATGATTACCTTGCAATTTCTATTTTTAGCTTTTCGCCCTGACCTTTTTATATTTCTAAGAAATGTTGCGAAACAGCTATCTGTTTTGGAAACGGACCCCTGTTTAAGAAACGGCTACCTGTTTTAGGAAACGGCTACCTGTTTTAGGAAACGGCTACCTGTTTAGGGGAACGGCCACCTGTTTAGCTCACTTGAGGGGCGTGGCATTGCTTGAAACATGCACCTCAGGGCTCTTGATTTCCTAGAATTGAGATAACAATCTATTTTTAAAATAACTGAATAATGGATCGTCTTTGTTATCAGAGGTGTGACCTTATAAGCATAAACTTTAAATCGTTGACAATGGATTGCCTTTGTTCTTGAAAGAGATGTATTTAGATAACAATCTATTTTTATAAATCAACCAGAACAATGAATCGTCTTTGTTCATTTACCTTTGAAAATTATAAGCATAGACTTTGAACAATACATCGTCTTTGTTCATGATTTCTCAGAATTGAGATAATTTATTTTTATAACTCGACCAGAAGAATGAATCGCTTTTGTTCTTTTACCTTGAAAATTGTAAGCATAGACTTTGAAGCGTTGACAATGGGTCGCCTTTGTTATTGATTTCCTAGAATTGAGATAACAATCTATTTTTAGAATAACGGAACAATAGATAGTCTTTGTTCTTTCATGTGGCCTTGAAAGCATAGACTTTGAACCGTCGACAATGCATCGTCTTTGTTCTTGATTTCCTAGAACTTCAGAAGCTATGACTCAGCCAAAACAATAGATCGTCTTTGTTCTCTCATGTGGCCTTGAAAGCATAGACTTTAAACAACCCCTTTGTTCTTGATTTCTCAGAATAGGGCGTGCCCTTGAAACATGCATAGACTTGCTTGAGACTGAGGGCAATGACCTTCAGGATAATCAAAACCTAGTAACTTTTCTAGTGACCTTGAAGGGGGGACTTAGCAGGGTTGCTACCCTTGAAATAGGCAATGTTACTAACCTGTGACCTTGAAACGGGGAACGCGTACGTGCACGGTGAGTTAGGATCCGTATACCTATACGCGTAATTTATATAAGAAATATTTTCCCGCTAAAAGTTCGACCTTCTATTTTTAGCTTTTCACCTTGACCTTTTTATATTTCTAAGAAATATGACACCAGCGTAGGTCAATAACCTTTGACCTTGAAAACTATTTTTAGATTTATGATTACCTTGCAACTTCTATTTTTAGCTTTGACCTTTGCTTAAACTTGTTAAATACCTACTTTTGACCTTGACTAGAAATATAATATGATGATGATCAGCTCCAAAAATTTATATTTCCCGCTAAAAAGTTTGACCTTGAAAATTATATTCTTAGATTTATGATTACCTTGCAATTTCTATTTTTAGCTTTTCACCTTGACCTTTTTATTTTTCCAAGAAATATGACACCAGCGTAGGTCAATAACCTTTGACCTTGAAAACTATTTTTAGATTTATGATTACCTTGCAACTTCTATTTTTAGCTTTTCACCTTGACCTTATATTTCTAAGAAATATGACACCACCGTAAGTCAATAACCTTTGACCTTCAAAACTACCCGTTAAAAGTTTGACCTTCTATTTTTAGCTTTTCACCTTGACCTTTTTATTTTTCTAAGAAATATGACACCAGCGTAGGTCAATAACCTTTGACCTTGAAAACTATTTTTAGATTTATGATTACCTTGCAACTTCTATTTTTAGCTTTTCACCTTGACCTTATATTTCTAAGAAATATGACACCACCGTAAGTCAATAACCTTTGACCTTCAAAACTATTTTTGATTTATGATTACCTTGCAACTTTTTAGCTTTGACCTTGACCAACTACATTTTAAATCTCCCGCTTAAAGTTTGACCTTGAGCTCCAAAAGCTTCCGATTTCACCACCAGAGGGCGAGTGACTCCAAAAATTTAAATCCCCCGCCAAAAACATGCTTGAGACGTGGAGCGCGTTCTGGCATCACGAGAAAACTCACTTGACCTTGAAATAAATCCCATAAGATTTACATGGGTGACCTTGAACTGATCCAGGATCGGCCCCATATTACTACTGATATTTATGATACTTATGTATTAAGTGACAAAAAAAAACGTTCTTGGCGAATTTTCTTTTGACATGAATGTTGTTAGAACTCGATTCAGAAACGTATTCAACGTTTGGTACAGAAGAAAAAGGGGTTCGATTTGAAACAGAATAAAGATCAGAGAACATAATCGAACAAGAATCATTTAAACGTAAAATAGACTTATTAAACAGCAAATTGTTAACAACTTAACAGTCGCATTAGGGACCTATGTGTGTACCTGTTCGTTTGGGAATGGGGGAGGGGGGCAGTGACTGACCCCACGCTTTAACCGTGACATACATTCTGGCGTTTAAACTAATTGTGCATTCTATTACTAATGTATTTTTGTTATTTTGATTAATTTTAAACCGTATTTGTTGTAAACAAAACTTTTATTTCGACACCTACATGTGTAAATTTTAAATTTTTAGTCTAAGTTATGAGCAACTGCAGTAATCAATATTACACGCTATTAAAGTCATTACATTTTCGAATGGTAATATTTTCTTCTACAGCACTATGTCGAGAACATATATATCTTTTACATGTAGTACACGCCTTCATGTACTTCCTATCGGCCGATCGAGGACACAAAGCATCTGCCTTTCTTTGGTAAATTTTCATATGCCGCACGAGTTGCGCGTCCTTTAGGTTCCCTTACAACAGTCCCTCTTGTAACTGCTTTACTTTGAATATTTTTATAGCCAAATACAGCTAAAGCACTAATATGGATAGGACGCTATTACGTGCCAATAAGGCAGAGGCAACAAATTAAAGGATGCCGGGGCTCAGTTCGCCGGAGGCACTGGATGCGTGGGTGTGCCTATTATTAAAGGAGGCAAAGAGAGAGAGAGAGAGTTCACTACTCAACCGTAGCTCTTTAACTACCGTTTTGCTCAAAACGGATCGTGCGTAGGGGGAATAAAAGTTTACAGTAATTTTGGGAGCCAGGAATCGCCCCTCAACGCTAGCTCGCACCGTTATCCCGACTCCTCAATGCACGGTGGTGCAGTGATGAGTAAGGAACTATAGGAAAAAAAAATGAGGAAGAAAACAACACCAAACAAAACAACCAAAGTAATGTAGTAAATGTAAATTTAATTGTAATCGTTGATTACTTTTTCAAAACTATGTGGAACTTATTCTCACAAAACAAACAAAAATATAGTTTCTGTTATCTCACAAAAAAAAAATTAGATTAACATTTTAATTTTATAAATGCTACTAAGAGCCAAAGTAATAGTATTGCGATTCAAAATAACCCCAAATTTGACCCATATACCAAATAAATAAAAAAAACACCAATGTTTATAGTACTTTCGCAAGTTGCTGGGTAACTATACGCAACCCAAAAACAATTGGCTCTAGAGAAAATTTTAAATAATTAACTGGAAACGTTTCCTTTGCTTAATGAAAGACCTTTCATTGTGTGCACTGAAAGAAAACATACATTCTCGCTACCACAAGCGTTTTAGATAACACGAAAAATGAAACACAGAATAATGACTAACACTTGCTGCAGCTTACACAAATAGCATAATTATTTCCTGAAATTATTATATAGATAAGTAATTCTTACAGAAAACACATTAATATTTAATGAATTAACCGCCCAATTAAAGCGGTGACAATAAAGGAAAGAGGAGCGATTCGGTGATTCGGTTGACCCGCGTTATTTATTTCTGAGAAAAACTAATTCAGTAGCCAAATATTTAGAAAGAAAGGAGCCAGAAATAAATAATTGAGTCACTAAATCTTCCTCGCAACCTAATTTTGATTAAAAAAAAATCTTTTATGAGAAAATAAATATTCAACAGTAAAAGTAATAATTTCTGCACATGTAATTTAAATTCAATGATACCATTTATCCACATCCAGTTCTTAAATTGTGACGCGCATGCTTAAATAATGAAACCCGTTTGTTGCGCAGCTAGCATTTACATTAAAAATAAACGGTAGTTTTAATTAATAAATAGGGCTGTAAATATTATCTCAATCAGATAATGTACTCCCTTTATTGCAGAGTATTGGATTAAGAAGGTAATACGATATTAAATCAACAACTGTTAACTAGAAGTTATTGATCATATTTGTAGATACAATTAAGGTAAGCATTTATACGGATGTTAACCCTAACAGAATTCTATACCTTAATTCATATGCAGTAATGGAAGTAATAAACAAAATCATACAGCTAAACTCTCTGACCTTATTTGATGGAGAGGGTTCTTACTCTAGCCATGGGATCGCAACTAAAGCAGGTGCAGAACTCCCTATATGATATGTTCAATGGTTTGTTTTAGAGCAGCCAATCCAACTTCCCATTTAAGTTACCGTAATGTTACAGATGAAGAAAGGTAGGTTCGTAAGAAGAGTAATGTTTCCTTCTAACTCCCCAAATCGATTGATAATCTAATCGCTAAAAAAAAGTAAGGGTAGGTGAGCACGAAGATAAGAGAAGTTTACGAGCTTACCACTAAGTTGTAAGGCGTGCTATACATGTAAAAACGAGCCTGCTAGGTTCGAATCTAAAGCTTTATACTTGTAGATTGTATGGGTTCCGTTCCCTAAAAAGGAAGATTTTAAATTAGTACCAAATGAGAAAAACTGTAATTCTTACCCCTTATTGGACACGATTAAATTTTGTCTAAAATCCGCAAAGCTTGCGGTCAATAGGAATAGAAAATTTGGTAGGAATTCCTATTGTTTCGAAATCTTTTACTAGAATCCGAAACAATTTCGTATATTAGAAAGTGTAAAAGAAATCACAGAATTTTCGTAGCGTCCCCAATATGGCGGACAAGAAAGTGAAAAATTTTGTTTTCAAAATCGAATTTGTGATCTATTAAATGTATATTCAATAAACGATATTCCTTATTTGATACATTGAACTTCGCCCTCTTACGATAATTTCGCAAACTAACTTAAAGTATTGGTGTTTACAACCGTTGCATAGTACAGAGTTGGGCTAGACGCCGACAGATGCCATAACTATTTACTTTTGGTAAAAATTACTAACATTAACAGGATTTTTGTTAAATTACACAACTGAAGACATGTAAATTACGAATTGTGCGTTTAGTACATACCGAGAAGAAGTTAAGATAGATAATTCTATAGCAATTAACAGAATTATGCACAAATGAATTTTTGTATGTTACAACGCAAACCAGCTGATTGTGATCGATGTTCCATGTTTAGCATACACAATTTCTTGCCCAATGTCTTTAGGAAAACCTTCCTTCCAGATTGGCGTTTGGAGTTATTTAATTCCCAACTTTGATTTATAAAAAATGATGTAAGAATTATACGCTGCAGTGTCCACCAAATTGAAAAAACATGCCATGGGCCATCTACTTGTGCCACGACAACTATATGCCCGAACACATTTATCTAGGGTATCCACACCTGCTTTTGTTGAATTATAATAAATTATAATGTCCGGTTAGTCATCTTGCACCTTCATTTCGCTGTGTTGAGAAGATAAAATAGTAACAACTTTATTATTTTTGGTACATAGCTCACAAGGGTTTCTCTCTCTCGAAATGCAAAACGAATGGTACCTGGAGCGGACTTACACAATGCCTGATGTCTCATCGCCAAAGGTACGTCCCTTCTTGTGCTGCCTATAGTTCCAACAACGGTAAGTTTGTTTGCAAATAGTTCAGCGGTTGTATCTAAGGATGTAAACCTCCTATCCATTGTAATATTCCTGCCAGATTTTTCTAATTTTGCTGTTGTTATTTTCCCAGTGTATGGTTCTATAACGAAACAGTAGTAGTTTTCAGGACCACATAAAACATTTGCTTCTATGCTGTGGTTTCCCGGCTTAGTCGGAATGAATACACGGAATTCACATCGACTATTAATCTATCACTATAGAAGCTGACGGGTTCAAAAACTTCGTGAAAGTACTAGTGATACGATCCCATAACTCAAGAATACCAGCTTAATTATCTAGCACTTTTCTTTCATCGCGAGTATTTTTATCATCAAAACGCAAACATTTTAATAACTATATATATATATATATATATATATATATATATATATATATATATATATATATTGGTAATCCTTCTTTACCAAAAATTTCCGCAGTTGGATCTCTGTTTTATCTATAAACCCCACTTGTTATAATAAATCCTATGAAACCAAATATCTCTTCCTTTATAAAATATCGGGAGTTTTGTACAAAATTACTTTTAGTTTGAATTGACTTCAACAGTTCTAATTTTTGAAATTTCAAAATTATTTCTACAGAATCGTAATCAAACAATAATTTAAAAGCTTCGAGTGCTGTTTGAGGTTTCACTACATCTCTTTTCAAACCAGGTGGTACTTTTATAATATTCGCAGAAACTTGCCTTCTTTGACGCAATGGCCTACTTCTCCACTACATTCCCGACGGAGCGATCATATCGGAATCCGTTTGGTTTATTACGGCTATTGGTCGACGCCGACGTTTCCCACAAGTTGAATCTACAGCATTCAGTATGAAACAGATATGTTTATACTTACCGATTGCTGCTTCATTGTCGTTCTCGCTAATATGTATATCGGAAACTCTATCTTCATATGAATCTATCGAAGTTGCTATAAAATACATTTTATAAAAAAAAATGTAAACTGCATTACACACTTACATTCCGATTCACTCTTATCCTCTACAGTTCTTTCAGATAAATCAACACGTGCTACATCGTCGTGTTCGTCATCATTATCGTCTTCGCTCTCTGAACTTTGTAATTCTGCTATAACTTCCATGTCTACGTTGTCTTCACACACGGCTGACTCAAGCTCTGTATCTGTCAAATACCTGGTACCGATTGTTTCAACAAAAAAGCACACTAGATTTCACAAAACGAGTTGCAGAATAACGGTAACTGCCTACGTAAACACTACATACAAACTAAGCACTCATAACAGTAACTAGTAAATATATTTGATGTAAATACTTCTGCGCAGTTACAGTAAGTCGTATGCAATCGCGCTCATATTATTAACGGTTTCCAGGCTTATAAAAGTTAATCTCTTTAATTATTATGTTTATTTAGTGCATAAATGTACAAATAAAAAAAGTCATTAAGCCACAACACCTAATTCCAATTTTTAATAATGATACAGTCGAATAATCATGCTAGGGTCATGTATTGCCCCCCCCCCCCCGACCCCAATGCGACAAAATTAAAATTCATCAATGCATAATAATTATTAACAAAAAAATTAATTCAAGAATTGAAGATGAATACGTATGAATCGAGCGAAGAAAGTGTACAGATCTACTAACTTTCTGAACAGAATATTCTTAAAATAATGTAAATATCAGTTTCAAAGGTATTCAATGTGTGTACCATTTTTCATGATAGAAACGTTCACTCTATCTGGAAACGAATCGATAGCGCGTAGAATTTCCGGGGCATCTAAAGACTGGGCCGCGCCTGATATTCGCTGCATCACGTTATCCCTGGTAGTCGGGCGCTCTCGATATACCAAATCCTTTATTATCCCCCACAAACAGTAATCGAGAACCGTCAGGTCAGGTAATCGAGGAGGATAGGCGACAGGACCATATTTCCCGATCGAGTTATTAAGAAACTGGACCCGAACCAGTCGAGAAGTGTTCGCCGGGCATCCATCTTGTTAGAACCAGATATCTTGGCCGAACTGTAGAGGCATGAGGCCCAGAAGATGTTCCAATGGTGCGACGTACCTGACGTAGGTGAAATTACAATGCTGAAATAGGGATCTACGATTCGGTAATTCAGGACGCCACACCAGACATTCACCTTCCATACATGTTCATGATCAACTTCCCGCAACCAATGCGGATTTTCGATGGCCCAATAACAACTATTCCAACTGTTTCCTTCATTTGAAGCTGCACTGATCCGAAAACAAAATTATTCTGTGGAAGTTGTGCGGTTGCTGACTTGCCCAAGTGCAGAACTCCAATCTTTCTTGATGATCGTTTTCATTTAAGGTCTGATGTTGATGCCTCCTATACGGTTAATACTTCTTATCTTTTAGGATCCTCAATATAGTGGTCTTGCTGATTCCAGAATCATACTGCAGGCATCTTGTAGAATCGTGCGGTCTCAGTTGAACTGGTGCAATGACTTCTGGTGCCCTGACATCTCGAAATCGTCTCGAAATTTGCTTTGTTGTGGGAAGGTTGAATGATTTCCTGGTTGAACGATTCCCTGTTCCCTAACACGCTTCTTCAAACGCGAAAACACTTTTCGGGAATGGGGTGTGCGATCAGGGTACCGCTCTTCCCACAATTTTTCTGCAGACGCAAATAAACCTCTCTACTCGGCCAAAACTGGCAGCATATCGAATGCTTCTTCATTTGAATAAAGCATTACTGCAATTTATCATAAAAAAATTGTAATTAAATCAATTACAAACTACATTTTACTAAGATGACCCCTTAATACCTCTGAATGTAAAAGTAAAGTGATTGTTACATATACAATAATTCATGTTTTAGGCACTACTTAATGTTATAATATTTTTATAATTAAAATACTAAAAATATTTACCTACTTAGTATTAAACTACATAAAACCCCTTTAATCAAATAATGTTAAATGTAACATTTAAATTTTATTAAACAATGATTATTACTGATAAAACTTACCTTGTAAATGACGAACTCTGTTCCGCACTTTACCAACTGTTTTTACAAATAACGATTTCAAAGTGATTTTTTATTTGTTTCAAATATGAAAGAAGTCATATTATTGACTACCGTAGTCAACGTAAAAAAACAACATATGATTCCGAAATCGCGTTCACCCATATTGGATGGTAAACAAGAAGTTTTGAGAATACATTATTCTGAGAAATTTGACACCCAAATAGTCATACCTAGGAAATAATTGCAGTAAATTTGTATCTTTGTAAAATAAATGTTTAAAATTACAATTTCTTCAAATTTTAACACGGTTTTGCCATAAGCAGAGCAGATTAGAGCTTAGAATACATTTTCCAATAATTTTTTATGGTACACACATTGTTGTACTCCAGTAAATCCCCAGCGGAATGGCGAAAAACGCAGAAAAAATGAGTTTTTTGCGATTATAGCGCCACCTGTTGCCACGACAAAAAATATTTCGTATAAATTCTTCATATTTTTAGATATGGAATAAAAAATTGGGGTTCCCACTTCAAAGTGCAACCCCCCCCCCTCAAGGGTGGGTTTGGCTATTTGTTAAAAATAAAATTTTCAAGCCACTGCGTTATAAAATGGGTAGACGGGTAAATCTAAAAATTTTACGTAGCTCAAAATTGTTTAGGGACTGAGTTATCAAGCTTTAATTAACTATAGAGATTTCACTTATGCGATGAAAACAAGGTAGAGTTTGACTACATTCACAATATAATGTTTTAACCTTACTCCACAATGTTCTATAAACTAAATATACGGAAATTGCTGTTAGGCCTTTTCAAACATACTTTCAGTTCATACATTAATTACGAACGAGGAGAAAGTAATAATTAGGAATTTTAAACCAGAATATCTCAATTTACCTTTTAATTTTTGCTACTTTCATGCGAATAAAGTATATGAAGACCTAATAGGCAAATTATTAAATTTAATTAACTTAAATTTAGAAGAACGCGATGATATTGAAAGGCTGTGTGTTAAATATGTGGATATATTCCTTATGGAACAAAAGTTACAAATATAGGACAAGATAAAATAATGGTAACATAAGATGCTAAACCTTTATATAAAAAGAGCTTTTATACTACATGCCCAGACAGTCGTAATAAATTAAAAAGTAGAAGAACTTTAAAAAAAACTGGATTCTTCAGATTTATTATCTTCAAGTAGAAAAACAGCTTTCACAACGGATAAAGGCCAATTCCAAACTACGAGATTACCAAAGAGGTTAAGGTTAGTAAGAAATCTTTTCAAGATTAAGGACAGTTGCAATCTCTAGTCGTATTATTAATCATGCTTTATTAAGAAAAGTTAATTTGAAATTAAATACATTACAATGCAAATTTTTAATAAAAGGAATTAAAAAAAGAAGAAAATAGAATGAAGGAAGCATGGAACAATCAGGCCATAATTAATTAAAAGTGGTGGGGGTCAGAGTGAGGCGATCCCTTGATAGCATTTTCAACTCCTTGATGGCATTTTAACCGGGGTGGTCGCGAGTCTGGTGTGAGGGTGGTCAAGTGAGCAGGAATGGGAGTGGGTCAAAGTCCAATCATTTTAATTATGAGTCATAATAATCAATAAAATTGCTACACCATTTTGTTTTTAATTATGAGTCATAATCAAATCCCTCAGCAATTTTATTTTAATTATGAGTCATTATCAAAGCAATTTTGTTTTTAATGAGTCTTAATTTATTTGCTGAGGGGAAATCGTGCGAGGGAAGGCGTGAGGAGATCAAAGCCCAATTATTTTAGTTATGAGTCATAATCAGCCCACGGCCATTTTGTTTTGGCGGAAAGTTCGAAATTGTATGGAGGGCCCTCATACTTTCTCGTGAGAGAGGTATAGGACGTTGGGACTTGTTCTCCGGTCTTCGCCCCTCTGTGGCCCCATGCCGTAGCCCCCTGCGGCTCATGAGTCATAATCAAAGTCATCCGCCGTTTTGTTTTTATTTATGACGCGATAATCAAAGTCCAATTATTTTAGTTGTGTCATAATTAAATTGTTTCATCGTAACCATATTAATTATGAGTCATAATAAAGACCCTCGGCCATTACATTTTGGCGGGAAAATTGAATTTGTGTTCTATTAAGGAGTCCTAACACTAACTTGTATGACAGGTATAGGCAGAACTTGCTCTCGGGCCTTCGCCCTGCTTTCACCATTCAACTAACTCTATCGTGGGCTGGGATAAAACCACTCAATTAGCTACTTACGTAAACAAAAAGGTCGAACTTCATTTCCAATTTTTATGAAACAATAGCAAACTTTCACTATTCAATTACATTTCTAGCTTCAGGGAAAAGCCCACCAATTATCAAATTACGTAAAGGCAAACAAGTTGACCTTAATTCCAAATTTTGATATCATGGGTCATAATCAAAGCCCTCGGTCATTTTGTTTTGGCGGGAATTTTGAAATTGTATTCTAATAAGTGAGACCCTCATACCATCTGATACTGCAGGTGTTGAACGCCGGAACTTGTTGTAGGGCCTTTGCCCTTGTCAAAAGACAGAAATTAATCAATTTCGATAAAATCAAACAAATCAATTAAGCAAATCATCCTCAACCGAATCACCCTCGATCAAATCGAACAATCAGATTAATATCAATCAATCAAAGCAATTAACCAAATAAGTTAAATCAATCAATCTCAAACAAATCAAACAAGAAGCTGAGCTTACAATTCTTCATATCCTTCAGGTAACGATTCTCCCACTGTATGTACCTAGCTCCTATGAGTGACCGCTTACTTTGTAGATAAGACAAACTGACTTTTAGAGCTGGTACAGCCAAAACGTGAGGGCGTGGAAAAAACCGTCGATCATCCGAAAATCAAACTCAATCAACTCAATCTCAATCAAATCAATCAACTAAATCATAACTTAAAGCTTGCAATTCAAAAATACTGGTTTGGTTTAACTAACAGCTTGCTAAAATCAACCACACTTCAAAAATATCAAATTTATTTTACACCCTGTGGGATAGCCTTCGATGTTGCTGTCATTATACGAACATCAAATTAGAGTGTAACACAATTACCACGTTTTGCATACAGTAATAAAAATAGGATTTACAGTTAAATTAGTAAAAATGCCTATACAATAACAAATATAACCAACTCGAAATCAGGTTACCATATTATTGTACACACAAAGGCTCTCTTATTAGAAATGCCTCTGGCAAAAAAGTCCTAGATTTATAAACAAGGTTCAACGCATTAAATCTTTACTGCAAATAGACAAATCCCCAGAGGCAAATAAACAAACTGACTTTAACTTCCAATAACATGTGATTTGAAACTAAAGCCGATTTCATCATTTAGTAAAGCAGCTATAGGGCTCTGTGTTTCATTTTTTCCAACGCTCATCATTATCTTTAGACAACCATAATAACAATAATATCGCTCAAATTGTCGTGTACACTATTGCCGAGTTTTGCATACAGTAATAAAAATACGTTTTACAGTTAAATTAGTAAAAATGCTTATGCAACAGCAAATATAACCAAACTTGAAATAAGGGCTCTAACAACTTCATAATGTCAATGAACTAAGGGGCGAGTATTGACCTAACCTAAAGACCGCATGTTTATTAACCTAACATAATAATGTACGTGTATTGAACTAACTTAGAACGTGGATGTAGAGAAACGAGAGCAACGAGGAAAACGAGTAAAACGAGGGAGAGGGGAGATATTCGAGAGAAACGGAGGATCGAGAGTTAGGAGAGAGACGAGAGAGACGAGAGAGACGAGAGAGACTAGAGAGACGAGAGAGACGAGAGACGAGAGACGAGAGAGACGAGAGAGACGAGAGAGACGAGAGAGACGAGAGAGACGAGAGAGACGCGAGAGAGACGAGAGAGACGAGAGAGACGAGAGAGACGAGAGAGACGAGAAAGACGAGAGAGACGAGGAGAGACAGGAGAGAGACGAGAGAGACGAGAGAGACGAGAGACGAGGAGAGAGAGAGAGGAGACGAGAGAGACGAGAGACGAGAGACAGGAGACAGAGAGAGGACGAGAGAGACGAGAGAGACAGGAGGACGAGAGACGGAGAAGAGACGAGAGGAGACGGAGAGGAGACAGGAGACGGAGAGACGAGAGAGACGAGAGAGAGGCAGAGAGAGGACGAGAGAGACGAGAGAGACGAGAGGACGAGAGAGACGAGGAGACGAGAGAGGACAGGAGAGAGACAGAGACAGAGACAGGAGAGACGAGGAGAGAGGAGACGAGGAGGAGGAGAGACGAGAGACAGAGAGAGACGAGGAGAGACGAGAGAGGACGAGAGAGACGAGGAGGAGACGAGGAGAGACGGGAGAGAGACGAGAGAGAGAGAGACAAGGAGACGAGGAGAGACGGAGACGAGGACGAGAGAGAGGGGAGAGACGAGAGGAGACGGAGACGAGAGAGAGAGAGACGAGAGACAGGAGAGAGAGAAGGAGACAGGAGACGAGAGAGAGAGACGAGGAGGACGAGGAGACAGAGAGACGAGAGAGAGAGAGAGACGAGGAGACGAGAGAGACGAGAGAAGGAGAGAGAGGAGAGGAGAGAAGGAGAGAGAGAGGAGACGGAGAGACAGAGGACGAGAGAGGACGAGAGAGACAGAGGAGAGGACGAGGAGACGAGAGAGAGAGAGAGACGAGGAGAGACAGGAGAGAGAGACGAGAGAGACGAGAGAGGACGAGAGAGAAGAGAGAGACGAGGAGACAGGAGACGAGAGACGAGGAGAGACGAGGAGAAGAGACAGAGAGGACAGAGACAGGAGAGAGACGAGAGAGACGAGAGAAGAGGCGAGGAGGACGAGGAGACGAGAGAGAGAGACGAGGAGACAGAGGACGAGAGACGAAGGAGAGGAGACAGAGAGAGAGACAGGAGGGAGAGGACGAGGACAGAGAGAGACGAGAGACGAGACGAAGAGACAGGAGAGGAGACAGAGGACGAGAGAGAGAGAGGACGAGAGGAGGAGACGAGAGGAGACGAGAGAGACGAGGAGACGAGGAGAGGACGAGAGAGCGAGAGACGGAGAAGAGACGAGAGAGACAGAGAGAGAAGGACGAGACAGAGGACGAGGAGACGAGGAGAGACGAGAGAGACGAGAGAGACGAGAGAGACGAGAGAGAGCGAGAGAGACGAGAGAGACGAGAGGACGAGACGAGAGGAGACAGAGAGAGAGAGAGAGAGAGAGAGGAGGACAGAGAGAGAGCGAGAGAGAGACGAGAGACGAGAGAGAGAGAGAGACAGAGAGACGAGAGACGAGAGGAGACGAGAGACAAAGACGAGAGAGAGAGAGAGGAGAGAGACAGAGAGACGAGAGAGAGACAGGAGGACGAGAGAGACAGAGAGACAGGAGACGAGAGAGACGAGAGAGAGAGAGAGGAGAGGGACGAGAGAGACGAGAGACAGAGAGAGAGAGACAAAGACGAGAGAGACGAGAGAGACGAGAGAGACGAAGAGAGACGAGAGACGAGAGAGACGAGAGAGAGAGAGAGAGAGACGAGAGACGAGAGAGACGAGAGAGACGAGAGAGACGAGAGAGACGAGAGAGACGAGAGAGACGAGAGAGACGAGAGAGACGAGAGAGACGAGAGAGACGAGAGAGACACTAGGAAGGCGAGACAGAGAGAGAGGGGAGAGAAACGAAGGAAACGAGGGAGACAAGATAGAGGAAAGAGATGAGCACGATCAACTTCTATTACAGAAAGCCTTCGCTAGTTTAAAAGTACACCACTAGATGGCTTCACAGCGAAACAAATTGCTTTTAAAAATAAGTGTAATATAATTAGTGGGGTTTTTTGTTACGCGCAAAAAAAGTAAGCATTATATTTACATTTTCAAGGACAGGTCTGCTTTCAAGTAATGAGCTAATTAGGGATTTTTTCCAAACACATTAAATGTACTTGAATAGTGAAGGATTGTTATTGTGGTTACATAATTGGGAAATGCAGAAAATAATTACTTTGTATTAATGATTGCTGGAAGCCGTTAAATGCTTTATATTATTTATTCGTAAAAAACACGGAAGGTGTATATTGTAGCTGTAAGTAACAAAAACTAGCTGTTTAACCTGTCTAGGTGTTCTTTCAATACAACTCTGTGAAGTGATCGTCTTTTATTTTAACCCTTTCCCCTTATTTTGTTCACTTTATTTAATTGCTAGAGGCCTGATCTTAAGTTTGGTTACAATTGTTATTGTATAGGCATTTTCACTAATTTGACTGTAAAAAGTATTTTTACCACTGTATGCAAAACGCGGCAATATTGTTACACGCTAATTCGTATATTGATAGCAACGTCGAAGGCTATCTCATAAGATGTTAAATAAATTTGGTACTTCTGAATTGTGGTTTATCTTAGTAAGCTGTAAGTTAAACTAAACCAGTATTTTTGAATTGTAAGCTGGTTTTCGCAAGCTGGAAGTTATGATTTGATTGAGATTGAATTGACAGAGATTGATTTGCGGATCATCGACCGTTTTCCCCCGCATGTGCCCTTACGTTTAGCACCAGCTCTGAGTGTCCGTTAGCCTTATCTTCAAAGTATGCGCTGGCTCATAGGAGCTAGGTATATACGGTGGGAGAATCGTTACCTGAAGGTTATGAAGAATTGTTAGCACAGATTATTGTTTGATTTGATTGATATTTATTGATTTAACTGCTATGGCTAATTTCTTTGACGAATTGTGATTGATCTGATTGTTTGATTTCATCCAGAGTGAATTTTCCGTTTCCAATAACACCAGACCATACTGCAGAAAATATTTATTGGTTTTAAAATAGTATTACTTATAATAAATGATTAAGACCCTTTATCTTTTTTATAAACAGCTTAATAGGACGTTAAGGCTTGCATATGGATCTAACGGCCTTTTTGACAAAAGTGCTTCCACTAAGGCAGATCTATGTAAAACACCTTATCTTTTTTATTTAAAAATTTAATTATGATTCATAATTATTAAAACCAAAGTATATTGCACGTAACAGTGTGTTGAGACCCATATGCATACGTCTTACCTTAAAAGTTAGTCTTAGACCCGTTATCTCAAATTTCCCCCATAACCATTGCAGTTATCTGTATGTAGTTTTAAAATATACCACTAGGTGGGGCCAGCTATATTACAGAATACATTCATTAGTCTATACACAACAAGATGGCGCCACAAACAAGTTAGAATTAACCAAGCAGTATGCAGATACTTAAATACAAATTCAGATTTTCAGCCAAGGGGGCGAAGGCCCGAGAGCAAGTTGCGAACCTGTTTAACAAGTTAGCGTTTGGGCCCCCTTATTAGAATACACATTCAAATTTATCACCATAACCTGTGGAGACTTAAATACAAATACAGAGACAAGGGGCGAAGCCCCAAGAGCAAGTTTCGAAGCCCTGTATCTGTCTTTAAAGTTGGCATTAGGTACCCTTATTAGGATACATATTAAAACTACCCTCCAAACCCTGTAGACTTAAATACAAATTCAAAGATTCAAGATGCGAACCTCTACACCTGCAATATAAGTTAACCTTAGGCCCTCCTTATTAGAATACAAATTCAAATTTCCCGCCAAGGGGATCACGACAATGGACGAAGACTCACGAGCAAGTTCCGAAGACCTATGTCAAAAGGGCCTTAATAAACAAGGTCGACAAGCCCGCCCCGTAATCAGTTATAAACCAGGAGTCCATACCCCAATCAAAAACTAGGGAGCGTGACCATTCCCTAGGCCCATCAATCAAGACACTGTATGCGAGCGCATTCGCCTACCCTTCATGGGGGCTGTCAAAAGGGCTTTAATTAGGAGCTAAAACGTCACGTGACCATCCCGATGCCCCACGCCCCTAGACACTGGGGTGGACTGGCGAAAATGCCTTAATTACGGGTGAAAATACCTTCCAAGGGTTGAAAATTACACCAAGTTGTTGAAAATCGCTCCCTGCAAAGAAGCCAACCCCACCCTCAAAGGACACTAATTAGGTTAAAATTACCCTCCAGGGTTGAAAATTCCGTGTAGAGTTGAAGAAGGCTTCCTGAAAGAAGGAATAGAAGTGATAATTAGGGGTGAAAATTAACACTAAGGGTTGAAAATTCCATCTAGGGGTTGAAAAATGGCTCCTAAATGAAGCCTTGGGTATGGAACCTGACCACGTCCACATGGCACATGCGCGTAACATCACCCACCACTGATGACGTTACAGACCAGAGGGCCCCCTTCTACTTATAACAATTCAGTGTCGCAGCAAAATATTTGTGACTGTATCAATAAAATAAGTGGATAATATTTCTAGTTTAAAATATAAAAAACATTCAATAATTTTTAGCTTTCTTTGACATTTTATTGAAATTTATGTGAAAACATCTACCAATAAAAATATTAACTGAAAGATACTTTGTTGATTTAATAAAGACTTACGTCATCTAAATCTTAGTTCGTGTAATTTTAAGAATAAGTCATACTCAACTTTATTTGAATCAAACTATATTAATCTCAATCTGACATGAAGTATTAAACTTCATTCTGACATAGATTATTGTTTTCTTTTTACAATGTTGCCTGTTTTCGATATAAACGTATAAAAAAGAGGTTGCATAGTTATCCTAAAAAAAAATTAAATTAAAATTATTTCATTTCCTTTAATTAAAGTTAGCATCTTGATGTCTAATAACCTCTGTCTGTCATGAAACGTATGTTTGACATAGATTATTGTTTTTGCGTTTAATGTTACCTATTTTTGTAACGAACTTCTAATAAAAAGGGTTGGATAATTAACCTAAAAAAATGTTATTAAAATTATTTTATTTCTTTTAATTTCTATTTGTAGGTTGGAAGGTCATGTGCTGCTCTACACCAGATATTTCTTGTTTGTAAATAAACCTTATTGTACGTGAAATAATTTTTAACACACAGATCGAATGGTTGAGTTAACTCCATTCTTGTAGCTAAATCAACACTATTATTATTAACAAAATTATTTAATAAACACATACATTCTTGAGGAGGTATTTTAGAAAACACACTGGTAAAAAAACTTTGAAAACTAGTACCAACATTTATTATGTTTATTTAATGCGAAAGATTCAACTAACGACATTTTGAAGTTGGCTATTTATAAATTGAATTGTAATTTTGTTTATATTGGACAAACACATAGGAACCTTGTCCTTAGATACAAAAAACTCAATAGATGTTACAAATATAAAGATACAGAGGAATCAAATTATTCCAAACATATAATAGTGAATAATCACCTTTTGACTTTACGAAATAAGATTAAATTTTTATATTTTTGTGATATAAAAATCAAGTTATGTGTTTTGGAAGCATTCATAATTTATAAACATAAACAGAAAATACCTTTAATAAATGAGCAGGTGATTTGTTACCATGACTACTTATTATTTTACTTATATATTTTCTCCTGATAATGATACATAATGTATTGAAACGCGTTAAGAAAGAAATATTTAAATAAACATTTGGGGAATAATAATTGGGACATTAGTGCTATTAAGTAAACTTAAAAATTGAATTAGATTGTGTAAAGTTTTCTATCACAGGACACAAATAATTTAAGTAAGGGAACTTTGTTTACAAGAGGTAATAATCTCGCACATGCACAATAAATATGTAATAAAAACGGAATTTCATAAATTTATATATTCAAAACGAAAAAAATGCATTAGAAATTTAATAAAATATGTAACACGAAAGAAATAGACTTTAAGACATAAGACCACCTGGTGGATAGATAGGAATAGTGTGTAACCGAATATTAATGATATTGGGATAATTAAAAAAATAATAACAAAAATTATTAATAAGTAAACCAAGCACAGAACCTTTTAGTAGCCCTTTAAACCAAGAAACGAAAAGAATAAATGTTAACTATCCAGTATAAGCTAACAAAATTTGTAGCAGCATGTCCAATTGAAAATGAAATAAGTTAACGAAAATTAGGGTGTGTCATTTTTTACAACTTTTGAAATGTCGGTTTTAATAGTTTTCAAAAGTTGCACTGTCGAATGTATATAAATCCTATATTTACCATTTTCAATAAACGTAGTACTTTTGGCTCGCTCAGTGGCCTTGAAATACGGAAAAAATCAGGGTTTTATCAAAATGATATATTTCTTGTATTTATGCCTTGTATTTATGTTAACCATCAGAATAACATTAAATTTAAATTCATCTTAACAGCTTGTTATCTTTGAATACTTACTCTCGTTCGGACAAATTTGGATTTGTTGTAGCTTCCGCGGTACCCGACCACCGATTCATCCAATGTTAAACTCAGACCGTCAGTACTAAACAAAACGCGATTGACAACGGAGCATTATGTTTGTGTTTAGTTACCTACATGTTTTAACTGTGGAAAAGTTTCCACAGATATTTATGTAAGTGTTACATCATTGAAAAATCGAATAAAGATGACATCGAATCCAGTGAGGTCAAATCAAACCAGAGGTCGTACAAAGTTACGGATTATCGAGAAATATCCTGAAAAATTTAATAGTATTGCATATGAACACACTTTAAGACATTACAAGTGGGTGCGTCATGAAATAAAACTATTATGTAATTTAGAACCACGAGCAAAACTCATTACTTCCGAACTGATCAAATCTGTTCTTGAAGTTGTAAAGAGCCAGAATTGGGTAAGACAAACTAATTGTTATTGTAATAAAAATTATTAAGATAATGTTTAAATAATAATTCATTTTATTCCAGTTCTTAAAAATGTAAATAATCAGCACTTTTGCGTGCGCACTAGTACCCCCCTTTCACGATGTGCAGAAACGTTGCGACATTTCCTACCTAAAACCCCACTCATTCGCAAGGTTTATAAGCGAAATTATTGGCACTTCTAAATTAATTCTGTTTGTTGAACGCTTCCAAACACTCTCCTATCTGTTTGCTAATAAATTATTACCTGAAATTCGTTTGTAGAACCCACAAACACCTCCTGCCTTCCGTTTGTAATAATTTATTTTACACTACAATTCTGTTTGTAGAACGCTTCTCAAACTCTCCTGTCTGTCCATTTGAATAATTTATTATTACACCTGAAATTCTGTTTGTACCAACTTCTACAAACTCTTCCTCGTCCGTTTGTAGATTGAATTACACCTGAAAAATTTTGTTTGTAGAACGCTTCACAAACACTCTCCCTTCCTTTGAATAATTATTCACCTGAAATTCTGTTGTGACGACAGTCTACCAGCCTCCTGCCGTTTGTAATAATTTATTACACCTGAAAATTCTCTATTCGAGAACATAACCGCCGAAGCTCTTAAAAGCAATTTCAATTGAATTAAATAGAACTTACTGTTCTATAGGATTCTAACACTCCGAAGTATAACCAATTTTTACGAAAATAGTTGTAATACCTAGAAATTCCTATTAACAAACCATCCTTAAGTCATTAATTGACGTCAAAGAGGTTTTGCGTATTATACTGGTCTTAGGTAGATTGACTGTTTAACACCGACGATCACCGTGACTATTATAGGACTTCTTCTCGTTAATGGGGCTACTATAAGCCACGTCTGGTTGTCCGATCACGCGCTGTAACCTCAGAAACGGCAATTTACAAATCCCATCCTGAACACCTGTATATAGTTCTATATATTCAAAGTTCCCGATACAGCTTTGAATAAATAGAATCTCTAAGATTCGTTAATTTAGACTATTGAGTTCACTGGCTTGGCTATTAACGAGATTATAAACGAACACCCGGTATATCCTGAACCCCTGTATATAGTTCTATATATTCAAAGTATCCGTTACATCTTGGTTATCAACACTTATAATTTATTCCCTACATATCACGAAAATCCACCTGAATATCGAATCCAAATTATTACCGAAAAACCTGAATTGTGTAAAACATTAAATTTATACAACTAAAAGTAAATTTTTACGTTTTACTTCAAAGTAAAAGAATTTCTATTTTACAATAAGAAATCCAATAGATTAAAGTAATTTATTTGCGCTTTAGCTATTAAAACTTTAAGATAATTATTCTTAGAAAAAAATCCATTTGCATTTCGCAAATAAGTACTCACATCCAATTAAAGTGTTAGGAATCATCCTCTTTATACAAATAAAACGAAGGTCAACGTTCCATTTTAGTAGTTTGGATGAACTCTATCAATTTTCAACAACACATTGTTCGAAAATATTTCCTGTATCACATGAACCATTACAAACCTTAAATTGCAAATTCCAAACGTTGACAACCCCTTGTACATATTTGATTGTATATATTATTTATAGTTAATTTAGAATTAGTCTTTCCCTTAGTCCGTGTGTACAAACCCTCAAAATTAAACAAATCAAATACCACCGTTGTCTTACACGAATTTGTATTAACACTAATCGTGTAATTATCAAATCTCGTGTAGGGCCTGCTTTTCTTTAATCTGTTCCGTATTTCAAAAAGTTACTTAAGAAAATATAAGTAATAAAAGAGCCAGTCCACGATAAAGATTTCTCAAATTCCTGACTAGCCGAGGTTAAAAAGAAATCCACATAGTGGTAATTAGTAAGTGTAACTCATAAAAGCAACCTGCACAAAATTATGGACCTTACAAAGTTTGGAAGAAAGCAAGCATTCCGGTCGTTACCAACGCAAGGGTGAGCCAGCTTATATTAACTTATTATAATCAGTATAGGCTACTGCTAAAAAACATTAACAGAGAACCGAAAAGCCGATCGTATTTGTATAAGATGCAAAACTTTATTGCTAAATCTAAAATTCTTTTTGATATTGCTGCGTGCAAATGCAAAGATTATTCAACTTGTAAATGTGGAAAAAATTAAACTATTCCTGTTAAAGAAGACCAGAGGACGTTTAGACGCATGGGCATTGGAAACATTGTCAAGAAAGCAACCAAAAAGCTTCAGAAAAAAAGTGAAAGGTTTTTTCAAACAGCGAAACGTAGTCTCACCGAAACCTTCTACCTCCATTTATATTTCTGATAGTTCTTCAGATAGCGAGACCGAAAAGATTCCTGATGATGATATATACCAACATCAAAAGCCTCAACCCCTAGAATCTCCTAGGAAGAGAAAATTTGATACAAATAAATACGAAAAGTTGGCTGAAGTTAAGCGATCGTTATGGTGTATCGTACAGAGCTGGTGCCGCTATTGCTTCGGCTACACTTAGTGATATCAGGGAGTTGTCAACGACTTCACCCCGTATTATCATAGCCCATAGTAAATTAAGACATCTTAGAATTAAAAGAAGAATCATACTAATGAAAGAGCGAGTGTTAAATGACATGGAAGCGTTGTTCTTTGACGGACGGAAAGATCAAACAATGTAGTCTGTCTGAGATAGAAATAATTGTTATTGTCGCATTGTCGCATGTCACATCTTTATCTTAACCATGTAACTCCACCTGCCAGAACAGCTAAAGATATCGAACAAGCTATATTTTCTTCCATATCTGATAAAAGTATAAAACTAGTTTCTTTGGTTGCTATCAGATGCGATTGAATGAATACAAAGACCAAGAGGAACAATAGAATAATTGAACTACTAGAAAAACGTCTCCAAAGACCACTACAGTGGCTGATCTGTCAATTGCATATGTACGAATTGCCGTTGCGACATTTACTTCAACACGTGGACGGAAGAACGTCTGGACCAAATGCATTTTCAAGTCATATAGGAAAATTACTAAAACATTGTGAAACCAGGGAAATCACACAGTTAGAACCTGTTACAGTTTCATTGCCGAAAATTGCAGCAAAAGAGTTAAGTACAGATCAAAAATATTTGTATGATATTTGTATGGCCGTGTCAGCCGGGGTGGTGAGTTATAATTTATTAAAGAGATCCCCAGGTAAACTGTCGCACACTAGATGGCTCACCGCTGCCAACAGAATACTACGACTGTATGTGTCGACCACACGACCAACAAGTGAATTAATTTTGTTTGCAAATTATGTCTGTTGAACTTACGCTCCAACCTGGTTTCAGATAAAAATAAATAGTTCTTGTAAAAATGGTGCCAGAAATTTGTGGTTCGTTGTCAAAAACTCAAGATACCTACGTGATAACATAAAAACTATAGTTTGTCGAGTCATTCAACGTAACGGATACTTTGCGCAACCCGAAAATTTATTATTATCAATATTGACTGATGGCAACAAAGTCCTATGAGAACTTGGTTGTACGGAAGTTTTGAAAGCTCGTGCCACGCAAAACCCATTGGTAAGATCTTTTGTCATACCACCAACTAATTTTGAAAGTGATCATTATTACGATATGATTTCCTGGCAGGAGCTCGTATTGACGGAACCAGCGCTTTTGCAGTACATAGAAACAGAGGAGCTGAAGAAAGTCATCGCAAAAGGAAATGTAGAAATTTTCCATTTTCCCAAGTTTCCCTGCCACACACAGTCTGTAGAGAGATGTGTTAGATTAACTTAAGCTGCAGGTTCTGTCGTAGGACAAACGGCTAGAGAAGGTCTTATTGCAGCCAGGGAGAATTCTAGGCAGCGTATGCCAAGATTTAATTCTAAAAAAGACTTTAAGCAAATGTTTTAATGCTTTATTTACACTATACTTTACTATACACTACATACTGACAAATACAAGAACACTAATAAAAATACAACATTTTCAAAATATTTGACCCGTTTGAACGAGCCAAAAGTATATTGATTTTGCAACATTTTTTACATTTCCTTGTAACTGTGATTGCAAACCAATTTTTAAGATCTATTACGTTCAAAAGTAAAATACTTTGTTTTAGCTATTATAGTGACACACCCTAACAAAGATGCATTAAACGTGCCAAGAAAAGTGCATTTTTTCGCAACATATTTAACTTATTTAACATGTATAAGTAATTCGCAAAATAGGAAATCTTAATTTAAAAAATCAGAAAAAAATTCCAAAGGATTGAATAACACTGGTTTGGTTCTAGTGTTTCAGTCGCATTGTTCCTTTCTACAGAATGTCAACTTTAAAGGTAGCGACGATTATTATTTAACTTGCTGCCTCAATTTTCTAGATTCACTTCACCAAGACATTAGTTTGACTTTGGAAACTGAAAACTACCACAAACTTTGTTTCTTAGATTTAGGTGCAACATGTATGAACACTACTTGGTGTTTATAGACGTACTACGACTGATCATGTCGTACATAATCCTTTTCATCCCACACCGCATTAACGCAGCTTTTAGAATCTTTTTCCCTCCCTTGTTCAACTTACCTCTTACCAAAGAAAATTTTTAAAAAGAGGTTCCAGATTATCTATCAAATGGTCCATTTGAATGATTACCCATCTCATATTACTAAGAATCTTCCTAATAAATTATTATAAGTTTTATTGTGAACGAATAAAAAGTTTACCTCGAGTAGGATTTGAACCTACGACATGTACTTTGCTAAAGTACCGCTCTAGCAAAGTACATGAAGTAAGTTGAAATCGTATACTCCAGGTAAACTTTTTATTTATGTATTTAATACATTTCCTTATAAATTATTCCAAAATGTCTGGTGTGGAACAACACACGACCTTCCAACCTACAAAATGGAAATTTAAAGAAATGAAATAGTTTTAATAACAATCAATAAATTATAATTAATTTTAAGCTATTATAAGTTATCTTGTGAACGAATAAGTTCAGAAGTATTATACAGCGTGGTCTAGTTTTTCGTAGCAGGACTTTAATAGTCGATAGAGCTTTTAAAATTAAGACAAAAAGTTCATATAAACATAGGTTGCCAAACGCTTAGTTTCGGAGATACAGGGTTTCAAAGTTTTAATTTTTTTTCAGTTCTTTTAATTTATCTACAAAACTATTTAAAATAATAAATCCAAATTTAATACACATATTACACTTCTTAAACTCAATATTAAGAGTAGTTTAACGTTTATCAATATCTACAAGGTAGTACATTTTCTGGGGTGGTACACACTTTATCCCCCCCGAAGTTTTTCATGCGACGCCTCTAACTCTTAAAAACCAAAAATTTAGATTGCCCATTGGATTTATTAACTTCTTTGTCTTCTGCTTTTTTTTTCGAAAAATGCATAGTTTTTGAGATAAATTAGCTGTAATCCATGAACAGCTTCCAAATGGTAAATAAAGAACGTCTGATGCTCCCGCAAAACATAGTGTGCAATGAAAAGAACAATAGAAACAAAGAATCAAATTATGTCAATTCTCACGTTTTTTTTGTCTCTTAATAAAAAGTAGTACTACACTGATTTTTTCCTAACTTTTCAGTTGAATTAAATAAAGGAAAATAAAAGTAAAACAACAAAATAAATATTAAAAAAATACGTATTTATTGGAAAAAATTGGAAAGAATTTCTATTTAAGATTTTAACAAGAACGAAATAAACCAAGTAAATAAATTAAACAAATGAACTTAACCTATAACAACAAAACAAAAACGCTATTGTAATAATAAATAAATTTAAAGAAACTGTTCAGAATGTGAACTATTTTGTTGAATACATAATTCACACGTGGAATATTAACTAAAAATTGTTCTATTGCATTACACGCATCCCTAATCCTATTAATGAGTTCATCTCTTATCACAGGAGTTTCATACACCCTTTCCTTTAAATACCCTCACCAAAAAAATCTAAGTGATTTAGGTCTGGAGACCTTGGCGGCCAGGAAACTGGGCTTGCACGACCGATCCATCTTCCTGGATAATGGTTGTCCAGCCAGTTTCTAACGATTCTGCTATAATGGGCTGGACAACCATCAAGCTGGAACCAAGCGGTTCTTCGTAAATTTAAGGGAATATGTTCCCACATATTCCCATGTTCATTCTTTGAGAATTCCAAGAAAGCCGCAGCATTCATCTGAGGTGGTAAAAAGTAGGGCCCAAAAAGGTGATTGTAAATACCTACCCAGACGTTCACACTAAATTCTTGTTGTAAATGTCTCGGGCGAAATAGATATGGATTTTCATGAGCCCAAACGTGCTGGTTGTGATAATTTACCACACCACGACGAGTGAAGCAGGATTCATCGGTCCATAAAACATTATTTAAAAAACCTGGATTATTATTATTTTCAGCAAGAATCCATCGACAATGCGCAACTCTACGTTCTGCATCCCCTGGTTGTAGTCCTTGAACAGGTTGTAGATGGTAAGGATATCGGTGATCCCGTTATAATGTTTGGCGAATAGTAGTATTTGAAACTCCACTTAAAGCTACGGATACTCTTCTAATGCTAGTTGTGGGATCTCTGTCGAATTCACGCAAAATTCGTCTTGCAATATTTCTTTGCTGCCTATGATTATTATTTTGACGACCATGCACATTATTTAACCCCTGAAATAATTTGTTGGTGAACTCTTACAAATACTGAAGGATGCGGAGCTCTTCTAAAAGGAAATCTTCGCCTATATTAACGGGCTGCTGCTGCTGAACTTCCATTTACAAAGCCATAAATAAAATGGATATCCGCTATTTCTTGATTAGAAAACAAAAATGGCATTTTAAAAGATCACTTTTGCAATAAAAATTGACACAATAAATTATGTAAATAAATTACATTCTGTCTTATGCACAAGTCGTATTTAAAATAAAACGTGAGATTTGACACACTTTGATTCTTTTTTTTATTGTTCTTTTCATTGCACACGGGAGCATCAGACGTTCTTTACTTACGATTTAGAAGCTGTTAATGGATTACAGCTAATTTATCTCAAAAACTATGCATTTTTCGAAAAAAAAAGCAGAAGACAAAGAAGTTCCTAAATCAAATGGGCAATCTAAATTTTTGGTTTTTAAGAGTTAGAGGCGTCGCGTGAAAAAGTTCGGGGGGGATAAAGGGTGTACCACCCCATAAAATGTACTACCCTGTAGATATTGATAAACGTTAAACTACTCTTAATATTGAGTTTAAGGAGTGTAATATGTGTACTAAATTTGGATTTATTATTTTAAATAGTTTTGAAGATAAATTAAAAGAACTGAAAAAAAAATTAAAACTTTGAAACCCTGTATCTCCAAAACTAAGCGTTTGGCAACCTACGTATATATGAACTTTTTGTCTTAATTTTGAAAGCTCTATCGACTATTAAAGTCCTGCTACAAAAAACTGGAACACCCTGTATTTACCTTTGAACTTATTCGTTCACAACAAAACATAATAATTTTAATAAAATTTTTTTTAGGATAATAGGATGACACACGCACACATGCACACACGCACACACGTACACACACACATCCAGACATCATGCCCGATCTTATGAGCTAATAAGCTCATAAGTAGGTTTACCGATAGTGAAAAAAAAATCGGTTGCGTAACCTTGCATACGTTCATGTGTATATGTGGTTGGAAGGTAAAAATAACATTTAGGAATCGTACTACTTTAACTCGTATTTCCGACAACCATTCCTTTATAGTAGCCCTGCTTCTTTCCAAAATCTTTTCAAGCCTTTTAATATTATTATTACTTTCCCTTTAATAAATATCCTTAGATCTCAAATAGCTGATACCAAAGATACAGTTGATATTTTACACAAACCTGGGGGTTATAGGGTAAATTTTTGTAGTTGAGTGTATAATTTTAGTTATTTTATAGTCGGTTCTGTTTTACCGACCATCACCGTACTAATGATACTAAGATAATGGTTTGTTTGTTATTATTTTTCACGTGACTTTATAATTGTAATGTTTTCTGTAAGTTTTAAATTTAATGTTCGTTTTTTGTTATTAACTTTAATTTATTGTAGCATACGCTAAATTTGGGTTAATTTCTGCCTGACGATGAATTTATATTCGAAACATGTAGCAGTCCAACACCTTTTGGTATATATGTTTATGGGAAAGGTTTCAAACTATTTATTCATTTAAAAATACCTATTTTGAGTCATATATACACCAACCAATTTAATTAAATAATTATTTGAAAAGGTAGCGTTAGTTACTGTTTATAATAAGCAATTATCGTCTTATACCACCTACATATTCACGCCTTTAACAGTGCACTTCATATATTTTGTTTACACTCTGTATCGTCAAAGCTACAATTCTTTACATTTAATTACATGTTAAAAAAAAATTTGTTTAGAGTTTGTCCCGGTTTAATCTGTTGCCTCTTCCATACAGGTTAGAACAGTGAAAGAAAATATATCAATCCAAATTTTTTATTAGTTTTATTTTAATAGATGGATTCTTATTGACTGTTAATGTGATTTCTTGTTTCCAAATGCAATAAAAGTTTTATTACGTTTTTCTCTACTTGTAACACATATGTTAGAAATCCTTTTTTATTTTTATGCCGTATATTTAACGTTATCTCTTCATACATTTTATGGAAGCATAAATGTTTTTGTTAAAAAAACATTATTAGAATAATAAGCAGGGTTTATTTTACAAAATACATTATTCTTATTCTTTAAATTGTTATTTTTCTAATTTATGTTTGGGAACAAAAATATTTTAATTTATGCCAGGTCAACAATTTTGATGAAATAAGATTTAATTTAATAACTGAATCTGACGCTGAAAATCCCTAAGATGGTGTATTTATTTCCAAAAAAAGTTGACCCAGTTTAAAACAAAGAACTTTTTTAGTTAGTGTTTGGCATAATTTAATGGTTTATAAATATTTATTTCCCTAACACATTTTCAACCCTAAAAGTACTGATTCGTCTGTAGTAATTCTTTATTTTAAACCTAGTTAAACCAAATACTATATAAATCTACTAAAGTTACATTACATTGCATGAGACTTATTTATTTATTTACTAAGTTTATTTCTCTAAAGGTATAAATGGAAGAATTCATATTATTGTTTGAATTCCAAAACGGACTAGGTTGAAAGCATCGTTTGATTTAAACTTTTTTTATTTATCTAACCGACTACTAAAATACAAAAAATCAAACAGTATATTATGCTGAGAGAAATAACCATTAAATCACTTTATTAATAATTATAGTATAGTCAAGCACAAAGCGTACGATGGAGATTCGTTTTTAATTATTTCTCTATTGACAAGTTTACCCGGTCACGGGAGGAAACCCATCGGTCATTAAGCGTTATAAGTTATACCTAGAAAATAATTATACAACCTATTGATGACATAAAAATATAAAGTGCATTGGAAATTGATACAATCATTTTTATAAGTTTTTGTTATGAACGAATAATAAGCGATAATGCAGGCTCACATTCCATTAATACAAGTAATTTGATTGTATTCTCATTACATTTAGAATTTACATCAGTTCTACATACATAAAGACAAAATTTAGATCGATTGGGGCTTGAACCTTGATAGCGCAGTTGGTTAGCGCGGTACTCTAGCAAAGTACAGGTCGTAGGTTCAAATCCTACTCGAGGTAAACCTTTTATTTATGTATTTAATAAAATTAATAATAATTTTTAGTACAATCATTGTTTCATTGATCGCTATAATTTAGATAATCGATCTCTACTTCCTAGAATATAAACTATAAAGTGGTTTTGAAAGTAATACTATTAGATTTGTTTTATCGAAGAATACAGCTGTGATCCATGTTTAATGGTATCTCGAACTGTTTGTAAATAATATGTTTATATCAGGGCCGGTCATAATCCGGTGCAAACGGTCCCCAATACCGGGCGACAAATCTTAGGAGCGGCATTTTGACTGTCAGAATGCATGTTTTTGAGATTTATTTTATTTATGAATATATGTAAGAAAAAGCGCTTGCTCTCAAACTCACTTGAACTTCAAAAAATACATAGGTATACTGTTGGATCAAGTTATAACTAATTAAAAAATATAACAAATTAATTCCAAATTTGATAAACAAATTATACTTATATAACATTAACAAACTAGTGGATAAAATTATTACTGATTTTATTATTTCCATTTAACTTTATTTCATCATGCCACAATTAAGCATAAAAGAAGTTATCTTTTTTGGTGAACAGACCATTAAGCGATTAACTCCTATTTGAAATGTAGCTAATCAGGCCTTAAGTAATGAAGAGCATCATGATTCATTTAAAAATAAATATAAATTAGTGGTATACAGAATTAAATACAAATTATTCTAAGATGAAAATTAGCGAAAATGAAGATTTGATTGAATCCCTAGGTGAAGTTGCCCGAATAAATGAAACTAATTTTAGCATTAGTGAAATGAGCCTTGTACAGAACTTGTTAAAGGTAATGTACGTTTACCTAAATTAGAATTACCTCATTTTGATGGTAATTTCAAGAATTGGGATACTTTTAAAGATTTATTTATGTCTTATTCATATCTAATAATAGTAACATTTCAGATATTGAAAAGTTTCAGTATCTATTAATTAATTTAACAGGTGAAGCTGGTCAAATATTAAAAAATATTTCGGCTACAAATGATAATTATAACACAAAAGATTTGAGAATAAATGGATTTCCTAGTATTTCGTCAGATAATTAAGAAATTTAATTAATGCCTTTTTCGAAAATTTACAGGCTTTAAAATGTCTTAAATTTCCTACTGATTCGTGCTTTTTAATGTAATATTTAACAAGACAATTACAAAAAAGCGTTTTGAATTAAAAATAATCAACTGAAATTCCCAAATACAAGGATTTAATTTTGTTTTTGGAAACTCAGTATCAGGCTATGGAGACTTTATATTCAAGTGCGAATACTACTTCTAAAACTAATTATTGCAATAGTAAGTCTTCAACATCAAAAACTTTATCACTTTTGGTTAATACTAACTCTAACGTCAAAAATTGTCGATTTTGTAATCCAGCAATCACTTAATCTATAAATGTCCTAAACTCTTAGATAAATCTCCTGCAGATCGATTCTTATTTGTGAAGCAAGATACCATCAGATTGAATTGCTTGAGAAATGATCATCGTACTAGCAATTGTCATTCAAATTCTTCATGTAAAGACTGCAGTGGTAGACATCATACTTTATTACATTTTAAAAAACATAATATTCCAGGTACCATAGACATGCTTTTAGGCGCTGACGTATTTGCCTGCATCAGGCTGCATATCTGGTGAGGAAATCCAACCCAAAGCTATCAATACCAACTTTGGGTGGGTCAAACCATAAAGGCTGTAAATTCAAATAGCTTATACACATTTCTTACTTCCGCGTCAGACATTGACAATATTCTGAAACAATTTTGGGAAGTTGAAAAGGTTCAGGAAACGATTTCCATTGCCCCGGATGACCTATTATGCGAAAGAATTTATAATGAAACTCATTTACGAGACAAGACGAGTCGATATACTGTTTCCTTGCCATTTCAATGTTCTAGACCAATCTTAGATGACTCTTACTCTATTGCTTATAGACGATTTCGCTCTTTGGAAAAACGTCTATATAACGATGAATCTCTCAAAGAATTATATGTTAATGTTATACAAGATTATCTGGATACTGGTCATATGGAACCTGTGTGTCCGGACTTTGAAAATAAAAATAATTACTATTACATACCTCATCATGGTGTTGTAAAACCAAGCAGTTCTACTACTAAATTACGAGTAGTGTTTGATACTTCTGCACAGACAGTACAAGGAAAATACCTGAATGATCTTTTGTTGATTGGCCCTAATTGCAAAAGGACAGTTGTACTATTTTACTCTATTTTCGTTTGCGTCCTGTTGTGTTTATAGCGGACATTAAACAAGTTTATCGGCAAATATTGATAAACCCTGATGATTGTAATTTTCAGCGTATTCTATGGCGTTTTAACCAGTCGGATTCTATACAAGACTTTCCTGTAACATATGGTGTTTCTTCAGCTCCACTTCTTGCATTACGAACTCTTAACAAATTGGCTCATGATGAAAATGATGCTTATCCAAGAGCTTCTAAAATACTGCTTTCTGATGGATGACAACGTAACAGGAACAGCCTGCACTGAAGATGCATGATCTTTAGAAAAGCAATTAGTAATTATTAAATAAAGGCGGATTTGAACTACGAAAATGGACTAGAAATTGTAAAAAATTATTATCTACAGTTCCTGCTTCTCATTGTGAAATCTTGTCCTTTGATACAGACAATTAAATTAAAATACTAGGCCTACATTAGCAATCAACTTCCGATTTTTTCATTTACAAGGTGTTGCCTCTTACGAGAGAATGCACTAAAAGATCAATTTCATTACAATTCGATCCGTTAGGATTCCTATCACCTTCAATATTCATAGTTAAACGTATAATGCAAAAGTTATGGTCTTTGGGTTTAAATTGGAACGATGTGCCCCCTACTGATATTGTAACTGCTTGGAATAAATATTTATCCGAGCTACCTTTAATATCAAATATAAGAATAAGTCGTCTTATTTCATTTAGTAATTTTAACACTTGTGAGCTTCACGGTTTCTGTGATGCTTCAGAATTAGGTTACGCAGCTGCAACTTACATACGGGTCGTAAACCAAAGCGGTGAAATTAAATTATTTTTCATTTTTGCAAAGTCTAAAGTAGCTTCTTTGAAAACATTATCAATTCCTCGCTTAGAATTATGTGCTGCTGTCCTTAGTAATTTAATGGTATTCGTAATTAATACTTACAAAGGTATGATTTCATTCAACAGTTGTGTTGTCCTGTATAAAATCTTCTCCGCATAGATGGAAAACCTTCGCGCGTAATCGTGTTAGCCATATACAAGACAATGTCTCACCCTCTTGTTGGCGTCATGTAAGCACAGATAACGATACTGCCGATTGTGGATATAGGGGTCTTTTTCCATCTGAACTTCATGATCATCCACTTTGGTGCACAGATCCGACTTTTCTTTATGGAGGTAAAGATACCTGGCCGAAACTGTCATTAAATATTGAGAAAGATTTAGAATATGTAGAAGAACATAAAATTGTATCGCTTAGCAACTTACTTGAATTTAATAATCTAGATATTTTAATGGAGAAGTATTCTTCCCTTGCAGAAATAATAATTATAATTTCTTATTGTCGGAGATATTGATATAATCTCCAACATCCCTTATATAAAATTTCGGGATCATTTACTGAAATAGAGTTACATAATTCACTTTTATTATTCATCAAAATAGCACAACTTTTATATTTTAATCATGAAATCCTTAGTCTCAAAAATACTAAACTAACTTCTAAACCTTTTTGTCGCCTCAATCCATTTTTAGAAGAACAGGGTTTGCTAAGGGTCGGCGGTAGATTAACTGATTCCCACCTAACTTATGATCAAAAACACCCCTTTTTATTACCATCAAATTCCAGACTAACTACACTAATAATCGAAGATTTTCACTATAAATACTTACACCCTGGTTTATGAACAGTTCTTTTATGTCAAAATTTGTTGGTATTATCTGCCAAACGTGTTATTCGACAATGTCAACCAAAATTGAATCAACCCCTCATGGGTAATTTACCTTCAACAAGCATTAGTCAAGTCAATCCGTTTCAATATGTCGGTGTTGACTATGGCGGCCCCTTTACTATTAGGCTGGGTAAACTACGTGGTTCTAAAACTTATAAAAGCTACATATGTTTATTTATCTGTTATACCACTAAAGCTATTCACTTAGAATTGGCATCTGATTTGTCCAGTGAAGCCTTTTTAGCTACATTGACACACTTTATAGCTGGTCGCTGTAGTAATTTATTTAGTGACTGCGGCACAAATTTTGTAGGAGCAAATGAAATTCTTTGTCATTATATGCAGCTAGCTGCAGAATTAGAAAATATAGAATGGAAATTTAATCTACCTTGTGCTCCATATTTTGGTGGACTTTGATAAAGCGGAATTAAATCTAAATCGTGTTGTTGGAGATGAAATTCTCACTTGGGAAGAATTTTATACAGTTCTTACTCAAATTGAGGCCCTTTTGAATTCCCGCCCTCTATGCGCTTTAAGTACAGATCCTAACGATTTGTCCGTTTTAACTTCGGGTCATTTTTTAACGTTACAACCCCTGTTGACTCTACCAGATCCGGATTTAACCCATTTAAAGCTATCTCGTTTATCGAGATGGCAACTACTTCAACGGTTGCCCCAGGATTTCTGGGAGCGTTGGCAGTTAGAGTATTTGCATACTTTGCAGCAGCGTACCAAATGGTCTGCTTCTATGCCTGAAATTGGGGAAGGCACCCTCGTCCTACTAAAAGATGAAACTAGTCCACCCATGCAGTGGCAAATATGTCGCGTTTCTAAACTATTTCCAGGTCAAGATGGAGTTACACGAGTTATGTCGGTATATACCTCAAAGAGAACCTTAACCCGTCCAGTAGTCAACAAATGTTTGTCCTCTTCCTAATCAATAGTTGCAGATATGCATCAATAATGTTACACTTTGGTACTTTAAGTTAGTTATAATTTTGGATATTTTTTTTACTGATATAAATATAAATCATTATATCTGTTTTGATTTTCTTTCTTATTAATAATTTTAATTTAATACTTCCTTTAGTCGGTATGTTGGATCAAGTTCTAATTAATTAAAAAAGTAATTTTTACTTTTATTATTATAAACATATACTTTGGATACATGGTAGTTAGAAAATAACTGATTTGTATAGAATGCTTGGTATATCGTACATTTTTGATCCAACGTAATAAAAAAAAACAAAACAAAAGGTATTTACACAGGTTATATCATACAGGTCCAAATTAGAATTTCATTTGATTTACTAGTTGGTAATGCCTCTTCAGTTACCATTTACTAACGTGCTAGTTGTTGTATTATGGACTATTCAAGAAATACATATTACTTCGTTACTGTAAAAGTCTGTTCTCTATCCTTTAAAAACGCAACAGGTAAGAACTTATGATTCTTACATTTCTGTGGATTCCTGAATATCAGACTAAAGAGATTATCGCACGCACAAGATTTTACGTTTCGACATGTTTTTCATACTACTATTACAAAAGCAAAGACGCAGACTTATTTGCCTTATTTAAGCAGTTACTGTGTTTTAGAAAAATGCGATTAATTGTTACGATAGGTTATTATATATATATATATATATATATATATATATATATATATAATATATATATATATATATATACGATAGGTTATCATATATTTATATGTAGCTCTTTCGAATCAATTCCTGCCAGATAAGAGTTTACGGGTGGTTCTAAAAGATACTTCCAATTAATGACTTGACTAAACTACAATCTTCTTATTTCAATTTTTTTTCCTAGTGAAGGCCATCTTTTTATTTTTTACATGTTTTTTTAATTTTTAATTTAATTTGTAATGCGTATTAATTGATAAGTAAATTTTGATCTGAAAATATTAGTGATGCATGACAGAATTCGTAATAGGTGAAGTTACATCCTCCACTTTTAAGCTTGCAAAAAAGTAAATAATCACCTCAAATGGGTCATGTACTCATTCTACAATTGAAACCGTACTCCTATGTGTTGCGTTTAGGGTGCTACCTGAAATAACACTTACACATAATTTATCTACTGCTACTGCTACTGACTTTAACAGTATTTACGGTGCTTGAGCATTAAAATACTTTTCAGAGAATCGTTTATTAATGGGAATTATTCGGCAACTCCAAATCGTGCATTAATAGGTTCTATTAGTAAACGATTGAAATCAATAGTCAAAATTATTAGTAGGAAGTAACATTAAATTAAAATCGTTGCAGTGGGAACGAAATAAATGTGGAAAGAAAAGACATATAAAGTCAAGAGAAGAAGGGAATGAATAAAAGGGAGAGGGAAGAATAGGAGGCGGAAAGGCAAAGTGTATTTGGAAAAGGGAAGAAGGTAATATCACCAGACACAGAAAAGACCAGGAAAGAAAAAGACGGTAACAGCGCAATAAGGCAAAGTGAGAAAAGAAAGGAAGAAAAAGAAATGATGGAAATAAAGGAATTAATTTGTGAAATGAAGTGAAAGAAAAAATGGAACAAAAAGAAAGGGAATGGAAGGGGAAAAAACAAGAATTGCTAGAAAGAACAAAAACATTAGAAAAAAAAGCAGATGCGGATGAGGGAAGGAAACGGTAGAATAAAATCGTAATAAATGGGTGAAGAAGCAAGGAACCACATAAACAGTTACGAGCGATGGTGGAAGAGAACCTAAATCTAAAAGTCAAATTTAGAAAAGTGATGGTGATAAACAGGGAGAGAGAAAATGAGATGGTGGTGGCGGAAATGGAGAGCTGGGAGCAGAAGCGGAAGATTATGACAGAGAAGCGAAAACTGAGGAACACAGGAATTTATATAGACCACGACCTAATAAGGAAGAAGAGAAAAAAAAATAGAACAGAGCGTCGGAAAGAAGAGGGAGGAAATAGTTAGATAGTAAAAATGGAGATAGACGGAAGAAACGTATGGAACGAGAGAACAAGGAGTTAAGAGAGAACAGAAAAAGGATAAAAAGGCCAAAACAAGAAGATGAAAAATGGGAGGACGAAAGGCAGTATAACGGAAAAGTGAGTAAAAGAAATGGAAAAGAACAACAAAGGAACAAAGAGAAATAGGAAAAACGAAGGAGGAACGAACAAAGATAATGTTCTGGAACGTGGAACTAAAGAATAAAGATCAAGATTTAGAATTTATTAAGAAACGGACGTAAGGACATAGATAGAAGAAAAGATCGGAGAGAAAGGAAATGTCAAGTGAATTCGGAGGAAAAGGATACAAAGCAGAAAGGAAAGAATAGGGAATAAAAAGTAAATGGTTGAAAAAAAAGAAGGGAAAGTGCAACAAAGAGGTATGGTCGAAAAGAATATACAGTGGGGAAAAGAAAAAATACAAATAGTGACGGTATACAGTAGAAAGATGAACGAGGCAAATGAAAACTAGAGGAGTTGATAAAGAGAAGGAAATGATAATAATAGAATTTTAACGCGAGAATAGGGAAGAGGAAATACAAGAAAAGAGGGAGCAAATTGACAGAAAGTGTGAATATCGAAGGAAAAGTAGAAGGAACGAAAGGGAAATAATGAATGGGTATAGGGTCGAAAAAAAGTAAAGTATAGAAAAGAAAAGGATAAATCAAAAGACTATTAAAAGTGAAGAAAGTTGAAGAACATTTAAAATGGAGGAGAAATGAAGATACAGGCAAATGATAATGAAGAGAAGGAGAGGAGATTAGAGAAGTAGAGGAATTCTCAACCAGGAAGGTATGGACAGAAGAAAGTATGAAGAGGCACAAGGAGAAAATGGGAAGGACAATGTGGGAAGGCAAAGGAGTATTAGAAAGTGTGGAAGAAATGAGAGAGTGAATGGAGGAAGCAACGGAAAACGTCAAGTTTAAAAGATGGAAGGAGGAGAAATCGGGTTGGAAGCAATGGTAGGGACAGAGAATGCAAGGAGGTCAAGAAGAAGGTAAGAAGATCACTAAGACAGTAGAAGACAGGGAAAGTAGGAAAAGAGAAGTATAAAGAAGCAGTACAGAAATACAAGAAAATATACTGCAGCAAAAAGGAAGAAAACAAAAAGAAAAATGAAGAGGAATATTAAAAGTGAAGAGGACTTATGGAAATATCTAAAGAAAGAAAAGAGGAGAAGATGGACACAATCGAGAATACAAATAAAGGAATGGGAGAGATATTTCAGGAACGCATTGGAGGAGGAGAATATATAGGAAGGAGAAGGAAGACAAAGTAAGAAGACATATGAAACACATGAAGAAGGAGAAGGAATAAAAGAAGAGGAAGTAACAGAGGCAATCCAGAAGGTGAAAAAAGGGGAAGGAGAAGACAGGATACAAGGTGAGGAGTGGATATATGGAGAACAAAAGGTATCAAAAAGGATGACGGAAATAGTAAATAAAATATGGAGAGGGAAAGGATTCCCGGAGAGGTAGAGAGAAGGATATATATGCCGAGTGTACAAAAAAGGGGACAAAAAACAAGTGACAAATTACAGAGGAATCACTACTATGGCATACAAAATATAAGCGACTGTACTGAAAGAAAGGTTGAAGAAGGAAACAGAAGAAAAGAATCTGATACCAGATGAATAGGCAGTATCTAGGAAAGGAAGAAATACACTAGATAATGTATACATACTGAAACGCATGGCAAATAAGAAATTAGGAAAGAAAAGGGGGAAAATGGTAGCGGTATTTGTAGACCTAGTAGCTGAATTTGATACGGTAAACAGGCAAAAGCTGTGGGAATACCTAAGGAAAAAGGAGGTAAACGTAAAACTAATAGAAAGGATGGAAGAAATATACGAAGAAATGAGGAATATGGTGAGGGTGAATAAGGAACTGAAGGACCTGTAACAGGTAAGGGACTAAGGCAAGGATGCCCACTGAGCCCAAACCTGTTGGCGGTATACACAAGAGACCTAGAAGAGACATTAAGGGGTCAACAAGAAGGAGGCGTGGTGGTGGGAACAGGAAAATGTGGTCGCTGGCTGATATAGTGCCAAAAGCGAATGAAGAAAAAGAAGAGAGGAGGATCCTAAAAACGATAAACAGATATTTAAAAGAAATGATTTGGAAGTAAATGGGAACAAAACCAAGGGGAGGAAAAGGAAAAGGAGGAAATGGAGGAAGATGAGATTTTTTTATGATTGTGGACCTGAACAGGCTAAATTAGGCCTATCGTGCTAACGACAGAACACTTAGGATGGATAGAGGATAAGGAAATGTCAATAGATGCCTATGAACAGCTACCTTAAATTTTCTCATATCATAAGTGAGCGGAAAACAGGAACTAGGGAGATTATTCCAGAGTTTAGAAGCCGTGTAGAAAAATGTGGATTGCGCCCGTTTGGTACAAGTGGAGATTTGTACTGCATACTGATGCTGTGAATGAACGAACCGAGTGTTTCTCGCAAAGATAGCCCGAGATGGTATCAAAGAATATAATTCAGCAGCACAATAGCCGCTGTAATAACGATAATACAAAGAAAGAACTGAAACCATCCTTCTATGCTCAAGGGACTGTATGAGAGAAGTTAAGGACGGGTCATTTATAAGCCTAATCGCTCTTTTGAATACGATCAACGATATCGAGAGCGTATTGGGGAGCACTAACCCAGAGGTGAGAATTATATTCCAGATGAGGCCGAATTTGGGCCTTATACACAGAAAGGAGTTGTCGAGAGGTAAAGTACTGCTTAGATCTGTACAAAAAGCCTATTTTACGAGCAGCTGTTTTGGTAGCTGACAGAAGATGGTCAACCCATGAGATATTTGAAGATACAGTCATACCCAACAGAGTAATAGAGTCTGAAAACTTAAGAACTAGGCCATTCATACTTACAACAGGAAATGATCGATCTTTTGGCGGACACAAGGCAACACTGAGTTTTGTTAGCATTAAATTTAACTAGATTATTGCTTCCCATTCGAGAATACGTTGAATGTCTTTATTGATTGAATTTTCCATTTCAGCTTTAATTTCTTGATTTGACATGGAAGGTGGATTATCACTATGAGTAGACTGAGATGAACTACAGTGAAGAGAGCTATGTCCAGCAAAGCAATGGATGGGGTTACTTGTTGAAGAAATAAGGTCATTTATGTACAGTAGAAAAAGTGTAGGCGCTATAACGGATCCCTGTGGTACGCCCGCGTTAATGCTAACTTCTTTTGAAAAAAGCCATCAACTACGACACGTATTCGTCTTTTATCAAGGAAACTAGAAACCCAGTTGATGAGCGTATCATTTAATCCAAACGAGGTGAGTTTGGCAAGTAAACACCTATGCCAAACTTGGTCAAATGCCTTTGAGCGCAGTTCCACGGGACTGCGCTACTGTATTGTTCCAAACTTGGGTCACATATGAAAGAAGATCGCCTGTTGAACGACTTTGCCTAAACCCATATTGATGGTCACTAAGGAGTTTCTTAGTTTCAAGGAACGTGAGCAGTTGCTGATTGATGGCTTTTTATATGATTTTAGACAAAATGGAAGTGATGGCAATTGGTCGGTAATTTGAGGGATCGGTCTTATTGCCTTTTTTTGGGAATAGGTTGAACATTTGCTAACTTCCATGATGAAGGGAATTCCCCAGAAGACATAGAGATAGGACTGGTACTAGTTCGGGGGAACATTTCTTTAAGACAATAGCTGGGATACCGTCTGGGCCAGTCGCCTTATTGAGATCAAGCCTACTGATGATCGATTCCAAGAGCTTGTACCGAAAATGAATTAGTTTCATAGCGTATGAAGAAGAGTTGACTAGGGGCACATCTTTTCCAGAATCATTGAGACACGAGTTTGATGCAAACAAATCCACAAAAACGTTGGCTTTGTCTACAGAATCAGCAACTACCGATCCGTCAATAGACGTCAGGGGGGGAAATGAAGATGTTCCAAAGTTTTTACTAATGGCTTTAGCTAAAGACCAAAATTTACGACTGCCTAAAGGAGATGTAGCTAGTTCATTGCATTTTCGTTGTTCGAACAACTTTTTAGTTTTAGTGATGACACTTTTGCACATATTTCTAGCACCAACGTATTCTACATGACTGTCGACCGATTTATTAGATTTCCATTTAATGTAACATTTATTTTTAAAGATATTGCATCAGCAAGCCTTATTGAACCAGGGTTGGGAACGTGAATGACCTATACGGTACTGTTTTTGGGAATGTATAACTCCATTCCCATGAGGATGACTTGAGATACTGAAAGAGCGATGTCCGAAGAAGAGGACGACTTAAAACAATATTCAAGCCATGGAAAGGTTGCAAAAAAATCCCGTAAATCACTCCATCGAGCTGACTTAAAACACCATAAGGTTCTATCGATTTTGCGAACAACAGTGGAATTAGGTACAGTAGAAATGATTTTTATTAGACAATGGTCGGAAAGACCTAAAGGCGAAAGAACGGAAGTTTTATAAACAAGAGGGTTTGATGTAAGAAAGAGATCTAGAAGATGTGGAGTATGGTTAGGGTTATCAGGGATTCTTGTGGGTTCAGAAATCATTTGTGTGAGATCACATGAAATAGCAAATGTTTCTGCAGTATGACCAGCGGATTTGTAGTAGATGAAAATTGAAACCAATTAGAGTTATGAACATTGAAATCGCCTACAAATGTGATATCGCAAGATGGAAACTGAGACAGGAGATAGTCAACTTTCATACTAAGGTAATCGAAGAAGTCTTGAAAGTTGCTGTCATTAGGAGACCTATAAATGCAACAGTAGAATTTCACAAAATTAGGACCAGAATGTTTAAACCAAATCACGTCAAAATTTTTATTTTATAAGGAAGAAACCCTCTTGCAAGCAATTCTGTCCTTGATGTAGGCACATACGCCTCCTTTATATCGAAAGTTAGAGTGAAGGTGGTATTGAGGAAATTGCAAGTCGGGTGACTCGGAGCATTCAGAGGAGACTTGTGTTTCAGATAGAAACAATATATCAGGTTGTAATTGTTCAAGATGTTGGTGAATAGTGTTAAGATTAGACCTGATACCGCGGATGTTGCAGTAGTGAATCAGAAAGTTGATACTTTCGATGACCGAGGTCGCTTGGGCCCTGCCCTCCCGGAGATCCGAATGGGGCAGGATTTTACGTCCGGAATTCATAACCCTAGAAACCACAGCCATCTTATTTTTTAATTTGGGACTTTTAATCCGATAGGAAGACAGTGAGGGCGAGAAGGAAGAATAAGAATGAAAATAGATTAAGGATGATGGAAAAGGTAACCGGCAGCCCTTATCGAGCTCAGAAAATCGGAGACCCAATATTAAGGAGCCCATGGTAAGGGTGGTGGTACCTCCCCGGCTACCAACAGATAAAGGAATTCACCTACTTGGGATACACAATGAGAGAAGATAATAAAGATGAGGAGCATATAAAAGCACGAGTGAGAGGAAATCAATTAATAGGGCAAGTGTGGAGTGTAGGAGAAAGATTGTTCGGAATGGACTTAAGGAAAAGGAAATTATTATTTAAAAACTAATAAAAAGTGTTGTACGGGGCGGAAGTGTGGGGGTGGAAAGAGTGTAAAGAGATAGAGGGATTGAAGAAAAATACTGTGGATACTGGGAGTGGAAATAGAAACACCCGGATATATCATCAGAGAGGAGGTTCAAGCAGAAAAAATAAGGGTGGACGCGGGAAAGAGAGCAACAAAGTTCGAGGAAATATCTACAGAAAAAGAATTACTCGAGTGAACTCGGATTTGAACCCACAATCAGTTTTTACTAGAGAACTGCGTTACCAACTTTTTGTACATGTGATCTTGCAATTCGCTAGGTTTCACACATAACATTGTACATGACACACACACACACAACAAAATTTAGTCCTTTCGCACTATTTCTATGGAATATACCTTTTCAAACGATTTAATCTCGGAAGGAAAATTTTTCATATCAAAGTATGTGCCCAATGTGGTAAATTATGTTACGTTTCCTTAATTATACATCAAACTTATATCTGGAATTGCTGCAGGTCTTTATTTTTGTTTTCGCTTTGCTTTCGCTTTCTTTCGCTTTCGCTTTCTCTTTCGCTTTCGCTTCCACTTTCGCTTTCGCTTTGCTTTCGATCTCACTCTCGCTTTTCTTTTCGCTTTCGCGTTCGCTTTCAATTCGATCTCACTCTCGCTTTTCTTTTCGCTTTCGCTTTCGCTTTCACTTTCGCTGAATAACTTAAAACCTGATTTCCTTTAATTTATTTTTATTGAATAAACGAATTTTGAATTACTAAATACTTACTTTCTTGTTTTATTGATTTATCCGTCTCAATTAAAATTTTCTATTTTTTCTTTACTCCTTTTTTTGGATATTTGTGGTTGTATTTTAGAAAATTCATGGCGTCTACTATTACTGTTGAAAAGGGTTACTCTTACCAACATGTATACTTGTCTAGTGCAAATAATAAACCTGACCATGCATCCAAAGTTCTCTAATTACTTCGCTAGCTGCCGGGTTAAACGTAAAGTTCAAAAATAAACTTTTTAAACAAAATTCATGAGTTTTATTTAATAAGGTCTTTGGGATTTAACCTGTTAACCTTTATTAAGTAAAGCACTTAAGTTCAAATAACTATCACATTTTAGATTGATTACCTGGTAAGTCCACTATTTTTCAAAAACATACTTTTCTAACGAATTGGTATAGTGTATAACACAAAGAAATAATAAAATATAATAGCGCTTATTACGAATAAATAATTTGTTGGTTTTTTCTTCACTCGTAGTATTTTAAAATTTGGAATGACGTAGTTTCAATACTCTTTTCCCTAATTAATTTATAAACTTGTTTAGGTACACTAAGTGTTCGAATAGTAATTTACTTTCGGTTACAATTATTCCTATACACATAGAAGAAGTGTTTGTATTTCACGTAAAAATGTAAAATTTTCGTCACTATCAGGCTTGGCTAAAATCCACTATTATGTGCATTTAAAAATACTCATTTTGTACATTTCTACAAAATACGTATTTTGTTTGATCTTGTCATTGTGTACTTCACATATTATTATGTTAATATTGTTTTGTATATATTTAACCAAAATTTAATTATAAATCTTTTCTATTGAAAATAGTGTATTGCTGATGTTAATAAAGTTATGGCATGTGTGAGAACTTACTATCTAATACTATAGTAATTTGTATTGTTCTCAGTTCCTAAACTAAGTTAATAATTCATTATCTAAACAAAATCCTCACAGCAGGTAAACCTAGGTTGTAATTACTGTAAATTCTAAATGTAAAAGCATGAGCTATAGATAGACCCAGTAAAGAATATATTCAATTTTTGAGAGCAAATACATGAAACCTACACAAAGAAAATGTATGAAAAGCTTTCATAAAGCGTAACCTATAAAACAGTATCGTAGGTTGTCAAATCTGTGTGATAATAAGAAGTTAAAAGTTCTATAATGCTTAGAAACAATTTTCTTGTAAACTTAACAAGAAGTTTTCAAGTAAAGTTACACTAAAGCAGTTGCCTAAGGGTTTCATCATAACTTGACGTTCAAATTTGCATATTTTGAAATGTAAATATCGTAAAGTTACATAAACTTAATGTCGCACAGTCTTGGACTTCTTAAAAGATTGGAGATTTTTTAAGCATTATCTTTTCAATTAAGTAAAATTAAATTTTACATTTAATGGCATGTTTGATGTTAATGATTTTGGCAATTTAGTCCAAAGATGACTATTATATTAATGAGGATAATTAATAACATCGCCGTATACAAGGAAATATGATTTAAATAAGTATCAAATTTCATTCCACGAGCGGAATATAGTTCAACCAATAATACTCGATGTTGATATTGAGTCCAAGTATAATAAATATTGGCAATATGGTAGCACTTGTTTAATTGATAATTATAATGCGAAAATATTCAAACAGTTTTTTTGTTTAACAAAAAATGGTAGATTATGGTTAATTCTGATTGAATTCTTATTACAACATAATATATATATATATATATATATATATATATATATATATATATATAATGAATGCATAATGAGGGAGTGTGGTGAGGAAAAAACTATGATGGATAGATATAAAAGTTGTACATTACGTTGGTTTGGTCACATTGAGAGAATGAACAACGCAAGATTAACGAAACAAATATATGTGGGTGAGGTTAGGGGAAAGGCCAGGCCTGGTAGGTCGCGTAAAACTTGCCTGAATGTAGTAGAATCTATGATAAAGGAAAGAAAGATAAGGAGTTTTAAAAACAAAAGGGCATGTCAGAGACTATGTATGAATCTTGCAAGCTAGGAGGTATGCGGAGATAGGAAAGCATGGAGAAAGATTGTGAATGAAAAATAAATAAGAGGCAGGGATTGTTTTGCCTACCCCGCAAGGGAATGGCGTGAAGGTTAAGTAAGTAAGTCAGTAATATACCGAAATCATTCTTTGAATATATTGTCAAGATCATATAAGTAGTCAAAGTAGAAAAAAAAAACAAAGAAAGGAAAGGTTCAAAATGACAATACAACAAAGTGCGTGCAATAGCATATTATTAGGTCCGGCGCTAGCAGTTACTCCGCACGGTGCAAAAACGTGACGTGCGCCTCCCCTCCCACTCTCAAAACAAAAGGTACCAAAGAATGAAAATTTTCAACAAGCTTTATCCGCTGAGAATAAGATAACGAAATTTTGTATATTTAAGTGCTCAGACTTGTTTACATTGAACACGAAGAGTGCTAACAGTACTATAATATAAAAATAGGTACAATGAGTGAGTAGCCTATATCTACTAAAGATCGTAACATACCTTAAACAAACTACTGCATTCTGTAAAATACCGATAATACTATTTAAGCACTTTCAAACCTATATAATTAATTTTTAGACTTTATTTTCTTTACGTTAAGACTTGGTTTGCTTTATGTTAAGAAACTTTATAGAGAAAGGTTACGTAAAATTAAATTTTCTTTAAAAAACGTGTCTACACATTTTCTTATAAAATTAATCGCTATTCAGATATTGAAAAAAATTGAAATAACACTTAAATTCTACCTTAGGAATTTTTTTAGCTAAACTACGCGTCGTATTAAAAAAATGCATAGAACCTAATTAATCGATACGTTTCAGGTCATAGATCTTGGTATTTTTATATTTTTGAAATACACAGCTGTTTCAGAAATATTTGATAAAAACCAAAATTCCATCAGTTAATGGGTATAGTAAATAACGGTTCGATATATTTACACCATTTAGGTTTCACTGAATTGTTCAGATTTAACTACAAATAGCCTGCTCAACAAAATGCAAGCTATTTACAAACCGCGAATGCCCCCTTTTTACACATCAATAAATTCGAGGTGTTGTCCTTTATATTTCGATTGACCAATTTGGGTCGATTGCTGTCTGTTATATTTATTGTTCACTATTTAAACACAATTGAGTTCTGAGACATATAAATCGATTTATCTTCACTTATTACGTCACTTTTTATTATTTTAACAGGGAAGGTAATTTTATACTTCTTCCCTATCCCCGTGAATTAATTCTTATTTGTAATTTTCATACTTTATAGGGTGGCGTTACTATACAATGTCACTTATCGCTTATTTTTATGCGACCCCTTCTGTTCGCTTTCTTAACGCGCCCTTTTGTGATCGCTCACTGTATGTGACTGTTTTGAAAACTGCACATCATTATTATAACAGCGACATTCTCTTCCACCACATTAATGCACTTGCAAATGCCGCGTATTTTAAATATTTTCACATTGAATGTATTGATAACTTTTCATCTTAATATTAATTACATTCAAATACAAATAAACAATAACCATTTCTTTATCCAGAAAAATATCTAATATTTAATCGCGTATAATTTAGCGCGAAATTTTTCTAAAGCTCCCGTTACAAGGGTCAAGCCCCAATCGATGTAAGTTTTGTCTTTATGTATGTGGAACTGATGTAAATTCTAAATATAATAAGATTACAATCAAATTACTTATATTAATGGAATGTGAGCCTGCAATAACGCAAGTATTCACACATACCAAAGCAACTTGACTAATGTTAAATTATAAGTTTTAGTTATGAACGAGTAAGTTCAAAGGTAAATATGTAATTAAAAATTATTTTTAATTTTATTAAATGCATAAATAAAAAGTTTACCTCGAGTAGGATTTGAACCTGCGAACTGTACTTTGCTAGAATATTACTTACATCAATTCTACATACATAAAGGCAATTGGGACTTGAATCTCGATGGCGCTGTTGGTTAGCGCGATACTCTAGCAAAGTACAGGTCTAGGTTCAAATTCTACTCGAGGTAAACTTTATATAATCATTTATATAAAACTAGTACAATTTAAATAATGCCGTCTTGTATTCGTATTAAATCATGACGAACCACCTGTTTTACTTATTCACTTTCGTGAAAGCAAACTGAACGTTTTCGTTATGTCTGGGTTGGTTTATTTTCTATAATTTTTGTACAAGGAGATTCCGGGGGGTAATTACATATACAGGAGGTTTGCTTATGAGTTCGCTCGCGACCAAGGTAATCTCGAGCCGATCTTGGTGGCCTCTTGATATCCTAATTATTCAGAGTTAATACAGACACTCTAAATAAGGAGGACTACGTGGATATGCAGTGGGTTTAGGTTTGGAATTCTCTAATGGCCAGGTTAGGTAACCTCATATTAACCAGCGAATTCTGAGTGGTACTATTTATTTAAAGTTAATTCGGACACTTTAAATAAGTAGAATTTTAAGGGTGGAGTAATAATAAGATGTTCCAAAGGTGCTAGCGTTAGTTCTGGTCCTCTAGACGAGTTTCTAGCATTGTTACATGAAAAGAGATCGATAACAGGACGCCTCCTGCCCAAAATTCAGCTAATAGGCTTGGTATAGGAGCTTGTCCCTCTTTAACGTCAAATTACTTATTTAGGGATTGTTTATGTCACAGGAATTTTTCAAATATTTTTATAATACAGGTCAGATTTCGAAATAGTAAAATACGTTAGAACAATAAGTAAATTGCACGAGATCGCTTTAAGAGCTGGTCAGGTTTGATATTTTCGAACAGAGAAATTTTTCTAAGTACAGGAATAAATTACTATAAAAGCGGGCTGCAGAGAACTTCTGCGGAAAATTCTACAAAGAAATGTTTTACAGAACAGCGTGAATGTTTATATTAAAACTTTCGCTTTTATACTTCGCGATGAAGTGGGGTTTGGCAAAATAATGTGCGATGGATTGGCACATACTAAAGGGGGAACAGGAACGCACGCAAATGTGCTGTTTGCTATGATATCGGAACTGAAATAAATTGAATAAATTATTATTTACGGCATTATCTCTATAATAATTATTTCTTACTCCCTTTTTTTGGGTTATTACAACTGTAAGAGAGAAGAACGTTTTGAGCCCAGCACTAGTACAGTTTACCTTCCTCACTCACGTTAAGCTAGGTTTAATGAAAAATGTTGTTAAAGCAATGAATCGTGAGGGGAGTGGATTTCAGTTCTAAAAGGCAAGTTCCCCATGTTAAGTAAGTGAAAACTAATGAATGATATTGAATTTTAAGACAGTTTGCATGACCGTGAGGTTACCGCTTGGCAATCTTTTAAAAATGTTATAAATAACTTCCTTGAAAATAATAAGGCGGATAACTACAAAGAATTGAGCTTCTTAAAAATTATAAAGCACTTGGCTGTAATATGTCACTAAAGATGCACTACTCAGACTCTCTTCTGAATTTTTTCCCAACCAATCTCGGAGCTGTGAGTGACGAACATGGCGAACGCTTTTATAAATTTACCGCATGGAGACGCGCTACCAAGGAAAGTGGAACCCAATAATACTAGCTGACTATTGTTGGAATCTGAAGCCTTATTTGCCTGCAGCACAGTACACTGGAAAATCACACCGAACCAGATTTTCGGTATGTTAAAATTGCATGCATGTATAAAAAACGTTTTTTATAACATGACTCACAAAAAAACTATATCTGATAGAAAGAAACTATTTACATATTTGAAATCAGCGTCGAAAATTCTATAAGATCCAGTTGTTATAATTCTTGCAACAAAGAAAAAACAAAATTTCCAGTGTAATCGATTAAAGTTTACATTTTCTTATTGTAATGGATAATTTGTTAAGAATTGTTTTCGTTAGGCTTTCGATGTGAATAAGTTTAAAAAAATTTAAAGGATCGATTCCAAACGCGAATATATGTACACTCAGAAAAAAATTACTATTTTCTGCTGATTAATTTCAGTTTCACATACAGTAAATGAATGTTGTACATTACAGTTGATGGAATGCTTGCCTTGTTCATTTAACCGGTAAAGGTAACTTATTTGTTTTTTTAATCTACATTTTATTACGGTCTGTAATAGGCAGCAGATAAATACTTTTGATTCACCAATATAGTATGAAACAAGTCCTAGTACAAGCTACTAATTTTTAACACCAATTACAGCAGAAAAGCTGGGGTAAATTAATTAAAGTTTTAAGTTATTAAGGTCAGTTAATAGATTACACCCCTGGTGTGAATACTATTTATTTTTAAACAAGAATACAATCTTTTTATTAATTATTTTATTTACTTTTGAACTTATTCGTTCATAGCAAAACTCATAATAATTTAATATTAGTCAAGTTGCTTTGATATGTGAATCCTTGCGATATTGCAGGCTCACATTCCATTAATATAAGTAATTTGACTATAATCTCATTTTATTTAGAATCTACATCAGTTTCACATACATAAATACAATATTTACACAGAGTGGGGTTTGTATCTCGTTAGTTCGGTTGGATAGAGCGGTACTCTAGCAAAGTACATGTCGTAGGTTCAAATTTTACTCGAGCAAATTTATATATATATTATATATATATGATATATATATATATATATATATATATATATAAATTTTTAATTAGCCATTTATCCAATATTGATATACTATATATATATATATATATATATATATATATATATATATATATATATATATTTTTAAGAGGAATTAATTCAATATCTGTAAAGAATTTTTCAAAATCGCTCGGAGTCGATTTTATATTTTAGCATATTTTGAAAATTTTATACATGTCTCAAAAGATTAGTAAAATTTTTTTCAAATGCAACAATTTTTATTGCATTTTGGATTGCCCTTACAATTCTAAACATTTGTCATGCAGCATTATACCTAAATCCAAGCGTTTGAGTTATTCGCATTCAAAATTTAAAATTGAAAGGTCATGAAGAAAACGAAAATAAAATAATTTTTATAACATTTTATTATATCGAAAACAAAGATTCGTAAACTTAAAAATAATTTTATTTCAGCAAATGTTCGAAATGTCCTCCGTTAGTCAACTGACAATAGCCTAATCGATCTACAAATTCCTGCTGCACATTTCGAACCATTTCGGCGTTAGTTGACTAACGGAGGACATTTCGAACATTTGCTGAAATAAAATTATTTTAAGTTTACGAATCTTTGTTTTCGATATAATAAAACGTTATAAAATTATTTTATTTTCGTTTTTCATGACCTTTTTTCAATTTTAAATTTTGAATGCGAATAACTCAAAACGTTGACTTAGGTATAGCACATTCTGCATGACAAATGTTTAGAATTGTAACAATCCAAAATGCAATAAAAAATTGTTGCAATTTGAAAAAAAATTTTTAGCTAATCTTTTGAGACACCCTGATAAAATTTTTTTCGCAAAATATGCCCGAAAAATATAAAATCGACTCCGAGCGATTTTGAAAAAATTGTGCTTACGAGATATTGAATTTATTCCTTCCTTTACGACAGGTATATATATATATATATATATATATATATATATATATATATATATATATATATATATATATATATATATATATATATATATATATATATATATATATATATATATATATATATATATATATATATATTATAATAAATTAATAATAATTTTAGATTACATATTTACTTTTGAACTTATTCGTTCATAACAAAACTTATAATAATACATTCCTTTATTTGTTTAATCTAGTACAAGTTATAATCCACCATGTATCAATAAACATGTATTAAATACCATTTTTTATTTCAATTTCTTATGGTATGAAAAAAGCTTTTAACAGTAGCCCAAGTACTTAGTCAATATGCAATACATATAAACATATGTATACAAATACAACGTGAACCAAAAAAACGTACCCCTGCTTCAAGTGTATACTCTACACATAAATTGAAGACGAAAAGTCAGATAAAATTTTTCTCTAAAATGTGTGGCTATAAAGTGACAGGCCCTAAAAGTTGAATTTTGAAAATCGTTTTCACAAATAACTCCAAAACCTTTAGGAATTTCAAAATACTATCCCCAATGAAAATTATTTCTTTGTTTCATTGCATTGTCTATGAATAGACTGGAAGTATTAGTTTTCACATTGTTCCCGTATCCTTTCTATTACAACTTTTTGTGTGTAAATTTTCAGGAATTTGGTGACTTTTTTGGGTTCATTATTTTCTGCAAATTTAGTACTCTTGGTTGAAGTTGATAAAGTGAACGGTTTACGAATTATTTGCAATGTCATCAATCACGGTCAATTAAATACTACCGCACCAAAATTTAGTAAGTGGGCAGTGGACTAAAATTCATAGCTGTCATATTGTGATTTTTGATCAGTTTTCATACAATTTCTTTATCCACAATGAATAGTAATCAGTATACCAACTCCGAAATGGCAGATATGCACATAATGTATGGCAGAGCTTTTGGGAATTGTGCTGAAGCTGTTCGTTAATATTTCCAGGCATTTCCAAATCGGCGGATATCGAATAAAAAGACGTTTGCCAACAATGACCCGCGTCTTCATGAAAGTGGTAAATATTAATTTATAAAAATTCTCTACATATCTGGTTCTTACAGATTGTTTGAAGTCACCAAACATTGATAGTGGTAGGAGGCGAACTGAAAGAAGAGTTTTAGAACAAAGAGTGTTGGATGCAATTGACACTGATCCCACAACAAGATCTCGTCAATTGGCAAGAGAAAATAATTCAAATCAGTCCACGATATGTAGAATTATTAAAACGGAACTCTTGCGACCTTTCCATTATCGAAAGATACAAGCTTTGACCATTAATGGTTTTCAAGCAAGAGTGAACTTTTCACGCTGGTTTCTAGAAAAATTCAATAATGACCGAAATTATCTATCGATTATCTTATTCACTGATGAGAGAGAAACGGAACTTTGAACTTCCATAACAATCATTACTACGATTATCAAAATCCACGCGTTTTCATTGAAACCAATCATCAACAGCAATTCAGTGTGAATGTATGGGCTGGTATTATTGGCAATAATTTAATTGGTCCATTTTTTGCCACAACGTTTAAATGGTAATTCATGCACCAAGTTTTTGGATAATGATTTACCCGAGTTACCAGAAGAAGTCCATCTGGATGCTAGGGGTCGGATGTGTTTCATGCATGATGGTACGCCTCCTCATTTTGCACTCACTGCTAGGTGGTCATTGAATCAAACTTTTAATGCACACTGGATTTGACGTGGAGGATCTGTTCCTTGGCCTGCACGTTCAGCAGATCTAAACCATATGGATTTTTTTTCTGGGGTCGTTTAAAAGACATGGTGCATTCAGTGCCAATTACAAGCGACCAACATCTCCAGCAACGAATTTTTGATTGCTCTAATTTAATAAAAGATGATCCGCAATTATTTTTCAACGTACGTCAGTCAATCATCTAAATAATTCGTAAATGCATAGCAGTCAACGATGAACAATTCGAACATTGAATCAACCAATTTGTTTGTTAATTTATACTTTATTTAACTTAATAAACTCTTTGACAACTATGACTTTTAGTCCACAGCCCACTTACTAAATTTTGGTGCGGTAGTATTTAATTGACCGTGATTGATGAAATTGCAAATAACTCGTAAACCATTCACTTTATCAAGTTTAACCAAGAGGATCAAATTTGCAGAAAATTGAATAACGGACTCAAAAAAGTTACCAAAATACCTGAAAAATCACACACAAAAAAGTTTGAGTAGAAAGTATACGGGCACAATGTGAAAACTAATACTTCCAGTCCATTCATAGACAATCTAATCAAACCAGAAAAATCCTCGTCGACAAAGAAATCATTTTCATTGGGGATAGTATTTTGAAATTCCTAAAGGTTTTCGAGTTATTTGCGAAAAATGATTTTCAAAATTCAGCTTTGAGGACCTGACTTTTCGTCTTCAATTTATGTGTAGAATATATACTTGAAGCAGGGGTACGTTTTTTTGTTCACGTTTTGTATGTATATATATATATATATATATATATATATATATATATATATATATATATATATATATATATATATATATATATATATATATATATATATATATATATATATATATATATATATATATATATATATATATATATATATATACATACATACAGGGTGATCCAATAGTGCGTGGGTGGCAGATTGTGGGTTTATTAAGGAATATTTCTAAAGTTTGTTGATGGGATGTGGTGGGGTATCCTTAAGGCTACAAACCTAAAATATTTTCACTTACATCGCAAAGCTTATACAGGGTGATTTATATCAAAGTTGAATTTTTCTAAATGGAATCCCCTTGTATATTATTGCATATTTGGATTTCTTGGTCAATTTTGAAAAATACATCAAATTAGTCAGAAATTATGAAATTAAAAGAAATCTAGCGAAGATAGATACAAACTAATTTATATCGTTAGAAAGGTAAAAAAATTCCGCATTTGGTGCAAAAATGAAAAAATAGCCATTCTATTTGAAAAAATCAAGTTGCCATTAACTGAAATTTTCTAAATTGACAAAGTAATTTCTCTAAACACAAGAAGAATTCGGATTTGACCGTGTGGTCTACGCTAGTACATTTCATGTCTAGTAACATCGCAGAGTCACGGCCTTCTAAGTTTTGTGACCACACAGATATTTAATTTTTTTCATACCTACTTTTTGTAAGAATGACGAGTTGCAGCTAAACGACTAGTTTTAGGTACCATGTGTGAGACATAAAGTCGCACTATAAATTGACCAAGGATTCCAAATATGTATTAATATACAAGGGGTTGCATTAAAAAAATGCAACTTTGATATAAATCACCCTGTACAAACTTCGCGATGTAAGTGAAAATATTTTAGGTTTGTAGCGTTAAGGAATATTCTTTAATAAACCCACAGTCTTCCACCCACGCACTGTTGCACCTGTTATTATATATATATATATATATATATATATATATATATATATATATATATATATATATATATATATATATATATATATATATATATATATATATATATATATATATATATATATATATATATATATATATATATATATATATATATATGGTTGATTTTAGGTTTCTGCAGTGTAGTATGAAATACTGTTGTTTATCCGGGCGTTGTCTCGCGTCTGCTGGTGATGCTTCTGACTCCTGCAACGACGTTTCGGCAAAGTCTCATTTGCCATTTTCAAGTTTTCGATTCGCGTAACACGGGGCCGAACAAATCAGTTGGAGAAGGAGAAAACTTGAAAATGGCAAATGAGACTTTGTCGAAACGTCGTTTTGTACTGGCAGACGCGAGACAACGCCCGATAAACAACAGTGTTTCATATACATATATATATATATATATATATATATATATATATATATATATATATATATATATATATATATACATACCAATTGTTTTATTGCAAGTTATGCTTCTTGAAGATATATCCGATTGTTTAAATCATATAGTAATTTTGCCTTTCTCTAATTACGTTTTTAATTGCTACCGTCAGTGTTGAATCGTCGTGGTTGTCATGCTATAAAGACAAATGTAAATGGGTCTCATGATTTTGAAATAAATTAAACACAGTAATAATAATATGGGGCTTGGGGTCCGCACAGGCCCCACCCGGTGTTAGGAAGGTTAAACAAAATGTCGCCAGAACTTAATTATGACTTAGTTAAAAACAAATGGCGGAGGAATTTCATTATGACATAATTAAATCTCGGTTATTTTTAAAGATAAGAAGATAATCTTTGGTATAGCATTTATTCATACATGAGCTTACTTTAGTCTATTGTCAAAATTTGATTTCAATACACAGAGTAATCACGACAATTAATTCAATAACATAAATTTGAAAACGCTAATTTGGGTTTTGTATACTTAGGTTACTTTGTTATTTCACTGTAAATTTCTGTACAAGTTGTACATGTTTACTTAAACCTGCTTTCTAGGAATACTTAAGTTGTTTCTGTTCAATTTTACTATTAGCCTAATATAAATTTGCGTACCTTTGGTTATTCAAACGTTATAAATTCATATTTATATATCATTTAAAATCTGCATTGTTACTCCCTCTAGTGACGTATCCTAAAATATAGGTAATTAAGGTGAACTATATTACAAGCTTTTAGAAGTCCTCTCTAGATGGCGTTAGTGGAGAAATCGCAATTTAGAATTTTTGTTTTTATTGATAGATAAAGGTCGATATAATAGATTTGTAATAGTACAACCTTAACATAAAAATTACGTCTTCTTTCTTTCCTGTGGCGTCCATTTTGCCACGCTGAAAATTTTTGATGTCTTCTTGAAAAATTACTGTATATTACTATATGATTTAAACAATCGGATATATCTTCAAGAAGCATAACTTGCAATAAAACAATTGGTACTTTTCTAATCATTATCTACAAGTTTTGTTGCTCGCTTACAGTCGGTTTTAGAAAAAAATTCTTCGGCAAGATCGAGTAAGTTACCGGTGAATTTCTCTGATTTGTTAGTAATACCTGTCTTCTTTCCTAGCGGTTGAAGACATCAAGACATGAATTATTGATGCTTTCGTAAAGCAAAGAAAGCACTTCAATAGATTCTCACTTGGCCCGTTCCATCTAAGGGATAACGAATAAAGATTATTTATTTACATAATGTTAATTACCTTCTCCTTTTAGCTTCAACGAATTACCTTCTCCTTTTGGCTTCAACGAATTACCTTCTCCTTTTAGTCTCAACGATTTAACTTCAACTAATACCTCCATATTATCTACATTCAAGTACTATTCTGGTTTAACCTCTGAACCGTAACTAAAATAAAACAGGATCGTGACAATTTCTGCATATGTTCGTGATCCGAGGGCACTAACTGAACATAATTACTACCTGCTTATACAAAGGTTAGATCGTTCTATTTCTATTGTCACAAGAGCTTTAATTGATTTGCTATTGTGTAAACCTTTAGACAAATAATGATAACGTACACCTGTTAAAAATAATGTAAACCAATTAGTCAGTTACAATAATATCTTAACTTATATTTGTATACCTGTTATCACTATATCCTTATTGCTGTATCATTAATCTTTCACTTCACAACTACGTGACCTTCACTGTCTGTCCTTTTACTATTATTTTCTTCCCACATTTTGTTTTGTGATTATAATAGTAACATCTAATTGTACCTAGTTTGGCTGCCATTTTTGTGTTGTGCGCAGCATCACTTTAATTGGGATGCGTAAAAGTAGCCTAGCTAACCGTTATATAAACATATGTTTTTATTGCATTTGGTGTAGACATTAATTCTTAACTTTTTTTTTTCTTGAAATTTATGCAATTATTAAATTTCCATATATAGTTTATTCATTATTGTTAAAAAAAAATGCTTGCTGAGCTATAAAATTCTTGCTCAATATAAAAATTATTTGTTTATTAGCTGTTTTGCGTAAACCACCGCAAGTTGTTTTTTTATTATTTGGTAATAATTTACGCATTGTATAGGCGTCGATATATGTTCTCTTTTAGGTATACAAAGGAAGGCCTTCCCTTGAAAAAGGGGAAATGTTTAAGTTTTGTTAATTAAACAAATTACTGGTTCACAGGTAACGAACCCAGTATAAAATTATTTTGCGAACGGTATTTAATTTTCTTTTTTTGTACATTTGGGAAATTTACATCTATTGTTTTTGTTGTGGATTAATTCGATCCACAACCTCAACGATTTGGTTTTGATTTTAAATATAAAATATACAGTTGTTTCTTTCGCACTACAGCTGTGTTATTATTTCTATTTCCTGGTGTACTTCCCTTTTCCTACAATCTCCTTGCTCATTCCATTCTGCACCACTGCCCAAGAGTCGGGACAGCGGTCAATTTTGTATCTATTTACGGGAGCGGCTCTTGGCGCATCCTTTCTTCTCTCACCCCACCCAATCCGACACTTTTGAGCTAGTTCGGTGGGCTCACGATCTGTGAATGAGCAGAGATACTTTTCCTTTTTCCTTTTCTTCCAGCTCCCCTTTTAAACACGTAACAAATTAAACAATTTAATCAAAAGAGCGTAAAACAAAAGATGATCGAAAACAAATGAAGAAATCAAACTTGCCAAACAGTGCTAATATTTGTGTAGCATTGTATACTTATTTCCTAAATTACAAAATGAATTTTTCGAAAGAAGAACTTGTTAATATGATTTACGTCCTTAGTGAAAGCGATAAAAATTATCTTTTAGCTCATCGAATTTATAAGCAAAAATTTCCAAATGCACGACACCCGCAAGTTTCAGCATTTGCAAGATTGAAAGAGCGTTTCGAGCAAATAGGCAGTATTCAGTACGAAGACAATTTAGAACGAGAAAGAACCGCAATTAACGAAGGTAATGAACATTCAGTTCTTAAAACCGTAATTGAAAATCCTCACGTTTCTTGCCGACAATTGGAATTAGAAGTTGGAGTTTCAAAAACATCAGTTAATAGAATTATAAAAAAATATAAATATCATCCATACCATGTCCAACTTGCACAAGAATTAGACGAGGATGACTTCGTTAATAGATTAAACTTTTGCAATTGGGCCATAAATAAAAATTTAGAAAAACCCTACTACTTTAGCACGATCTTATTTACTGATGAAGCTACTTTCCACAAAAATGGATACGTTAATAGACATAATTTCCATTATTACGATACTGAGAATCCCAGATTTATAATTCCTGTTGATCATCAACACCGCTGGTCACTTAATGTTTGGGCCGGAATTATTGGGGAAAGAATTATAGGACCATATTTTTTTGAAAACACGGTCTTTTATTGAAGATTTACCTTTACAAACCTTTAGAGAAATGTGGCTGCAGTTAGATGGCGCTCCTCCGAATTTTAGCAGAAATTATTTAAATATCCAGTTTCAAAACAAATGGATTGGAAGAGGAGGGCCTATCTCCTGGCCTGCAAGATCAGCTGTTAAGTCAGGTGATCTTGCAGGCCAGGAGGGGAAGAATTAGAGACGTCATTCAAAATATAAATGTTTCCACGTTACGAAAAGTAAATTTGTCGTTTATTCCAAGACTTCATGTTTGCCAGCAACAAAATGGTGGTCACATTGAACATTTATTATAATGTTAAGTGTTTGTATTTCAGTTAAAATGTTTTTTAGTTTCTTATGTATTCATAGCTTGGTTTGACCGACAAATTTTACTCTTCTTCAGTCTTATCAACGAAAAAAATTGAACAAACTTAAATATCTCAGAAACTATTAGAGATGAGTATAGAACATATTTAATAGAAATGAAAGCTGATTAATAGAGAAAGACAAGGCATTAAAAAAATATAGGGTGTGCCATTTAAAAAAATGAAGCTATAGCATTTTCAAATTTATGTTATTGAATTAATTTTTGTGATCACTCTGTATATTGAAATCCAATTTTGACAATAGATTAAAGTATGCTCATGTATGAATAAATTCTATACCAAAGATTATTTTTTATCTTTAAAAATAATTGAGATACGCCTACTTGAATACTACATAAAAATGTCAGTTTTTAGTTAACTTTGCAAATATCTCAAAAACTGTAAGATTTAGCTGGTAAGTAATTCTTATAAAAAAGATGTAAAATTATAAGGAGAATCGAAAAATAAAATAATATATAGGATGTTCTATTTAAATATCAAAAGTTCTATATTGTACCGCTTTTATATTACACCCTGTAGAAACCAAACTATTTTTAGATTATGCAGCTTATAAAAATAGACAACTTTCATATTTAAACTTATCTTCTAAGTTTAATGGCTAAGGAGCCGAATACGCACTATTGGGACACCCTGTATACAAGTGGATTCTTCGATTCGGATTGTTCCTGGGAGGGGGGTTATGTAGTCCTCTGGAGTTTCTGCAATGTAACATTAATAGAAGGGTTGGTTTTTGACTTTTAATCTACGTTCTTTGGTTGGTTTGAGTTTATTTGGTTAACTACCGAAATAAAATAAATAATTTTACCTGAATGCGTCCCTGTGTAAAATACAGAAGTCGGGAGCAAGATAAAACTGTTATAAACACGTGTGAGATAAGACGCCGAGTTCAGTGCTCTGCTTTCACAGAAATAATCAATATTTTTAAAGCGGTCGAATTTCGAACGTATAAAAATACTGTAGTTTTATACCTGCTTTTCTTATGAAAGTAAACCCATTCACGTTTAAATTCAATTTTGCCCTTTTTAAATAAATGAAAGCTTTTCGTTTTGAAGGTAGATTTTGTGCGGTAGCTGCGGATTATTTGTTTACCTTCAAATATTAATTATACCATTACACAGGTTTTTATTTATATGAAATAATTTTGTTATGTTGGCCGAGTTTAAAATATAAAACCTTTGTTTTCTATTAAACTGAATCGTTCGCGTCTAACAATAATGATATTAATTATTTAGTGCAAAATAGATCACAGGATGGTTTCTGGTTTACAGTTAACAATCTTACTAATTGCAAACAGTATAACTTACGTTTTTCGGTAGTGGCGGCGGCGGCGATTTAATTACAGGCGATAATTTCGTACTGATGAACACGTCTAGTTTTTAGGGTTACGTTTCGATTTTACTGGATTAACGGCGTAAACTAGGTGTTCAGCTTAATCTCCCGCCGAGGGTTTAATTACAGGTACTCAGGTGTTTTTTTTAGTGTTAGTGTAAATTTGTGTAGGTGGGTCTCCTTTGTTTGTAATCTGGGTAACTACCCCTTAAACCAAACAAGAGAATCTCCGGCGGTCAATGGAGTGTAGGGCAACTACCCTCCAAACTCCACAGTGTAGGTGTCTAGTAATGAAAGAGTATGTCGGGCTTCCAACCCTGCATATCCCTCTCACCAGGTGTCTAGTGATGTAGGTATCTCAACTTATATACGTTCAACGTTAGATCTCTGCAACTCGAACCCTTTGGTTTCGGTGATGATATCAAGTCGCGGTGTCGCGTTTTCTGCTCCAGACGACGGTTACAGGCTGGCGGTTTTAAACAGGTAGCAGTCAGCACGAACTCGAAAATAGGAGTACACGATTTCTGCTCGGATTCTTCTGGTAGCTATCTTCTGGTAGAGGTTCTTTTGGTAGAGATTCTTTTAGCAGCGCGTGCCCCGTTTTTGTAAAGCATTTCCGAGGGTGGCTACAAAACTTTGGGGGTGAGGTTCCGTAGGCCAGTATTGGCGGAAGATGCTTTGACGTACACAAACTTTTAAACGTTTTTGAGATTTACGTCTGGGGGGAGAATGCATGATTAATTATTGTGGAATCTTTTGCAACGTTATGAAATATGTTTAAATTTTAATAAAAATTCTACGAATTTTTATAATTGCTGGGACCTGTGCACTTAGCAAGTCACTTTATCTTAATAAATTCCGCGAATCTCATATCAGTACTGGTTTAAAAGTATTTAGCGAATAATTAATCATGACAGGAAAATTTGGATAAAGGACGGCGTCTTGTTACTAAATATTGGAAAAATAATTAATAATAGTAAAAAATTGGGATATCTGACGGCGTCCCTTTATACAATTTTGTTCTTGCTTTCTAACTAACCTAACAATCTGTTTACTTTTTATGAACGTTTCAAAACACCCACACTATCCGACTGCTCTGCGGTCTCAGGACCGCTTGATTGAGTTACCAGCCGAGTTAACTAATTGTTTCCAATTTTATGTGACGTGATAGGTTAGACAAGTGGCAACCTGTTAGGATTAATAACTAAGAAAAGAAAGAGAAAAACGCAGTAGATAAATTTTATCACGAAAGCAAGTCTTCACATTGGATTACTTATGAAATTGCCCAGTTGGTTTCCTGCATATTTCTCCCCTGTTTGTTATTTGGGAAGAGTATGTATTTGTTAGTAGAACATTGATTCTGGTTTGTATTAATCGTAAGCATAAATTAATCTTATCTCTGTTACGTACTCCACATAGGACAGTTTGATACGGAAATTATATAACAGCGAGTACAAAAGTTCATGTACTTTAAAATATGGAAACCAACTTTATCGAACCAAACCCATTAAATTAACCATGTTTTAGCTAATCTCAGTGTCTGACAGTCAGCTTTCTAAATTACTAAATAAACTTTATAAAAAAATTAATTCCTTAATTATTGTGACAGATATAACCGGATAAGCTTTGGATACTTTTAGATTAAATTGCCTGTAATTAAATTTTACATGTTAAATTACGACAACTAATATTTAAAATAACTTGTGTAATTGTTCAATTTATTTAAAATAAAAATTGCAATTGTTTTGCTGCATGACGCTTTTTCTAAAATCTCCAACGTACACATAATTCTAATCTGTTGCTGGTTTTGAACCCATTCAATTTTATGTTTCCTCTTATCTCAATGACCATTTTACTACAAGATAGTACTAGAATGCTTGAAATGTACTGAAAAGCGCGCTGTATGTGTGTTATAGAAATAACTGTTTATGTCTAACTTAATCGTAAGTTCTGTAGATAAAAATATACCTGCCTACATAGTATCACATTATATACAGATGTCACGTTTTATGCAAAAGTTGTAAATCACAGGTGGTTGTTTTTCCGTATTTCTCTAACTGAAGAACTTGTAAACTGCATCAATATCAAATTGATGGTCTCTTCGTTTAGTCCTCAAATTTATTACATTGATTGTAGTAATAGAATAATGATAAATTCTGGCCTAATTATCCTGCTTTTGCTTTTATACTTTAAACAGGCCTAGCCGTTTCCACTATTGTGATTGACGATAGTCATAATATTTTTATTTAATTTCATTTAATTTAAATAAGTTTTTCCATGGTGTATCATCGTTAAGCTATATTAAAAGTTTCCGAAAATTGATGTTGATTTAGGAATAAGCCAGTGAATTTGCATATTGGTTTTTAGTGGGTTTTGAATCCTTTTAATCCTGTCATCTGTAACTGTTGAAGCTTTATTACGTTATTTTTATGAAATATGAAATGAAAAGTAGACATATTTTCAATTATTCAGTGAAGTTAGAAGTTTCCTAAGCAACTTTTTAAAAATCTCATTTTCAATATAAAATTAAGATAAAGTTTACTTTACACATTTACCATTTTATTTAGAGAAGCATAATACCAATTAGCATATAAATAGCTTAATAATATCAAAAGATAATAAATATTAAGAATACTAACATTTATGGAAAGTAATCTTATTGTAATGTTCCATTAAGACTATATTATTGTATACTATATTTATCACTGTCGACTTTGAATTGATTATTTTTAATAAAGGTAAACATCCGACAAAGCGAAATTACGGATATGCTAATATAAACAATAAACATGCTTCTGTTTTGGTGAATTGGTGGGAATAAATACTAAAACTTAGTAATAAATCTTTCACATCCCATTTAACTAAATTTGTTTAGTGTAATACTCGAAAGTACGTATGTAAACCAAATAAAATGCAAATTCGTGGAACAGTTTGTAAAATTAATAAATTACTTTTAATTACAGCTAGTCGTTTATATTCAACTACCTACGCAGCCTTTTACCTCGAAAACGAACAGCTCTATACTTGACTTGAATATAAACAAAGCATTTTTTTCATTAATAACAAATAACACCAAAACAAAAAAACACGCATGTTTGCTCTTTGATCGTGACATTTTAAGCTAAATCGTATAAAATTAGAAAGAAAATTGTTTCCTTTATGCTTGAATTTTTTCAATCCTTTTTGTGGTGTCATTTTTTGTTTTGAAAAGGAATGATTTAATTTATTTTATTATTTAAAACGCTTATATCTAAGATTTTGTTATTTGATTATAATTGGTATATCTTCCGTCCGTACCACTCCAACCCCCCAATTTGTTTTAAAATTGGAAAGAATTTGTTTTCATATTTTGAAAGTAAAACTTATAACCCTATTGAAATATGAAAATGTAAACTTTAACCATTATTAGACATATTAAAATACTCATTACATTATATTATACAATCTAAACGTTTCGATAACACTTACAGTTACCGTAAAATTTGAAAAACTGAAACATAAGCCTGCTATTAACATAACAGTTTGATAAACGTATAAAGCCAACTATGGAATACAATTTTAGTAAAGAATAACTAGATCATTAAAAAATAAAATTTTTATAAAAATCAATTAACCACTCAATTTACAAAGTATTTAATAAATAAATATGTATGTATAACACGCCTATATAATTCAATTATAATACATAAACACACGCCGTATAACCACTTTCTCCAACACCTCTGTTAGTAATGAATCCTCCTTCCACGTCTTCCGATCGCGCCCTCCACCTTACCGCTCCACTCACCCGCGTAACAGTCGGCCTTCCTGAAACGGTAATGATCTCATTACTAAAAGTAGCCTACAAGGAGGTCCGTATTGCCCATCGGCCTCCCCGACCGCCTCATCATCATTTATGCAGTCACATTCATCCATGCATGGGCAACACCTAAAGAGTCAACCGTAACATTCGCCTGAAAGAGCTTATAAACTCTAACGCCCTTACCACCTCGATTATGTACCTATCACTAGGTAATACCCTCGTTACTCTATAGGATCCGTCAATTTTTATTCACCAATTGGTTACTCACCTTGGCATCCGCTATGCCAGTAGCTGCAGCTCGCTATAACACCAATTCGCCTACCTCATTCGGTAGACCTTCTCAGCCTGAACTCGAGTTTTACCATAACGTGCTTGCAATCATCTACCCACCCGCCTTTAGCTAAGGGCCGCTTTACCACGGTTTGCCTGTAATTGAGCAATACTAGAAGTACTCACATCAAGGGCGTCAACCTGACGCTTTCCATTCTGGCTGTACGTCGCTGGAGCCGGCCTTATCCACTGGGTTGTGTCAACCCAGCCAGATCAGTTACCACCGTGACAGTGATAGAACATCCACTGGGCAGGGGGGGCGAGTACGCAGAACTCCAGTTCACCGTGTTATTGATGCCCCAAATTACTTCCGGGAGATGTTCGTCTTACCTATTTTCCGCCTGGACACTTGCAGCCAACACTTTGACTTTTCCACTCGCCTTAGGACTTGCTATCGCCGTTTGCACGTGCCTTATGCATTTCTCCGCCACATTTACTTAAACAACCTACTCGTAACGCCAGACCTCAGTCACTAATTGTCCGCCGTGTACCGTAAAGTCTTTGTAGGTTTCTCTAGTACATACTTGGTGAACCCGTCCACCAACATGAGTATGTACACATACCACTTGGATCTCTTGACACAAGGACCTAAAAGGTCAATATGGACTGTGTCGAAGGGTATTCAATGGTGCAAGTGCCCTCCGCCTCCCCCAGAATTTCCCTTTTTTTCAAAAGCACACCTTAAGCACGATTTCGCCTAGTTTACCATGAACTTGGTCATTTTAGGAAACCAATGAACTTCCTTGAGTAGCTTTAGACACCTTCCCCCGCCGAGGTGACCAATATCGTCATGATGTCGCCTCGTCAGACTGTAATTCGCCAGTGTTGGTACGTACAGTCTATCGTCTTATAGTTTGCTTTGACGTCGTTTTCCGCCACGCCTGAACCCCACGCAGTTATTATCTCTTACGCCGTAGGGGCATTGTAAGAAACCAATCAAACTCCGCCATCGCCACCATATTATAACCCACATAGATGGTTTGTGGTGTTTCGCCTATGGATTTTCGGTTTATTGCATCGACATGTTGCATCTTTACGCCAGGACAATGTTCCACCTCCAGATCGTATTCCTGAATAGTCAGCTACCAACGAACTACTCGAAGAACTAAATCTGTTTTCAAAAGAGTCGTCCTTATCGCTACACAGTTAGTCACTACCTTGAATTTCACGCCAATCGGATACACTCTGAAACGCCGAACGCTTTCGACCACAGATAAAGTCTTAAATTCACAACTATAGTATGCCTGTTCGGTTAAGGTAGTAGTTTGACTGAAATTCTGCCTACTCGCCATGAAGCGCCTCAGTACCAACAAAGCGGCTTAACTCCACTTATTAGCATCATTATGCAGCTCAGTTTCTGCTTCACTGTCATCCAACGTCAAAACTGGTCTCAACGCCTCTCTGAGCTGGTTAAAACTTTCCAGCTGTTGATCGCCCAAAGACCACGCCACTCTTTTCTTGTTTGCCAACCGCCTGAAATACGATGCCAGTCCAATGAATTGTCGCACGCCTCGAACCTCAGTGCGTGTAAGGCAGGATTGTACCGCCTCTATTTTACGCCTCCCCGGCCTAACGCCATCGGCACTAACCTCGTGACCTAAATACTCCACCTTTTCCATTAGAAAAGACAATTTGTCCAACCTCAGCTTCACGCCCGCCCCCGCCACTAGCTGTAACACCTTGTCAAGTATAGTTAACCCGTCCTCTGCGTTAGTGGACGGTATCAGCAGGTCGTCCATATATAGCAACACCTCGCTATGCAACAACTCGCCCAGAATTTTGTTCATAATGCATTGGACACATATGGGGCATTCGCGAGCCCAAATGGAACCCTCAAATATTCGTACTGCCCGTCGCGGGTAATAAACACCGTCATGTCAATAGTGTCTGGGTTTACAGACACCTGATACGCCAAATTAAGGGTTGAGTAGTACTTCTTGCCCGCCAGTTTGTCTAATAGGTCCGCAATCACCGGCAACGGATATCGATCTTTCACCGCGATCGCGTGTATCGCCCGATAATCCACGCACCTACTTGTTTCGACTGTTTTCTTTGGTACTAACACTATAGGATTCGCGCACGCCGAATTAGATTGCCTAATAACGCCCTCCTCTAGTAGTGCTCGCGCCTTCTGCCTCACCAACGCCCGTTCTGAGAGGACCTATAAGGTTTGTAATGCATCAGCATGTCGGTGGTCAATTTGATTTGCATTTCGCCTACGTGAGTTAGTTCAACATCTTCCTCGCCTGTGGAAAGCAGTTAGATTCCGCCCTAAACACCGCAACTATATGTCGTCAGCTTTCAATGAATGATTCCGCCCTCCCTTGTTCCAATGGATGAACGCGTCTTTGAAATTTAACACCAGCACAATTTCCAGCCTATCCGCCGCAATATAGGATGCGCCCTGTATGTAATTGTACGCCCTGGTGCATACACGCCTCTCGTTCAACGTGAGTTTCCCGAGTGGGGAACCACCGAGTATCACAACTACCACCACTGAGGAGGATCTTGTCACACATATGAAGTCCGCCGCCAAACGAACTTCATACGGGCGAGGCTCTTCCGCTTCCAACATAAGTCGCCCTAAAAATGCACTGATGTCGCCGTCATCAGTTAGAAACGACTTGCCGTTATTAACCACCAGCATGACTCCTGGTATCTGGAGAGCCGCCTTCCTAATCAGGAGTTCTATACGCCCCGTGTAGATACACCCGTCACCAACGCCCTGGTGGGTAATTTTAATCAATCTGAACACCACGCCTTCACAGTCTCGCCTTTCGGTTAACCCTAATCGTTTCGCTGCCGCCGTTGCAATACCCTGTTAACTTCCCGAGCTAATGTACACCCTGACTGGAGAGTCAACCACATACTACATCTTACAAAACGTGTTAGTAGGTTTGAGCAGTAAACTTTTCTTCACGTTGTCGTCGGTTTCCGTCGCCACCTTCTTAGGACACGCCGTCAACAAATGTCCGTACCCACAACACCGTCTTTGGAGAAATGGGTCGTTATTTGCTGACAATTGTAGCATCGAGTCAGCCCCCCGCACTACCGCATGTGGTGATCTTTCCCCACCAGGTGTCGCGCGACCTCTGCCGCCAGACGCCTGCCGCCATCCTTTTTTGGAGGTATTAGATGCTCGTCCGTCTCTATCAATAGAACGTCGCGTCAGACATTTCGCCACCTGTCAATAATTGACAATTATGGGTTACGCCCACGATGTAAATCTCGCTTAGTAGTTAACTCGTAATTTAATTCATGCAAACGCCGTGCCTTGACCGCACCTATATATTGCTGTAAATGCAACAAATTGTACCGCCTAAATTGATTTTTTTAAAAACCGCCTTTGAATTTTATGTACAATCTCTAGTCACACCCATGTACTAACTATGGTAATCCCTGTCAGCTGGTAACGCGTTTACGATTCATGTAACTTACACCTGAAACGACAAATAGAATCGTCTGCAAATTTATATACGCCTATGTATAATAGTCATTAGATCGACACCAATAGAATGTCCTCCAAATTTATGTATGCAGTTTTCAGTTACGCTCCTGTACTATAATGATATATAATCGAATATAACGCCTTTATGAGTAGGTAAGTACATAAATTGTACCTATAACCAACAATTAGTCGCCTTTCAATTTATTTACAACTTTTTGGTAACGCCCTGTATATTGTACCTAAAACACCAATAAAATCACCTTATAAATCTTGTTTACAACTTTCAGTTACGCCTCTGTATCATAATAATCAGATTCAATTCTAATTGGCCTTTATAAATCGATAAGTGAATAAATTTTTAATTGAAAAGAAATAGAACCAAACCCGCCTTTTAGCCTCTATAGAGTGATTATTAATTCAATTGCAATTTTCACAAGTTTAATAATTCGCATTCAGTAAATATCTTCTAAATTTTATTTATAATCATTCGCCATATAACTGTTAGATCAATTTATGATTCGCCTTTACAATCTATCTAATTACACAAATTCTTGCAACAACAATTACAACCGTCTGCAATAATTTCACAATAATTAACAATGCGCATTCAGTAATTTTATCCGGTATTTCCGCTCAAATATTTTGACGCTTTATATAAATATCAACATACACAGTCTGTATTATTTTAGCCTGCTCGTAATCACAGCTACATTTAAAATAACATATACGCGTCATCAGACTGGTTTTAATGTGTACTTTATTTTTCACCTCTTTATTACTTTCAATATGAATTGAGTGCTTACAGTATATTTTGCCTTTTTCGGAAATACCTGTCAACTCGCCTTTCAAAAAAGCTTCTGCCGCCTTTATGTTTCACCCACAAAAGAGTGCGAACTTTCACAAAAGGTCACGCCGGATAACACCTGCCGGTACGCATGAGTCTATTATTTCACACACAAAGGGGTGAGTCAACCCACTTCTCATTTGTTATAAAGATCAATTAACCACTCAATTTACAAAGTATTTAATAAATAAATATGTATATATAACACGCGTATATAATTCAATTGTAATACATAAATACACGCCGTATAACTGCCTTCTCCAACACCTCCGTTAGTAATGAATCCTACTTCCACGTCTTCCGATCTCGCCCGCCACCTCACCGCTCCATTCACCCACGTAACATAAATATTGCTAAAGATAGGTATTCACGTTAAGGTTTCCGGCCGTCCGTGAACTGTCAGTCCAGGCCGGAGGCCGTTATCGTTGCTCAATACACACGTAGAGTTGTAACATAAGGCCGTAGCCGGCAGTCCACTACCGTATACGATATTCGCCGGCCGTCCGTATTAATTTCAATACACACGATCATTCCATAGCCGACAGTTGCTTCAATATAGACATGTTGCAAGAGGAATGTGCAGCGATTGTTGTAATATTAGAAGAAAAGAAGAGAAAAAGAAAGAAAGTTTGGGTGAAAGATTGGTTGAGGAAACGTCACACCTTATCTCACATGGAGCTAATACGAGAACTACGAATATCAAGTGCAAGTGATTTAAAAAATTACATGAGAATGGATGATGATTGCTTCGAGTATTTATTGAATTCAGTGAAACCATATATTGCAAAAAAGACACTGTAATGCGGCAAGCAATTAGCCCAGAAGAAAGATTGTTAGTAACGTTACGGTATCTGGCAACGGGTTGCAGTATGGCAGATCTAAAATTTAGTGCAATTATTTCACCTCAAGCTCCAGGGAAAATTATTCCAGAAACATGCAAATATTTATATTTAGCACTAAAGGAAAACTATATAAAGGTAAAGGAAATTTTGAAATGTATTTTCGTCGTATTTTATTAAATATAGAAGCTTTTAATTCAAACTACTATTGAATGTATTTACATAGTTAGGTCTACCTGTGATGGTGACTGCGCCATTTGTGTATGAGGACGTAATAATTGTTGAGACAATGACTGTGATTGGGTATATGGAATTAATTGAGGTTGAGCATGTATCTGAAATTGAGTTACGGAGGGGGACTGTGCCGGAATATTGCATGGATGTAGCGGCTGCAGCATGACTGTAGAATCGTCGTTTAGTTTCTTTGTCACACCGTAATGCAATACTGTGTTGATTAAATGCTCCGCAATATTTCTCTGGTCGTCTGTCATTCTCTGAAGTTTATAAGCTACGCTTGAGCCAAAGGTAATAAATTCATTGTTGTCTCTATTCAACACTTCATACGCCTTCTCCAGCATTGTATTCCTTTGTCGTTTTGGTACTTTCTGAGGAGTCGGCGTCGGTGTTCTTGATAATGTTGATGGTGTTGTGGGTGAAAGTGGATCTAGGGATTCTGTGTCAATATGCACACTATACTCTGACTGTAACAAAAGGCACATTTCGATTAATCTATTTTTTTCAGTTTCCCAGGAATTCCGACGAATGGCAAGACATTTCAAAAGATTTTCAAACCAGGTGGAACTTTCCTAACTGTGGGGGCGCATTTGACGGAAAGCATATTCGTATAGTTAAACCACAAAATAGTGGTTCCTATTACTATAACTACAAGGAATACTTTAGTATTGTATTAATGGCATTAGTTAACGCAAACTATGAGTTTATTTACGTCAATGTGGGTTGCAATGGAAGAGTATCAGACGGAGGTGTGTTTGAGTGTACCGATTTTCATGACAAATTAATAGAAAACACACTGAATTTGCCAAACACCCAGGATACGATTGAAAATTTAAATTTTGTGTTTGTGGCGGATGATGCTTTTGCATTGCACGAGAACATTTTAAAACATTATCCCCAGAAAAATTTATCTCGAGAACAAAGAATTTTTAATTACCGTCTTAGCAGAGCTAGGTGTGTTGTTGAAAATGCGTTCGGAATTCTTGCAAATCGCTTTAGGGTGTTCCACACCGCAATAAATATGATCCCAAAAAGGATTGATTTTATCGTTCTAGCGACTTGTGTGCTGCATAATTTTTTACGCAGACACGCAAGGTCATCATATATACCGACTAATTCTTTTGACAATGAAATTGTAGACACTGGCGAAACATCACAGGGTGAATAGAGGCAAGGTAATAATTTGTTACTAAACTTAATTTTAACATCATGCAAAAACAATATTTCTTCAAAAGAATGGCTTGGGACATGTGGAATGTTAAAATGATTATAATAAATTAATGACAAACACAATATTGTTTATAGTTTTGTTTATTCGTTATATAGTGTTTAGCATCATGGATCGTAGCAAACGGAATACTTCTTTCACTTACCGCAAAGTAAAAAGGAAAAAATTCAAAGGTAAACATTCATACAGTTTTTAGAGAAATTAACAACAAAATTCTGCTACCTAGCATTACATTAAAATACATTCGAAACATTTTATTTCTTGTATTTCATAATTTCTAGAATACGAAAAGCCAAATTAGGACGGAAAGGATAAGTTGCAGAAAAAATGCCACCTTCACAAACACAATCGTCACATCTGAATCTACCAGTTTCATCGTCTATTGAAATTCACCACTTTGGGTAAAAATGTCCCGATCCCATCAAATCCATTTGCATCAGATATTACAGGCTAAACACTTACTAGAGTATCCCGCCCGTAAATGTAATTTGTGCCACGGGATAGTTCAGTGGTGTGGGCGGGGTTCTTACTTAATGATGTAAAATGGCGCTCGTCACAACTCCAAAAATGTCAAAATCTGGTAAAGTTTGTCAAAAAGGCGGGGAAAACGTCATGAACAGATCTTATAATGGTCTAACAGAAAACCAAAACGTTTACTCAAAAATAACCTACTCTACTACTAAAAATTCTATTCCAAAAATCTTTCTCGAAGTTCACCTAAATTCAAATGAAATTCTAGGCTTTAAATATAAAAGCCGCAAAAACGTGATAATAAAACCCAAAACTCACTAAAATTTCGCTAAACCTCAACGCAAAAATTATTATCTAAAATAACAATAATAAATGAAAATACAATAATTAATTCTTCGATTTAGAACTCAAAATATGTCACAACGAAACTAAACAAACGCGATCAAAATATCTATAAAAATCTATAAACCCCTAAAATTTATTAATCGTCGATATTGGGATGTAATACACAAATTCGAGAATAACACGGCTCAAACAAACTGCTTACCCTTTGGTAAATCAGGCATCCGCAAAGATGTCTACAATCGGCATGTTGTTTCCTATAAAAACAACTTCAAAATGTTGCGACTATTCGCAAAACCCTTGCATGCAAAAGCAATCAGTTGTTCGCTCAATACCGACTCACTACATAATTTTACGTTACTTTATAATTTAAAATATCTTTTAAAATAACAAAAAAAAAGTTGTATTACTTCAATAACATTGATCACCATCTAAATCAACGAAAAAATGGAGGTTATCGCTGTAAAATTATTTAACTCGGTACTTCTCAAAAAATAATTCAATTATTACAAATCTTAAAAATATCTACCTTTCAATTTATTACTTGACGTCGGCAAATCGTAGGCACAGAGGACGGAGTTACAGTAGTTTCCAATCTCTTAATAAAAAAGTTATAAATTTTAACAATAGTCATACATTGGGCATTTACATATTAAATTTTAGTACAGTTACGTAAAAAAAAACACATCCCAATTCAAAGACAAGAAACCAAAAAAAATAATCAGGTTCGGCAACTTTTGCAAGGCCATTTTATCAATAACTACTATGGGAATAATAAAAGATATCGGTAACATAAATTTTAATATACTTGCATGAAATAAACTTTCAATGAATGAATGAATACGCTTGTTTAAAAAATTGTCTGAATAGCCTTTACACGAAAGCAAGCGAATGCATCCTCCGCATAAACACAAGAAACACACTTTATTATTGTCACTAACAAAATAAAAAAGTAAAAGTTTACCTTACGTAGCACCAACAACAATATAATATTTTTCTTCCTCTGGGCATGAATCCACCAGGTACTCAATTCGATAGTTGAATTTCTACGGTAATGTTATTGCATATAAAGTTTCACAAAGGACAAAATCCTATTCATATTTACTCGAACTAAATTTACGACCGTTACTTCAACCAACAGCACACAAACGACTAATTTTTCATCTGATTTATCGTTAATGCACAAATATTTAACCATACTTGTGAGTATTGCGTTATTTACAAAGCGTTCAATCTACACTTAATTAAAGCGCACTATTTACAGCAAGTTTGTTTTGTGTTTGAGCAGCGCGATATACGGGAAACTACCTCTTCAACAGGAACTCGTTAAATTAATCCGCACAAGAAAAATGTCAATTTAATTTTATAAAACGTAATTTTCATTGATTTACCAAAATACACCAATGTTAAAAATAATGAGAACATTTATGTACACCAAAAACTACTCTAATAGTGACGCCCGTATCACCTGTGAGTGAAACGTAATTTTACAAATAAAAATTCCATTTATACACTCAAAAAAAAAGTGAACAAATAAAAACTCGCAAAAATTTACACTTTTTTAAATTAAAAAATAGAAGAAAACCAACTATCTACCGTATGATTCTTAAAATGTACCACACAGAAAGTCCATCCATTAAATGTGCGTTCACATCATTTGCGTCAATACCAGAAATTATTACGGAGGAAGAGGACAGAAACGTAAGAATAGAAAAAGAAAATAACAGATCTGAAATGATAACGCCAGTATTTCAAGAAATCGTTGAAGGTATAAGAGTCATAAAGGTAGCGCATTAACAACGAAGTACACAAACCGTTTAGTTGCTCACTAGCGACCATGGTAATTATACAAGACAGACGACATGGGCTTAAAAGTGATTTTATACTCAAATGTAAAATATGCGGTATAATACAGACAATTACTTCAGAAGACTGTAATGATGATTCATTCTTAGGCATAAACTTTATTGCAGTTTTAAGTGCCATATCAATGGGAATAACACATTCTAATTTGGAAGAAATTCATATTGCAATGGCTGATCCGTCGATATCGAGTAGAATGTACACTCAACAACACGATTTGCTGGTCAGCACAATCTACAAATTGGCTTGGATAGAAATGGAAGCAGCTGAGAAAGAAGAAAAGAAAATGGCTGAAGAAGATGGTAAACTGGATAAAAATGGTAAACACTAGTATCAGTCATCACGGATGGAGCGTGTTGTAAAAGATCTTATGGGACTAATTATTATGCCAGTTCCGATGTTGGATGCATTGTAGGTGTGAGATCTCAACAACTGTTATTATATAGGTATTATAAATAAGTATTGTGCGGTTTGTGAGCTAAATGTGCTTCAAACTTTGAAAGGAACTTCTACAAGTATGGAAACTGATATTATTGTAGAAGGGTTTCCACCCAGTGTAGAAATACATGGCATAATCTATAATAAACTAGTAGGCGATGAGGATAACAGTGTCTCTAAAAAACGTTTGGAAGCAAAAACATCTGGAAACAGGATTGTGAAAAAAGTAGAATGTGGAAACCATTTACTTTTAAAAAGCCGGTTACTTTAACAAAAAGTACAAAAAGCAGCTATTCCAATAGCAGTGTCCTACCTTTATTGCGACCAAAATTAAAAAATTCAATAATGCGATTGAGGATGTCGGTAGTGAACGCAGTAGATTACCGGAAATTAGAGAATGTGAATGAAAATAACTAATTTAAAAAATGATATCGCAAATAGACCATATTATAAATTTGGTAGTCACACCGAATGTGCGCAATACTTTTGTAGTGGTGAGAAATAAAATGAAACCAATATTGTCAGCACAATGAAGGAATGCGGATTGTTTCAGGTTATTATTAATGTTTCTCGAAAAAGGGTGTATGAAACCAGATGTGAAGCCCCAGCAATTTCATACAATACAAAAGGTCAATTTCATAATATTATTTGTAAAAACCTTGGAACATCTTCATTTCCACCCCTAACATCTATTGACGGATCGGTAGTTGCAGATCCTGTAGACAAAGCCAATGTTTTTGTGGATTTGTTTGCATCAAACTCGTGTCTCAATGATTCTGGAAAAGATGTGCCCCTAGTCAACTCTTCTTCATACGCTATGAAACCAATTCTATTCGGTACAAACTCTTGGAATCGATCATCACTAGGCTTGATCTCAATAAGGCGATTGGCCCAGACGGTATCCCAGCTATTGTCTTAAAGAAATGTTCCCCCGAACTAGTACCAGTCCTGTCTAAGCTCTATACGATCACTATGTCTTCTGGGGAATTCCCTTCATCATGGAAGTTAGCAAATGTTCGAACTATTCCCAAAAAAGGCGATAAGACCGATCCCTCAAACTACCGACCAATTGCCATCACTTCCATTTTTTCTAAAATCATGGAAAAGGCCATCAATCAGCAATTGTTCACGTTCCTTGAAACTAACAAACTCCTTAGTGACCACCAATATGGGTTTAGGCGAAGTCGTTCAACAGGTGATCTTCTTTTATATGTGACCCAAGTTTGGAACAATACAGTAGAGCAGTCCGGTGAAACAGTTGTAGTCGCTTTAGATATCTTAAAGGCATTTGACCAAGTTTGGCGTAAGTCTTTACTTGCCAAACTAACCTCGTTTGGGTTAAATGATACGCTCATCAACTGGGTTTCTAGTTTCCTTGATAAAAGACGAATACGTGTCGTAGTTGGTGACTTTTTTTCAAAAGAAGTTAGCATTCACGCGAGCGTACCACAGGGATCCATTATAGCGCTTACACTTTTTCTGCTGTACATAAATAACCTTATCTCGTCAACAACTAACCCCATCCATTGCTTTGCTGACGATAGCACTCTTCACTTTAGTTCATCTCGGTCTACTCATAGTGATAATCCACATTCTATGTCAAATCAAGGAATTAATGCTGAAATGGCAAATTCAATCAACAAAAACATTCAACGTATTCTCGAATGGGGAAGCAATAATCTAGTTAAATTTAATACTAACAAAACTCAGTGTTGCGTTGTGTCCACCAAAAAAGATCGATCATTTCCTGTTGTAAGTATGAATGGCTAAGTTCTTAAGTTTTCAGACCCTATTACTCTGTTGGGTATGACTGTATCTTCAAATCTCTCATGGGTTGACCATCTTTTGCCAGCTACCAAAACAGCTGCTCGTAAAATAGGCTTTTTGTACAGATCTAAGCAGTACTTTACCTCTCAACAACTCCTTCTACTGTATAACGCCCAAATTTTGCCTTATCTGGAATATATTTCTCACCTCTGGGTTAGTGCTCCTTAATACGCTCCCGATATCGTTGATCGTATTCAAAAGAGAGCGATTAGGCTTATAAATGACCGGTCCTTAACTTCTCACATACAGTCCCTTGAGAATAAAAGGATGGTTTCAGTTCTTTCTTTGTATTATCGTTATTACAACGGCTATTGTGCTGCTGAATTATATTCTTTGATACAATCTCGGGCTATCTTTGCGAGAAACACTCGGTTCGCTCATTCACATCATCAGTATGCAGTACAAATCCCTACTTGTCGTACCAAACGGGCGCAATCCACATTTTTCTACACGGATTGTAAACTCTGGAATGATCTCCCCAGTTCTTGTTTTCCTCTCACTTATGATATGAGAAAATTTAAGGTAGCTGTTCATAGGCATGTATTGGCAATTCATTATCCCTCTATCCATCCTCCTAAGTGTTCCTGAGTGCTTTAGCACGATAGGCCAAATTTAGCCTGTTCAGGTCCACAATCATAAAAAAAAAACGTTAACTGGTCATAGTCCTAGCGCAATTACTAAGACATGTGTAGATAAAAAAATCGTTAAAAAATACTAAAAGTCAAGCGAAAACTTATCCCAGAACGTGGAAGAAAAAAACAAAACCTCTAACATTTGGAGATGAGGATTACGGTCCGTTAGCTGGAGAAATAGGAAATCCCCATTATTCCGACATGAAGAAGCCAGAATTATTCAAATCTCAGAAGGAATTATTCCTGCAGAAATTAAAAAGAACAGAACCTGAAGTAAGCGATATTGAATTTCGTACTCGTGTGCAAAGTTCCAATAATGTGTGGAAACAGGAAATATCGATGAGGTTGACGGTTTCAAGCTTTGGAAAAATATGTAAAATGCGCCCTACCACTTCATGTGTAAACAGTGTAAAAGTGTTGCTGTATTTGTCATCAAGATCCTTCGATTATGGAATTAGTTATGAACCTGTTGCTAAACTATCTTTTGGTAAACATTTATGTGTAACAGTGAACGAGTGTGGTTTCTTTGTACCTAGACACGAATTGTATTATTTAGGTGCTAGTCCAGATGGATTAATAGGACAATAATTGAAATTAAATGTCCATGTTCTGCAAGAGATTCTACTATAGCAAACGCCATAAAAAATAAAGTAATTACATATGTTACAATAGAAGCTGGACAATTAAAATTAAACGAGTCGCACAACTGTATGTACCAAATTCAAGGGCAATTGACTATAACGCAGCGGACATTTTGTTATTTCATTCTTTGGACAAAAAGGACATGGTGTTTCAAAAAATAAGAAAAGATGAACTCTTTTGGAAAGAAAAAAATGTTACCAAAATTGGAGAAATTTTATTTTAATTGTCTTTTTCCAGAGATGATGGATGCACGTTACACGTGAGACCTTTCAAACATTATAATAAGAAACCCTTCCAGAACTTGATAGTTTGTTAAAATTATACAGTTATGTTTCTGTACATATACAGTGAGTCCCAGAAGTTATGTCTAAATTCATTTAAAGGGCCTAGTTTTTGGAGAAACGCTCGGACACGTCGATTTTTATTTTTGACTGCGGTTTTTTTAGTGGTAAAATGTTGTATATAGGGTGGCCCCAAAGCTAGTTACGACCACCAACTTGATTTTGTCAAATGGAAATATCCATTTTTTATTACATTTTCTGAATCTGCTTTAAATTCTGAGTAAATCTCATGTACCATGTCCTATACCTATAGTCAACAGATCTCGAGATATCTACGACAAAAAAATAAACATTGTCTTTATAAAACTATCAAGAACACTTGCAAAATAATCGTATCCAAGATGATCGATAAACAAAGGTACATATTTTCATTTCGTTGTGTATGTCAATTTATTTCTGACGTCGAATTATATTTGTCCTTTTCGAAATGGTGTAATTTTGGATGAAACATTTCCTAATAGGTGGATAGGAATGGCCTGCTAGGTCACCCGACCTAAACCCGTTGGATTTCTTTCTGTTGAGCTATCTCAAATCAAAGGTGTATGTTGACAGGCCAAACAATCTGGAGATATTGAAAGAGAAAATCAGAAGAGAAGTGCGTGCCATAACTCCAGAAGTGGTTAAAAACGTACAAAGAGAGTTTATTTATGGCCTTGGCTATTGTCAAACCGCAAATGTTGCATATTTTGAACATTTTATTTGATTTGTTGTATTTATTGAATAAATTGTTTCCTTTTGAGTTCATACGTTCTTAATTGTTGATACGTTCAATTGTAAATTCCTCGAGATCTGTTGACTTTAGGTATACGACATGGTACATGATATTTACTCAGAATTCAAAGCAGATTCAGAAAATGATATAAAAAACAGGTGTTTCCATTTCACAAAATCAAGTTCATGGCTGTAACTTATTTTTGGGGCCTCCCTATATACAAAATTTTGCTACTAAAGAAATCACAGTCAAAAATGAAAATCGACGTATCCGAGCATTTCTCCAAAAACTAGACCCTTGAACTTTACATGAATTTAGACATAACTTTTGGGACTCACTGAATAGTGTAATTAATTATTAGACGATTAGATAAGATAATTTAGATATTTAATTATAAGATCCTACAAGATATTTAAACAACCCAGCGCACGAACGCCTTTGAATGACATATAAAACTAGGCTAGCCAATTGATATGTTGTAACCAGAAAGTAGCTCGATTATAATGCATGTTATTGGGAAATTGGAAATTTATAATAAAAAAAAAAACAGTAGAGATTATATGACAATAATAAAAGTATATTCTACCAAGCAAAAATTCTTTTTTCATTATTAGCGTAATTTCTAAAAAATACGACAAAATAACGTATTTTTCAGAAAATCGAACCAAGATTCATTTTTAAAAAGTATTTCCCGGCTGAGATAATAAATATCAGTTTGGAAATACTATGTAACGGCGAAAATACAATATTTGAAAGAGAGAGAGATAGAACATGAGGGAACACCTGCTCGGTGAGTAGTGCTCACTGGGCTCATGCTACTATATACGTTTTAATTAATATTCTTTTTTTTTAAAATTGCAGCAATAATAATAATTATTGTAATATTTTGTGCCAGAGAATTAACAGTGATCTTATCTTCAAAACACTCTTTAAGGTAACGTTTCGTATATTTGTTTTAATGAATGAGATTTGAAATTTAAATAATAAGACGTAATAATTATTTTAGTGTAAAAAATGGACTCAAAAACCCCTATGTCGATTTAAAAAAATTACTTTCAAAATCGTCATTTTTAATAAATTGTTTACAAGAGTCGGCCATATTGTAATACCCATTTTCAATATTTATTTTTTGACATCATATTCTTGTTCAGCGACCTTAAAAACCCATACATTATTAATTTGTATTGTATATGGGTGTAGAACTGATATAAATTCTAAATATTAAATGGAAATTAAACCACTTACCTTTTGAGTGATTTAATTGAAATATACTACGAACAAAAAAAAATCACAATAAAAATGAAATAACTCAACTAGCACTGTCAGACATCCAGCGGAAGACGACGTCGCATCAGGATCAGGTTAGCTAGAATAAAATAACAAGCGAAAAAGAAACTTGCCGTAAGCATCTGTTACAAGTAAAGCATAAAGCGTTTAAATAAAAAATAATTCTGGAGCACGAGCTCTCCTTAAAACGTTGGTAAGCAAGCATGAACAAGCATGAATATGTAAATTATCAATTAAACATGAGACCTTTAAATGATCACTGTCTTTCACTTCGGACACCCTAATTCCTCCTTCTGGCAAAGTCATTTGAGTGTATCGTCTCTTGATTTATGCAACCTTCCTACCTGGAGTTTTATAGTTTTATATTTGTTTCGTTTGGTTACCTAGAAAAAATAAACACAATACTATACAAACTTAAATCTACCAACTATTAGAATAGAAATATTCGTTTAAACATTTCTAGTAGTAATGCCCATTTTTCTAATACATACTTTACTTTAGCACTAATAGTGCTATTTTGATTTTGACTATTCCATAAGAAACCCATTTTAGATTAAAGTAAATGTAAATCTATTATGAAAATGGTCGTAATAGACCGTTGACTTACAGTACATGAAGGTGAGAACTTACAAAAACGTTTATATTCCAGATAATATTACTGTTACCAATTAATCAATGTTACTTACCTTCACCATCTTATTAGATTTAGTTTTCACAGTAACTCCTTACCTTTCTTTCCTTTATTATACATTCTACTACATTCAGCCAAGTTTTACGCGGTCTACCAGACACGGCCTTACCTCTAACCTAACCCACATATATTTGGTTCGTTAACCTTGTGTTGTTCAGTCCCTCAATGTGACCAAGCCAACGTAATGTACTACATTTATATCTACCTATCATCGTCTTTTCCTCGCCACACTCCGTCATTATGCATTCATTCTTTATCTTGTCCCTGGTCATTTTACCACACGCGCTTCTCAGGAATGTCATACCCACCGCATTTAGTTTTCTTTCGTGCTTTTTTTGACATACCCATGTTTCACTTCTGTACAGTACTGACGGGACAAACACGGCATTATAGATTGCTTGTTTCGCAGCGAGCCTCATGCTTTCGTTTCTCATTATTGTCCACATACTTACAATCACTTTGCTTCCAGCATTGATCCTTTGTCCAATCGCGCCCTGCATTATACCATCTGCCATTTTACCCAGATATACCAGCTCGTCCACTTGCTCCACAATTTCATCTTGCAGAGTAAATACACTACTCTACTCTACTTTCCATCTTCCCGATTGAACACCACAAACTTAGTTTTGTTCACATTTACCTTTAGGTCCATGCTTTCACAGACTGTATTCTCAAAGCAGTTTGTAGTTCATCCGCACTGTCACTTAATAAAACTGTGTCATCTGTATATACCAGAAGTCGTACATTTACGTCACCATTTGTATCGGTACATGCTTGCTTAACTGATTTATCCATGTATATATTGAATACCCACGGTGACATCAACAGCCTTGTCACACTCCTTGCTCAATATTAAAGTATTCACTTACACCTCCTCTCATCCTAACACATGCCCGACTACGGTTGTATACTGCCCTTATTCCGTTTATTAGACCTTTATTTGCGCCATATCCATTTAATATTTCCCACACGTTCTCCCTATTTACTCTGTCGTAGGATTTCTCCAGATCTACAAACGCACAGTACAGATTATTTTGTACACTTAAACACTTTTCGATCACCTGCTGGAGAGCAACCATCTGATCGACATATCCTCTCCCTGGAATGAAGCCACCCTGCATATCCAAAATCTTAGTTTGTGTAGTTTTTCGTACTCTATCAGTCAGTATTCTTCCAAATACTTTACCAAGCACGCTGAGCAAACTTATTCCTCTGTAGCTCTTGCAATCACTCTTGTTCCCCTTACCCTTATATATTGGTACAATGATCGCGCTTTTCCAATCGCTCGACACTTTTCCACACATAAGGCATACATTGAATAATTCACACAATCTTCGTATAAGCTTTGCACCCCCATACTTTAGCATTTCACCGGTGGTTTCATCTACTCCTGCTCCTTTGCCATTTTTCAACCTTCATACCGTTTCCTCTACCTCAATTATCCCTATATCCTTCTCAGTTTCATTCACCATTCCTTTTACATTCTCCTTATTTAACCCTTCAGTCTTACTTTCCTCACTACTGTACAGTTTTCCGAAATATTCTGCCAGCATTTTCTCACTTCACAATCGTCCCATACTATTCCGTTGCTCATATTCATCACTCCTGCAGCGTTCTGTTTTGCGCCACGTTTTGTATTTTTTACCCATTTGCATAAGTGTTTTTTGTTTGTCTCAAAATCATCCTACATTTTCTCTCCTTCCGCCGCCATCACTTACTTACTTATTCTCACTGCCTCATTCGCTTCTTTGTTTCTATACACTTCATACAATCGCTCTTTGTTAATCTCATTTTTTGCAGCAATCATTGCAATGTACGCATCTTTTTCCTTACATACTGCTTTTTACCGACTCATTCCACAAAGCACATTTTTTCTGTCCACCTACAGTCGTTTTTCCACATATCCACACGGTACAATTGACAACACAGATTTTAAAGCTTATCCATCTACTTTTAGCGTCAGTGTCTTTTATTAGTTGATTCCACACTGTTTCATTCTCATTCAACTCTTTATTCACAGGATCTGCGTATTTCATTCTCACGCCATTGTCTACTAGTTTGTCTACCCTAATTCTGGACGTTGGCACTAGGTTTGCTTTCCTTCTCCAGACCCACTTTTGCCCTAAACACTCTCTCGATATAACCAAAAAGTGGTCCGATCCACACTCCGATCCGCGCATTACTTTTGTGTCTTTCACTAGGTTTCTAAGCCTTTCATCATACACTATCCGTCTATCATACTTTTAGATTCACCTTTTTGCACATTTTTATATTTAAACCACGTATTGGATACAAACAGGCTTCTCTTCACACATACGTTTACCAGGCGTTCACCATTCTCATTGACCCTTTGGTCTCCGAACTTTCCTAGAACGCGTTCAGTATGTTCTCTCTGTACACTCACCCATCCGTGCATACCCCCCTCCCCCACACTATCACCACTATTGCGTTTGGCTTACATATATTCAACACGTTCTCTACTTCATTTCAGACGTTCTCACGCTACTGGTCTCTTTTTCCATAGCATGCAATAAGAAAAATTCTTCGAAAATCCACTTTCATTCTAACCCACATTACCAGGGCAGATACCAATTCGTACTGTTCAACACATCTTTTCGCTCTTTAACTTACGATCACCCCAACTCCTTTTGCGCCATGCACTATAGTCTCAACTCCTGCCCATAGTGCTAGGCTGCCATCCTCCATCTGCACAGCATCCTTTCCTTTCAACAGACGTTAATTACTACAGTTCTTCAACATTCACATAACAGAACTATTCTCCTTTATCTGCAGTATACAGAAAGATCTGCAATATTTTAATATCTAACTATTTGAACTTCGTACATTTTCAATTACCTATCGTTCATCAAGAAATCGAAATAATTAACCAAACAGAACCCTTCCACCATATAAAATAAGATTATGAGGTTATGTAATGTAGCATACTCACAGTCCACATACTCGCCATTAGTTTTGTTATAGATCACTTAAGATAAGTAGGTCTTGCTAAAATTTGTTCTTGTCTATTATAGATTACCATATAATTTTAGTGGTTCTTCCAGACTATTCATATACCTATTGCCAATGCAGATTAAGCACGCATGAAAACACAATTTAAGCTGTAAACTATATATTTTAATAAACAATTAACAAATAAGTAATAAGATATATAAACAAAAGCATATTAAAAATAAAACATTTCATCTAACGTGACGCAGTAACTCCGAATTTCCTAGTTGTGGTGCATTAACTAGGTATTCCTAGTGCGAGGTAGTAATTGTGGTAGGAGGAAGTAAGAATGCCCTACAGAGCTTCCGTACCAAAGTGATTTCGTTTTTGTGGGGTTAGTACTCTAATTCTAATGTCGTGTAGCAATTTTATTTTATAAAGTTAATAGTATCCCTTTCCTGTCCAAACAACCGGGCTACTTATTTTTATAAATACATTTTCTGCAAAAACTGCGAAAAAAGCGAACTTGAATGTTGGCACCTGTGATGCTCATTAGGTATTATTAAAAATCGCACGTCATTTTATGCCATATCTGGTTAAAGCTTATTTTAACATTTTGAATTTATCTTTGTACTAGGAATGTGAAGAATGAATTATTCCATCGGTAGTAGTTAAAATCTTTCAAAAATATTTATAGCACATAAGACAGTTACTCACAAGCTTATTTCATACTTAAGATACTGCATCAAAATTATTAGATTTTTGACGATCCCGACCAGTTGATTTTGTCGAATCGAATAAATCGCTTATTTGAATGAATTTATGTCTCGACCTTGTATCACAAAAGAAATTAGTCATCCATGTTTTGCAACACAATTGATCTACTGGGAAGTTTTTAGCACCATGGATCGCACGAGCGTACAAACAAGATATAAACGCGTCGAATTCTTCCAAAGAAGTTGTCCATGGACTGCCACCTAATTTTCTACTTGCTTCAACTTTAGTACACTTCCTAATATTACGCATCATAGAAATGTCAATAAAAAGCCTCCAATAACTTGCACAAGTATTGTTAACGTTTCAGTTAGCATATCAGGTTGGCCCAGCTTCTTCTCTAAGTATGTTTTTAGTACCGTCAGTTGCATCGTACTCTACATTAATGTTTGATGTTCCTGGAAAACTGGATAAATGCTCATCTTCGTCACCATCACTAATGATGCTCGACTATGCATTTTTCAAGACGTAGGATGTACCCTCCTCTGATGACACTACGCTATTATGACTACGATTATCACCGTCGGAATCGCATAAATTTATATTATCAATTTCATATTGCAGTTCGGCTTCAGTAAGATATTTCGACATCTTGAACGTAAAGTACCTAACTAAAGTTGTTGATTCAATGTGTACTTACTAATTTTTCAAAACTTCTAGGTAGTGGGTAGTTATTGAAAATATCATTATTGGAAACTATTTCACTTCTTGGAATGTTAATTAGCGGTTAATATGAATGTTTAGAATTTTTCTAAACCTTACAGATTAGGAAATAATTGTGCGGTGGTCATAATGACCGCAACCGTATTTAAAGGTAATTATGATAAGCAAAGCAATTATATGCACATTGCACAATGCACACAAAGATTCCTTAGAAATTATATCATTAGTCAAATTTTGTTAAAATGGAACGATAGAAAAAAATGTTTGAAGCGAATTAGAATTGAGATCGGTCATTTCGACCGCATTCGTAGTGTTAAATAATTAATAAATTAAAAAAAGCAACAGTTGGTTTACGATCATTTATAATACTCAATCGGTTTGATATTATATTACACACACTCAGTGCATTAAAAGTTATGACATTTAGTAACGAGTAATAATTAAACCTGTCCTAGATCAAATATTATTACATTGTACTGGAAATGACAAATGTTAATTTGTGTTACATACAACTGTGTAACATTCCAATTCTTGGCTATCGTTACCTTAATTTAAGTTTTGCATTTGTGTCATTATTGGTAAATATATTTACATTACGTTGCGTTTCAATGCATGTCGTATCTTAAGTTTGTTCCGTGCACAAGGCGTGCAATTACTTTTAATTATATTTTGTATATATTATTATACTCAAATAGGAAAATCCCTTGGCAGTGAGAAGGCCCTGGAATTGGGAAGGTCCTCATTTGTTAATGAATTTTGTATCGTAATTGAGGGTATAGGAAAGCGCGGTCGATGATGACGTCACGAAGTAAAAATACATTAAAATGGCGTGCACGATATGCAACTTTATCTGGAAGATTTAAAAATCGAGATACCTTGTTGTTGCAGCCTGATCTACATTTCCTTTATTTGTACGTTGAAGATAAATGAAAATTACCTTATCTTACTATATGGTCTACATTTCGCTTATGTTATTTTTACGTAAATAAAGACAATGGAAATTACCCTACCTTACTGCATGTTTACTATATTGATGGGAAATGAAGTTCTCAAATTGCAGTTCGTTTGAAAATAAAGTTAACACATTATATTTATTCTGTGTATAAGAAAATGTAAGTACGTATCCTTTTAATACAAAGTACATTTTAAGTAACTAACAAATTAGTATAGTGTTGTTTTGATACGATTATAATGAAAGAAACCTCTGACTTCGGTTTACATTTTCTAACAAAAATATTTGAGTGCATAGCCTAGTAACTGTAATTTTGTTGACATAGGTCAAGTATACGTTATTATTAAAGATATACAGAGTTGATCATCTTTCATTTTGAATTTTACGTAAAAATAAGTTATGTGTTTTTCTAGTTTGTGATTTAGAAATTAGTTAATATCGTAAAGCTTTACGAGAAGTATTGTTTTAGTTTGTTTCATGCTGAAAGCAATCAGATATTGTTTTGTTTTATTAAATATACATGTAGATACAGCTGTTTAGTATTATTCATTTTACCTGTGGTATTAATGTACAACTTTCTTATTGTTGGTTGTATTTTAATCATTTAACCTATAAAATCGAGTGGCGCCTAACAAATCAAATGCTCTGCTGATTGTACCTATATATATATATATATATATATATATATATATATATATATATATATATATATATATATATCCGCCTCGCTCGCAACCTGTTAAAAAAAATGAGTTCTCAACCTACAGTTAGTTTCGTAAGCAACGTACCTTGCTGAGTTAGACCGAGATGCAAACTTACCCTTTTATTGTCCAAATACCAATCACCACCTTTTTATTTGTTATAACTGGTAAAGTATTTACTTTAAAGTTTTGGGAAAATCAATTACAAACGCCATGCGTAGCAAATTAACGATCGACTTATATGAATACTTTGTGCTTTATTGGTCGTTTTTTACAGATCTTGAGAATAAGGTGTTACATTGAAATCGATTGAGCGTTATGAATTCATCATGTACGTGGTGTCCATATTAGCTATTTTGATTAATTATTTAAAAATACATAAATTAGTCTCATTTATTTTTGCAATGAAGAATTATTAAATTGAAATGATACAATTAAAATACAAACTAAACTTAAAATCACGTAGAAAAGTCTTAAATAAATAGAAAAAATGAGAAAGAACAACTTTATTCGTGAGCAGATTTTAATGACATTCAAGTACGTAGCAGTATTTGCGTAATCGATTGAATTTTTTGTTGTCAATTGTAATTGTACATATTTAGTACTAAAATAAAATTAAAGTATGATTAAAATAAAAATGTATTTGAACATGCCGTCCGTTTTAATTGAGCATGAAGAGAATCTGAATTATCTGTTGATTTTCTTCCCAGCGCTGCTAATCTACAACCTGGAAGGGAGACTGATTTGTATTACTTTTATACACAAACAAACAGAGCACTTTATTCTTTTGTACTTTAAAACCTAAAACTTATAATTTCCATATTTGTATCTATATGTGCTTCTGTGTGTTTCATAAACACAGCATCGAATTGATAGATTCACTATTTATCAACGCTTAAAGAACGACAGAAAGAATTTTCTATGCTAAAATTAAGAAAGAGGAGAAACAAAATCCTTTATCTATGTGTTCATTAAACATTTATTTATTTAACCACATTCTGTGATTCATAACTATCCGTGTTCAAAGAAATTTATAATTCTTAAGGGTTATCAAGTACACCGCGCCTAAAATAACGCATCTAATGTGAAAATTTTTTAATTTGTTACCACAGTTAATGAAATGGGGGTACCTGTAACTAATTATCAACATTCTATACGATCATTAATCAATAATCGCTTTTTATCTCAATTTAAATTGCTGCAACACGATCTTTTAGATACTCATTTACTTTGCTTAATTAATTATATTTTCAACGTTCAAAGGATATCATACTGTACATAAATGAAGCTTAATTTACATGTATTTCTATGTAGTTACAGCACTTTCTTGTTAGTTTATATACAGTTTAAGTTTACGTAACTGGTCTTCCTAAGGAACACAATGTCCATTAAGTCCCTAATCTAGCACAGGAGCGTTTCTGTATTTTTATGATGGGGGAAAACCTTTCCCAAGCCCCAGGATACGCATCACACAGACTGTTTGAGACAATTTTGTATTATAGATTTACTCCAATACGTTATTTGCAATTCTTTCTCATATAAGATGCAGTGAAGTATAATTAATTTCAATTTTTTTAAATTTAATTTAATAAAAAAATGTTATCGCACAATAGATTAAAACGGTATGAGAAATATTACAATATATAACATACAGTTTAAACTACAAGCTGCATACAAAGATTTTTATTTAAATAGGATTGCGCATCATCAGAAAGTTACTGAATCGTTAGGAAGGCATTAATGACTAAGTTAATAATAATTACGTTACCTTTATTGAAATTAGCTAATATGACAAATTTGTCCTACTGTCTTAATTAATTACGTTTGACTAACTTTCTTTATTTTTATGTTATTTTGAGCTATTTTCCAAGAAGAGATTTTAAGCCTTCGCTGGTGTAGTTTGGGTTTTTTTGAGCATACAAGAGGAATTTAGGTTGATCCTGTTAGCACGTATTAAGTTACTTACCCCGAACTTTCTTTGATTTTTAAGAATCGGTCAATTATAACTGGTTAATCATCATAAAACTTCTGGTCGCCTTAGAAATTTTTACAAAGAATCTACCAATAACATTACTAATAACAACAACGACCTTCCAAGCTACAGGATGGAAATTCAAAGAAACGAAATTAGTTTAAAGGTAATAATTTTTTTTAGAAACATTATGCAACTTTTGTTGTAATACGTTCAAAACGAGAATTGGCAGCATTGCAAAAGCATTGCAAAAACAACCTCAATAATCCATGTCAGATGGAGGTTTGAATCTTCATGTCAGATAAAGGGAAATATTTTTTAAGATTTATAGGTCGGTTTTTTTTATCTTTGAAATATGCAGATGTTTCGTAAATATTTGATAAAGACCAAAAAGTCCTCCCACCTCCATATCCGCCACTGGATTTCCCTCAAAATCTAATCAGCTCCAGGAGAAATGAAACTACACAATTTCACATAAAATTTCAAATACGTACGTTTGATTAATTTGGAGATATCGTGGGTACTGACCCACAATCGGATACGTACTTATGCGCACACGTACACACATGCACACGCGCATACATACGCACAAGCATACGCACACGTATACGCATATACACTCGCATGTACACATGCACGTGCACTTATACGGGGTGGACAACTAAGAATGTGAGGTACTGTATCTGGAAAACTATAAATCGTAGAGGCTTGCGGAAAAAAAAGTTATTACTAAAACGGCCAATACAAAAACCTGGAAAATATTTTCATGTTTCTGAAATGGCCGCTATGGGGCGTAACTGCAATCTTGAATCTAAAAAAGTGATGTTTCTGTGAATTCTGCTATATTAACCTAATAAAAAAATAACTGATCTTTGAAGTCGAGGACAATCTGAATTTTTTTTGTTTGGAACTTTTTGACGTATCTAGAAAAATAAAGTGGTAGGGGGTATTCAAAGGTTTCCTTAAATCACCCCCCGTATCTTTGAAACGGCTAATCCGATTTTAACAAACTTGGGCGCGTTGAAAAGAGCTTTTCTTGGGTTATAAATGTTAAAATAATTGAAGTTTTGTTAGTTTCACATGTCGTCGCTAGAGGGCTTTGTTCGACATTCCGACAGAGCCGGTTAATTTTCGCAAAAAAATTAAATGCATTGGCATGACTTTTTTCATGAACAAGTAGCTAAATGATGCCTAAACAAGCTCGCGAAAACCGCATCACGATATCTTGTTCCTAACCTAAAATATCGGTCAAAGAAAACTTTATACGAAAATCCCTTAAATTTTAATTTCTTTTAACCACATTTTTCTGGAATTATTTCTATTATGTAATTTATGGCCCTAAAAAGGACCGATTTAAAGGAGGAAGGTTTTTAATGCCCCCGTAAATGATCGAAATGCTGATCATCACGCTCTATGCATTGCTGAGACCTCTTATGGGTAGACAAAACTGCAGCTTCAATTTCTGCTCTGAATAGGTTACTTAGAAATTGCGATTTTAAATGTTTGTAAATTTATACACCAAAATAAAATCACCTTTTTGAAATTACAACGGGCAAGTAAGCAATGCTAAAAGTTATACGAAAGGCCTATTTATTGTTTGTTTAAATGCATATTCAATATGGATATGTACGAAAACTACAATTAATAAAAAAGTAGGCAATGGAAACAGATACCTAAACAAAACATACATAATTTTTGTGCTTTAAAAATGCGTCTTACGAATAATGAAGCTGTTGATATGCTTGCGGTTTATTTTGAATGTCTTCAGAATGCCGCAGTAGCTAAAAGGGTTTACGCGGCTCGATATCCAAATCGGCGTCCTTGCGATGTAAGAGTTTTTCCCCGATTAGTGGAGAGCGTAGGAGCCAATGGTAGTTTTCGGCCTGCGTTTCAACGGCAAAGAATTGGAAGAACACAAGAAAATATGAACCGTGTACTGGGCTACATTGAAGGAAATCCTCATGTTAGCACAAGAGCATTGTCCACTGAGTTGGGCATATCACGGGCAACGGTTCAAAATATTTTGAAGGACCATAGGTAGGTACTAATGGCCATCAAAATATGTAAGTATTCGTTTAAACTTTTTTTAATTACTTTAAGAATGCACCCATATATCATGTCGTTTTGCATCAGGCCTTGAAAGAGGTAGATTTGGATCCAAGGTTAGACTATTGCCATTGGATGTTAGGCATGATATGCGAAAATAGGAAATTTTTATTTTAAATTCTTTGGACGGATGAAGCCACCGTCAGTAGTGACGGGAGGGTCAATCTGCATAATATGCATTATTGGTCTTCAGAAAATCCCCATTGGTTTCGTGAAGTTCAGCGCCAAGGACGTTGGAGTTTAAATGTATGGTGTGGCATACTGGGAGGCAGAATTTTTTGGGCCATATTTTTTCGAGCAACCCCTAAATGGCAATATATTTCTTGACTTTTTGGCCAATCAGTTACCGTTGTTGTTGGAAGATGTGCCTCTGGAAACAAGGCAAAAATTGTTTTTGCAGTTGGATGGTTGCCCAGCACATTTTACTATTAATGTGCGAGACCATATTAATGCAGTATTTCAACAGCGGTGGATTGGAAGAGGAAGTCTGTTTCCATGGCCTCCGCGATCCCCAGACTTAACTTGCCTCGATTTTTATTTATGGGGGCGCTTAAAGGACATCGTGTTTCGGACTCAACCCACTACTAGAGAAGATATGAAAAACCGGATTCGTAACGCAATACGTAACATACCGAGAGCCGAAATTGAAGCTGCAGTTTTGTCTAGTCATGAGAGGCTTCAGCAATGCATAGAAAGCGTGATGGTCAGCATTTCAAGCATTTACGGGGGCATTAAAAACCTTCCTCCTCTAAATCGGTCCTATTTAGGGCCGCAACTTACATAATGGAAACAATTCCAGAAAAATATAGTTAAAAAAAATAAAAATTTAAGGGCTTTTCGTATAAAGTTTTCTTTGGCTGATATTTTAGGTTAGGAACAAGGTATCGAGATGCGTGTTTGGCGAGCTTGTTTAGCCATCATTTAGCTACTTGTTCATGAAAAAAAGTCATACCAATGCATTTAACTTTTTTGCGAAAATTAACCGTTTCTGTCGGAATGTCCCTCTAGCGACGACCTGTGAAACTAACAAAACTTCAATTATTTAAAAATTTGTAGTACAAGAAAAGCTCTTTTCAATGCTCCCAAGTTTGTTAAAATCGGATTAGCCGTTTCGAAGATACGGGAGGTAATTTAAGGAAACCTTTGAATACCCCCTCCACTTTATTTTTATAGATACGTCAAAAAGTGCCAAACAAAAAAAGTTCAGATTATCCTCGACTTCAAAGATCAGTTATTTTTTTATTAGGTTAATATAGATGAATTCACAGAAACATCACTTTTTTAGATTCAAGGTTGCAGTTACGTCCCCTAGCGGCCATTTCAAAAACATGAAAATATTTTCCAGGTTTTTGTATTGGCCATTTTAGTAATAACTCTTTTTGCGCAAGCCTCTACGATAGATAGTTTCCCAGAAACAGTACCTCGCACATACACATGCACATGCACATACACACGCACACGTTCACGCACACACCCAGCCACACCCACACGCACAGAACACAGACAGGACACGCACAGGCTACGCACACGCACGCGCACGCACACAAAACACGTGCACAAAACACGCACATGGACATGGACACGCACTCGCACACACAAGCACCTGCACACCCACACCCCCACCACAGACGTGCACGAAACACGCACACCAGGACGCTTTATTTTTTGATAAGGTTTTGATTTCGGATGAAGCCACACTCGACAAAAATAGATTAGTGAATTTTTACTACTATTGAGGTTAGAATCCGAGGATTTTCAGGCAGATTGACTATCAACACAAATGGTCAATAAACGTTTGGGTCGGAATAATTGGTGAACATGTTATTGCACCTTACTTTTTAATGGGTGATTGAATGGAACTATGAATCATTTGCAAAATCTATGTGCTCACTTATCAATAACTGTGAGGAATTAAATGTGGCAGAAACGCGATAGAGCCCCGCTCATTATTCCGTTCGCATCAGGGGCCACCTTAATGCATTCTTACCAAATCGTTGGATTGGTGGAGGAGGGCCGTGTAACTGACCACCCTCATACCCCAACTTAATTAAACTGGATTTCTTTTCATGGGGATATGTTAAGGAAATCATTTACCTAGCGCTGCCAACTACACAAGAATATATGCAACAAAGAATAAGGAACACGTTTGAGAGTGTTATGCCCGACATGTCGAGTAGTAAGGTCTTTTCAAAACCGCCGTCAGTTGTACCTCCAACAAAACGGAAGACATATTGAACATATATTTTAATTAAAGATTTTGAAATGCTAAATTGATATGAAAAATCTTATTTATGCATACCTTAACGATGTCGCAATAATTTTGAAATAAAGCTATTGATAAGTTCGCTATGTCTAATTACTGCTTTTGATAAACATCTCTGAAACTTTAAAAACATATCAGTATATTTACAAATAAAAGATGTTGCTTACTTTATTTCGCACCCAATAGGAATAAAATATGAAAGACATAACCTTTACGCCTAGTTTTGAAAAATAACAGTTAGTTTCAGATAAAGTCGAATTTCACTAAAAAAACGAGTGGAATTGAGTATAGGGAATGCTTAATAAAATTGACAAAATGTAAAATAAGCTATCCCATGCCGATGAAAGATATAGGGTGGAAAATAATATACATCATATACATAAAATAACCTCTTACAAATAATAATTAATTTCGTTTGTTCTTAAAAGATACAGAGTGATCAACACATGTCCATTCAGTCAAAGAAATTGCCATATCTTTGAAAGCACTCAGTATAAGATGCTAAGATTTTGTTGAGGTAATATACGAAGCGAGGAGAATTGAAATCTGGAGTAACATATAGGGTGTTATAATTATAAAACGAAATAGTAAATAATCTAATAGAAAACACTCTCATAAATTACTACATAAAAAGCTTTCATCAAAATCAAAAAAATAAAGAAATGAACGTTGCCGCTGTAAGGTTGTGTAAATCAAAAATGTCTATAAAAAAATTAATCAGTCATTAACTTGAACGTAATCAAAATATCTATCTTTTAAATTCATTACTCGTTAAAATTAATAACGTTGTCAACAAGGAATGAAGTCACGTATAATCTTACACTTAGTAACGAAATAGTATGCTCAAATTCAATGACACAATTAATATACCTATTATAATAATAATAAATTTAAAAAACCCTATAAACTAAACGCATCTAAGTGATAATGACAAAGTCATAACCTTATAATTGTGAATTATTAAAACCACCAACGTACACACAGTAAAAGATTGCCTCTAGTGGCACTCGAACGCACGACCACTACTTATCTAGAGTAGGGCTCTTAACCATCTGAGCTATCGAGAGAGCTACTTCCACTCGATTCAATCCTAAACTGTATGTACCCTACTAACTTTGATGTAATATAATTAATTAATTAATTAAACTCCTTAACCTGCTTCCAGTACGGCAACTTCACTGTCGTCAAATTTTAGCTATCCGACTATTTTAAAATTATATTTACACGAATCTAGTGACGAAAATATTTAAACCAAAACCAGGCGATTTTGTAACCTTTTAATATGGTTTACTATCTATAAACATAAATTCTTTTACAAAACATTTTTGTGCTTTGTATACGAAATATTATTTATTCCGATATTATATTTGCATCAACCTTTCATCTATCTGACCAACTGTTGGCACGGATGTACTTTCTCGATGCACAATTCAATTTACTAAACTCTACAATATTAGAGTCCGCTAAGCTCAATTATATTCAAAAAGACGAGGAAATAGCACTAAAGTAAACACTAATCCTCAAACAACACAAAAAAGGTCCCCTACGACAGTTTTAAGTAATCCGGGTAAAACGTAGGTAAACTCAGTGCGCCTTAAGCTTACATCTCAAGCTCACCGTTCGACGTCTCTCCATAACAGCCTAACTTTAACTAACCGAAAACAACGCTCCCCTTTCTCCACAAGATCGCGTCATCTTTTTAATCGACGCACAAAAACCTCCCATACTGAAATTGCACAATATACATTTCTCAGGAAAACACTTGATATCTAGAATTGAGGTGCATACATCCTATTTTTCAATAGAAATCCTGTTGCTCAAATAAATTCTCTATACCTTTCCAACAAACAACTCAACACATAAATAAACCGGAAAACTCGCAAAAATTCATAACCATTTAGATGAGACTGAAACTTGGATAACAAATTGATACCCACACGTATTGCGTTTCTTAAAAACTCTCTTTATTCATCATGAAATTCAAATCCTTCTTGTCGAAGCTGCGATAACAAACTTTAAATAACAATTCCCGGTAACAACGTTTTATTAGAAATGACATATAATATTTTAAATATTCTAATATGCGAAAAAAATCTACGACAAGTTTTGCCCATACGTGACAATGTTCAGTTAAAGGAAGGGGAAATTATAATATGGATATTGATGCATTTATGCAACTGAGCCGATCTTTTGGAAAATATAAAAATAGTAATGGGTAGAGTATCCGTTACAACTTGTTGATACATAATTTTAAACCGTAGGTTACGATAAACAGATTATAATAATGTAAGTGTCTATAAAGCTAATACGGAGCTCTGGAAAACGAACAACTCACTCGGCAGGTTAATTGTAACGGTTTATTAAAGTGTACATATTGAAATTCAGAACTGTATAAGAAACATTATCAAATAAGATACGACTATGTCTTCTAAACACAAAGGGTCAACATTCACCATTGTTACATATAACTAAAATACTTATGCTGGGTTGCACCGACGTATTTAATACAAGTTTAGTTAACTTATGTTAGTTAATCTCAAATTAAGCAATTTTCAGTTGCACGGACCAAATTTTGTGCTAACATGTATTAGTTAACTCGATTTAACAAATCGTCCGAAGTTGGCGAATTACAACTTTAATTCGAGTTAAAATACAAAAAGATTCTTGGCGTAGTTTTACAGGTTATGTTATTAGAGTGTTAAGTATTGTAAGGTGTATAGGTTTTAAATATAGCAGTAGAAAATATGGATTCTAGTTCTAGTAGTACAGAAAGTAATTTATCAGATTCAAATGACGAATTAAATAATATTATACACATGCTTCCCAAACCAAAAGTGTATCGTACTAGAGCAAATCCATTAACGTACTTCGACGATACAGAGTTTAAAATGAGGTACAGGTTTTCTAAGGAAATAGTACGTGAAATGTTGAATGTTTTGATTTAAACACACTGAGTACACTACAAAAAGAAATTTCCCATCGAACCAATAAATCAGTTGCTGCTAACCCTTCGACTTTATGCAACAGGTTGTTTTCAGCAGGTAAATTGCAAGGCATTGAATTATGCCATTAATTTTCTTATATGACTTACATTTTAGGTGTTAGGCGATCATCTACATGTGGACAAATCCACGGTATGTAGAATTATTCCTCGCATCATAGCAAAAATTGCTTCAAAATCAAGCGAATTTATCAAAATGCCTCAAACACAGGAGGAAATACATAAAGTTATTGGGCAATTTTATAACATGCACAGCTTCGCATTAGGGACATTGTAGCACGTTGGCCAGGCTCCACTCATGATAGCACCATATTTCAATCTAGTGCATTACGAGCAAAATGTGAAGCTGGAGAATTTCTGCAAGGGTGGTTACTAGGAGACAGTGGATATGCATGTAAGGAATATTTGCTTACACCATTATTAAATCCACAAACACCTGCAGCAGAGAGATACAACAGGGCACATATTCATACTAGGAATACTGTGGAACGATGCTTTGGTGTTATAAAAAAGCGATTTCCTTGCTTGTCAATAGGGTTACGAATAAAAGTACAGAAAGCTGTAGAAGTTATTGTGGCTACTGCAGTTTTACACAATTTCGCAATAGACATGAAGGATATTGTTCCACCTGGTGATGATGTAGCTGAAGAGGCCATAAACGAAGAATTTATTATACCAAATAATGTCTCTGCTAGAAATGCCCTTGTGAATACAGTCTTTTCAAGGTAAATAAAATGTAAAATGCAGTGAAACTATTTTCTGTTTTACAGTTTATTGAATGTTAATGTTAAGTTAGTTACAAGTAACCATGATTATAATAATAAATATAATGTCAGTGATAAAAAATTTATGTGTACTTATGTCATATTACAAATAATTAAAAGCTATTATAATAAAACTGATTCAGTTGTATGTTTTACCACCCCACTCCACAACCTTCCACATAATTTCATAAAAAATGTACATAATTATTTTTTTAACTTTGATAATTGTAACTCCAATATTTCAGTGTTTAATTTTTCTTGTTTTAATTTCTCCCTTTCTATTTGAAGAAGTACTTCTTCTTTAGCTTTTCGAATTAATAGAATTTCATTTTCGACTTCTGAATTTATTTTGTCTTGCTCTAATTTTTGTTTAGAAGTTTGAAGAAGTACTTCTTCTTTATTTTTTTTTATTAACAGAATGTCATTCTCTACCTCAGTTTTTATGTTTACAACATCTGTTTTTTTTCTTTTTAATGATGTATAGGAATGTATTTCATTATACACATCATTCAAATTTCTTTTTTTGACTGTAGATGAAGGCGCAATCTTTCTTGCCTCTTGTACATCTGATACTATATCTACAATATCTATTACCAATGGTTCAGCATCAACTGTTGCCTGATAGAGAGTATTTAAACCAGACGGCTCTTCCTCGGGTATTGGTTGGATGGTTACATCGCTAACATCATTTGAAATGGCATCATTGTTGTCTGTAAAACGTAAATACATAATCAATATATTGTAAATATATTATATTTTAAATATGTTCTTTAGATAGGTATTGATAACTGTATATATTAATATTTTAATTACATCAATTAATTGTTTAGTTTATTTCAAAACTTGAATGTTGTGTGCAAATATGTCAGATTTGTTTAATAGTAACATACCTTGTATAAAATAATTATTTGACGAATCAAATTTATTACACAAGGGCTCAATTTGGCCTTTAACAATGATGAAAGTCTTGCCTGACTCACTTTCCTTTACTGACGGAGGTGGGCCTCCACCTGTTTTGTATATGGCTGCCTGTAATTATAGAATTTCATATTTTGACATTTACAACAGTAAAGTAAAGGCAGTATTGAAAAAGCAGTAATCACTTTCAATTAATGCCAACTTACCTACCTTGTCATCTGCTTTGTCCTTTTTCAATTTTCTTTTATAATTATTGTATGCACTCTTCAATTGCATGGCGGAACGTGGTCCATTACTAGATATTGCATTGAATTGCTTTGCTACCAATTGCCATGTTTCGTTCTTTCGTTTTACGTTTACAGCGTCTGTACGCTTGCTTTCTAGTACACAAAAAATGTCGGGATTTGTCACTATGTTTATTAATATTTCTTTGTCTCCTTCTGTAAAATTGGAGCCCCTTTCACGTTTGTCTGCTTCCATATTAAATTTTAAAAAAACCAGTTAGTTACTTCCAGAAGAAATATCAAACATAACCAAACTAATGTCGATGTCGGTATGTTAGATTACTAATATAAACGCGCGCAAAGTACTTCTGTTTCTTATAAATTCTCCAATAACAACACGATAATTCATGACGTCACGTGTGACGTACACTTTATACTTCATTTAACTAACGTGAATTAAAAATATGTCTGTGCAACACGGACAGTTTTAATCTGCGTTAAAATTTAAATACCGTTTAGCTAACATGATTTAGCTGATTTAACTACGGGTGTCGGTGCAACCCACCATTAGTGTCTGGGTTTTTAAATGGTGTATTTTTATATTTATTGTTACACAATCAAACCGTACTAGGCGTCGTGAAATCTTACCAAGGTAAGCGCGTTGCCAAGTTAATTGCAGTGTAAATGGGCGGATTCGATATAAGATGTAAAATGGTTGAAATTTAGTTTCAAATACACTAGACTTACCATAAAACAACAAATAACAACAAACAATCCGGGAAACATTTTCTCTAGGCGCCACCACAATCTTAAATTTCTCTAGAATGTGTTCAATTCCTACAAAATATTTTCACTTTAAAGTAGCACGTTTTTGGGCTCTTATTACAAGTCAATTCAAGTCCAATTACCCTTAAAAATTATTTTATCTAAACTTATGAAACCAGAGTAATACGACGTTATTTGGATACTTTCTAATTTACTCTGGTATACGCATAGACTAGTACTTATAACCGTGATAAAAACTCTGAAATAAGTAAATATCACTCAATTTGGAAAAATAATAGTTCGGTCTATTAATTTTTAACCACAAAAACCAAAAAAAGTATACGATCACTGTTTCGTTTATGATTCATATCTTTTATATCAAATACTCTCTGAATTCTCACATTAAACTGTATCTAAACATTCACTAGCATAAATGAATCGCTGTAATTCAAATCTAAAGTTTCTGCTTAAGAAATAAATTGTTATCAGTATCGTGCATTACGTGTCTTAATTGATACAAACTAATCAAATTGTATAATCGATCTGACTCAAAATAAACAATTATCAGATCAATCACTTAGCGAAAATATCCAAAGATTGATTACTTTTAAACGGTGCAATCCTTTATGTAGCTTCACACACAGAAAACTATGAAATCATAATATTGATTCTCTTTTAAAATTAAAAGTTCATCTATCTATACTAAACTAAAAGTTTTTAGGTGCATTTTACAACGCTAATGTTTGAAATTTTATGTAAAAATTAGTTATAACAGGACTAAGTAAGAGGGCTACCCATTGCTACACCATCACACTGTTCATGGAATGAAAAAGAATTGTTACACCCTTTGGAAAAATAGGATTTATACATTCATTAGTTTCTTTTAGAGGGACTTTTGTTAAAAGTGAAACTTCAAAAAAACTGAACATTATACCACTCTCTTCAATTTTGAAATTTCGTATTTTTTCAAGGAAATCGGCAGAAATTTTGAGATAATAGGGTGTTTTATCTGTATGAGGTTGTAATTGAAATGTAGCGATGCTTTTCAAGATTGTGTAGGGGAACAAATCACATTAACCATAGGCCTTGAAGGAACATTAGCTTTATGGATTTTCGGTAAACCATACAATGCCGAGGCCCGAATTTTCTGTGTGTTTATTATTTTTATGAAATTTTAATAACAAATAAGCTAACAATATTAATAGAAGAACTGAAAATGCTCTTTTGGGTAATCAGATACATACTATTAGGAAGTCATTGGATAAAACCGATAGCGATCTTCTACGTATTGATTCATTAACCTTTAAATGTATGGAAATCGATATTGACATTTCATCTAAACGTCAAAAAGAAAAGTTTGATAAATTATTGAAGCAACCGTATAATAAAAAGACTGTTATATGCCTTTCTGACGATGCTGTTGAAGCGCTTTAGAAGGGCGAAATTTTGCGGTAAGATTGAAGATATAATTTACAATATCTAAAATTCTTTTAAACCGTTATCTTTTGATACTGCGAATGAAGATGAAAATAAAACAGTTAATACAGTACGCAAAGTAAAACCTCCAAAGGGCGACTTAACCTTTCGTTAGTATTATGCCTTGTTTGATCCTAAACCTGATGAAAATATAATAATATTACAATCAAATAAAGGTAATGCAACTATAACATTAAATATGAACGTTTATAAAATTAAAGCAGAACAACAGTTGGAACCACACATTTATCGTTAACTACCAAAAGATCCTACAAAATGTTTCTTTTAAAAACCAAAGAACTTATCAAATTATCATGTGTTTCTAAAGAAATAAAAAATAAATTAACTAACTATGAAGCTCTTTGACCAGAACCATATGGTCTACCAAATATCCAATACAATAAAAATTGTACCGACTTCAATGAAAAGATACATAATTTCAAAATTTCAGAATTGTGCGCGGGCGTGAATGCGCGTGTGTATTATTATTGAAATTATTTCATTTCTTTTAATTTCCAATTTGTAGGTTGGGAGGTCTTGTGCTGTTCTACACCAGATATTTAGTTTTTATAAATGGTATTCATCCAAGCCTACCATGGAGAAGGAAACTAATGGAAGTTTACCATGTCTTGGTAAATCTGTATTCCTCTAACAAATTTGTACAGCAAAAATTACAATTTTCTGTACCTATACCTGTACTTTATAGAACCTGCAATATTCTTCTCATTTTAATTAACCTTTTTTGAATGGTAGAGAATTAGAACAGTATATAATGTAATAATTTTTGTAAACTCCTCTTTATACACGAGTTTATTTACGTACAAGCGAGGCATAGCGGAGATAATGTTTAAAATACGACTGTCTAGAGAAGTTTACAACGTGTTACATGAAACAATTTTTCTATAACATTAAATTTAAGTCATAATAAAAACGGGAACAGGCATCAAAATTGCTGTCAGAAGCTAAAGTTTTTCAACTCAACAGTAAATTTTGTGAGCGGAAAACTTTCACTCATTGTTAAAAGGATTGGGGACACTTCATGTGGGGACTAAATCGACACTTTAGTAATAGGTGTGATGTGTTTAAAATGTGACTTAGTGCAATCAAGATGACAACTTAAATGAGATTTTAGATATAGGAGTAGAAAAATTGTATTTAAAGACAGTCGTTTTTATTTATAAAAAAGACAAAATCCACAGCCTACAGAGCATTATTAATTGGGCTCAAACTTCAAAAAGTAATATTAGCGTCACCGCATTCAGTACCCCTTAAAACAATTTTGTATCAAATTTTATGGAAAAATATTAATAATTTTATAATAACTAGTTAAAAGAATTTTCTTCTTCACGTAATGCAGTGAGTCTCGAAAAACATGCTGAACATATGAAAATAACTTATTGGTGATAAAATTCGGTTCGTAAAGGATAAAGCCATACCCTGATGTTTCAATTAAAAAGAACACACAGACACACACATACGCACACAAACACACACTCACTTACTCACTCACTCACTCACTCACTCACTCACTCACTCACTCACTCACTCACTCACTCACTCACTCACTCACTCACTCACTCACTCACTCACTCACTCACTCACTCACTCACTCAACTCACTCACTCACTCACTCACTCACTCACTCACTCACTCACTCACCACTCACCACTCACTCACTCACTCACTCACACCACTCAATCACTCACTCACTCACTTACTCACTCACCCACCCACCCACCCACCCAACCAACCCCTTTTTACCAAATCCTCGCATCTTTTTCACCAACCAATAACAGGCCTGAATGATTTGCACAGACACAATTATTGAACGAGGAACCGTTGGTACAATGATATATTAAGTAAAGTCCTGTCCGTTACTTTAATTCAGAACCTGTGATTATAGTTGACTACATACACACCTAAACCTAAGCAAAAGATAAACTCACTGCCAATCTATGCGCGACCAAACAAAACAGTTCATTAATTCAATGAAGGGAAGCTATAGCTAGTATGGAAGAGAAACAAAAGTTCCAGGACAGCGGAAATCCAAAAAATCTAATTAAACCCTGTGACACAAACTGGAATTAATTAAAACCGACGCGGTGACTATTAACCTACAGCTCCAAATAAGCTATAAGAATACGTTGGAAACCCCTAGTTACAACTTCGACCTGGTCTTTACAAGGTTGACTCTACAACACAAAAATTAAGAGAACATCGTATCTAGACTGTCCTTCCGTGAAAATAAATACCCACAGCTGTGTTACATGCAAAGTCATAAAAACAAAATTAATGAGGTTAATCAACTGAAATTCGATAACGACGTAGAAGTATTATTAGCTTTGGAAAACAAATATAGTAATTTTCACGAGTCAGAGCTGTTGCATCACAGTCATAGGGCGCCGATGTTGTCAGATTGTGAAAAATAACAGTTAGACAACTATCAAATTCCAGCTTCGAGGGTTATGTTATTTTATCACAATATGCCAAAATTCCAGAAAATATGTGTTATATCAAATGTTTAATGTCAGAAATGTTTGATAACATCGGACAGAATTACCAACCTGAATCAGTTCCATTTGCATCCTATCATGGACAATAGGCTGATTCTAAAGGTGGCAATGAAACACAATTGCTATGACGCAACTGCTTTGACTCGTGAAAATTGGTATATGTAGTTTATCATAATACCAGAAGTCAAAAAATTTCGCCTTTAATTGCTAACAAATTCCTTACTCGGAATCAGCAGTGTAATTCCGACTGGTTAAAACCATTTTGAACGGAACAGAAATGTTTAGTATGTGACAGAACAAGATGAACTTGCTTGCTTGCTTATAGTATTCATTTAGACATGATTTTAGCTACTGTAAGGTGGGTCCCCAAGCATCTGTCATCATTTTGTGACAACATGCTGTTAAATGGACTATACCTTCTTGTAGAGAAAATCTTATAGACGTTTTAAAAATGCTGGTGATCAAACCTTGAATAAAGACTTAACAAACCTCGCATCGCCACAGTCGATAAGGCAAAATGTGAACACTAGGTAAAGGTGTGCGTTTGTTTCACGAAATTCATTATAGTTGTTTTTAACATACCATTACCCTTCGCAAAGAGGCTTCGAGGATGAACTTCACTGACGACTGAGAAATGAATTCTGCAGTTTGGCGTACATTTTGAACACAACCTCAAGGAACATGATTTTAGGAATATTGAATAGTTGATAAAATGGTGAAATTGGAATATTAACGTCAGAATGAAATGAAAAATATTACTTAATTGTGGGCTTCGTTAACATCTATTTCTATTTTTTTTGTGCCCGAATAAGTACCAGAAGATTGTTCCTTATTTAAGCAAGGAATAATGAATTTTTATTTTCCAGATTTACTTTTACTTTTTCCATATAAAGTATAGCACTGCCAATCACACGGACATCACTTGTAATATTGCCCCAAACTCATTTATATTCCGTTTACGCCTTTTTATTTTCGGAACAATCAACTTCCATAATTACACATCTTTTTTGGCGAGTTACATATTATTTCCCACCTCTTAAAATGTTAACTTTAAACTATTAATTTGTAATATTAGTTATTTGCCATCACCAAAAATGGTTCACAACTCACATTATTACAGTATTAGTATGATCACCATGTGATGGCTTTAGTTTTAAAAGAAAAGCATTTTGCTGAAGCTTACGTGATTATTTATAAATTTAAGGAAAAATTCGCTTAGACATCTGTTATTTACTTACAAGTATCCTCGATGGCAAAGTACTTCTTACAGAAACGTTGATGAACAACGTCAACATTTCCGATAAGATCGCCCCGAAAGTCAATTATGCATATGGTTACTTCGGAACCTGCAATATTATTCTTAATAATTCTACTCAATATTAATTTTCATTAAAAAAATCACGTTCAAAAAGTTATTGAATTTACTAGTAATAGAATTGGAAAGATGCAAATGTTCTACCCGAAATCCACTGCACGAGCTTAATCAAATTTTATAATGGCAATTCCAGCTTTCAGCTAAAAAAATTGTGCAATAGGGGTAACCTTGTTGAACAAAATCTTTTGCTGTCACTAAAGCACTCACAATATTTCTTTTCTAATTTACCCTAAATATCATACATCTCTATAATTTAAAGCTAATAATATGCAAACGCGTACGTTGACAATAACATAACTTGAAATTGTATCATTTGTCAAGAGCGACTTTGGCAATAAGTTTTACAGCGCCTAACAATCTATCTCTTTTAACAATCTTTAAATTGCTAGTTTATATCCAATCTCAATTTTTAGAAAAAGTATAAATTTTATGTAGCGATTTTTAAGTCAAAATAAAAATTGAGCTATAAAAATTTAATTGCCTTATTCCTTTCATTAAATTTAAAACTAAAACCTTGACTAAAATTTTTACAGCCTAAAAATGTTTTAATTAAGATTACGCTTACTGTGGATATTTTAATGAAAGGTTACTGTCGATTATCATATTTAATCCAAGTGGAGTGCATTAAGGATTGTAGAAGTTTTGAGATTTAATCTAATAATACTACTTATTTAATTTATATTCTTTAACCTTACTTCATCGAATTCTCCATATTTAATAGCACTAATGGTTTAGAAGAAATATAGTTCCACAATTTCTTTTATATAATTATTTCTTTCTATATCCGTTTCAATACCACATGGTCATTGTCAATAGAAAATATTTTAGTAAAATAACAAAAAAGTAGCTATGGAAACAAATCACTAAGGAAAGACAGAAAACTTGTAATGTAATAGTATATTACATCCCGAGGCGGAAAGTGTTCCATTCCTGTCGAGAGAAGTATAATTCACTGAGAGGCGAAGCCTCGAGGTAAACTAGTCTCGAGACTGAGGAATGATACTTTTGCTGAGGTTTGTATAAGATTCTATTCACAATTAAAGAACAAGCAACATTATGCAGTTCAAATCAGAAAATTTTAGAACACATCCATCACGGCTTCTCGCTTAATATTAAAGGTCGTGAAAATGCGACTTTTAATTTTTACTTTAATGAGAAGCCATAAATGTTATGCTTACTATTTTTCTATTGGTTTTGTCGTTACTTGTTATCAATAATTCACTTATTAAATATGCTTATTAAAGAAAACGTGTTGTTTGTTTTTACCTATTGCTTGCGTTCACTCACCATCTACGCACGTGAGAAAAAATGGTTGCGTACTCTTGACCCTTTATTAAAATTGGCAAGTTGTCAATTTGACATTGATATTTTAAATGTATAGTAGCTCCCCCACAGGTTGGAAATTGGTCCATTACTGACCCCTTCATCTCATTACTGTATCTTTTTTTTGTTATTACTGACCGCTTAAAGTAAACCCGTAGAATCATTCACTTTTCAACCTTTAACGGGCTAGAAAAGCGGTATGTTACAAACTAATTGTAAATAAACTTTATGTTTTGTAGTTCTAAAGAATTATTAATAGTGTTTTGCCTTGTACTTTAAATTGTTTGTATTATTTGGTTTAGTTTATTTGCTATAATATGATTAGGCGCTTGGATGTAAGAAACTACTGGTCTAATGTGCATATTTGGTACGTGTATTTTTTTAAGACCGCATAGCTTTGGTTCTTGTGGTTTTTTTATAAAATTTATTGGTTCTCAAGATCTGTAGAGCAGATATTACAGTTTTGCAAGCTTTGTCTCACGTGTTTTGCAAATTTTGTTGTAGGATCTGTATTTAAAATTTATAAATTATTGTTACCAATATAGTCATCAACTTTTACATAACTACCTTTTGAAATAATTACTAGTGTTACCTTTACCTGCTTTAAAAGGAATTAGATTATTTTATGATTAACTGATAACAAGCCAAATTATATGAGTATAAGGAACTTATAGTTAAACATAGAATAGAAAGTCAAAATGTATGGTTCAACCAATAGTGCTTAAAGAAAATATCTGGTGTGGAAAAACACACGACCTTCCAACCTACAAAATGGGAATTAACAGAAATCAAATAATTTCAATAACATTTTTTTAGGATAATTATGCAACCTCTTTTATAAGTTCATTACGAAAATAGCCAACATTGTAATAACAAAAAGAATAATCTGAGTCAAACAGTCGTTTAAAATTTCATGTTATAGTCGTAATTGCGAGAGGTGTCTTATGATTCATACCTTACCGAATAGCGAATTAAATTACTATCGTATACTTATTTCACTTATCTGTTGGTGATGGAGATGGAGGACTTTCACTATGTGTGTAATACAATCTCAATAAAGTAGGTCGATCATAGGGTCGGTTGTTGAACAATGAACCCGAAAATTTTGAAAAATCGATTTTGAGTTGTTCCTGAAACTTAAATGGATTGATTTTATACGTGAAATTAGGAAAATTATTTAGATTTTATTATAACCTACCGGAATTTGGATAACGTTTAAAAATTATTACCAGTCCACCTTTTAACAAAAAATGTTGGGTGGTTCACTGTGTCCACCCGTTGGTACACAGTTAACCAGAATGGTATTCTACAATGAACCATCTAGGTACATAATGAACCACTCAACTTTGATAAAAGAAAGATAAACAAGAACCAAAGAAACCAAAATATTTATTGAAAAACATGTTATTACAATCTAAACTAAACCATTTATGAAACTGTTCATCCCATATTCAAATTAGACATATCAACTGGAAAACTGAGAACTTTTCTTGTTAGTCCCTTCCATTTTGGGAATTGGCAATATGTATTTTATATCATTCGTCTGTAAAGCAGCAAAATCAGGAGTAGGTGGTTCTGCAAACTTCTGACGTTCTTTGTTAACCAGTCTAAAATAAGAGACAAAAAAAGTCATTATCACCCTCAGTAACCTTTTCTAAGAATTTTACCACGTAATACGTTGTTGTGTTCTTGCTCGCAAATAGAACTAACACAAATTCTCCTTCAACTGGTTCCCGAAGTAAAGGTGCAAAATCATCTGTCAACACTGTGTCATTTGCCCCATCATTCTCGTCATTATCATAAAAGAGTTCACCCCCCAATGACGATACATCGGAATGAAATTATTCGTCATCGGAGGTATCAGAATCATTTACTACTTTTGCTGCTGGTTTGTTATTGCTTCTTTTACTTCGTGCAGTTTTTCCAAATAGATCTTTAGTGACCTTCTGTGTCGCTTGTTTGCGCTTAGCAGCAGCTAGTTCCTCTTTTTCAGGTGTGTCGGTAGCTATCATACTTTTACCTCGCTTTCGAGATTTTCTAGTTGTATTTCGAGGCCCTGTTTTCAAAGGTGGCATTATGCTGTGAGGTGGAATAAAATCTGGAGCAAACGAACACGAAGGTTGGATATCAATCAAGTCATTATCACAAAATAGTTCACCCCCCAATGACGATACATCGGAATGAAATTATTCGTCATCGGAGGTATCAGAATCATTTACTACTTTTGCTGCTGGTTTGTTATTGCTTCTTTTACTTCGTGTAGTTTTTCCAAATAGATCTTTAGTGACCTTCTGTGTCGCTTGTTTGCGCTTAGCAGCAGCTAGTTCCTCTTTTTCAGGTGTGTCGGTAGCTATCATACTTTTACCTCGCTTTCGAGATTTTCTAGTTGTATTTCGAGGCCCTGCTTTCAAAGGTGGCATTATGCTGTGAGGTGGAATAAAATCTGGAGAAAACGAACACGAAGGTTGGATATCAATCAAAGTATTGCTCCGTCTTTCTGTAGAATTGATTATTTCTTCTTTTTCGATAAGCTGTTGATTTTCTTTGTTTCCTTCAGTTTGTATCAATACTTCTTCCGCATTTTTTGGTTCAGGCCTGTCAGTGACGCAGCTGGGCATGAAGTCTACATCAGTAAACGAGGAGTCGTCAAACAGAAATATCCCACATTTTTTGAAAGCTTGTGTGATATTTAATGGAGACATCGATTTCATCCAAGCAGTGACAACACATTCAGCAACATTGTAAATTGTTAATGGTTTTGCCTGGGCTCCGTAAAAACCACGAATCTACAGCAGAGTTGTAATTGGCTTTGAATGGCCCGTATACACCAACATCTAATGGTTAAAGTTTTCCGGAAGTATGAGGGTGCAACGTTAAAATTGTGACTCCAGCAGCTTTTGCGATATCCAGGGCTTCTGTTGATAAATGACTCTCATGGTTGTCCATTATGAGTAACGATGGATTGTCCATAGATGAAAAGGAGAGTTTTATGAAATGTTTCATAACTTGAACAAATAATTCTTCGTTCAACCACCCGGACGGGGACGCTAAGCCCAATGTACCAGCTGGTGCTCCAAGAATCATGTGTTCCTTAAAGTGTTCGCGTGGAAATATCATTGCGGGTGGTAAGATTGACCCGTTGCATTAATAATTTAGCATGTAGTCACTAACGTCCCCTTCTCACCACTAGTGACTTTGCCAACATTACTTCCTTTGAGAGCAAGTACCCGCTGTGGAAGTTGCACGGTAGTAGTTCCCGTCTCGTCTAAGTCATACACTCGAGATCCATCCGCGAAACTAGGACACCGTTGCATGACATTTTTCAAAGTGTTGAAGAACTTCATAACGTTTTCTTGATTAAAACTAGTAGCTCGGGCTAAACTACATGGTTCAGTTTTCTTTAATGGTAACTCGGAGTGTCGCTTCCTAAAACCACGTAACCATTTTACTCCAGCCATCTCTTCTTCAGCCCACTTCGCAGGCTTAATATTATTTTTTTAGCCACTTGGAATGCTACTCGCCGACAGTCTTTTGACAACAGTCCATAAAACATTATGGCACAGTTTATGTAGTATTATTTTAACGATTTTTCCTGATCCTTATTGAAAACAGCGTTTAATTAATAATTCGTTGTTAATCTTACTTCTTGATTACGAGTTGTTTTAAGGACATAGCGTCTCACTGTAGGATATGGCAAATTACATTGTTTTGCTGCATTTCGAATACTGGCGCCATTCTTGTGCAGTTCAACAGCTCTTCTCATTGTTTCTTCCGTATGGGCCCCCTTTTTTCTGGTTAATTGTTTAGTACGACCCATTCTGAAAAAAAAACATCAATATTAGTGATATCTTGTGCAGGTACAACATAAGTTAATTGAAAAACATATTTGTATGGTATGTAGGTACTTGGTTCATTGTAGAACATATCCGCCATATTGTTTTTCGTTCAAATAAATACTTAAGAAAGAGGACATTTAACATTAAAACCATTTTTAACTTACCCTAGAGTGCAGAAGTTTATTCTAAAATCATTGATCTATCAATTAGTATTATATACGACTAATCAGAAGAAAATAAACTTATCCGCCAATTTTTACTATCTGCGTGCTGAAACAACAAAGCTTTGGTTGCACACCCACACTACTAGATCTTAATATCGACTGAAGGCAGCAAGAAGGTACACAGTTATATAGCGTATTTGACAATTTCGAGCTTGTGACATAGGCGTACCATAAAAAAAGTAACGTGGTTCATTGTATACGCCTGGTTCATTGTTGAACAACCGACCCTACGCTAAATCATATTTTGCCAGTTTGTTTACCTTGTCAAATTTAACCTGCAATTTTCGATGGTTTGAACAGATTATTTCGTCCTTTATTTTTCATACCTACGTTTTTTTCAAAACTATCCGTAACATGTTGCTTTCAAGGTAAGATTGTATAATTTAATCAATTTTTCGTCATGTATTTAAAGGGTAAATTTCTTAAAAGTCAAACTCAACTTATGTTGATGAACGTATTGCGATATTTTGAAGGTGACCGTGATCGTAAGGGGCCAAATGTACCATGGACTTCTATTAAACAGGTTTGTTATTATTTCCACACTTTTCCAATATGAAATATAATTTATATTTTAGAGAACGGCAGAAGCATGTGGAGTTACTGAAAACACTATAATCCGTATCAAAGCACGACTTGCTAAATGCGAAGAAGCAAGTAAATCTGTAGCAGATTCTCCTCAAAAAATGAGAACACGACAAAAAAGCAATCGACTGATGTCGATGATTACATTAAAGATGTAGGTAATGAAACGGAAAGTGTACTACATGCACTCTAAATGTAAGTAATGGAATACCAATTACTTATAGATGCTATAAGAAATCTGATTTTTAGTATTACCTATCACAGTGAAGTCCTTAGTAAAGGAATTGAAAGACAAGTTTGACGAAATTGCTGCATTCAATTGGTTTTGATTTTAAAAAGGATAATCCAAGAAGAGGCTTATTTGAACAGGAACATATAATTGCCAGCAGAACAACGTTTCTACGAAATTATTTTAAAAACAAAGAAGAGGCTACTTACGATCCTGTATTTTTGGGTGAAACATGGATATTTATTAGAGGATGTTCAAAAAGTATATGGCATGACAAGGATGTTAGAAGTTTGAGAAGAAATAACTTGGTGAAGGAAAACGGTAACTTTAAAATAATGACAATTGGGAAATGTGAACTATTTATGATTTCAGTTTTGTAGTATTAAGTGCTGGAAATTCTGATGGGTTTATTCCCCATTCATCTTTAGTCTTTTCCACAAAACAATAATTATCCGATTACCATGATAATATGAATGCTGAAATGTTCAGGAAATGGTTTGAACAGCAATTACTACCAAACTTAGGGAAACCTAGCCTTATAATATTAGACAACGCATCATACCATTCAACATTAATTGAAAAGATACCAGCATATAGCTGGAAGAAAGACCAACTAATTGAATTTTTAAACAAACACAACATAAGTTATTCTCCTGATATACTAAAACTGGAGTTATTAGAACTAGCAAAACAAAAAAACATATCGAACAAATATTTAATTGATCAACTAGCAGAAGAATAGGGGCATAAAGTATTACGTTTACCACCGTATCACTGTCAATTTAATGTAATAAAATTGGTATGGGGAAATTGCAAAGAATTTTATAATAAAAACATTGGCCAGAGTGGTTTTTCTAACGAAAATGTAGTATCACTGTGGGAAAAATCCTTAAAAAGAATCGATGCTAACTATTGGTAAAAATGCATTGCACATGCTGAAAAGCAAATGCAGGAATGGTGGGATGCCAAAAAAACAGTGTGATGTTGTCCAAGAACCGATTATTATTACCATTAACCAATCTTCGACTGACTGCAGTGATTCCGAAGATACTTCGTAGAAAGATATCTTGCTAGATTAAATTTCTCTACTTCATTTCTTTATAATGGACCTATTCTATTTAATTTGGTTACACACAGATTAAATCAAACACATTTATTAATTGTACATGTAAGAATTATTGTGTAATGTGAATCTATAATGGGATGTGATCAAACATAAAAATTGAATAAAAATAGTTTTTAAATAAAGTTATTCTAATATTCCGTATTATCCACTAAATACAGACGAAAAATATTTTCAAACTTGCAGTAAAATAGGTTCCATTGATCGGTCAATGTGATTCATTGTATAACCTTCAAAATACAAGTAATTTTCAATTACTTGTGTATGACTTATACACATAGTTTAAGGAACACCGACAGACACGTAAGAAACAAGTTTGGACCTACGTTTTAAAAATCATAAACCGTAGGTATCTCAGAAATGAATCATAAGACACCTCTGGCAATTACGACTATAGTAGTGGTTAATGCACATATAGATGCTAACGTAAAAATCCAAAGCCGCCCGCTTCTATAAAAAACTCAATAATACAGTTTAAGTATTTTCAATCATGATTATCCAATTTTTACATTTATTTCGCTGAGTATTAAGAAAAGTTATCTGAAATGAAATCTTCTATAAGAAATATGTATACACATTTTCGTACAAAATTAATCATTATTCAGATGTAGACAAAAATTGAACTAACACTATAATTCTATACTGGGAATTTTTTGCCGCCAAATTACACTCCGTATCCAAGAATTGCATAGTACATAATTAATCTATACAACTAAGGTTTATATATTGTTATTTTTATCCCCTGGAAATAAACAGCTGTTTCAATAATATTTTATAAGTCAAAAGCATCTTCTAATAACCCCCCTCTCTGCGACAGACTTTCCACCAAAATCTAATCACACACGAACACACAAACACACAAACACACACACACACACACACACACACACACACACACACACACGCACAACGCACAACGCACTGCCCAAGAGCACATTCACACGCACGTGCACACTCACACACATACACACGCGAATGCGCACGCGCACACACTCACACGCACATACACATACACATACACATACACACACACATACACATACACATACACATACACATACACATACACATACACATACACACACACACATACACACACAACACATACACATACACACACACACACATACACATACACATACACATACACATACACATACACATACACATACACATACACATACACATACACATACACATACACATACACATACACATACACACACATACACACACATACACGTACACGTACACGTACACGTACACGTACACGTACACGTACACGTACACGTACACGTACACGTACACGTACACGTACACGTACACGTACACGTACACGTACACACACACACACACACACACACACACACACACACACACACACACACACACACACACACACACACACACACACACACACACACACACACACACACACACACACACACACACACACACACACACACACACACACACACACACACACACACACACAATCAACGTCATACCGACAGAAATCAACAACAATTTCTACCATTATCACACAAGATTTGTAAATGTCTCGTTCAATTTAGAAAACAAAGGTTTTAAGTTTTGCCCTTTTCCTATGTACATTAACAATATTAAAGATAATTAGCGTAATTTAAAATTGGTAATTTACTTAACCAATTTTTGTTGAGAAAGGACAAAACTTCAATTCAGGTATGAATAATATTAAAAATAGTAATCTAATCTCTGTTGATGCAGATAAAGGTAACACTTTAGTAACTATTTCAAACTATAGTTATATGCAGAAAGTTAATGATTTTATTAGTAACGAAAATTTAGAAACTTTAAATAAAGATCCTATAACAAAATATTAAAAAAATGTAAGACATAGCTTGCATTACAGCAATATCTGCTTTGAAGGTTTATAGAAACAAAAAAATTTATTCCAGAACCTAGAAGCACCACAATTATACGGTCTCATTAAAATCAAACAGCCCGCCCTCCCCCTTGGGGTGGGAATGAAATACATGGCCTTTTCCTCCTTACAATATGGGACGCCAGAGAAAATTACAAATCTACAACAGCTACGTAAAAAATTCTGAATCTGACGTTGGTATAGACGCCACAGGAGGACTGGTAAAAAACACAAACTCTATAAGCTATTCGCTTAAGAATTTGCACCGTAGTGGAGCAGGAAATCCCAAAATTATCGTAACAGACCACTCATTGGCGCTCATAAGTGGTGTATGTTGGTGTTTTTACAAACGACTTTAAAAGAATACTTAACTACAAGTTTTGCCTTGTTACAAAAGCGTAACCACCCTATTCCGGGTGTATACCTGCGAATAGACTACGCACATGTTATACATGTGATTTGTCGTAGGCAATCTATTAGAAAACCTAAATAAATGCACGAATTTTACTTAAGATCATTAAATTCAGTCAGTATAGTGGGTGTCATCACATTGGATTAGAGGTTCCAAGTGAAATTCACCAAAAAAAAAACGCTCATTTCTGGTACAGATACAGTTGATTTGAGTGATTTTGATGATAGGAATACCTACAAAATGAAAATATTAAATCACAATCTATATTTGAAATAGAAGCAAGTACAAGTGCAAGCAACGTAGGGGATTGGTTTGAGAAAATAAAATAGGACAGTTTGGCTCAATGTAATACAGTAAGAGATACTGAGAATTACCACTATAGACCTGGATTGACAAACGATTTGAGAAGATTGCGAGAACGCTAGTTTTATAGTCAGGAGTAATGCGAAATGTTTACAAGTATGGATTGCTAACACAATCGTCAGAAATAGTTGAAAGCTATTTCAACGATCTGAAAAATCGTACATTAAATACTTACCACAGACCCATGCAGCGTGACAAGTTCTTAATCCATTATCAAACTATTCAAGAGATTATGCTACTGTCCCATGCAAAAGTTGCAAATTGTGGTAAATAACTGCATACAGCAGTACATATAATTCACAACAAATTTTCATTTAGCAAAAGGCAATTTATTAAAAAATTATAATGTGACTGCCAATCAACAAAATAAGAGCTTAAGCAAGGCAGTTGAATCAGCGGCAATACAACTTCCAGATTTCGGTTGGTGTAAATGAATGTACAGTACATTTAAAAAATATGTATTCCTTGGACGTCTTATTTATGAATATAAATATAAATAAATATAATTAAATAAAAAGTTCGAGGAATACAGATTTTTTTATAATTTTTTACCTAAAAATTCATCCTCAAAATGCAGAAATTTACTCATTATGGATATACAGTACGTTGTAGTGCTTTTACTCTTACTGTCTGTCTATTATTCAAGCTGATTACAAGTTACCTTTTTAGATACATCTAAATCAAGAATTCCAGAATTTCAGATCAACATCTAGTGCTAAGAACAATTTTGATGGTAAAGTACTTACTACTATTTATAACACTTTATTAAAAAGTACTAAGTAAAGTAAATTTTACATTTTGCTTTTTTAGTCACTTTACAAAAGTTTCAAGAAATTATTACTCCTTTCTTAGTTTTGAGCAATTTTTCAGCTTCCCAATATTTACTTTTAGTTATTTTTTAGCCATCAACAAATTAAATACCACTGAAAATTGGCGAGGATTAGGAAATCAACCGTGTAAAAAAAAGAAAATGGATACGGTAGGCCTGCACCTGAGATATTGTGTATTTCCGAACGAAAAAAGATTAAAATTGGAATTTTAAAAAAAGGGAATTTGTTTCGTTGATCAGTAACCCTACATGGAAATAAATACTATTTTATGAATACTTGTGCACTGGTTGCGGCATTTCAGGGAATCTGTACAGCCTGTTGCGACAGCATTGAATACATTTCTTTTTTTAACGAACTTGAGAAAAATGATGTTACCCTATTAGTTCAACAATTAATGAGTGGTCTGTGCAATGCTAAGTGTTATAGAATTCGTGCGTCGTTGATGACAAAAAGTAAAAATTGTTTTGCGACAAAAATTATAGTTAATAAGGCCATAAAAATTGAATGTCACTGTAATGTTCTAAATATTATAGAAACCTTAGAAACCTTATTACTCTAATTTTATAGGTATTCACTTGCTCACTCATTTAATGGGAACAATTGCAAAACCTCATTTTATCCTTTGTTACCGATTAATATAGATATATCAAAAAAAAAAAATGGATTTAGTAGTATAGCTGAATCTATACAAGATTGTATACAAAACCGCCAATGTGAATGTGGAAATTTATTAATACGAAGACTTTCATCCAAGATATTTATAAAAACAAATCACTCAAATCATCTGAAATTCCATATATAAAATAACTATAACCGATACTACATATATACTACGATCTGTAATGCACTTCATGACGCGCAATGGGAAATGTATCACGATTTCTACCCAAAAAACAAAATAGATACAAGACCAGATATGTTGGTAACTCCACATTTAATTTTACTTATACTTTAAGGAAACTATAGTAATATATTCAGAAAGTCGGTTTCGATGTATCATGTAACGTACATGAAGCTTCATTCTAATTGTTTAATTATGTTTACTTCAATGTATTAATTTAACCATTTATCATACATACATGTATTATATTTTAATATTTAGTAAAAGGATTTATGATTATACCATTTCTATCTTAAAGTTTACCATTCTTTGTAAATACTGCTATTTCATAAATAATATAATAAAAATCTAAGACCATCCAACGATTATTTGCCATTGAAAATGTTTGATTAAGTTTACTTACATTAGGGTGCGTTGAGTAACGGAAAACGGCACAAACGAGCACAAACGATTGCGTATATTCATTTCGTTTGTGCTTTTCCAAAAGCGTAAACTTGGCGGGGAGTTTTGAAATGGCCGTAACTTTTTTAATTTTAGGTGTGCGGAGTAACAGAAAAGGGCGCAAATGGGCACAAACGAAACACAAACGATTACGCATATTCATTTCGTGTGTGCTCTTCCAAAAGTTTGAACTTGGCACGGAGTTTTGAAATGGCTCTAACTGTTGTGTATTTGGGTGCGCCGGGTAACAAAAAACGGCACAACCGAGCACAAACGATTGCGCATATTTATTTCGTTCGAGCTTTTCCAAAAGCGTGAACTTGGCGGGGAGTTTTTAAAGGGCCGTAACTTTTTTGTATTTGGGTGCGCCGAGTAACGGAAAACGAGCATAAACTATTGCACATATTCATTTAGTTTGTGCTTTTCCAAAAGTGCGAACTTGGCGCCGAGTTTTGAAATGGGTGTAACTGTTTTGTTTTTGGGTGCGCCGTGTAACGAAAAACGGCACAGACGATTGCACATATTCATTTCGTTTGTGATTTTCCAAAAGCGTAAACTTGGCGCGGAGTTTTGGAATGGCTGTAACTTTTTTATTTTTGGGTTCGCCGAGTAACAGAAAACGGTACAAACGAAGCACAAACGATTGCGCATATTCATTTCGTTTGTGCTTTTCCAAAAGCCTGTACTTGGCGCGGAGCTTTGAAATGGCGTAACTTTTTTATTCTTGGGTTCGCCGGGTAACAGAAAACGGCACAAACGAGCACAAACAAAGCACAAACGATTGTGCATATTCATTTCGTGTGCGCTTTCAAGTCCGCGCCAATATCACGGTTCTACCAAATATGCCCGTTATATCAGTAGTTTTTTTTTACACCGAAGGACCTAATCATATTACAGCAAATATACTAAACCACATAATAACAAACAAATTAATGTACAGCGTGTCCCGATTTCGTTGTGTTAGTAGTTTTTTAAAGATATCTTTGTTATTATCAAAGACAGAAGTTTGCAGTTTTTACATTTACGTCCTACCTTGTTGACCTGGATTTCATGGCAAAATCGAAAATTTACTATCTTATGTTGTTTTCGACTTACAGCCTAACGTAGATATTTCTGCACTTTTTTCAAGGACTTATACCTCGCTTAATAATATTATACTGATATATTTCGTCAACGGTACTTATACACTGTGAGTTTTTGTCTTTATTTGTATGGGGATCGCGGAAACCATAACAGTTACACATTTGCTTAAATGGGGAAGGATTTTTCTTCTTTAGAAGACTAATCCAGATACGATTTTATTGATTTAAGAAAATGTATGGCTTAACTACATTTTTGTAAAAAAGTAAAATTCTCCAAAATCGATTCAGCGCTTGACGTCGTTTATTTCTAAAGATAGATAAAAACTGTTTAAATGTAATTTGTAGACAACTTTATACAGAACAACGTTACCGTACTAGTTTTTTTAATTTTGAAGTTATGAAGCAAAGTTGAATTTTTTGAAATGGAATACATAGTTGGCTATAACATATTTTAATAGTGCCTTTTTTTTTATTCTAATGATGTAAAGGTTGTATCACTTAATTTAATAAAGAAAAGAACAATACTCGTTTTACTATTATTAGGTTTAACAAAAATCATATCTTGCCATTGAAAACAACAGTAAAGCAACTGAAGCGTTGTTTACCATCTTTGACAGTTCGTTCGTTAGTGTAATTCTTATCGGTTTTGTCAGTGACTTGCTTTAGAAAATTAATTATGGTGTCTACAGTATACTAGAAGCTTGATTTGATCGAACGCTATTTTTTATTGTATTTTGATCGCCATCAACCATCGTTAGACACCTTAAAGAATTTGAAAGAGGTTGGGAGTTTTGTGAAGCCAAAAATAGGAGTAATATTGATGAAAACGTGCAGATAAATGTTCTGTTGTTGTTAATCAACATTCATCTACATCAACACGACAAATTGCACAACACGCTGCAATCGCACAACACACTGTAGTGAGAATAACACATAAATAATATCCTTATAAATAGTTAGTTGGACAAACTTTGCAACCTGGTGATGACGAAAGAAGATTAATTTTTTGTAATTTGTTCATAAATATGTGCCGTAAAAATAACAATTTTCTGATGCAGATCTTATGAACCGACGAAACACATTTTACAAACTGTGGTATGTTCAATCGCCATAATGAACACATGTGGGCCCAAGCAAATCCTCACCGTTTACAAGAAAGACGACCTTAGATTAAGTTTGGATTCAATTTATGGTGCGCTGTTATTGGTTCGCAGCTTGTTAGGCCATTTATTTTTTATGGGACTTTAACTGGAAATCGATATTTGCAATATCTTAGGGAAGCTTTTAACAATATCCTAGATGAATTTAATTTACAGGCGCAAGTTAAAAGATATTAGATGCAATTTGGATAGGCAGAAGTGGTCCTGTTTTATGGGCTGCACGTTCCCCTGATCTTTCGCCTTTAGAGTGTATTTGAAGTAATAAAATATCTCGTATATGTGCGATCATATGCAACCCAGTAGGCGCTACAGGAAGCTGTTATTAATGCGTTTAACATATTAGATGGGCGTAAGATTAGGAAAACTGTTAACTGTGTGTTGAAAACGTGTCGCATGTGCGTCGATAATAATGGTGGACATTTCAAACACTTACTGTACATTTCCTTTGTTTTCCATCCCTAGATATGATTTTGGTTAAACCTACTGATAGAAAAACATGTATTGTGCTTTTATTTATTAAAATAAGTGATACAACCCTAACATCATCACAATCAGAAAATAAGCAAAATTATTGAACTAGTACGGCGACGTTATTCGGCACAAAATTATCTACAAATTGTATTTAAACAATTTTTATCTATCTTTAGAAATAAACGAATTAAAGCGTTGAAACGATTTTAGAGCGTATCTGGATTAATCTTCTAAAAAAGCAAATCTTTCCCAATTTAAGCAAACGTGTAACTCTTGTGGTTTCAGATATCCCCATACAAATTAAAAAAAAACTCACCCTGTATATTGCGCAGTGCCGAATTCAGTGGCGTGTTTAGAATTTTTCTAGGGAGTGCGATTTTTAAGTAATAATATAAACTTGCATTACTTTAAATGGGAATCAAAGTTGGATTGGCAACCATCAGCTGCAGTTTTTTCTTAGCTGTTCAAAGATATAAATATAGACATTCCTGAGAAACATATTCCAACTATTTTTTTCAACAAGGCGGTGCTCCAGCCCATAATCCCTTGGGAGTGAAGAATTACTTAGAAAATCGTTTACCAAATCGTTGGATTGCAACATTCGGTTCGTATTATAACGGTTCTGATAAGTTGTGTTTCTCAGCAAACCCCATAGGAAGAAATCTAGTATTGAACGATCTGGAGATCGCGACAGCCATAAAGCCGAATCGCATGTTGCAATCCAACGGTTTGGTAAACGATTTTCTAAGTAATTCCTCGCTGCCAAAGCATTATGAGCTGACGCACACGTTTTGTTGAAAAAAAATTTGGAACACGTTTTTCAGGAATCTCTATATTTATATTTTTCAAAAGCTAAGAAACAACTGCAGCTGATCGTTGCCAAGCCAACTAGAATTCCCATTTTGAAAATGCAAGTTTATATTATTACTCAAAAACCGTACCCGCTAGAAAAATTCTAAGCACGCCATTCAGTTTGGCACTTCCCAATAGATAAGTACCGTTTACGAAATATATCAGTATAATAGTATTAAGCGAGGTATAAGACCTCGAAAAAAGTGTAGAAATGTTACCGTTTGGCTATAAGTCGAAATTAAAAGAAGATACTAAATTTTCGACTTTGTCATGAAATGTAGGTCAACAAAGTAGTACGTGAATGTAAAAACTGCAAAATTCTGTCTTTGATAATAATACTCAATCTTTACTAGTAAGCTCTCTAAAATACCCCCTCAAGAATGTATGCGTTTATTAAATGATTTATTTCACACCTAATCATAAGATGTATGTACAGTGCATCCAATTTTGGTTGAGACAGCCAAGTATCTTGGTTATTGTTGAAGATAGAACCCTGCGGTTTTCGCGGTCCTGTGCCACTTTTTTGTGAAACTCAAGATGTCCTGACGGATTTTTCCTAACTTATTTCGTTCATAAGTTACACGGCGTTTTTTAAAATTCACACTTTTTGACCCCCTCCATATCTACGAAGTTTATCAGCGATAATGTCAAATTGAAAACTTATCCAATAGATAATTTTATGTAGAATTCAATGGCGCACTCAATTTTTTTTTTCGGGGTATGGTTATGGAGATACACTCAAACTTATGATTTTTTCAATGGAACACCCTGTATTTTATCACCTCATTAAATTCCTTATTTTTTTTCCTTCAAAATGATATATAATATATAAACATAAATTCTTCAAAAATGCTCCAAAATCACTAAAACATTGATTTTTAATAGTAGGCTATGGATTTTTCATACAAAAAAAAGTTCAAATTGAAGAAATACTACTTGTGATTTTTCCATGAAAGAACAATACTAACACTAATTCACTAACAAAACACAAAACGTAGGTAACTAATAGTAACAAATAAATAGTAATAAAAAGTTCATAATGTAGAATAAGCAACTAATTAAATATTTACTCATACTATTTCATTTCGAAATTATTCGGTAACTTATTCATTGAATTGTTCAAATTGATGTCCATTTTCCCCAACACACAATTGACACAATTTCTTAATACGTCTTAATGCATTTAAAATTATAAAAGGCCGATTTTGTAAATTCCGGAAAACTGCCTCTGTAGCTGCACGAAGTAGTTCAATATTATTGTGCCTCTTACCGTATATTTTATTTTTCAAAAACCCCACAAAAAAAAGTCCAACACTGACAAATCAGGTGACCTTTCAGGCCACCTAATGGGTCCATTTGTTCCAATCCAATGGTCCTGGAAAGTTACTTCTAAAAACGGCACAATTAACCTCGAATTGTGGGCGGGGGCACCGTCTTGTTGGAAGTAAATGGCATTAAGATAGGCGAGGGGAACATTCTCCAGGAATTCTGGTATTACTTCTTCTAAAATTGCCAAGTACCTATTCGCGTTGAGAGCTCCTTCAAAAATGCGGTATTTTATTGATGTCCCCAATAAGAAACAGGCTACATTAAAACCAAATCGACCCTGTTGTTGTTGCTCAAAAATTAGGTGTTGGTTTTTATCATACCAGTGCCTTGTATTTTGCCTGTTAAATAAACCGGCACTGCTTATATGGGCTTCGTCTGACCATATAACTTTACTCGCAAAATTATTGTCCCTTCGAGTTTGGTACAAAAACTAATTGCCAATTCACACGCCTCGCTGCATCACCAGGGTATAAATGCTGGACAATATTCACTTATTATGGGTTTCAATTTGTGTTTTTTTAAAATCCTTTGTACCCGTGATCGGGTAACGCCAGTGTTATTCTCTAACTTCGTACAAGAAGTCTGAGGGGAGACACGGACGCTGACTAAGACATTTATTTCATCCACTTCATTATTTTCCTTGTTATACGTCTTGGGTCAACGTTTAGAATACGCACCATAATTTAGTAGATTACTCTTTAGTCGAAATATCGTTGTTCGACTAGGTTGACGCCTCTCTGGATATCTAACGTTTTAAAAACAATATGTCATATAATGTCTTATTGTAAATTAATACTTTACCTGTTTAAATATAATTCTAATGCTTCGTCAACATTTTCACGGCATTAATTGAAACATTGTCTGATATCATACTTTTTGTTGTTCTGAAAAAATCTTTCAGCCATTATAAAATTTCACAAATTAACAAAATCGCCAAACACAAACACAATAAAACGCACCAAAATTTATCACCATGACAGCAGATGTGTTGATTTCTCCACAGTCACTTGACAAAACAATGCTCCAAAAGTGAACAACAGTGTTTGTAGCATCCATAACCTACTATAAAAAAATCACAAATAATAATCCCTGTAGTAAAACTTTGAAATCCATGGCACTCTATTAAAATTCAATGTTTTAGTAATTTAGGAGCATTTTTTAAACTTCATGTTTGTATATTATATATCATTTCGAAGGAAAAAAAAGTAATTTAATGAGATAATAAAATACAGGATGTTGCATTGAAAAAATCATAAGTTGGTCTTATCTCCATAACGATACCCAAAAAAAAAAAATTGAGTGCGCCCCTGGATTCTACGTAAAATTCTCTATGGGACAAGTTTTCAATTTGACATTATCGCTGAGAAACTTTTTAGACATGGAGGCGATCCAAAAAGTGTGGATTTTCAAAAACACCCTGTAATTTATAAACGAAAGAAGTTAGGTAAAATCCGTTCAAGCCATCTTGAGTTTCACAGTATATATATATATATATATATATATATATATATATATATATATATATATATATATATATATTGTAGGTAGCACACTACGAAAATTTGATGAATACATTGAAAATATTCCGATTAAAATTGTTGTCGCGATAGCAAAAGATAATTACTAAAAGTTAGTATATAATAATTGTTATGTGAGAATGGTTTGTATTTCTTTTTTTTTTTGGAAGACATATTTGGGTAGGATTTTAACTAAGGGTGGCCCGCAACCAGACGTTTTTAAGTTGCAGGTGCAGGCTCAACTGCATTTATCGAAAGGGCAAGACAAATTGCTAAAGATGTTTATAAATGCGTTTTGAAAAATAAAAATGTCAGTATTATAAAAATAAATTACACCGCGGTCAAAGCAAAATTTGTTCATGGGTTGAAATGTGATATTTTAAATACAGGATTTATACGGTTGATTGCACATGTTAATTAGAAATAATGTTTCTTTTCATAATTAAAGGCAAAAGCGTTCACACGAAATATTTTTATTGCTTTTGTTATTGGATATGGAAAATAGCGGGTGATGAAGGAATAAAAACGGTTGTTGTGCTTAGAATAGGCGAGTTTCATTTGAATTTTCAAAGCGTGCGTTAGTAAGATTTGACATCGATTTGGTGTTTGTTTAATTAGACCTTCTTTTCTTTTTTTGTGTTAATCGATAAATCTGAGTATTTAAACATTTGTGCTGGTGAAAGCTTAAAAGGATAACCTACATTGATAATATAGGTACAAGAAAAGATTTTACAGTTTGTGAAATTACACAGAAAAGGTCATTCTACTACTCCTTTACATTGTTAAAACTATACTGAAACACTGACTTGCAAAGCTGTTGTTGTCATTGAAATTATGCAGGCACAGAGAAGCTCGCTCTCTTTTTTTTGTGTTCTATATTGTGGATTGACAATTCTAACCTGTATTTATAGTGATAAAACCCAAACGATCATAGGTATAAAATCAGAAAGCTGATCCTAATGATCTAGTTATCTATATATCTATCCAAACGTGTCTCTTGTTACCGTTATATGCCTATATGTCTAAATTTTTGTGTTTTGTTTTATGCCTAAGAAAAATTGAGAGAAGGAATCGCCCGTTTTATTATCTTGCATTTGTAATAATACCTACTAGTCACGTAGGTGAATCGGTGTTTTGTAGGGCTTTGTGTTAGATGTTATACGTTGTCTCAACTGCGTATTTAATGTGTTTGGCCACGAATGGTTTTTCTGTGTACTCAATTATATCATTTATTGTTATCGTCCATGTGTATTCTTAGTTGTGATCGTCTCCACAAATTTGTATGTGTAACGTACTTGCCCTTTTCCATTTTTATCTACTTAAATAATCTGTAACCTGTTTAATTTTCTGTTGTTAATTTTTTTTTATGTATGTTGAACTTATAATATGTATTACTAGGGTGCTTAATGTATTTGGGGGTTAAAAACCGCCATGATTGGTTAAACAAAAGGGCCACATGGTCGGGATAACTCTCTTCCTTTTTTTTTGTGATTGATTGACGATCTTATTGTGGATACGATCACACTGTTTATGTTTATTGCATTTATGTGTAGTTATTGAAATTCCTTTGCATTTTATTTGGTGATATTTAAATTTTGTAAGGTACGCCCTTTTAACTTGATTTAATGATGTCCTTTGTTGTAATTTTGTGTTCTGTTTATGTCCGGTTGTAACACACCCTGTGTAATGCTTTATATGTAATTATTTACCTAAAGCAGACAGGAATTGGTTCCAAAAGGGATCCCCTGTTTGTTATTTATTACCTGTATATTTTGCTTTAATTTGAACACCATTGGTAGACATGATTTTATGTTTATTTGTGACTAAACTTCGTTTTATGCAAAGTTATATATTTTGTACGCCTTTAATACCGATAGAGTAATGTTGATACATATTTAATCCTTTGATTGCGATTTACTTGTATTATCTGATTTTTGTTTTTTTCTTGGTGTGATTATTATTGGAATAAAGGGAGTTTTCTTGGTAATTCTTTTCCTCCCGATGTAAATAGGATGACGAGCGAATCACCAGGTAGCGCAACTCGTTCATCTTAATTGTAATTTTGTTTCATTTAATTACCTTGCCACCTTATGCAACAAATTAACCTTATCCGACCCTATTTCATGTACATTACACAACGTAGGGAATTTGCCCCCTAGACGATCACTGATTTTTTTAATCAGGTTAGAATTTTGCGAGTTCTAGATCAGATTTGTAAATCAACTCTGATTATTTAATCACGGCCAGTAAGGGAAATTTAAGCTATTAATTGGAGTAAGCCTAGCATTAGCCGGAGTAGCATTATTCTCAGTGACATCAATTTAAGCAATTAATAATAGCATCTTATCAGTCAAATTAAGATGCATCCTTTAGCTATTGTTTTGTCTCTTGAATTTGCATTAATGCGAACAAGTTCAAATTACACGTTTCATGTTAGGGTACATCTAGGTTACGACAATATATATATATATATATATATATATATATATATATATATATATATATATATATATATATATATATATATATATATATACATATATATTCTTAGTACATAGAGAAATGTCATTATTATTAAACCAAAGAAATATCAATAAAGAAATATCAATTATGGAACAAATTGCAAAGCAAATGGTTATATTTAAAATATAATCGACACTTTAGTTAAAAGTGAATACAAATTATCTATCAAAAACATTTACCCAGTTAACACAGAATCGATAAAAGATAAATACGTATCAATTTCATATTTTGGAAAAATATCAGAACAAGTAGCTCACATATTACAAAATAACAACAAATACAAAGTAGCTTTCAAAGCAAATACCAATGTTTATATAATTTCAACAGAATTTTGAAGTCGGTTATTTATAAATTGAACTGTGCATTTTGTAATTTAAGCAACTTTGATATTAGACACAAAGAACACATTAGATGTTACAAATATAAACACACAGACAAATCAAACTATGCCAAACATTTAATAGTAAATAATCACGTTAGGACTTGACAAAAGATTAAATTTTTACATTTTTGTAATAAAAATGACAAAGGATTCGAAATGTATAAACATGAACAGAAAGTACCTTTAATGAATGCACAGGTTGATCTTATAGACTTACCTTTAACAAGTATTTTAAGTATGGAATTATAATTTACATCAAGTTTTATCTTAATGATTTGTTATCATAACTACTTTGTTATCTTCTCTTGAAAATTTATACACGTTGTATTGAAACGCGTAGAGAAATATATAATTATAATAAAAAAAATGTGGCGTTTTATTGTATGTGAAACAGTGCTATTAAATACTACTTATGCTGAAATGTGATAGGAACCTGATTTTATTGGATGCAATGAGTATGTGAAAATTTAATTCAAGTACACAAGGCTTTACCATAATTTTAAGTATGCTTGGCATTAAGTATATGGTAAAATAAATACGTTTATAAAACATTAATTATTACACGCTGTTTGGAAAAGTCATTGATTTTCTTCCCGTGTGCTTTAAAGTATAATAATACTTCAGTCTATCCATTGAGTTATCCTTCGTATATGAGAAAAGTGTGGTTGTTTTACAGTAATTCAATTTTATTCCATTTCCGAGGATTTTTAGCCGTAATAATGCTTTTGAACCGTTAATAGACGTAATAAAAGGTATAAATCTGAAACTTTTACGACCATAAACCTAAAAATAAACCAGAAAAATAATAATCCCTACATTTTTGTTTTTTAGTGAACGCACCAAAACAATTAAATTTATTTTGTTTCAGGGATGTGTCGCTATAATAAGTATGACGTGGATAATATCGGTGACACTTTTCTCTATTCTCGTGTTACCCCGTGGTGGCTATTATTTCAACTCATCAGGGATGGTTGCCTGCGAACCCTTTTACTCTCAAGCTGCTATCAGGATTTTAGCAGCGTGCGGTTTCTATTTTCCAACGACAATGATTCTTATGTACTGTTACGGTTCTGCTTTTCATGTGAATAAACTACGTCTTAAAAAGACTGGATGTAGCACAATAGCCAGCCCGGAGGACTGCGGTGGAGCTAGCATTGAAAAGGTAAGTTGCTGCTTTTAAAATTTTCTATACCTGGTTACCTACTTTATTGATGTTTTTTTTTTTAAATTGTCACAATTTTATTCGTTTGCACTTTATATGAAATTTTTATGATTTATTGCCATTCATGTTCAACATAATAATAAAGAAATATAGGTTTGAATATATTTAATGAAACACGTTGATTATACAGTAGCAAAATATTCTGGGATTATACGACAAAGAAAAATATTAGGTTAAGTTATACTTACATTTAATTTAGATCAAACTAAACGTTTAAGACTAAACCTCTTGGTTACCCATTTGCTCACTGAACTTGATTTAATGTAAACAATGTTATTTATTATATTGTGCTTTTTTGCCAATTGAACAATATTTAATACCGAAAATAGTTCTAGAAAAAAACCCGTTGGCTATCACCAAACAACAATTTAAACAAGCGTGTAAAGAGTAACTCTAGAGTTTTCATAAATTCTTCGAACTTTCTATTGAGTTTGTATGGTTATTGTTGATGATATCAAAGCTCCTGGCGTTGTATACTGATTCTCTTACAAAGTAGAGTATCAACTGAGCTCATTAATAAAACATATTTAGTGCATTACTTACAATCAAATACATATTACTAGGAACTTATATTTATATAATAGTGATCTTTTATAGTTGCATTTAGAAATTTTACATACCTACACTGTGGGCCAAATTAAGTTGGAACATAATTTCAACTTTAATCACTTTTTTGTTTGTTAATCGATTTTAATGATTTTTGGAAATGATATTAGTCAAAATATTATGGTTATCATATTAAAATAAAACTTACCAATTTTGGCCAGGACCGGACTTACCGGCGATTTTATTAAATCAGTGCGTTTAAGCTCGTTGCAGAAACGAATTGCACTATTAACAAACCGGCTAGTATTTTTTTAAGGACATTTGTGGGAAAACAAGGCCTGAAAATATCAATATTGTAAAACCAAAACCTGAAAAATGGCGATTTTTGTTGTGGGACGGTGCTTGTCGGCATTAAGTAATAAAACCGGATCGTCAATATTGCTTTGTGAATAGATATTTTGTATTAATCTTTTTAAAAAAAAATTATTCAAATGTCAGTGTTTATTATAAGAATAAATACTACTGATAATTACAAAACAATTCAAATGGTAACTTGAAATAGCAACAACAAAAAATTAAATATTTTTTATAGAAATTGATTATGGATGAAGCCCCCGTCATTATCGACTACAACCTGTAAGCCTCTTCTCCATTGGCTAATAGAATTATTTATAATCCCAGCAATAAATAATTTGATTTTTTGAATCGTTAGTTGTCATACTCATAATAGTGTAATTCGCATAAACCATGATTTCCAAAATTCCCCATATGCAGTAATCAACGGGGTTTAGGTTAGTGCTGCTAGGCGGCCAGAAGTCCGGCTCGATAATTTCTGGACAATTTTCTTGTAAAAATCTTATTGTGCTGCGGGAAGTATGGCAGGGGGCTCCGTCTTGAAAACAATAATTATCACTTATATTTTCAATTTCGTAAAGCAAATTTGCAAGCACATGCTGTTGGTGGACTTCTGAATCTATCTTGACACTTTCCTCAGTGAAGATAAAGCTGGTTTTTCCTGACATAAAAACAACCAATGACACCATGACAGACTCTGCAAAATGTAACCTTGGAATTAAAAGGTTATCCAATGGAACCTCGCGCTTTTTTCAGCAGTTGAGTAAACCCTGTTATTTTGGGCCCTGATACGAAATTTTCTCAAAAGTTGTTGACATCTTAAAAGCCTTTTTCTTTTATTTTCTGCAGTTAATTTTTGGGAATACACTTTTTTGTACATCTTAAAGTTGAGATCACTTATTAAAATTATTCGCACTGTGGTTCGCTTTATTCTTGTAATTCTTGAATTCTTGCTTAACTTACCACATCTGATGGATTAGCAATTTCGACAAATTGCCGAACTCTCAAAATACTGTCTTGACAACGTCCACTTGTTTTCCTACCAAGACCCGCTTTAATTCGAATTGTTCCGTTTTTGCGATAATGTTTCAAAACATAGCTTACGGTACTTAACTTCCAGTTCTTTTCTGGAACCATTTTAAGTATTTTTCATACACCCATATTCCTTTCCACTAACTCTTTAACCAAAATCTTATATTCCAAAGACAGTCTACTTATTTAAAACTAAACAGGTAATTCTGAAATGTCAAGTTTCTCGATACCTCTACGGTAAAAACCGTTCGGCCTTTACAAAAAAAAGTTATCCAACCAAGTCCGTAATTCCACATCATTATTGAACGAAACATTCCGAAAACTGTTCGAAAGTGATCGAAATAGGTGAAAATCTGACGGAGCCAAATCAGGAGAATATGGATGGTGCAGCAATACTTCCCAACCAAGCGTCTGAATTGCTCTCTTTGTCATATTAGCAATGTGAGGACGAGCGTTGTCGTGATAAAGAAGAAGGTCATGTTATCAATGGTGTCGCTTTTCGTAGAGGCTATGCATTTATTGCATCGCCTCTACATATAGCTCTGCATTGACTGTTTGGTTACGCCCGAGCAATTCATAGTGAATAATACCTTCCCAGTCCCACCAAACGCATAACATCGTCTTTCGAGGGTGAAGATCTTGTTTCGCTCTAGGCATCGCTTGGGACTTAGCCACTGCTTTATCTGCTTCTTATTCTCATACAAACACCATTTGTCGTCACCCGTAACGATTCGGTAGAGGAACCTCTGATTGTGACCATGAGTACCACGATTTCGAGAGAGCGATCCAGCGGAAATTGTGGAACGTTGATTTTTGTTGTTCTCGCTCAAAACATGAGGAACCCAAGCGCCAAGTTTCAAGGATTTCAGATGTCGACATATCGTTGATTGATCACATTCCATTTCCTGGGTCAACCCCCTAGTTGATTGGCGTGAATTTTCATGAAGAAGTTGATTCTATCGCTCTTCATCGAACCTATCAGGACGTCCTGAACGATCCATATCATTAAGGTCGAAAATTCCGCTTTTGAAACGTTTAAACGAGATTTTCGCTGTCCTTACAGGCATTGCATCTTTACCGTAAGCATCGCAAATCTCACGAGCACCTTCACTGGCTTTGGCACGTCGATTAAACGCAAACAGAAGATAGTATTGATAATACTGGTTTTTGTCTACTTGTATTCCATTATAATAAGGTTAAACTCCAACAATTAAGAACGAAATACAAAAGCAAACACTATATGACAGAACTACTAGTTATCTGACAAGCTGAATATTGAGCAATCAAAATTTTGTTATTTCAGAGCCAACTTTTACATTTAAAAAAAAAACGCCATTACTCATGCATCAACCTAATACTTAATGCCGACAAGCATCGTCCCACAAAAAAAATTGCCATTTTTCAGGCCTTGTTTTCCCATAAATGTCCTCAAAAAAAAATTGCAACGATCTTAAACGCACCGATTTAATAAAATGGCCGCAAATCCGGTCCTGGCCAAAATTCGTAGGTTTTATTTTAAAATGATAACAAGAAAAGTTTGACTAATATCATATCCAAAAATCATTAAAACCCATTAACAAACAAAACAGTTGTTAAAGTTGAAATTATGTTCCAACTTAATTTGGCCCCCAGTGTATGTTAAAGAGGCTTTCAATAAAATTGCTTCTTGAACCATTAAATGTATTGAAAAAACTTTTGGCATTCCAACTAAACGTCCAAAAGCAAAGTTTTATATATAATAGAAGCTACCTTTTTTTTGATAATAAACTAAGCAGTTATAAACCTTTCTGATAATGTTTTTTTCACACATGATGGTTCGAAACACTTTCTAAAGGTGGAAATTTTGCGGTGACAGCAAGAGTAATACCGTATGAGGGTATATTTTCCAATGTTGAGCGTTCTATTAAAACTTTATCTTTTGATGTAGCGAGTGAAGTTAAATATAAAACCGTTAACATATTTTGTAAAGCAAAACTTCCAAAGGGCAACTTATCCTTTCGTGAGCAACGTAGTTTACTAGCTCTTAAACGTAATGAAAATATAATAATCTTGCAGTTTGATAAAGATAATGCAACTATTATTTTAAATATAAGTGTTTATATCATTAAAATGGAACAACTGTTGGAACCACAAACTACCAAACGATCCTACAAAAATGCTTCTTTTAAGAACAAAAGAACGTATTAAATTATCCTTTATTCCGGAAAACATAAAAAAGAAACTAACTTTGAATCTCTTCCACTAAGATTATATGGTCTACCAATCTAGCAAAATAGCTTATTACGTGTACAAGTATGAACTTAATCTATGTACAGATTTTCCCAAAAAATATTTCCAGATAGTTTAACAATTTGCACAAGATAATGAATATTTACACAATCGTTATCGTAAGCTTAGATATGAGTAACCCTATATATAAGCACAAATATTAACATAATTCGTGAAGCACTCTGTATAACAACAGTCTAGTTTAATAAGTGGCAACGTCCCCATTTACAAACAGCTGATCACTACCAAGTAAACGCTGCAATTTTTTTTCCAAATGCAAGGTTATTACACATGACAATAGCCAAAAGATTGAAGCTAGTGTTGGCAACTTTATTGGCAAGGAATACTTGTGTAAGTAAAGCACATAGGATTTTCACCAAAGCGTACATAATCTTTATCGTTGTTCGTTATACTATTAAAAGTTCGAATAAAAGGAAGTCACCCACACAAAATTTAGAACAGTGTTATACTTAGCACGTAATTCGGTATAGTAACAAGCTGCCATTGAAATACTCTGCAGACTAACTACAGCAATTGTCGATATAGTGAGACCTCCGTCATGAAGGAATACCAAGTAAAAGAAACTCACCAGGATGTTTTTGTATACAATTACTTAACCGAGTGTTCTACTATTTATAAATATATTTACTTGTAGTAAGAGAAGGGTCCGATATAACGTCGTAACCATAAAGTATCTTCGACCTAGTTATAGGAGACCGTTTGCACGTTACGTCATAATTCGGAAGATCGTTGACCAAGTATAGTGGTAGAATCTGTCACAGCAATATCTTGAAGAACGAAGAAGGACGATAGTAACCAATAGCAAGAAAAAACCTAGAGAAACCCTTAGTTTAGATACGAGTAGCATACAAAGTGCATTTTAATTTGTTGTAAATTGGATAACATGTATTTTATTGATATAAATGTTAAAACAGAAGTGGGAAAAGAACGAAAGAAAGTGGTTACGCTTACCTCTTGATCTGACGGCAACTTTTTTTAGGAAACTTTAAATCCATAAAGACGAAACTAACTGTAATTAATATACTTCTATAATAGGTAGAGAAGGTAATCGCTGTTTATAACTTCTATTAAGTAAAGATTTCATAGCAGTCACAACGAAAATATCTCTTCCAGTCTTCAGTCACAGGAGAAACCAGAAAGAAAAGTCATAGGATTCTTTTTAACAAATGAAAAATTCGACATTCTCGCATTTTTAAATTTACTAGAAAAATTGAATGTAGATACGTACACTATCGCCAAATTTCTAAAAATTGAAATCGCCGTAAGGTGTGTTGCCTAACAACAGGTATAAAAATTTCAACTCGTACAAAAATTCCGATGCTAAATTAACACATTACAAGCTTGCATTTGTATCTCAGCTTCATATAGGTAAAAAATACATCATTTCAAAACTGAGGTTCCACTAAATGAAATTATTGAATACATTGATCATATCTTTTCAGAGAAATTATAGTTTTTTCGGCACTGTCTTACAACGACTTATTTTCAGTGGAATAATAAATTCTGTGAACGGCTAGACAGTGTAGAGGTGTAGCAATGTTAGCCCAGTTGTAGTCAATTTTTACATAGAAAAATTTGAAACATTAGCATTACAAAATGCACCTAAAATCCTCTAGTTTGGTATAGATACTTACCTTTCGTACTAATGGTAAATAAAGCAAGAGCGCGAGGGTACTGAAAATAATTAGGCAGATTTTCGAAATCTTGTTGGCAGGTAATAGAAACTCGAGCCTATAGAGCTTGAGCGACTATTGCCAAATGGCACCAAGCTTGAGAAAATGAGAATTATTTTTTAAATAATTCTCACTCTCTACTTATAATTAAATAGATTTTTCTTTTTATTCACAGGTTTATTTCAAACACATGAACAGAGCTATACTGATTAAGTTTAGCAATACATGCAAATACTCTTGGCACTAATCATTAGAGAATTTCAGGATTAGTTGTGACGTATACATATGACAAGACATAAAACCTTTCATTCGCTTTTAAAAATGTCAAAACGTAATCTGCAGGATGATAAATTATATCATCAACTACACTGAGTAGCAATGGTTAACTCACTTCATCGTGGTTAATTTTAAATTAAAAAATTTGAAAGTGCACCTAAAAAGCCTTCAGTTTGGTATAGATTGGTGGATGACACTGTTGTTATTTGGAGAAATATCAGGTGGGGTACAACACACGACCTTCCAACCTACAAAGTAAAATTGAAAGAAATGAAATCATTTTAATAATTTCTTAATACGTTCAAACAGAAAATAGGCAACATTGTAAACACAAAACAATAAGCTATGTGAGATGGACGTTTAAAACTTCATATCAGATAGAGCTGAATAGACATCTAGATGTTAGCTCCAAAAAAAAAAATCCGAAGCCGCCCGCTTCTATGAAAATATCGATAATGCGGACTCCGTATTTTCATTCTTGTTTAATTAATTTTTACAAATTCTGCCTTGGTATTAAAATATCTCATAAAGAAAAGTTATGTGGAATTAAATTATCTTTAATAAATGTCTTCACTTTTTTAATCGGTATTCAGATACTAAACAAATTTAAACAAATACTTAAATCCCACCTTAGGAATCTTTTGCCGCCAAATTACGCTACGTATCAAAAAATTGCATAGAATACTGTGGCCAGAAATAAAGGAATACCTTTTTCAATTCAAAATTATTTTTTTGTTTTTATGGCGGTTTTTTTTTCTTTTTACAGGAATAATAAGCCAACCTATCCTCAATAAGGCACAAAATTAGATAAGGAATTTATTTACAGGACCGGACTTATACATTTTTTTCTTTAACGGTGATTTAACCTCGTTGCAAATGAAACCTGTTTTGGCTAAATTTAAACTGACGTACCCTTTTGGTAGGTGAAGTATCCAGAATACTTCAGTAAAAACAAAATTCTCCGAATTTCTCGTATTTGCGAAATATTATTTTTTAATTGAAATAGGGAAATTATACTTTTAACAAATAGCGCAACTAAGAAAAACTGCTAAATAATTTATAATTTAGAGCAAAATATTATGAATGTGACCACCATGATTATTTACCACTTCTTGTATTCGTCTGCATCATAAATTGATAGCCCAATTTTTTGTACCCTGTTCAAAATTGTTCTAAACAAACTGGAATCTTTCTTTGAGCTACTCAATGGTTTCAAATTGTTGTCCGTCATACACATTTTGTTGAAACTTCCCCAAACTGGATAATCAACATTTAATTCTGGGCGGTTAGGTGACTACATCTCTGGGTTAATATAATCCAGGTAATTTTCATTCAGGTACATCCTTGTACTGCAGGAAATGTGCGGCGGAGCACCATCTTGTTGGAAAGTGTAATTTTTACAATCTTCTTCAATTTCAGGTAATAGATGTTGCAAAATTTGTTGTGGGTATGTTTGTAAATTAAGTTTTACTCCGGAATTAACAAATGGATTGTATTTGCCCAACATTGATACTGCCACAGACACCTGTCGAGAAATAACTTCTTTCAATCAAAAGACGCTTTAGTGGGATTTCTCCCTTAAACTGTTCGTCAGCGTACACCGTATTCTTTTGGGTATTTGGGGTGGCCTTAAATAAAACATGTTTTCATCTGAAAACCATATTTTTCTGATATCTTGACGAGAACGAAACCTTCTTAGCATCTTTTCAAATGTTTTCTCTTACGTTGTCAGTAAGTTTTGGACGGTAAACTTTTTTACACATTTTAAGATGGCAATCTTCTTTATGATTCTTCGAACTGACGTACGCAAAGTCCTTGTTATTTTTGCGATTTTCCGAGTTCCGCCAGCTTAATCCGGTTTAAAATTGCTTATAGTAACCCTTACCCAATCAATATTTTCTTCAGTTCTCGAGCTTTGCTTTCTTCCTCTTCCCCCTTTATGTTCAATAGACCCAACGTTTTCCCTTAGATGTTTAAAAAATTTTGGTAAAGTTCCAATGTGCCAATTTTTCTGACAAAATTAGTTCACAGTTTTTCATGCACCATAATTAAATTCTTCACGGTAATATTTAATTAAGATTCTGTCTCCTTTGCTTAAAACTGGCATTAACTTGCTAATTGAACTTACAAACCTCAAACAAATTCCATGAAAACCTGAGTAATCATGACTTACTGCTTAATATTCTCATTTTCTCTTATAAACGTCACACAAATTCATAACGATGGGAAAGACGTAATTTATTGCTAAAAAGGTTTGTTCTCGTGAAGATATTAGAAAGAAATGGTTTTCAGATGAAAAAAATGTTTGATTTAAGGCAATCTAAAAATGCCCAAAATAATAGGCTATACGCTGACATACAATTTAAGACAGAAATCATATTAGAGCATTTTTTAATTAAAGAAAAAACTGTTGTGATACCTGTGGCAGTATCCATGTTGGAAAGACCAATCAATAGCACAAGAATGTTTTTAAAAAAATATTGTCTTGATTTTCACCAAACGTAATTTTTCTTACTTTATGGCGAAGGTGCATTGAAGAGCTGGTATTATTTAAATAAAAAATTATATTTCGCGAATCCAAGAAATTCGGAGAATTTTGTATTTACTGAAGTATTCTGGATAGTTACCAATATGGCATATCAGGTTATATTTGCACCGTTAAAGAGAAATTCTGGTCCTGTAAATCTGTTCTTTATCTAATCTTTCGGTCGTATTGAGGATATGCAGGGTTGCCTGTAAAAAGAAAATAAATCGCCCCAAAAACAAAAAAGTAATTTTGAATTAAAAAATGTACTCCTTTATTTCGGGCCACATTGTATCAGATCTAGGTATTTATACATCTTTGGAATATGCACTTGTCTGGGAAATATTGATAAAAACCAAAAACTACCACTAATAACCCCTTCCGCCGCTCGATTTCACCGAAAATCGAACCACTTCCAGGAGATGAAATACAAAATTTTAAGTACACACGTGTTTTTGTTCCTGAGTTATTGTGGGTATGAATATACATCCACACCTCCATACACACACACAAGCGCGCGCGCACGCACGCAGACAGACATACATCATGGCCGATCTTGGCGAAGCTTTATAAAATGATGCAATAAGTCGATTTATCGAAGTGAAAAAAATTCGATTGCATAACCTTATATACCTACATACAGGGTGTTGATGTCTTGAAATGTGAAGATTTTTCAAAAAATCGCTGAAATGCGTAAAAGGATTATCGAGTGCGATACTTTTTAACCAAAAATTGCTTCGCCTCTTTTTACCCCTCCCCTCCCTAGGAGTTACCCCCTTCAAAATCTTAAATGAGTGATAGCTTGTTTGAAAATTCCTTTTGATTCCTTTAGTTTTTAATCGGTCCATTTCTCTACGAGAAAAGTAAGAAAAACTTTTTTTGCTCCTTGCAAGTTATTACAAATTCTTTTTGTTTTATGAAAATAAGACTGAAGTAAAAAAATATTTGTTCAATAAACAATAACACTCCAAGTACGGGCTTCTCATACAGCAGTCGTAAATAATTATTCTAGGCGTGATTAAAAAAAATAACATTCAAATGAATTTAGAGAGAAAACTTGGCAAAACTGTACTTATTTCAAAGGTTTCGAAAATTTTATTGATAAACCATAAATAAAATTTAGGCTATGATTCTATTATTTCTCTTAGATCAATAATTGGTAATTTTAACACGAAACCCCTTTTACGACTAAAATTATTGCAGATTAACGATATTAAATGCAATAAAAACCTTCAATACAAGTATTGCAGGTATAGTTTCAACATACTCGTTTTTACAACTTAGTAATAACTTATCAAACCTTAATCTACGCAAATCTATCTTAAAATCTAAATAGAGAATATAATAGTGGTTGAATCTCAAATAGTTTGAACATAAATTACTATTTAGTCAATATAAAGAATTAAACTACTCCATTTCGATGTTTATACACCTAAAGTAACAAGTTTTAACACATAACAATTTCTGAGATGCGTAGGAAGCCTTCAGTAATCCCTTTCTTTTAACACAATATATAACCCAAAAGGAAAAGGTGCAATCTTTCACATGCTCTTACCTTAATAATACCATTATTTATACATCTACAATTGAGAAACGCATTGAAGTGTTAATGGAAATTTTTAACTGTTTTGAACGAGCAGGTTTAACTTTGAGCAAGAACAAGTGTATCTTTTGTTGTGACGATTTACGTTACTTAGACCATGCTGTGAATGCTGAATCGTTTACTGGTTGACCCAGAAAAAGATGAAACTATTTGAAAGGTTCCTGTCTAACTTCAGTTACTGAAGTAAGAAGAATAATCGGTATGGCATATTAGTACCGTCGTTTTGTAGCCCAATTTTCGTCTATTATCGCTCCCATTAAGAAATTATTGAAGAAGAATATATGTTTTGAATGGACTGAAGAGTGTAGTGAGGCCTTAGATATTATTAAGTATCGTCTAGTTACGGCATCAATTCTTACATGCCTTGATTTTAGAGCACCGTTTACGATTCAAACATTATGAAATTAGACCAGTTTTAATCTAGAATATTGGCGGAGTGGAGAAAGTGATATGTTATAATATGTTATAATAGAGAAGCTTAGACCACATATGCAAGGTGTTAAATTTGCCGTTATTACTGACCATGCATCCATGGTTTTGTTACATAATTTGAAAGATCCGTTGGACAATTAAGCTTCAACGATACAATTTTAAAGTTATACATAGAAAGGGTAGAGATCATGTAGTAGGTAACATCTTATCACGTTCAATTCCAATTATTAATGAAATGTACAGTGAAGATGATACCAATAGTGACACAGTCGGTGACAACAATACTGAGGAATAGAATGTGGTAGAAGATAAAAGGATTGAGACGATGAAGCGATGTATTGAGGATCGAGCTGTCGCGTACCCGAAGCGTAGAATCCAAAATGGGAAGTTCTACAAAATTGTGACTTGTAGGTATTCAAACTTGCGTGAAGATGCAGAGAGTTGACGTAAAGTAATTCCGAAAGCAAAGCGTTGGGAATTATTAAGAAAATGTTATGACAACCAACTGCTGGGCTGGGCATGCACGAATATTTAAACCTTATGAGCGTGTTGGGAAGTTTGTAAGGTTATCTGGGTGCACCGTGTATGTGTAGTATTTTGATATCGTATGTGGCGTGTTTTGAATGTAGCTGAAGTGAGTTTGCATGAAAAGATTTTTTTTGTGTATGGGTAATGTAGGTTGGTGTAATTGATACGCCACTGGAATTTAGGGAGGCATTGGTTATCATGTGAAGGAATATTTGAATACTGTAGAAAGATTTTCGTGTTGAAATAATGTTTTGAGTAAATTTTGATTGATACGCACTGGTAAATCTACTAGTCTTTTTGCTACTATGTATGGAGGAATTTGAACTAAAGAAATGGTTGTAGAATGAGTGAGTGAGTTTTGATATATAATGATATTTTATTAACGTGCAGTAAGGAGTATGGATACATATTTTTGTTTGTAGAAATTTTTGTAATATGGTGCAATAGGTAAATTAATGCATGTTCAAGAATGAAGTTGATAGAATGTTATATTTTACGGAAATAAGATTCGCCCACATGCGAAATTTGCATAGAAAGTTGAGGGATAATCTGGTTAATCCAGTGTGAATGTAATTGCAATTGATGATTTCTTCGGAATGTTTTTAGTGAACTTACAAAGTAATTCAAGATGGCTACGTTTATTTCGCATCGTTAGCGTCTTCGTCTGCGTTGGAACCTTCAACGCGGCAAAGAAACGCGTGAAATACTCAATTGTGATAGGTGAATTTTGATTTTAGCGAAAATTTATTGTGACCTATTGGGAATATGGCGGGCAGGAGGTAAATAAGCGAGTGTCAAATTTGAGGGGTTAGTTGTTGGTGAGTGAGTTGATTAGACATTTCATTAAGGGTCGCGCGCGCATTATAACCATCAGAATGGTTAGTGTTGGAGTTTCTTTATGAAAATTATAGCTTAGCAGAGCAAGTATAGCGATTGCATTAACCCATAAGGGAATAAATCGTATAGACTTTCTCAAGTAAGTAATGAAATATATTGTGAGTTAAAGGAAAACATTAGTGATTTTCTTCAAGAAATAAAAAGTGCTTAGGCAGATTAGAAGTTAACACAGCAAATATTTTATTATTAGTGTTCAATTGTAGGACGCGTGACCTAACATTATTATGAAGAGAACCGAAGGTAACCATTTATGTTACCGAAATAAAAGTTTGGAAAATTGACTTAAGATACTGGTGATCATCATTGACATTGAATGTGTAAAATCATTCTCAATACCAAATTGATTGTATGAATGCAAATAAAATTTTAATGTGTATATGGAAGTAAAAAATTTTCCATTGTGGTAAGCGTTTGGAGGGCAAACATCACAGTATCGGGTGATGTGATGTTAGGCTAAAGAGCCGCTATACTCAGGTATGCGAGTAAACAAACCATAGACACTGCGTTAGTGAATACTACAGCCGAGTGCGTAGGGCGAATATATGGCTACCTCTTGTGTTTTGTGCATAGTGCATCTAAGAATTAAAAAAAAAAGGATTACCGAAGCAGATCATATGGACTACAACTACTGTATCGAAAAAGGATTAATTAATGTAATACGTAAGAATTAGATTTAGATTTTATTGAACCAAAACTAGTACGATTATCTTTTAAGTACATTTTGTTTTTTTGTTGTTATTGTTGCACTAATTACGGTTCATTCAAAGAAAAAAGGCAATCGAACTTATTATTTTGTCGTTTTTAGATTTTAGGAAGGGGGTAATTTTAGTCGTAATGTATTTATGTGTTGGTGGTTTTCTTTTTGTAATTTGTGTCAATTGTGTGCCTAATTGGTTACACCTTCTGATAAATGAAATTACTGTTTGCATATTTCGAATTTAAGAATCGATTGAAAATTGCGGAATGAGCCAGATCGATCACAAAGTTTCATTTTAGCTTTGAAATATTAATGCGGCACACTACTAACAAAGTACTTACTTTTTTTATTCAGCATACATTACACTTTTGAAGTTTTAAAGTTTAAACCTATTAATGAATGTCTAAATGCGATTTTAAAGATAAAGTAGTAATAAAATATAACGATATTATTGATGATACAAGCACTAAGCGCTCTATGTTTGAATTATTCAGCAACTAACAATTGAGAATTTTCTAAATTGGGAATATTTATTTAAATCAATGTTTTATGATACATACGTACGAAGGATACTTAAAAAGTATTCAAATCAACGTCTTACGATTTGTGAATTTTCATTTGCACAGGGCGTGTTCAATAAGTTTACGACGACCCGTGTATTTTAGAATTGTATTAAGCTCAATTTATTTTGAAGTGTGATTGAATTTGAATGGTGAATGGTTTTACTGAGTAGACTGCAATCCTGTCTTCCACACTCAGATAGGATTAATTTACCATCCCGCCTAAGGCTATCTATTTTAGCAAAATTTAAGATTGTGGTGGCGCCTAGAGACAATTTTTCCCGGACTGAGCTTTGTGAGTTGTAGATTTATAGTAAGTGTAAGGTATTTGAAACTACTTTTCAATCATTTTACTCCTTATATCGACCACGCCCACTTCTACTGTAGCTGGATTAGCAACCCGCTTTTTAGGTTTGGACGTCTAACAAGTTATATTACAGACTTGAGTCAAAAAATTATGTGAAGCGTTGTGAATAAGTATGAAGTGGATATAGCGCATAAACCCGAAAAGAGAATACCGACTGCTTTTATGACTCAGTAACAAACATTTGCAGATGATTTCGACAGATACGATTGGATCTCTTCTCTGGTATAAAAATGGTTATAGTTATGTGTTAGCAGTGTCTGATTACTTTTCGAAGCTTATGTTATTTGTCTCGTTACGTACGACGAAGTGTGTTTAATGTTTGGAATGGCTTCATATCTGTTATATGGTATTGGGTAAAGGTTTTTGAGGTAACTTTTCAGGTAAACAGCAGCATCTTATAATATAAAGATTATTTTTAGTACCAATTACGTTTAAGTTAAGTTTAATTATGTGAACGAGACGGAGAGGGCCAATCGCGTAATGAAGAATATGTTAACGTCGTTTATTGAAAATAATCAGCGAAACGGGGATAAATATTTAGCGAAGGTAGCTTGTGCAGTTAGGATAGCTACTGATGCTGTTAGGGGAATGACACCGTAAGTCTCGATTCACGAGACTTGGATAGCCTGTAGGGGTAGATGACTTGAACAATGTTTTTTTTGCAGGTAGAGAACATTTGATTGTTAGAGGCAATGTTTTTCGTGTATGACAACATTAAGAAAATACTGAATGCTGCTTACATCAAGAGTAAAAAACATTATGGCACACGTAGAAGTTTAGCTTGTTAGATAGGAGATTGTGTGTGGAGAAATAATTATGAATTATCTGACGCGTTGCATTATTTCACCACGAAGTTAGCACCTAAGCTTATTGTACCTTTTTATATAAAAAAAAGTATCGTATGAGACGTGTGAGATATCAAACGCCTTGGCCGATTCTAGGGCCATATGACATACCAAGGATTTGAAATTTACACCCGAGGAGGAAGTTTAGGTTAGTTAAAATTTTAGTATAAGAGTATTGTAGGTTACTGCTTTTGAGTTTGGATATTAGTTATGTTTAGGTTCCTTGCATTTCTACCGCCAGATAGTTGTTGGTAGGTTGATCGGAAAACTATTGGGCGTGTGAATGGTAGTGAACCTAGTTTTTTTGCTTTGTTGCTGTTTGCGTAGAATGCTTGTTTTGTTCGTATCCCAGAGACACGTTTGCGATGTATGGAAACAGCTTAATGATTTATATTTGTGGCATTTCCTTTCAGTGCTTGGTCGTTATAGTTATGTAGTATTGCGTCCTTAGATATTTTGGGCTTAGGTTAGCGCTGGTTAATTGTTATTTTTAGGTAGGCTTGCGTTTAGGTTAGACTGGTGTAAATGTTACGCCACTAGAATTTTGAGTAAAGCGTATGTAAAAGCATATTTAAGTGTTGTGTAAATATTTATGAGTTGGAAGTATTCAATTTGAATGACATAAAACTTAGTAAAAACCCTTATTGGGACGATAAAGGGTGCCACTTTATGGCTACTGAAGTTTAAGGAATGTGAGTTTAAAATTGCTAACTGACACGTTGATATTATATTAAAGTGCAGAGGAAGAATACGTATGTATATTTCTTGTTGTATAAATGGGTTAGAATCTGACAATGGAAAATCTACTATGATGAAGAAAACTTCGCGCACGTGTGGGAATTGCATAAAAAGTTGATGTTACTACTACTACTAAATCAGTAGAGTTTCAAATTTGGCTATTTCATAATAGAAGCAAACCCTTAGGTAGGGCGCTTACACGCGAGTTTATTTTCAAAGACTTTTGCTGGTTTATTTGCTAAACAATCAGCACCGCAGTATATATTAGTTTTACTGCAAAAATCCACTTTGGGGGTGAAGTTTTTAAAACGTTTAGAAGTTAAGCAATTAAAGTGAGTTAGAAATTGTTATAAAACTTTTCCAAAATTTAAGTACATCGTTTAAACAGATTTGTGATAAACAGCAATCGTTATATTAAGAAAAGCATTGTGCATAAAATCCGTGCGACAGAAAATAAATTCTTAAAGTGATCCTTTATATAACTAAGGTGTTAAGCATTGTAAATGGAACTTGTCAAGATTAATAATACTAATATAAATATATATGCGTTTATTAAGGCACTAAATCGATCAAACTTATAGACAATAAAGATGTTATTCAAGTAAAAACAAAATATGCTGTGACAAATATTTGGGATGGTATACAGTAAATCAAAATGCGTAAATTTTACACGCGTTAAAGGGTGTGACTGAAAGCGCATATTTAAGTTAGCGCTTGTAACGTAACGAACCCTGTTGCGGCTAAGGGCCTGGTATTAGGGTTAATTAAAATTAAACACTTTGATCTTTAGGAGTGCCATTATTCATATTGTAGACTTCACTTAGGCGTTAAGGATAATCAATCTCTACTACCTGTTATTGTATGCTTAGATTATAAAATTTAGCAAGAATCTTGATTTAGTTACTGAGAATAGTTTTTTCTTGTTGTCTATATTGTTTCACGGAAGCAGCTAATACATGTAAATATTAATATTTGATTAAAGTGATAATTTAATCTACAGTTTTCATGAAAGCCAATATTATATTATTAGATCTCTTTTTTTTCTTTTTTTATTTATAAAACTATGTTTCAGATTTGAATCAGAACGATTCATACTCGCAAACGTTTAAACGTATTTTAATGATAACAAATGTAAGCAGTATTCGAGGGAAGATATACGTAATACATAACGACGCACTGATCATTAGGTTTGTTTCAACTTTCAGATACGAGACTTAGTGATTGTGTGGTTAAAAATTCATAAACTTTATTATTTTTCTAAGTTATGTGATATTTATTTGCTTCAGAACACACAAACTTCCAGACATCATGGCCGATCTTGGCGAAACTTGGACAAAAGCTGTAAAATGAGCTAATAAGTCGATTTAGCGATAATGAATAAAAGTCGGTTGCATAACTTTCTATACCTACATACGTATATGCAGGTTGGAAGGTAATAAGGTTGCATAATTATCCTAACAAAACGTTTAAATTATTTCATTTCTTTTATTAAATAAATCAACATGTTTGCGGATTCCAGTGGCGTTAGATTGTTTTGTGATAAAGAATATAAAACTGAAGTAATATTGATTAGATACGTCATAATTAAATTAACTAATACTAATTAAACGTTGGGAAGGAACGAGGATATTATTTATTTGTAATATAATTTTTCTGTTTTCAGATTGAAAGAATTTCGTGGTTGACTAGGTAATTATTGATTGTTTGAATTGTCAACTCTGTATATATCACAAATTGCTAATACTATTATCGACCACATTTTTAATAGTTTTAAACTAATTAATTACTAATAATTGAACTGGAAAGTATACACTGATAAGTTTTCAACAAAACATTGCAATCGTCATTTGTTTGTCTGCAAAACCCATGTACACGCCTATGATCTTTACTTTAGAACTCAACAACAGGTACGTCTCATTGTTAAAGGATTAGCAGCTATTGATAAATAACTTACGATGTTGCGCTATAGTATGGAAGCGGTATATCCTAAAAGTAGTTTAAGAAACCTATTAAGTACTTAATATAACCCCTTATATGAAAAATAAAAGTAGAAGTGTGAAACCTTACCTTTGACTTTTTTACGTCACAAGCCCCGCCCCTTGGGACACCTCACCTTTCAAATTTTTACACGCCCACGTGGTGTTACACGTCCAAACCGCACTAGGCGTCGTGCATGCTTACTAATGTAAGCGGGTTGCCAAGCCAGCTAACAGGGAGATGGGCGTGGTCGAAATAATAAGTAAAATGAATGATTAATATGCTCAAACACCTTACACTTATACTCAAATAGCTCAATTCGGGAAAATATGTCTCTAGGCGCCACCACAATCGAAACTTTGCTAAAATAATTGTCTTAAGCTGGATGTTAATTAACCCTACTTGATTGTGGAAAGTAGGATCATGCTTACTCGGTAAACTCCTATACGAAGGTTCTAAAACAAACACTCGTCCAAAACAGTTCAACTCAAACTCAAATAAATTTAGCACTACCCAGGTTATTAAAAACTTTTTGAATACACCTCGTATACCAAAACTTCCAAAATAAAATTGATCATTCAAATTCATTCACGTAACCAACAGTTATATTTTCTACTTATTAATGAATAAACTATTCTTCATTCAATATTCGGTAATTAATTTTTAAAATTCTTAACATGAACGATATCTTTTAAATTTACTTTACTTTTGAATCGTATTTGACATTCGTAAACATTTAAGGTTTCAAAACTCAAACTATTTGTTATACTTAATGAAATTTAAATTAACAGCTGATCTGTTAATAGTGCATTGCGCTAATGAAACAAATATGAAAATTTTGCAATCAACCTGACTAATAAAATCCTTCTGGTTGCTCATAAATCTGAAAATTAAAATACGCAAAGCTTGCTTTTAAAATTGCCAAAACTAGATCACCAATTAAGTAAATGTTACAACTGTGTTTAATACCTGGCTAAATAAACAACAGAATAAAAATTTAACGATAAGTATATATTGTCCTGCATAAAATAAAACAAAAACACAAATATCTACATAAATTTACATCAGCGTGGTTGAAAGTTAAACCACCACATACCACTTTTCATTCTTACTACTAAAACAAACCATACAATAAGACTCAAGGGCGATTATCTCTTCCTTTCAAAACTACTTAATAATTTAAACAACTATACGCAAATAAACTAACAAAAGATAATCGGGCTTAAATGAGTTCATAAAATTCCTAAATCTAATTTCTTACTTAAAAATTGTCCATAAATCCTTGGATTTTCTTTCTTCTTTATCTCGTAAATCAACTATTTGTAGTCCATTTGTACCCCTTAAAATTGCCTGAAGCACATTACAAATGCTCAACAAAACTTATTCCTCTGTGCATTCGCGATTAGTTCACTACGCGAGGTTATTACTCCCACAAACATGTAATAACGGTAAACCTTTGGTTGCCTCTTACAAAATAATTCTAGCAACCTTTACACCAATCTAGTCCCTTATATAAATAAACTTTCAATGTCATATAACGTTACTTAAACATTGGCTTAATATACATCGAACACTTCGTTCACTTAACAGGTGGTCTCATAAATACTTTTAGCTGAATCTCGTTACAAGAACACGCGCTGCACTTAACACTTTAACATAACAGCTGTTATCTTTTATAAATCTGCTTACGCACTTATTATTTTCTTGAAAATAAACAAACTAATTTTATCTTCAACTTCAATTTAATTATTGTTTTGTTTATGAATGTCTTTTACGATTCATCCCCGGTTCGGGTTACGCAGTTGTTTAAACAATTACTGCCTCATTAAAATTCACAAACATAACCAACACCATCCCATTCTATCACACTACCTTCGCGTGCGTCTTCCGCCAACCTTCACCACCGGCCACAGCCAAAAACGAAAAAGCTTAACTGCCTTGTCAATCTCTGACTTTCCTATTTATAACTTCAGTCATCCATCTTTAAACATGTCTTCCTTCCGCGTTATATTCTCGAATAGTATTCATTCAAAATTTTATAGTTCCAATAGATGCTTCCCTCTATACAAGCACGCGTGTAATTACAATACATCGCCATATTTGTTCTTACTTACAAATTTTACAATTACTTCATGAAGAAATCATTTTTCGTCACCACATTCATTCAGTAGCCACTCTGGACCATTACGCAACTTTCAACATTTATCTCCAACCTGCGCTCGATCTCGTTCCGCAACATTTGCAAAAATCAGTACCGTCTAAGGTCTCAAATTCCATATACATACACATATTCTCAAAACAATTGCACAACGTTACAAAACTTTCTGAAATTAACACTTAAACATACCCAATCTTTCTCTACATATTTTCTAAAACGTTCTACACTTATTCTTCACATTTTCTGGCAAAGATTACTCATCTTATCTTCAAACATTCCATTCTTTATCAGCAGCAAAACAGTAGCGATACAGTGGAAAGCATTATCGTCCCTTCGACAAATTTCTCTTCACATTTACATTCATCAGAATCTAATTATTCCAACACTAAAGTCTTTCTAATATTCAAATACACGTATCTACATACAGAATTATATTATTCCTAAATTTCCAGTGGCGTATCATACACCCACATGCATTATGCACACACACAAAAATTTTTTTTTTCGTTCAAACTCAGTACACTCGTGCTCAAAACACGTAATGCACGTCATTATAACATCCTACTTACAGGGTGCGTCAACGCAACCTGACAGTGGGGATCGTGTTTTTTTGTCGGCTGTTTTATACTCGCCTATTTGAGGGGCGTATTTAGCCCTTGAGCTTGGGTTTGGTCTTGGACTTGTTCTTGGGGCTAGCGTGATGGCTATTTTTGATAATTATAGACCACCTTGTTTTCCTGACCCTGTGCTCTGATTTGAGGGCTAGCATTCTGATTGGTTAAGCTGGCCTTGGGAATTTTTCAATGACTTAGTTTGGTAGTTTATAGGATGGTCTTCGTCGCTGGTATAAAAATTGTATTCTAATGAAGAAGAATTAATAGATAAGATGACAGGTGTTTTTCATAATAAAAAGATTTTATTTAATTTGATTTAATCTGTTAACATGTATCAAGGTTATTGATTTTTTATCAAGGATATAAAAACCTAGATCTTAAACGAGTATGTTCTATGCAGTTTGAATTTGAAATGTTAATCCAAATTTTTTCAATATCAGAGGTTAACATATTTTATTTTTTGCTATTAATTAATTAACTTCTATCTGAGGTTTAAACATCATTCTGATCTAGATAAATGTTTTTACAATGTGTTTTCGTAATATGGTTTATTATAAAGAGGCATGAATAGTTGTTATTGTTACATTTTATTTTAATTTCCATTGTATGTTGTAACCTTCTACCTATACACGAATTTATAACATGCGATTAAGACGACTTTCACCTTGGATTGCATACAAACTACAGACGACCTCCAATAATTAATAGTCCTATTGAATTGTTGCGCATATATATTAATAGTTAGAACAATATAAATTGTTCACGTTTCATTTTAATCGGGCTATCAATTATTGAAAGATCGACTGTTAAAGTATGTTTTGCATTGAGTGCAAGGTTGTTGTCCTTGTACTATGCATGTACAGGTCATACTTCGAAAATATTTTATTGAGTAGCATGACAAATCCTCTGTAAATACACCAAAGACGAACGAAAAACTGTTGGGGATTCACTTAGAAACAGTAGAAAGAAGTGTCGTGAGAGAGAGCATTTTTTAAAAACACATATGCTGAATTAGAAAGAAAGAAAGCAATGGGGTTATTTATGGTATTACAGGACTCTTGATTAAAACAATTAAAGTACTAAAACCTCTTTCTTTTTATCAGAGTAGAATGGTTGAAAAACAAAACATTATACGGCAACTTGATTATCTCATCATTTATAATTAAGCGTATAGTAAAAACTTATTAATGAATCAAGCATTGGTAAATTATCTGTTATTCTAAAATACAAGAACATTATCGTGTAAAGTGCACACACATCCGAATGGTACTCCTGCAGCGTCATTTTGTTGTAGTGGAACCATCTAGAATTTTTCTCCAGGAAACGTAAATGATATCCTTGCGGTGCTCGTCCAAAGGGGTCAAAATATTCCGCGTTACCATTCTCGTCAGTGTAGATAGTGGTCCTATTCTGATTTGGTTTGTTTGCAGGATCCGTGTTTACAATAATTGTACACGGTCTAGGTGCGTGTCTGGGCAGATGATTAGATGCACATTCAAGTCGGATCACATTCTTGCGGCTAGGAATCAATTTCAAACATCTCAACACTTGTACCGCATACATCTTTGGAACTGGTATGTGTCCAATTTTGCAGTAGTTAGACGTTTTCCAATGCATACATAGGCTCAATGATGTTATGGTTTAAACAGCTATATGCTTTTGCTCCCTTTTTCAATTTTTTAAGCGGCGGGCAGCCAGTCCCGTCCAGGTTTACTATTGGTTTGTTAAGAAACTTTAAAAACTGCTGTTTTTCACTGCCTTTAACGTGAATTTTATTAAAGGGCTGCAGCACTCTTATCGGCTCCTCACAGAAATCGTTGTAGTACCCGACCACCATCTCAGACCGCGATATTTTCTCCACAAAAATCGTATCTGGATTGATATGGATTTTGATATAATATAATTACGAGGTGGTTTTATCAGTATCACTAATAAAGCTCCATGATCTGTAACCACTCCAATCTCTTCTGGGTATGAATTCGTTGTTAATACCTCTAAGCCCTTGTACTTCCAAGTATGAGTCTATCCTCTTTCTCTTGCTAGTGGGTACTGAAGCTGGAGCAATTTCTGTGTGACAGATAAACTGATGTAAAAACATCTACAGCTGAGAGATTTAATAATAAAACATTGAAACAAGAATGTGACGCTACTTTACGATGACAATGAGCGGATGCATTTTCTAGTCATTATTTTCAGGTTGATCAATTTCCAAAACAGTCACTTTGCGTTAAAGACTAATTGATTAGTTGTAGAGTAACTTTCAAGGAATGGTATGCGGTTTCTATCTATTATTTACTGATTGGAAAAATTAGACAGGTGTATGGTCTCGGGGATTTACCTTTTGTCGAGGCCCCACTGGCGGAAAATTTGAATTTGTATTTTAGTCTCTGCAGGTTATGGCTACAAATATGAATTTGTATTGTAATTAGGGGTATAATGCTAACTTGTAATGCAGATGTAGGGCTTAGCAACTTACTCTCAGGCCCACGCCCCTCGACCAAAAATTTGAATTTGTTTGCGGTGCCATCTATGAGGGGAAATTTGAACTTGTATTATAATAAGGGGGCCTAATGCTAACTTATAAGGCAGACATAGGGCTTCGCAACTTGTTTTCGAGTCCAAACTGATTTAACTTAATCATAAAAATTCAGCTCTTAATTCAAAAAATAGCAGTATGATTTAACTTACAAAACTTGCAGAAGAAAGCCTATCTCACACTTATTGCAGTTACTCATCTAACCGCCCTTTCGGATTAACTGCAGCATCGTTAGTGCAGGTTCAAACACCGTTAGTAAAAACAAGTTTATTAATAAAAATTGAAGGAAAGCTTAGCATTTGAAAATATATTATTATTATAAACAACAATACATCAATTATTTAATCACATTCTTTATCGGTCTTCTTTTTCTTCTTCTTCTTGAACAGTGATTCGTGGCTATCATCATCATGGTTTTGAGACTCGTCCTTCTCCTCTACCTCATCGCTTTTCTTCCTCTTCTGTGAATCATCACCATCACCTTGGATGTGAGATACATTCAGCTCATCCACGTCATCGTTACCATCATCATCTTGAACGGTTATGTTGTAATATTTTATTAACAAGTCAGTAAATTCTCTAATGTCCGCTGATGTTGGTTCATAAACAGGAGAATACATTATAATAATGCTCACTCGATGACGGTTACACTTTAAAGAGCGAAACGCGCGAGAAACGAGAATGCTTCTGGCCTTGGGTCTTGTGTATGGGCGCACTCGTAAATGTTCGGATAGAATCGGTTATCTTCGGGGAAGTTTGGAGTAGGGGTCGCCGAAACAGCCTTCGCAGCCGTCTTAAGAGAAAATATCTCAGCCAAAAACGGTGTTTAGATTTATAAGCATGCCCCTAGGGAAGATATTAGAGAGTGGTTAGGTCAATACTCGCGCGCGAGTATTGACGCATATTTGGACGTACAAGGGTTTAAAGGTGTAAATAAAGAACTCTTAACGAAAGAAAGAAAACGGGGCTTATGACTTAAAAAAATGAAAGGTAAGATGTCCCTCTTCTACTAATAAATGAACTGTTTTAATTTACTCTTTCGCTTCGTTTCTGGACAGACTTTAGTTGACAAGGTCTTTCAATAATTTTTTACTAGTTGGAACCACGGTTAACATATAAAAAAATTGAAATGTCGTGTGACACTCTTTATTATCCTTCCACTGTTTCTGGACCGGGACACATACTTGATGAAGGTTTACGATTTGCCATGTATGTGTTGCTAACGAAACGAAAATTACAATATAAGAGGCTCAAAATAGAAAGACTAAATCTTTCTATTAGTTATATAAAAATATGATGTTAATCGGGTTTTGGATAATTCATGTAAAAGTTTATATACTGATAGAAACAAATCCGAATAAATCTATAAAAATTAAATTCAGTCAAAAATTAAGAATACTTAATTATGCCCCGTATTCTCCCATATTTCTAAAGTTAATAACATGTAATTACTTTTAACTATGATCGTGCTTAATTGGGATAACCATATGGTCAGATTTCAAATTGCATGGTAACCACCTTAAGGATTTAATAACACCCTTTTTATGTGTTCACTTCTGAATAGTATTAGCAATTTAGGTGTAAATAGGTTTGTCGCTGCATGCAAAAGAAAACTAGAACAGATGTTTTAATTTCAGTTTACATGTAAAAATAACGAAGCAGGCGCTGAAACAAAAACGAATAATACCTGTCAACTATTATGGCTGTCACGATTTGCAAGTTGTATATTGTGCTTTGTGAAAAGAGTTTCTAATTATTTTTTAGTGATTTAAAGTTGTAAAAGAGTTCTTGCTTTTAATACAGAGTAAAGTAAAACAATAAATGACAGATCAATTAATTTGTTCAAAGAGATACAGGTATGGTATTGTTATATGGTCATAAAATGGCAGATCTCAGTCAAGACGATTTAAATTTGTCTGATGTAATATGCGGTGTTTGTTACAATAAAACTGTTACAAAAAGAGTTAGATGTGCAGTATGTGATAAGTATTATCATTTAAGTTATGCAGGCAAGTTAGCTAAATGAGGTATAACTAAAGACAAAAGTGTATTTGTTTGTTGTAAAATAAATGACAGTGTGCATACTGATAGTGTCGGATGTTTTAAACACTGAAAATATTCTTCTCAATGAACCCAGTGGTGCAGATTCTGAAGTGAAACTACTGAAAATAATTTTACAAAGTAAACTTATTGATAAATGAACTTTACAATAGCATTGCTTGGTTAGAAGATAAATTAGATTTTAATAATATGCAAATTTTAACTAAACTTCCGCATACCGATACTTCTGTAAATGATAAAAAGTGTCAATCTTTTAGAAATAATGATTACCTATATTCATGTTAACAGTGACGTAGATAGACGTAACTCTTTATCACTTAATATAATAGAAGCAGTCTCACCTGATAACACGGCACCACATAATAGAGCGGATAACGGTGACAATAAAATTAATAAAGCTGGTAATAAACCTGAACTAACATGGTCTACGGTAGTGAAAAGGAAAAATAATAAGTTAAACAAGAATCCTCCTATTAATGGTAATGGAAACGCACTTTCAACTACTTTAACCCTTTAAGACCTAATATTTTTAATTTAAAAAAAAATTGTGTTGTTGATGGTAAATAACTAAGTTAAAAAAAATAAATTAGTGTTCATATATATGTATGTACATATGGTCCAAACACAAACTCAACTAAAAAATAGTCAATATTTATATTTATTATGAAAAGCCGTAAAACAGTTTCTGGCTTTTAGTAGATATAAATGAGCATTACACTTTGAGCAAAACACGTAACTTACAACCTACATTTTTGCATCTTGTAGCTTCTTTGTTCGAGTCAAACATGGGGAAATGACCAACATGATCCGTCTGAATTTCTTGTCTGGTTTCTCCCCGTCTTCTAAACAATGAAGGAGACGAAGAAGACGGCCTTCCTCGTTTTAAGTTATTCACTGAGTTACCCATATGTATAAGACTTTCAGCAACTCTAGTTTTAAAGTACAGATACTTCATTTGTATTTTTTTAGGTACATTGCACTTGTCACAGTCTTTGCGATATTCCCTTTTCCAACGGAGTCGCTATCTCCCTGGCCAACATAATTAGAGGCCAGTGTGGCAGTTTTATTGTCTAACCATTTTACCAATACTATATCTTGTTCGGAATTAACAACTACGTCTACTGATCTAATTTCTTCATTTCTTATCTGGAAGTAGAAGAGTTTGAAAAATCTATTTATCCTAATTGTACCAGCAGCATTTATTTTTTTGCTTGCTAATTTCTTGAATAAATCACTAGACGAGAAATAATTGTCAAAATAAAGTTTATGCCTTCATTGGTACCAATTCTTTCAGCTAGTTGAATAACTACACTGACCCCTTGTCCGTATTCAATTTCCTTATCTGGATTTATTTCAGTGATCTGACCTTGATAAAACATGAAGTCGTATGCTTTTTCAACAGAGCACATGTACTTCTATCCCCCAAAGGCATACCTTTCCCTTTGTATATTGTTTGATAGCTTCAAGTTGAAACTGTAAACATATATTTCTCACTACTTCTGTAATAGGACGAACCTTATACAGTTTATCAGCGCAATCTCTTGGTCGTTTTAAATTGTTTACTAAATGCAAAGATGACTTAAACTGGAAAAATCTGTCTCTATTTACGAATATTTGAATACCCAGATTTCATTCCCAACACATCTTTATTTTAGGAAATTTATTTAACGTTCCAATGGTTATAAGTAGTGCAAACAATATTTTCATTTCTCGTGAACTTGTCGATCTGAATATCCTTCCTTGTTGGGTTCCAATTAAATGATGGAGATTTTATCGATTTTTTGTTCCATCTCTCTTGATTTTTTTGCCTTTTTTAGTTTCAGTCTTTTCTTTTTTTTCCGTAGAGTTCTAGATTTTTTCAAAAGTTCGTTATCTACACTATTTTCTTCATTTTTGAATGTGAATCTGGGACATATTCATTCGATATATCTCCATCATCTGATAACTGTTCGCTTTGCATTGTATCTTTCTCAGCAACTTCATTTTCACAATCAGTAGTATCTTCATCTGGCACATATTCATGCGTTATGTCTTCATCATCTGATGACTGTACACTTTGGGATGCATCTTGTTCTTCAACTCCATTTTCATAACCTTGACCTTCTTCCATTTGGGTTTCTCTTCTGTTCAAGCCATCAGCTCCTGTTCGTTTCACAAGTCTGCTATCGTAACAATCTAAAACTCTATCATAGTCTACCCTACACCAGATAAATCACCATCTTGTATAATATCGATTAATTCTTTGATATGCTCTGGTTTCCCCAAATTATATACTTTTCCTCTACTCATGTTTTAGAGTGTTCTGAAATAAAAAAAGTGTTGATATAAACATGCAAATATAGGAAAAGAAAAATCACGTCAGACCATTTGTCCACGCAGATGTACAAAGAAAAATTATTTCAGACCATTTGTACATACGCATGTACATGTATATTTACGGCATTTACATTAAAAAATTTAGTTGTGTATGAATATTTTATAATTTAGGTTAATTACTTACCTATCAACAATACTACATAAAATTATAGCGAAATTTTAACATTAAACTTAGATTATAAACACTGCAATTGGTCGTAACAATTTTAGGGTTACAACTAAAATTAAAATGGTGGTTAGATTTATTTCTCGTGGAAAGCTCGTAGCGCTATATTTTTTATGTTAGCTAAAATACATGTAAGAGTGACTTTCTACAATTTGTACAGATAGGGTGCATATCTTGTATTTAAAAATAGAAATAAAAGCTATGCAAAATTGTACATATACATGTACACTGGGTCTCAAACAGTTAAAAGCTGCACCGAAAAAAGCGTACCTGTATGTATTGCGATTAGATGCTCATACTAGAGAAACGATATTGTTGAATGTTTAAAGGGTAAATTTCTCGAAGTTGAATCAAAAATTTTCCGAACATTTTGCGTCATTTAAAATTACAGTTGATTTGTATAACTTATAAATTATGAATGCTAACATTTGGCCAAGTGGCGCATACATGAATCAGTTTTTTCACCCGCGTGTTCATAATAAGCTAAACCTTTTACTCGATCTACTTGATCACTGTAACCATGCTAATTTGATATGCATAACTGAAAGTTAACTACGCTACGAAGAAATTTTTTCCTTTGAATTACCGGGATACGCAGTTGGTGCTAGCTTCTGTCGAATATCAATACGATATGGAGGCATACTGGTACTTCTTAAAGAACATCTGAAGTTTAGCGCTGTAGAGCTTCGATGTAAAAAATTTGTTTTTCTCTCATGGTCTAAGTCAAATGTTTCACACGGATTCAAAGGTGAATCCACATCACTTATTGACAACATCTTTGGCAATATTAATTTAGAAGATGTTATTGACAATGAAACAGTTACTAACTTTGTTTCTGACCATAACGAGTAGCTACTAACTTTTGTAATCCCCAATTATACTGGGTTCACTGCTAACGTAATTGAAACTACATTGAGTAGGCCTCAATGGTTGCATGTCCTTTCATTATGCTCTTGAAAATGCTGACTTTACATATATTTTAGACAAGGAAATGCGATGGTAAAGCTGTTTTGTTCAACGCGCAATTAAAGGAAATGCGTAAACAGCTCAAAAAACTACATGAACTTTACACTTTCGTAGGTAATTCTGAATTTAGGTTTACGTATAATCAATTTCGATCTCAGTATCGATCTGCTCTAAAACATGCGAAAATAATTGTTAACGATACAATTATACCGAACAGTAAAAATAAATCTAAAATGGCATGGAACATCATAAACGTCAATTCTAAAGAAAAAACAAATGTAGTAACAGATAGATTTACGCCTGATCAATAGAAGTCACACTTTGTTAATAGCCCTAAAGATATTGTATGTACATCAAATTAATGGTGTAAAATCTATTCCATTATATTTATTTAATCTACATGTGCTGTCTAAATCTAAATTTAGTTTGGGTGACGTAACTTTCAACGATGCCCTACAATCTTTGTCCTCTGGCAGGTCTAATGATTTTTATCCCTTTAATTTATACTTATTAAAGAGAAATATTAGTAACTTGGTTCGCCCATTAACATCGTTAATAAATGAATGTTTTAATACTGGTTTGTTTCCTGACTCTTCGAAAATTGTTTTAGTAACCCAATTGCATAAGGAGATTCTATGCCAAATTATCGACCAATTTCAATTCTCCCGACTCTCTCCAAGGTCATAGAACGTATCATTGAAACCCGCCTTAGAATGATCTTTTCTTTAAGAACCAATTTTGTTTTAGAACAAATAAGGGGACTGGTGAATCTCTTATAACGTTTATAGGTAACACTATTACCTGCTTTGAAGAAGGTGAATTTTCTGTTTCAGCCTTCTGTGATATTAGCAAGGCATTTGACTTCTATTGAATATTTTGCATTATGTCCTTCGTTTCGTTAACAGGCCATGCACAATGACTTTACCATTTGTACAAGGTCTTCGCGCAGCTGCAAATTCATAGAAACTATATTGATATCAACTGTTTTTCAGATGAAGAATTTAAAAGCTTCACAACAGTTTCTCGGCAACAATCTCAATATTTTATTATCAAAATTAGAAAAGTATGGGCTGGATAATACAAGTCTCAATATCATTCAATCATACCTAAGTAATAGAACCCAGGCAGTTAGAATTGGTACCTCTAAATTTGTATATCTAGAACGTGGGGTGCCTCAAGGATGTAACTTGGGACCCTTACTGTTTTTAGTTTATATTAATGATCTGCCTCATTACTAAAGTAATAGATTACAATTCTGCATCAATCTTGTTCGCCGACGACACGACACTCACTGTCTCCCACGTTGAAGTAAATGATGCTATTAATTTGTGTAATGAACTGTAGAATATCGCGTTGATATTTTCGTAATCTGTGTACATTACGTTGGTGAACATGGAATGCTATTGAATATTTTGCATTATGCCCTTCGTTTCTTTAACAGGCCATGCACAATGACTTTACCATTTCTGCAAGGTCTTCGAGCAGCTGCAAATTCATAGAAACTATAGTGATATCAACAGTTTTTCAGATGAAGAATTTAAAAGCTTCACAACAGTTTCTCGGCAACAATCTCAAGAGCTATATGAATTTTCTAATCTTGTCCAACATTGTGGTAATCTAAGACATATTAAAGAAAAATATCTATTTCCATTTCTTACCAAATTACGTCATGTTATATCGGATTACTTATTAAAAATTATATTTGAATATGCCGCCCGGTAAACAACAAGTAGAATTACTTCCAACGTACGTAGAAGGTTTGTGCCAAATAATATTGGACTAAACGCCTTTACAAGACCAGATTATATTACAAATCATGTTACCATTCGTCAATGAATTATATAATTCAGAACCTCTCAACCCTAGGGCTATTGTTTTTATTGGCTGTACTTAATAAAACTGAAAACAGTCATAATTTTAAAGTTTTAGGATAGTCTTATTGCTATCATAAACATGAACATTTAGTAAAACCGGCGGTAATCGTTGCTCCAGATGGATATATTTTATCGGTAACTGGACCTTATTTTTTTGATAGCCGGCACAATGATGCTACCATTTTGACGCGTGAATTACAACAAGATATCAATAGAATTAGACGTTAGTTTACAGAAAGTGATATTGTTATTTTAGATAGAGGCTATCGAGACTCGATTCCTATTTTGGAAGAAGTTGGAGTTCGCTACTTTATGCCACCCCTCCTTGGCTGGGGTCAACGTAAGTTGTCTACTTTCGATGCAAATAAAGCTAAACCTGTCACCAACACAAGCTGAGTTGTGGAAGCTAGAAACGGTTAGTTAAAATCGATTTTTAAATTCCTTAAAAACAATATATCGGTTCACCACGGAGTACACTCAGATTATGTTTATAGAATTTCTGGTCCCCTTATTAATAGATTCCATCCCTTGATTGATGTAACTGAAACCGTAGAAGTAGCCAGGCAAACGTTAAATCAATTACATGAGGCCAATTTTGTTAAAAATAGAGTTGAGGCAGAAAATTATGTTGATGAGTTTCCCCACTTTAGTGTTGACTATTTGATACGCTGATCAAGGATTTACCATGTGTACTTATCGGGAGCCTACATTGACGATACATTTCAAAGAGAGGGAATAAATGTTTTTGAATTCGACGGATTACTGGAGGAACAAAATTTTTTGAGATTTTGAGTTTATTCTAGGTTGAGAAGCGATACAAAACACATGTTATGGATAATATACAACAATGGTGAAAACATTGAAAATCGACCAATTCTTGGACATTACTGTACATGAAAATTGTGAGCTGGAACATTAGGTACATTAGCGCACACGTAGCAAGTCTTTTGTGGTATTTACGACATGCAAGACGTGAGGAAAGTATTCAGTATCCATACCGCATTAAAAAAAAACGCGCCAAAACCTGCACCTCTACGATGGTATGGAAACGAGTTTCATTCGTTTTAATTTCCAACACTACTCACCACAAAGTAAATACACCCGTACGTACTTATTAACCCCTTAACTGATTTGACCGAGGGAACTCGGGGATGTAATGCTTAAACAAAAATGATTATCCCAAGTTATCTCGTGTTACCATTTATAGCTTGGAAGATGAACGCGTAATGTGTCGTTTGATTTATTTTAGTATCTACGATATTCCCGAATATACTCGTAGCATGTTGTGCGTCATTCTTGAGTGGTGGGAATTGGGAGGCTGAGGAGGGGTTCTCTGGTAGTGGCCATAGATACCAGTCAGTATAGTGTGTTACTTATTACGTCCGTATCATTTAGGTATTATTCAGAAGTGTATCGTGACTTTGTTGTGCTCTCATTGTCGACAATTATAGTGTTACTCTAACGGTCTTTGTCATCAATACGTAACACTGCCTGCAAAGCTTATAGCGTATGCAGGATATAATATTTACGAACTTCAACGCGTTTATTACGCTTTTTACAATGAACGGGGGTACGTAACGTTTTTTTTGTTTATTGTTATAATTACAACCCGTATTATACCTTTATTGTAGAATCTATCAGCGAAACAGAGAGTTTGCGACTGGATGAATCTAGAAGTTCTTTGGACCAGGATTGGGTCTCCGACGAAAGCGAGACTGATGACTCAGATACAGGTGGATTGCTAACACAAGTTCGGCAATGGTGTCCAAAAATGTGAATACTCCAGGTACAAATTATAAATTTCTTTCTCACCTTTTGAATAATTTATTTCCCGTTATTTAATCGGGTTTAGCTCCACCTAGATTTCATTTCACAGGATAATCCAAAGTTCATTATCAAATTGAAAACAAAAACGATGAACTTTAATTCTTCAACTTATTCTTTGACGATGCATTACTTGATATGATTGTACGAGAGACCAATTTATATGCACAACAAAAAGATCAGCGCCCTTGAAAAAGAATTATAAAGAGAAATGCATGGGAACCTACTACCTACAATGGATGAATATTGGTCAACAAAGGTAATGATAGGGACGCCATTTTTTGCAAAATCCATGACCTATACACGATATTGTCAACTGAAGGAGTACTTCCACTCTTCGAATAATGATGCATTCGATCGCGAGTCGCACCCATGTCCAAAATTGAATAAAATATAGGACATTTTTCAATACCTGAATGAGAAAAATAGCTCGTTGTACAAAATGGAGCGCGATGTCACGATTGACGAAAATTTGCTGCTTTATAAAGGACGTTTGGGTTGGAAACAATATATTCGTGCAGTTATTCAGAAACATGAAAGAGTTCGGCAAAGAAAAACTCTTACGACCTTAGTTTCAAATTTAGACCCTGTTATCCGTTTTAGTTTACCGTTTTTTAAATCAGTTACGAACTCGATACAGAAGTGCTGTAAAAGAAACAATATTAGTGTCGTTTTTAAAAATGAAAATACTTTGCAATTTTTGTTAGGAAACCCTAAAGACATCATTCCAGATTTACAAAATTCAGGTATATATAAAATTTCATGTCAAGATGGTTGTGATTGTACATATTTTGGAAGAACGTCTAGAAATTTACAAACACGATTTAAAGAACATTTCCGGGCTTTCAGAAACAATGAACCTTCAAAATCTAGCGTGGCTGAACATCTACTGAATTATGGCCATTACATAGACATTAATAAAATGAAATTATTAAAAAAAGTATCAAACCCATGCCATCTAGACATTTTTGAGGCGATTTATATTACCAAATCTGATAAAACCAAATTGATGAACTCAGATTCCGGCAATACTACAACCATATTATTAGATTTAGTTTAGTCCTTTATTGTTTATGTTTAATTTTTACATACTGTTACCGTTACCTACCCTACCACCCTCTGTTATTTATAATCATAATATCTGTTTATTTGATAGATTTCAAATATTTAGTTTTTTTTAAATCGGTTATAAAAAGCACTTGAAAATGAATGCTTAGCATTTGAAACTAGTAGTGCAATAATAAATAAATATTTTCTGGAATTAGGTGAAATATCCGATTAATTAATTTATTAAAAGTATATTAGAATTTCAGAAGTTGCTCAATTTTTCCTTTTTATATTGAAATGGCTACCACGTCAGCAGAGCAAAACCGTTTTTTCAAACTCAAAACAAAGATCCAGATGTTACTACTTGATATCAACTTTTTAAAGAAGTGTAAAAAGTACGGTATTATACCAAATTTTATAAACATATGGACAAAAATTAGAAATAATCGCACATATGATGTAATTAAAGAATCTAAAAAAATATGGCTAAAGAAAGAAATCTCTTATCACTACTTTCTTCTTAGTAAAACTGAACTTCAAACATATAATTTACACTTAAAGTTGCATCGTTTATATGCAATGAATAAAATTCCCTCAGAAGATTTGTTTAACCTTTTTAGACATATAAACGAAGTAATTGGTACAAAAATTATCAAAAAGAAAAATATTTTGAATACAAAATTTAAAAAATTATTATCAGAGCAAAAATATGGTGAATTTGTAGAACATTCACGTATTAGACCTAGGCCAATTGACAACTTTGTAATAAATCAGTCTTCGTGTACTTTTGATAAAGATGAGTTGGATTTACTTAACAATGGTTTAAAATTTTCTATTTCTCCATTAAAAACGCCTGTTAACTCGTTGGTTGCACATGTACATTCTGCAACTGAAATGATGAAGTCATTAGGTGACCATGCTGCTAATAGAAAAATTACACAAACTGCATATGAGACTATAAGTACATCTAAAAAGTTATACCGTGCACCAAAAACCTTAAAAAATATATATGATACCATTAAGAAAATTAAAAACAAAAATGTATATGTAATAAAAGCAGATAAAAGCAACAACGTGGTAATTTTGGACAAACTAGAATACGATCAGAGAGTCAATAAGCTAATTGAAGACGGTCCTTATCAAATTTTAACAAAAAATCCTTTACCTTCAATGCTCTATAAAGTAGAAGTTGTTTTAAAAAAGTATAAAACCATTTTGACAACTGAACTTCGTAAAAAACTTAAACACAGCAATCCACAAGTTCCAAGATTACATTGCTTAGCTAAAACCCACAAACCAGGTGTTAAAATGAGACCAATTGCTTCTAATATTAATGCACCAACCGAAAAAATTTCTAAATGGCTAGTTAGAGAATTTTCTATGTTAACTCCACCTAATGGTCTATCAGTTAGAAATTGTATAGAATTTACGAAGCGCGTTTCTGATATTTCTTTGAAACGCAATGAAAAGATGGTATCCTTTGATATAGTTTCTCTTTTTCCTAGTGTTCCTATAGAATATACCATGTCATTACTAAGAAAGTGGTTGGTTTCAAATGATGTAGAACCTAATAAAATTAAGATGTACATAGAACTCACTGATATATGTATGAAACAAAATATTTTTAGTTTTAGAAATAATTTTTACGTCCAACATGAAGGCACAGCTATGGGTAATGCTCTCTCCCCATTTATATCGGAGTTGTTTCTTTGTTATTTTGAAATACATCTAAAAGAAACTCAACTGACTTTTCCACGAATTTGGGTGAGATATGTAGATGATATTTTTGCTATAGTTAATCAACGCTACATCATAAGAACTTTGGAAATGTTAAACTCACAATTTCCATCTATAAGATTTACATATGAAGTAGAAATCGAAAACCATCTTCCTTTCTTGGACGTAATGGTAGAAAGAATAGATAACAAATTAATTTTCGATATTTATAGAAAATCTACCTTTACAGGTAGATATATAACTTCAAATTCATACCACTGCTATCAGCATAAAATGGCCGCGTTCCATTCTATGACACATCGCTTAGTTTCTTTACCTTTAAATCAAGAAAACTATAAAAAAGAATATAACTACATTCTGAAGTTAGGTGAAATTAATGGATATTCTAAAAAAACTATTCGTGCAGTTATTCAGAAACATGAAAGAGTTCGGCAAAGAAAAACTCTTACGACCTTAGTTTCAAATTTAGACCCTGTTATCCGTTTTAGTTTACCGTTTTTTAAATCAGTTACGAACTCGATACAGAAGTGCTGTAAAAGAAACAATATTAGTGTCGTTTTAAAAATGAAAATACTTTGCAATTTTTGTTAGGAAACCCTAAAGACATCATTCCAGATTTACAAAATTCAGGTATATATAAAATTTCATGTCAAGATGGTTGTGATTGTACATATTTTGGAAGAACGTCTAGAAATTTACAAACACGATTTAAAGAACATTTCCGGGCTTTCAGAAACAATGAACCTTCAAAATCTAGCGTGGCTGAACATCTACTGAATTATGGCCATTACATAGACATTAATAAAATGAAATTATTAAAAAAAGTATCAAACCCATGCCATCTAGACATTTTTGAGGCGATTTATATTACCAAATCTGATAAAACCAAATTGATGAACTCAGATTCCGGCAATACTACAACCATATTATTAGATTTAGTTTAGTCCTTTATTGTTTATGTTTAATTTTTACATACTGTTACCGTTACCTACCCTACCACCCTCTGTTATTTATAATCATAATATCTGTTTATTTGATAGATTTCAAATATTTAGTTTTTTAAATCGGTTATAAAAAGCACTTGAAAATGAATGCTTAGCATTTGAAACTAGTAGTGCAATAATAAATAAATATTTTCTGGAATTAGGTGAAATATCCGATTAATTAATTTATTAAAAGTATATTAGAATTTCAGAAGTTGCTCAATTTTTCCTTTTTATATTAATATATTCCAAGCAAATGAGCAAGATTTGGAATAAAAAGCTATCTGCTCTGTGAATATTCTAGCGGATATATTTGGAAATCTATAATATATACAGGAAAGTACACGAAGGTTAATGAAAAATACAACAATTTAGGAATATCGGGAAAAGGACATTGTTTGACCACCGATAATTGCTACATTTCAAAGTCGTTCAACAGGCGATCTTCTTTCATATGTGATTCAAGTTTGGAACAATACAGTAGAGCAGTCCGGTGAAACAGTTGTAGTCGCTTTAGATATCTCAAACGCATTTGACCAAGTTTGGCATAAGTGTTTACTTGCCAAACTCACCTCGTTTGGGTTAAATGATACGCTCATCAACTGGGTTTCTAGTTTCCTTGATAAAAGACGAATACGTGTCGTAGTTGATGGCTTTTTTTCAAAAGAAGTTAGCATTAACGCGGGCGTACCACAGGGATCCGTTATAGCGCCTACACTTTTTCTGCTGTACATAAACGACCTTATTTCTTCAACAACTAACCCCATCCATTGCTTTGCTGACGATAGCACTCTTCACTGTAGTTCATCTCAGTCTACTCATAGTGATAATCCACCTTGTATGTCAAATCAAGAAATTAAAGCTGAAATGGCAAATTCAATCAACAAAGACATTCAACGTATTCTCGAATGGGGAAGCAATAATCTAGTTAAATTTAATGCTAACAAAACTCAGTGTTGCCTTATGTCCGCCAAAAAAGATCGATCATTTCCTGTAAGTATGAATGGCTCAGTTCTTAAGTTTTCAGACTCTATTACTCTGTTGGGTATGACTGTATCTTCAAATCTCTCATGGGTTGACCATCTTCTGTCAGCTACCAAAACAGCTGCTCGTAAAATAGGCTTTTTGTACAGATCTAAGCAGTACTTTACCTCTCGACAACTCCTTCTGCTGTATAAGGCCCAAATTCGGCCTCATCTGGAATATAATTCTCACCTTTGGGTTAGTGCTCCCCAATACGCTCTCGATATCGTTGATTGTATTCAAAAGTGAGCGATTAGGCTTATAAATGACCCGTCCTTAACTTCTCACATACAGTCCCTTGAGCATAGAAGGATGGTTTCAGTTCTTTCTTTGTATTATCGTTATTACAACGGCTATTGTGCTGGTGAATTACATTCTTTGATACCATCTCCGGCTATCTTTGCGAGAAACACTCGGTTCGCTCATTCACATCATCAGTATGCAGTACAAATCTCCACTTGTCGTACCAAACGGGCGCAATCCACATTTTTCTACACGGCTTCTAAACTCTGGAATGATCTCCCTAGTTCCTGTTTTCCTCTCACTTATGATATGAGAAAATTTAAGGTAGCTGTTCATACGCATCTATTGGCAATTCATTATCCCTCTATCCATCCTGCTAAGTGTTCCTGAGTGCTTTAGCATGATAGGCCTTATTTAGCCTCTTCAGGTCCACAATCATAAAAAAAAAAAAAAACATTTCACCTGAACTTTCCGATTTGTTAATTGTTTCGAGAACAGATACATATGGAACTATGAGAAGTAATAGAAAACATTTACCATCAAAAAAGGAGCTGAAGAAAGGCGACGTTATTGCTTTCCAAAGAGTTAAATGCAAAATTGTATTATTACTAGATTTATCTCAATTATCATTATTTTATGTTCTTTATAAAGGTAAAGTTGAATTTATAAAATGGAAGGATAAGAGGGCGGTGAGTGTTCTGTCAACAGTCCACAATGTTGAGCTAGTTACAAAAGGAAAGAGAGGAAAGACATGAAAAAGACCAAAGGTTGTTGACGACTACAATCACACTATGAGTGGAGTGGATAGATTCGACCAACACTGCCGATTATTCACTCACCAGGAAACGCGGAAAACAATATTATAAAAAAATATTTTTTCATTTGATGGAGCAAGCGTTATGGAATTCATATGTACTATATAAAAAAGAGCGAGATTTTGAAACTAATCCTCAATTCCGCTTGAATCTTATAACAAAAATTACACAAACATATAGGCAAAACAAACATCACTCTAACCAAAGGCCGGCTGTTATCTGAACCAAATCCTTTACGATTGAGTGCTCGTCACATTCCAGAACATGTTCCACAAACTGGCAATAAAGCAAACCCAACAAGAGTTTGCAAAGTTTGTAGAATATGATGGAGAGTTCTGGCGCAGGTGTAGTCCCGCTCATAAAGAGTACAGCGACTAGCTACGAGCGGTATGGGACAACCTCAGAGTGTTGGGCTTTAATCTCACTATCTGGTCGATGGTTTGAGTGCAGGGTATTCTAGAAAGGAAGAGGCTGGGAGGAATACTCAATTTCCCAGTAACCTCAACACAAAGAAAACTTTGTTTCGCCCTGAAGGCTAATGTCGGAATTATAGAGATGAAGTTCCCCCAAATCGAATCTATACAAATACTCTTTTACCCAGAACAAGAGACACTTAAATTTAATACAGCATCCTGGATGTCATATATAAGTAATATGTAATTAAGCAAGCAAGCAATAAACATAAAATTTGGTAACCTATTGTCAGTTTCCAGTTATAAGTAACAAGTGGTTCACATAAAGGTAAACAAGCAAGCGTTGGTTCTCCAAAGAACAGCAATTAACAAAAAAAACAATGTTAAATTTTTCAATTCACTACACATATGTAACATACGTGGGTCTTTGCACTGACCTTAAGCAGTAAAAGTTAGAACAACTAGCGAAAGCTTGCGAAATTTCAAATAAGCTCATGAACGTATATTACCTGTACATTACAAATATTAAGCTGAAAAACTGAAGGTTAGTTAAATTATATGAAGAAAGCCAAGTGGGAAGCACATTACAACAATATTTAGCACTAAAATGGTTACAATTGCCACTTCGCAAGGGAGATCAAATACTTTAAAATTTTACATTACAAAATTAAGGTTTTCGAAAACGTTAAACATCCAATTGTGATGGAGGTATATATATATATATATATATATATATATATATATATATATATATAAACAAGCAATAAAAAACTAAAAAACAACTAAAAAATTATTAGGGATGCAGCCTATATTAATGGGTGACAAATTAAACTCTTTTCACTTTATTTTGAGAGCTTTCGAAATTTATTAATTTCTTCATCAGTCAATCTAAAAGATATGTTACAAGTCACAAAATTACTAAATACAAAATTACTAAAATTACTTACAATGATTTGAGATTATTATAGAAAATTAAACATCTATATAAAGAAAATAGAAACTGTTAAATTAAGTACTAATAATATATAATTATTTTAGCTTGGTCAATAAATTAATAAATTTATTATTAAGCAGTTTGATTATATTGTCAAATTTTGAAAGTTGATAATAAACAATATTCAAAGATATCTTTTAATTTAGTTTATTAAATTTATATTTTTGAAATTTGTAATCAAGATGTAAGATGTTAGAATAAATGACATTTAAATTTTTAATATCAGACCTAGAATTAATTCATTGCTAAAGGTTCACTACGTATATGCGTCATCTCAAGAAAAAGTCTTTTAAAAGAGTTAGTTTCAATTTCCAAAACTTTTGTGTTGTCATCATCAGGGTGGTGTCCCTTATTAAGGACGTGATTTGCTAAAGCACATGTATTTTTATTATTACGAATATCACATTTGTGTGAAATAATTCTAGCTTTAAGAGGTCTTGAAGTAGTACCTATATATTTCTCATCACAATTAATACATCCAATACTATAAACAACATTAGTTTTATCCTGTAATTTAGTTTTATCTTTAACTGAAGTAAATAAGTTACCAACTTTTTTTAATGCTCTAGTTGATATTTTAATAGTATCATCTTGTTTTAGGATGTTAATGATTTTGGGCGTTAATTCTTGTATGTATGGAATTGATCTGTATTTAAAAAGGATACTACGGTCATTGTCTATATTGTTATTATTTAAAGTAGTTTGTAATTGTGGTTTTTTGTTGTCAATAGGTGTTGAATAAATTAATTTTTTAGTCAAACCAATAGGGTAAGAATTATCTATAAATATGTTATAAAGTTTTTTTAAGTTATTTAGTGTTGGGTGACTTATATTGTATATTCTATTTTTTAACATAAGTAAAATATTAATTTTCATTTTTACAGTGTGTTCTGATAAGTAGTTAATATATCTGCCAGAATTAGTTGGTTTTGAATACCAATCAAGAATAATACGATTATCATTAGTTTTCATTAGTTTAGTGTCTAAAAAAGGTACACTATTATCTAATTCTTCTTCAATTGTAAATTGAATGTAATTATTATAATTATTGAAAGTATTTAATATCTCTGTTATACAATTACTAGGAACTGAACAGATTATATCATCAACATATTTTTTGATAAAAGGAAGTTTAAATGAAAGTTTAGGAATGCAATTGTTTAATAAGTCATCCATCACAAACTGTGCTAAAATTGGTGACATCTTACTACCCATAGGTGTGCCAAAAATTTGTTTATAATACTTATTATAAAAAAATAAGACCCAACATCTACTATACAACAAAATAGTAACAAATTAATTTCGAAATTAAACAGAGAAGGTATAATCACTGAAGGGTTAGCAAAAAACTTAACTTTTTATAATGGAGTAGCTCCAAAATTCTATGTTTTACCAAAAATTCATAAACCAGAACTTTGTGTTAGACCTATTGTTTCTTCAATTGATGTACCTAATATTAAATTAACTAAATTTATTACAGATACTTTAACATTAGCTTATAATAAAGATAATATCTACTATATATCTGATAGTTTCCAATTTTCACAATTTATTAATAATTTTCAACTTCCAAGTAATTATGTATTAATTAGTTTAGATGCTGTTTCACTTTTTAGTAACATCCCTTTAGAATTAGTTATTCAAAGTATAAATACTCATTGGAATAACATTTCAAGTCACTGTACTCTTACAAAAGATATTTTTATTGACGTTGTTAAATTCGTTTTTAATACTACATATTTCACTTTTAACAATCAATATTATAAACAAATTTTTGGCACACCTATGGGTAGTAAGATGTCACCAATTTTAGCACAGTTTGTGATGGATGACTTATTAAACAATTGCATTCCTAAACTTTCATTTAAACTTCCTTTTATCAAAAAATATGTTGATGATATAATCTGTTCATTTCCTAGTAATTGTATAACAGAAATATTAAATACTTTCAATAATTATAATAATTACATTCAATTTACAATTGAAGAAGAATTAGATAATAGTGTACCTTTTTTAGACACTAAACCAATAAAAACTAATGATAATCGTATTATTCTTGATTGGTATTCAAAACCAACTAATTCTGACAGATATATTAACTACTTATCAGAACACACTGTAAAAATGAAAATTAATATTTTACTTATGTTAAAAAATAGAATATACAATATAAGTCACCCAACACTATTAAAAAATAACTTAAAAAAACTTTATAACATATTTATAGATAATTCTTACCCTATTGGTTTGACTAAAAAATTAATTTATTCAACACCTATTGACAATAAAAACCCACAATTACAAACTACTTTAAATAATAACAATATAGACAATGACCGTAGTATCCTTTTTAAATACAGATCAATTCCATACATACAAGAATTAACGCCCAAAATCATTAACATCCTAAAACAAGATGATACTATTAAAATATCAACTAGAGCATTAAAAAAAGTTGGTAACTTATTTACTTCAGTTAACGATAAAGCTAAATTACAGGATAAAACTAATGTTGTTTATAGTATTGGATGTATTAATTGTGATGAGAAATATATAGGTACTACTTCAAGACCTCTTAAAGCTAGAATTATTTCACACAAATGTGATATTCGTAATAATAAAAATACATGTGCTTTAGCAAATTACGTCCTTAATAAGGGACACCACCCTGATGATGACAACACAAAAGTTTTGGAAATTGAAACTAACTCTTTTAAAAGACTTTTTCTTGAGATGACGCATATACGTAGTGAACCTTTAACAATGAATTCTAGGTCTGATATTAAAAATTTAAATGTCATTTATTCTAACATCTTACATCTTGATTACAAATTTCAAAAATATAAATTTAATAAACTAAATTAAAAGATATCTTTGAATATTGTTAATTATCGAGAACATAAATAACCACGAATTCCTGGAAATCCTTTTGCTTGGTGATATCTATTTTAATTATTATCTGATTATCTTAACTACCATTAATTACAATGTAATGCTGTTATTTCTAATTACAATTACTCGAAAGTAGGTAGGTAATAAAAAAATATTTCTTTTAATTTGATTGCTTAGTAGGTATTTCCATATTTTTTGTTAAGTTGTTAATTTCTATTATTATAAATACCAGAGAGTGAGTAATTTTTCTTATGTTGGTTTGATCATAAGTCATTATTAAATAAATAAATAAAATAAATTTTAAGTCATTATTAAATAAATAAATAAAATAAATTTTAAACGGTGATTAGTTTTGACTTCTTTTACAATTTTAAATGCGGGGGCGAATTGTGCGGGGCGAATTGTCCAGGGGCGAATTGTGAGGGGCGAATTGTCCGAAACCCGAAAAATGTAGCTAAGTTATCAATAAAAAAAAACAAGGGCAGAAAACGAGTAAGGAGTGAATCAAGATACTGGTGTAAAGAATATCAAGTTGGATTATGCGTGGCGCCGTGTTTCCAATTTATTTTTTGCGATGTATTCAACGTACGTAATATAATGATGTGATTATTTTGAAATAAAATGCATTTTATCGTTAGCGTTTTTCTGTTTTTTGTGAGTTTAGTTCTTGATATGCTTAAAAACGAGATATCTCGAGATAAGTTTTTTTTGGTTCTTTTCAACTCAAAATAAATGGCAGTTAAGGGGTTAAGTGTATATATGTTCTATTCTTTAATATAGAAATGAAAATATACAAGTTGTCTCCCTAAACCCTGTACACAAGGTACACGTTATGAACGATTGTTCTTTTGCGATAGTTCTACAATGCAGCATACAAGAATATTACTACTTTCAGTGCAAATGCAGGTCATATGAAAATAGTACCCGATTTACTTTTGACTCACCGTGTACCTTCCTGTAATTTTGGTAATATTCGTGGTCGATAACATAACTTAAGTATTTGTAAACATATACGTGGCAACAAATAGGTACTTACAGATTAAGAATACACTGATAATGCCGTTCACCGAAGGCCACTTTATATAAGAAAAGTGCGTGGTCCTTTTTGTAAACTGTATGACGATAATGTAGGTTTTAAGGTGCTTTCTGGAGTTTTAGGAGTAAAACTGGTTATCGATGGAATGAAAAACGTGATGAAAATAGACAAACCAAAATTTCGACGGTCCACTATTTGAAAGAATGAGACAACTGAATATTGAAAAATACACTAAACATGCCAACAATACTTACTTAAATAATTGTGTATGATTGATGTTAATTATTAATCGATTGATTCATATAGTTTAAATCTATAAGACATATAACAAGTGTGTAGTGTTTATGATAATATGAAATTGACTATTCTGAATTTCAAGTTGATAAGGCATAAAATAAAGTATCTCATTTAGTTTCTAAACATAAAAGTTGGAATGTTAAATGCAACATGCAAGAAGATTTGTACTTTAAACTTTCATAAAGTTTACGACAATGAAACCGCGGATGCGGGTATCTATGAAGTATTTTTAAAGTTCGCAACATAGAAAGCATTAAAATTAGATTAAATGAATAAGTTTCGCCAAGTTTTAACCATAACAAGAAATATTTTGCACCGGCTGGCGCACGTAAACAATAAGTAAAACGCTTTGATATCATGTATAGCAACAAAAAGTTACAAACTTTAAATATTTCAAATAAGGTTAAAAACACGTAATTAAGAGACACTCAAATTTAAATCTTTAAAGCCTAGAGAATAATTTTAACAAAAATGTTTCTTAAAACTTAAATCTCTAACAGTTTATATTTAACATAGTATAAATTACATGTACGCTTTGAATATGTTCAACATTTGTTATTTTGGCTGCAATTTAAATTTAAGAGCTGGCTAGATGATTAGTCACAGTGTAACAGAATAGAACCAAAATAATATAATTCGATGAAATTTATATTATATGCATTACTATTTGACATATATCTATAAACACTACATCCAATAAATACTTACACTCTAAAATATTTTTTGAAGGATGGTGTTAAAAATAAAGAAGTAGATACAGGAGATCCTATAATTACGAAATTTCTGTTTCCTAATTAATTGTTGCTACAGAGGGAGCAAATCACAAACGATTTATAATACTTTTCATTTGCTCTCAGGACAGTAACTTACCGCCCATGGCAAAATAATAAAATACTTTTCTCATAATAAACATTTATCAACTCAAATTATTAATTATGGAACTTAAAATGTTTAGATCAATTAACACCGCAATTATTAAAAATAAATAGTATTTTAATTTTTTCAAATTCAGTTCCAGCGGAATTATCACTTGTAATTTCCCTAGTGTTTTGATTATTTCCGGAATCATTTTCGAGTCACAAATGTTTTGAAAATTATTTTCTCAAAACATTTGTGAACGAAGAGAAATTTCCGGTAATTAATTCAAGCACGTGGGGGATTTAGTAACAAAATATCCCAAGATTCTCCGTTGCTACTGACGACGGGATATTTTCATATAGAATACCACTAGTGCGTCCATCCCCCGTGTCTTTTCAGGGCCAGCACATCCACCCCCTTGTTCACCAATAACGTAGCGGACGTGCGCCAGAACGAATGCCCTCTACAGACCTTCGCATTTTCCTTTTTAAGATAAGTAGCAGTTTTAGACGGAAAATTTCCGATAGTATTTCTACCAACAACTTGATTTAAATATCGTCCATTATAATATTTCAGAAAGAAGCGTCTAGAATCAATGCGGTTAGAATATTAAAAAAAAATGAATCTCCTCGCTCTGCTAGTTGGTAATTGTCTTAGGGATGTTGGCCACAATCACGGAAACTCGGTCTTGTATATCATCAACAGCCAAATCAGTTCTAATTTTCCGAACGCTCCTTCGTTGCGCATCCGAAATTAACCAAATTTGATGTAGGTAGGTACAAGTCAATTGTACACTCTGATCATATCTTCATTTATAGGAAATCGTCAGAAGCTTCCGTTAAAAATTTATTCATGTCTTCTCTGGTAAATACTTGTGATTTCCTTGGTCGGCATCCTACATTTTTACTTTGTAATAGTGCTATAAGTTTTTTGTATTGAGAAATATCGATACCATCATTTAGATTTATGGTCGAATTGAGTATTGAATACTGGTGTGCGTGAGCACATGTACCATTTGTCCGCACGTGTACATGTGTGGGTGCGTGCGTACTTCTGTGCATGTGTGAAGTGTGCGTGTGTGGGCGTCTTCGCGTGTGCGCGTATTCCTTTGTGTGAGTGTGAGCATTTTTTGTACATATGCGCATGTACGCATGTGCTCATGGGTCTGCTAGTGTGGGTGTGTGAGTGTGCGTGCGCGCTTGTGTGCGTGTGGCGTACGCGTATGTGATTGTGTGGGTTTGTGGGTGTGTATGTTTAGGTTGTCGTGTGTGAGTGTGTGCGTGAGAGCATGATCGCGTGTGCGTGTGAACTATTGTGCGCGTGTGTGTGTTTTCCGCGCCTGTGTGTGTGTGTGTGTGTGTGTGTGTGTGTGTGTGTGTGTGTGTGTGTGTGTGTGCTTATGTACCCGTATACATGTATGATCGTGTATGTGTGTGCGTGTGTGTGAGTATGTGTGCGAGTGTGGCTGTGTTCGTGTATGAGTGTGTGCGTGTGCGTAGGCACGTGTGTACGGGTGTGCGAGGAAGCATTAGTACGTGCGTGCGTGTATACGTACGTGGAGTGTGCGTGTCATCGCGCGTGCATGTGTTACCTAGTGCACGTGTGCGAGTTTTTTAAGAGTGTGCGCTTGTGCGCATGTACACGCATGTGCGTGTGTTTGTGCGTGCACTTGTGCGTATGTGCGAATGTGCATGTATGCACGTGTTCCTGTGTGAGTGTGTGCTCTGTGCGTGGCAGCGAGTGTGCGCGTGTGCGAGTGTGCATGTAGGCGGGTGTGCATGTGTGATCTTGTGTGTGTGAGTGCGTACGCGTCTGCGCGTACATGTGGGCGTTTATGCAAGCGTGTCTGCGTGCGTGAGTGCGTGAGTGCGTCAGTGCGTGAGTGCGTGTGTGCGTGTGTGTGTGTGTGTGTGCGTGTCTGCGTGTGTGCGTGTGTGCATGTGTTTGCGCTTGTGCGCAAGTGTGCTTATGCGCGTGTGTGCGTTTATACGCGTATGCGTGCGTGCGTGCGAATGCGCGTGTGAGCCTTTGTACGTGTGTGTGCGTGTGTGCAGGCGTACGTATGTGCATGTGTGGATGTGTTTGAGTGCATGGGTGCGCGTTTGTGTGTGTGCGTGCGCGTGTTCGTGCGTGAGTGCGTTTTGTGCGTGTGTTCGGGTGCACGTGTATGAGTGTGTGCGTCATAGTGTGCGCACGTGTGTTCTCTTGTGCGAGTTTCTCGCTCATGTGTGCGTGTGTTCTCGTGTACCCGTATATACATGGGCTCGTGTGCCAGTGAGAGTACATGCGTGTGTTCGGTTAAGCAAAATAAAGTATGTGATAAAAAAACTGTTTGTGGCACCTTTTGTCCTACAGATAGGAATTACAGTATAAAAAATATAGTAATTTGTTACCGCAATTGAAAGAAGCGCTACATTTGTGGAATTGTAGTCTTTGTTAAAACCTTTGGAAACCTTTAGGCTTACGAATTTTAATTAGATCTTTACGAGGTTGCTTAAATAATAATACGTTTTGTTGTAATTATCCAATTAAGATTAATTTGTAATTGTAATAACTAATTAAGTGGGACGACACAGAGGTATCTTGTTTCAGCCGTCTCTGTCCATATTTCTGTTACTGGAAGTTACTTGTTACTCTTAATTGCTTGCTTGCCCGTGTGGAAGATAAATCCAAAATGGAATTTACTGTAGATAATGTAATCTATGTAAATAACGGGGGATAATTTGTAAATAGAGAGGTAAGCGTTATGCAACTCCTTTATTATCCAGGGGTCAAAGTTAAACAATTAATTTTGTGGCAACCTAAATAGAAAGAAACCCAATTACTTTGACACAAACAGCGGTACAAACGTTTATTCTTATTTGTTCTTATTCAACCCTTTCTCAGTAACATTTATGTGCCATTTAGGAACATAAAGTATATAATGCACATCCTCAACGGCATTAACTAAATTAAAATGATGTAAGCATTGAAGACAGCATGCTCAGTAAATATTTTAATAACAGAAACTCATCATAAGACGTTATTAAGTATGACCTAAATTAATTACTAAACAAGTTTCCGAACGTAATGGGCAAGATTGTAGTAAATAGAAATAAGTTAAGGCAAATTTGTTTAATGAATACAAACTCTTGTCCTATTTATCTTGAGGCAGATTATTTTTAAATTAAATAATACTTTGGCATTACACGGAAAACTTTTGTGTCAAGTTTGACCCGCATTATTGACAATTTTTTTCTATTTTGCGTACATAAGATGTCCTTTATGAAATCCAAATGAATTATACATATAAAGCATAACTTTATCAAAATGAATTTTTCTGTTTTGGTGTTAGTGACGTATGCTCATATTGATTATGGCTGGTGGGTACTTACTCATACTAGTGACAATGGTATTGTTATCAACATTGAAACTATCCAGTAAAAATGTCGTAAATCTTGTTACAGTTTTAATTGTGATTGTAGTTTTCGATTGAAATTTACAAAATAGGAAGAACATTATAAAAATCCTGTTTCATATGACATTGTTCGCATTCACACCTTAGAAGATTCACCTGTACGCAGTTCCCGTGTGTTCGTGTGTACGCGTGTGTTCGTGTATTCGTGTGTGCGTGTATGTGTGTGTGTGTGTGTGTGCGTGCGTGTGTGTGCGTGCTTGTATACGTGTGTGCGTGTGTGATGTGCGTGTGTGCGTGTGTGCGTGTGTGCGTGTGTGCGTGTGTGCGTGTGTGCGTGTGTGCGTGTGTGCGTCTGTGCGTGTGTGCGTGTGTGCGTGTGTGCGTGTGTGTGTATGCGCGTGTGTGCGCGTGTGCGCGTGTGCGTGTGTGCGTGTGTACGTGTGCATGATTTGATTCATAGTTTATGCGTTAATAGAGGAGAGGTTATTTTCAAAAATCTTTCTTAATGAATTATTGTTAAAATATCATTGTTCAGAGAAAAATTGAATAAAATTAGTACGAAATAAAACTGTATCTGACAGCAGTCAACTAGATTCTTTTTCTAAAATAAATGTCTACTTCCCGACACGTAATGATTTACATTTCTTTTTTTTATTTCAAATCGGTAAGTTTTATGAAAAACATACAAGAGGTGAAAAAGTTTTTAAATAAACCAGAATATCTAAATTAATTTCTTTCCAAGCCGCTGCGAATGTTTTTCGTTAAATTTGGCTAACAATAATGATAGGGGTAGTCTATTTCAGCCCCTTCCACGTGTTCTAAGAAAATAAAAATATGTGCGGAAAGTGTGTTTTCATAATAGTAATATTTACGTAGAATTTCAGTATTATATCACTTTTACTTTTTAAAATAAAAACTTTGTTTTCCCCCATCTTTGTACCGCGATCTCTCCTTAATGGTCGACTTTTGACAAACTACCCTTTGTTTTGAACGAGGGAATACCCCATTAAGTTTTTCGCATTTGTATTGACGCACCCTAATTTCTGTGACCGGCAACTGAGTGACAGTCAAAATCAGTGGATTATAATGTTCACCCAGGTACTCGAAACCTACAGGAAAACTCGAATAAATCAGGTTATGTACGGATCCACGAGCTTAAAGAACTAATATGCAAATGTATGTTCATTTAAAAGTCAAGTATCAAAAAGTTATAATCGAGGAACAAGAGTTTCTACTTTTAACGTAACGTAGAGAAAGGTTTCACGATAAATTGTGATTTAGCCTATTTTTAACCATAACGTAGCCCCAAACGCAACTCATAACAAGTAGTTCTCTTATACAAGGTGCAGAAAACAAAATTAATAAATCATGATATGAACGTGAGTACAGAAGATACTCAAAACAGTTATGACCCACCATACAAAGGTACACAAAACAAACAGTATAACGTGCACAACAAGGTTCGGTATATTACAAAACACTCACACAAGGCTCACACAATTATCATCGCCAATTTCATGAAGTGACCACTTTATATTAGTCGAGTATTAGTCGTTGAAGAACTGTACCTAAACCCTGAAGATATTTATCAAAGATAGGGGTAAGAGCAAAAGATGATTAAGATATGTAATACTATGCATAAAACACATAAGTGTGACTTAACATAAGAGAGGCTTTGTGACATCCTTTTCGCTTAAATCACTTATGGATTTTTCATGTATAACTTTAAATTATTTCATTTATCTTATTTTGTCATTACAAGCAATGAATAAAATTAATTTATTAATAAGGAATAACAGAAAAAAAAACCGGAAAATATCACTTAAATAACAAATCCTGCAAGTACCCTAGCAAGAAACAGTAAGGGTATAACACATGAGGCAGGGTTTTATTGGTGTTAACGAAAAAGGGAGGATGACAGTAGAGTAGAAGAAATACTAGAGGAAAAGAGGTGGGGAGCGCAGTGGGTGGAGGAAACCTGGAAAAGGAGAAAACTGGTAATGAGAAATGGGACAGAAGGGAGAAGATAGATAGGTAGAAAAAAACGCACGATGCATTCAATCGAGAATTTGAACGAGAACGGAAATACGAGGTACGAGATGCTTTGAACCAGTCGGTACGAAAATTTTGAGACAGTAGTAAAAACCCGCATACGATAAATTGATGATAGGAGTCAACGGAGGGTACGGAGGAATCTTCTTCCTGAGGGAACTAGCAAAACACTCCTAATTTTATTGATTTTAGTTTCGATTCGCGCAAAAAGTCAAATCTTCATTATCTTCGTTAGTGAATTGCACCCGTGCGAAACCGGGTAGAGTCGCTTGGACATCAAAATATCGTAAGAGGTTTAGATGCATTAATTAGCGGCTTTATTTATATCGCCATAAAAATATTTGTACAGTTAATACTTTCCGAAGGTGGCAAGCAAGATAAAGTCAATCTCCTTGAAATTAATAGAGCAGTCTTCGTATTTAGAACGATTTGTTCACTAAGTTCATTCTGCGTTTTTACACGATACGTATTGGAACCCAAAAATTTGGATGAATGCAGAAGAAGCATCCCAAAAAAAAAATACCTAAAAATGCACTTTTGTAATGGAGGTAGTTTATCACCAAGTAACCCACCCTTTTCTTTTACTAAATCTGGTGATTAGATCATTCATTAAAAAGTGGTCCACTTCAGAATCACGTTTTTCTTATAAAAAGCTCATCCTAAATTATTAACAGAAATAGGAATGAAGTGAGAACTTGTTCAACACATCACGTTATAGGAAATTTGAAATAACGATGCTGTACCCAAATCAATATTGTCACGATTTTTAAAGTTTTAGTGACAGGAAACAGGAATTTCACAGTTTACGGATTGCAAAAACAGTTAATAACACTTAGAAGAATGTGAACTCTGCCAATTAAGAGGAGTATCTAAGATAACTGAAATAAGTAAGTTATTAAACATCCTCGTCAGTAACAGCATTATCTTTGCAAACATCATCTTTCTTTCAATGAGAAGGAAAGCAGCAAACCAACGCCTAGTGGGAAGTTCAATGACACTCAATTCCAACATGGTGACTAATTCCGTTATCTGCTTAAACACACGTTAATTGGTTCAGTAGGAGTCTTTATTTAGTGGTAATGCAATACAATTCCAAAAAGACAGGCAAGTTAAAATTATCGAGGAATGTTTAGGGGTTTGTTCATCAGGAGAAATATCAGGATAGTTAGGAGCCCAGAAGGAATAATATCTAGACAAGACACATTGATGAATCTTCATTGACCATGGTTAAAGTCAATATTAAAAATACTTACGTTGTTTGCCTTAGAAAACATGTATTTATATTTTATAATCTTTAAACGATTGATACCAATTATAAAAGCACAAACAATAAGGCTGTCCCTTTATTACTAAAAAGGAAAGAGATTTTTTAGTCAAGAATTAATCAAAGTTCAAAGAAATTGGAACATTATTATACAACACCTTATTTGGAATATATTATTACTGGTAGTGACGTGGGTGTGTTCAGAAAGATAAACGTAACAGCATTATTTTTATCAATGAAGTAAGAGATTTTATGTTTCTTTATATATTCCTGAGACAAGTCAATGGTCGCGTGCTGTGTAACTTAAATTTTTAATATTTATTATTTATATACTTGATTGAGTAAATCACTGTTGCGGGTGTTAGAGCTAGACCATTGCATTCGTATGTATATACTTTAATGAGCTAGATTGCAGTTAATTAGATTTTACCATTGTGCTCATTTATTCTATTTGGTACAAATTAAAGTAAATATCACCGTTATATTAAGTTGGAAAAAAAGGCAATTTAACAATAAAATTTGCCATAGTCGCTTAAGCGGAAAATCGTTTAGCACACTAGTTATGAATTGTTGAAAAAAATTTATTCATGTTGGTTGGTTGGTTGGTTTTCATAAAGTAAAAATACAAATATGAACACACGATTTTTAACCCGAAAGATAGGTATTTTTAACATGAACCAAAAAGAACTTATGGTAAGAGGTGTATGCATTCCATCTTACCTGGGGAAGTAGCACCAACCTTACCATGGACTGTCAGAGAGCTCGGTAAGGGCCCCCGATCAATCTTTCTTTACTCTTAATCTATTCTCATCCTATTCTTCCTCTGGCGCTCACTGTAATCGTCCTATCGGATTGAGAGTTCAAAACTAACAAAAAATGACTGTAGTTTTTAGGATAAATAATTATGGACGTAAAATTCTTTGCCGTTGAGATCCGAAAACCCCTTTTTCCCCAATTTGCAATTTGCCCAACCAAATACTCACTATTCTGACTTTAGATATATGGGTATCTATCCTAAGGTAATTTTCGCTTGCATGAGGTTTTCTTCTTTAGAAAAAAAATTTACGCGCTTGGGTTCAAACATTCTGGTCTTAAGCCTCAGAAATGATACTGTTGCATCTATAGGTCTTCCAATGACAGTAGCTTTCAAGATTTATTTGATTACCTCAACGTTAACCGTATTGTCTGTGAGGTTTCTATGTCCATAACTTTAATTGGCTTTATTTTTAATTAGTACTAATCTAGGTGGTCATAATTGAAAATATTTGTTATTGCATTTTGTCTCACACAACTGGTTCGTCATCCCATTACTATACCTGAGAACCTTACATAGTCTACTTCTTGCGAATATCTTTCTTATATCAATTCCACATGCTTATAAATCAGCAGTGCTTTCCCGGCTAGGTTTATTTAACCATTGCCGCAAATTACTCTGCTTCTTACAACACTGATAGAACCTTGTGCTGTTAAGTCAGCTAAATGGAGTGGTCCACGCAATTTCCTTGCAACCTTTCTATGTCGTGAATATTGATTTAAATCATCTCTGACTTCGGATATTATTCATCAGTCATGGCATGGAGTTTTACATTCCCAAAAATCAAAATTATGTAGGTCATTCTTGTTTCCAACCCTGATCCAATAGGGCTTTGAAATATACACAACACCTTTTGACGGATCTGGAGTGATTTGATAAAGCCATTACCTTTGTGGACCTATTTGCATCAAACTCTTGTCTTAATGTGCAAATCTGGAACTCTGGATCTGTGACCACACAAGATTAAAAACACCGAACACATTTTTATAGCTAATCTATTATCATCAGCTGCGGCCGTTGCTTCATAATAGCTTAACTATTGAAATGCGATCGGTGTTTTTAGTTTTATGTGGTACATCGGTGTGTTTTGTTCGTATTTTACTGACTCTGAGAAGGATGTGTCACTAATTAACATTATTCTCCATACGCTATAAAATAAATTAATTTTCAATACAAGCTCCTAAAATCCATCATCGGTAGGCTTGATTCCAATAAGGCGCTTTAAAAAATAATATCACCAGAACTAATACCAGTTCTATCTAAGCCTTCTGGTAAATTTCCTTTATCATGGAAGTTAACAAATGTTCCCAAAAAAAGATACAAGACCAATACTCCTGGTTTCTGATAAATTGCCATAATTTCCATGTTGTGTAGTCATGGAAAAAACTATGAATCAGTAACTATTTTCTTTCTTTGAATCTAACAAACCCCTTGGCGTCTACCAATATTTTTAGGAAAGTTGTTCAACAGGTGAACGTGTTTTTTGCCTCTGAGTAGGTGCTACCCGTTTCAATTACTTCTTTATACTATCAACAGTACAATGACTACTGTACTGCTATATTATATCATTTGATATGATGTCGGGCTACCTTTGTTAGGGATACTCAGTTCACTAATTCACATCATCAATATACAGTACATATATCAACCTTTCATACGAAATGAGAGTAAGCCACATACACAAACCGTGGAATGAGCTTCCTAGTTCTTGGTTTTTCTTTGGGGTCAAAAATCCTTATGCAACGTTGGAATACACTTAGCCTTAGACAACCCAACAGCGAAATTAAATAAAAACAAAAGATTTTTCTTCGTTGTTGAATTTCTTATTAGTTTTGTTTACATATAACAGATTTATTGAGTTTGTACTTTTACGTAACTACCTGCCAGGTAGTGACTTTTTGTGAGAAAGTACAGTACAGAATAGCGCAAAGATGTACCAACGGTAACAAGATGTACGGGAAAGGAGAAAAGGAAAAATCCACTTACTTCTTGAGCTTTCCAAGCTCCTTCAGTCACAACCATGGATTCCCAGAATACATACATACCTTACGTATATGCATGGTGGGATTAAGGATGGGTGTGATCAGGATAGTATCGGAAGTAACGGAGTTAGAGTTCTGAGAGGAAAAATACTACCCCAGCATTCGCCTAAGTAGCCGCACATGGTGTGCGTATAGGCAATGATCCTGGCGCTACATGTGCATGATGAAAACCTTACACAGGGTAGATGGTAACGGGAATCAAACCCATTACCTTCCGATTGCTAATCAGGTCATGACTCCACAACTCTACTAGCTCAGTTTCCGGAAATACAACATTACAATGAGTTATTTCATTTTGGTACTTGGCTATAACAACCAATCAATCAAGCCAACACGTTTGTTAGATCGCCAAATTGACATATCTGTGTTTAGTTATATATTTTTGTCACTCTTTTACACGGATATTATAATTTGTTTCTCGATTGTGGCGTTTTTAATTATTAGCCCTCTTCCGTAGATGGTGTTGTGAAATAATAATATTTAATTTAACATTCGACTATCGTTTCTAAAATAAAATAACATTCAATTGTAGACTTTCAAACGAATGTACCTAATCGTTATAGGAGGGTTACTTCTTGCGTTCTCATATATTATAAATTGGTTTCACATTTTAATTTTATGAGAATAACTGTAGTTGCTATCGAAATGTATAGATTTTATGAAACGTACATTGAAATACAACAACAGATGAGTATTAATATTAATTAATATTAATATTGTTTACATTCATTTAATAAATCACATGCTTGATGTTTGCTTTTTGACAATTAAATGCTAGCCCTAGTTAATCCTGTTTAATTATGAAATTCAATTTGAGCTTACTGGTTGAAATCTATTTAAGAGCAGTCATTACTGCATGGTTTTTCAAATTATGGCACGCTCCATGAGAATAAAATAATGAGCCTTAGATAGATTCTAATTTGTATAATATTACGCTCGTATGTGACAAGCTCTTCTTATTCATTGTTACTCGGTTAAATATTGAATAAGACGGCGCGGATAAGAATGTATAATAATGTATGTACAACACATGATTTCTAATAATCAAAGTGGTTAATGAGTTACTAGTGGGTTATTGCCCATTAGTGCGTCAAAGTGCGATGTCTCAGTAAATATGAGCTTTAGAAGGAAATGTTTCCTATCAAACGTTTTGGTGTTTAAGAGGTGCGTATTTTAAATTTATTTTCCAATATACGGGGTGCGTCATAAAAGTGTGGTAGTAACAAATTATGTTTTTTAAAGTTGAACCCTCCAATTTTTTTACCATATCCGGATTTATCGTAAAATTTTAATGTTAATTTATGTAAGATGTTTTATGTTAAAAATATATCGTTTTCGAATTTAAAATATCTTTCACGCAATTTTTAAAGTTGTTCATTATTACCCGTATTAATAACTAATTTAATAAGCTCGTCACAACGGAGAGCTTCAGAAATTCTCATAATTGAAGCAACATAAAGACTCTTATAGGTATTATGCGATAGATACCTTGTCTTGGTTATTACATATCACATATTTTGATTTGATTTCAGCATTGAATCCATGGTTATAGTGACGAAGAAGGGCGAACTCTTTGTGAAAAAATTAAATACACTAATAAACTGTCTACGAGCTCATTTATATAATAATAATTGGTTCATTTTCATTTAATACTACAATATAGTCGACAGAGCTTTCAAAATTAAGACAAAAAGTTCATATAAACATAGGTTGCCAAACGCTTAGTTTTGGAGATACAGGGTTTCAAAGTTTTAATTTTTTTCTTCTTTTAATTTATCTTCAAAACTATTTAAAATAATAAATCCAAATTTAGTACACGTATTTCACTCCTTAAACTCAATATTAAGAGTAGTTTAACGTTTATCAATATCTACAGGGTAGTACATTTTCTGGGGTGGTACGCCCTTATCCCCCACGAACTTTTTCATGCGACGCGTCTAACTCTTAAAAAAATTTGGATTGCCCATTTGATTTAGGAACTTTTTTGTCTTCTGCTTTTTTTTCGAAAAATGCATAGTTTTTGAAAAAATTAGCTATAATCCATGAACAGCGTCCAAATGGTAAGTAACTAAAAAGAATCAAATTATGTCAATTCTCATGTTTTTTTGTCTCTTAATAAAAAGTAGTACTCCACTGATTTTTTCCTAACTTTTCAGTTGAATTAAATAAACGAAAATAAAAGTAAAACAACAAAATAAATATTAAAAAAATACGTATTTATTGGAAAAAATTGGAAAGAATTTCTATTTAAGATTTTAACAAGAACGAAACGAACGAAATAAATAAATTAAACGAATAAACTTAACCTATAACAACAAAACAAAAACGCTATCGTAATAATAAATAAATTTAAAGAAACTGTTCAAAATGTGAACTATTTTGTTGAATACATAATTCACACCGACGAATAATTGCACGTGGAATTGTCTTATTGCATTACATGCATCCCTAATCCTATTAATGAGTTCATCTCTTGTTGTTACAGGAGTTGCATACACCCTTTCTTTTAAATACCCCCACACAAAAAAATCTAAGTGATTTAGGTCTGGAGACCTTGGCGGCCAGGGAACTGGGCCTGCACGACCGATCCATCTTCCTGGATAATGGTTATCCAGCCAGTTTCTAACAATTCTGCTATAATGAGCTGGACAACCATCAAGCTGGAACCAAGCCGTTCTTCGTAAATTTAAGGGAATACGTTCCCACATATTATCTCAAAAATTAAGCATTTTTCGAAAAAAAATCAGAAGACAAAAAAGTTCCTAAATCAAATGGGCAATCCAAATTTTTTGTTTTTAAGAGTTAGAGGCGTCGCATGAAAAAGTTCTGGGGAGAAAATGTAGTACCCTGTAGATATTGATAAACGTCAAACTACTCTTAATATTGAGTTTAAGGAGTGTAATATGTGTACTAAATTTGGATTTATTATTTTAAAAAGTTTTGAAGATAAATTAAAAGAACTGAAAAAAAATTAAAATTTTGAAACCCTGTATCTCCAAAACTAAGCGTTTGGCAACCTATATTTATATGAACTTTTTGTCTTAATTTTGAAAGCTCTATCGACTATTAAAGTCCTGCTACAAAAAACTGGACACCCTGTATTGACAGTAAAGCTAAAATTCAGTATTTTAATTTTCTTTTCATAAATATAAAAATTTACTTTAGTTTTAAAATTAAAAGTGCCATTATACATTATTACTTTCATTTTTATTTGATGCTAAAATGTAATATTAAATTTCTTTAATACCGATTATGAGTGATGTTTCTTATCTCTTAAGCAGTGCGCATATACCTGCTAATATTTAAGTTCGTCTGGTATAAAAATAGTTGTCATATTTGACAGATAACACGCTCTACTAAAAACGCAAATCATTCTTTGTTTCTCGAATTAGTAGCAGATAATCAAATTTACCTAAAATAAAGTGCTAGTGAAAACGAAACAGTGATACCGGGGGCCTCCGCAGGATGACCACAACGACAAGAAATGTAAGTTCCATTACTCCTATTGCCGCCATATTTGTCTTTTAAATTGTATCAAATCACTCTGTACACATCGCAAACTCAGCGATCGAAGTAAAAAAATTGACGAAATCATTTAGTCCTTCGGGAAGCCGGATTAAATTAGTGTATAGATTGGTATACTTAAAGAACTCATTATTTGTTCTTAATTATTATCAAAAAAAAAGTGGTCAAAGTTCCTGTTTATTTTTTGTAAAAAAGGTAGTAGGTATTTGACTACGTTTAAAACCGCTTATTTCAGCATTAGTGAAATTAAATTATCTGATTTAGGTTTAAACGGGTATAAAACAGTTGATTTTTCTTTAAAAATAAAAAACAATAAATTTTTAAAATAAAAATTATAATGTCTAACGCAGAAAAGACTAACTAATAAGTGCAAGGATATAGAAACATCTAAAATCAAAGAGTTACTTGCTGTTGGTTTTGCTACAAAATAAATCAGTTGAATCGAAAATAATCATTTTTTGAATTTACAAAACAAAATTCCACACTTATTAATTTTATCTACCAAGATGAGGCTGAAGATCCATTGGCCACTACCGCAATTCATGAATTTAACTCATACGTACCGCAAATTAAGGCAGTATATAATGAATTGTTTGTCGTCTCATCTACTAGTGAAAATGTACGCAATCCTCGTTTAAGCCTAGCTAATCCTAATGCAGTAAATCCTGACCATATAAATTTGCCAAAAATTGAATTAATTAAATATAAGGGAGATTTTAAGACATTTCCAGCATTTTATGAGATTTTTAAAAAGGACAAGGCACACTTTTAATGTAAACTCGAGATCGTTGGATTTTTTTGAAATTTTAGTATGGTATTTGGCATGTAAAAGTACGTATTTTTTACCATTGCGCCAAACATGTAAGTATACTGGGTGTTGCAGAATAATGGGGATTTTATACGTGTGGAAACCACTTATTAAATATAATTATTTTTGGTCTTATTTTAGAGAATTAGTTTGAAAACGCTGAAACACTTCAATATTTAAACTCAATTGTACGTTCTACGAACAAAATTATAACATTATTAACATCTTCATCTTTCCGTAGGTATAACATATTTTTAAACGTATTTTTATAAATAATAAATTGATTAAATAGGGCACATCTACGCCTATGCTTATTAAAGTAAATAGCCGGCAAGGGTCGTAAACTCTCCTGACATACGATGAACTATAATTACCCAATGAAATTCTTTTGAATTATAGAAAAAAAGTATTTCTAATGGGTTTAAAACACTTCTCGAATAAAATTATTTTGCATTTATTTTAAAACATTTCGAAAAACACGGAAATGCATTAATATTTGAACATTTTTGAAAGTGGCTTGATAGACCGACTTCAAAAACAATATTACATGATGTCTAAACTAACCAGTAACGGATAAACAGGGCGTTGAAAATCGATTGTTTTTCAACTTTAGAACACTATTGGGCCAAAAAGTTCTAAGTAGTTTTGTTGTTTATTTTTAACGCCCTGCAGCGTAAGTAGTAATGAGGCACCTTCCGCCGCCATCTTGGATTTTGACGTCACAAGCCCGCCCACGTGGGGGACCGGTTTTTCCACCCTTATTTTTACCCTCTTACGTGTGAGACCGGATTTTCCACCCCTATTTTGCATATCCACGTGTGAGACCGGATTTTCCACCCTTATTTTTTACACATCCACGTGTGAGACCGTATTTTTCATCCCTATTTTTATATACCCTCGTGTGAGACCGGATTTTCAACCCTAATTATTTTTGCACGCTTACGTATAGGACGTGTTTTTTCACCCCTATTTTTTGTACATCCACGTGTGAGACCATATTTTCAACCCTAATTATTTTTTTATATACCTCGTGTGAGACCGGATTTTCCACCCTTATTTTTACACGGTTACGTGTAGGGCGTGTATTTTCACCCCTATTTTTTGCACATCCACGTGTGAGACCGTATTTTCAACCCTAATTATTTTTTACTCGCTTACATGAAGGACCGTATTACCCTTATTTTTATGATTTCAATTGGGGGTTAAACCTTATGGCTGTATTAAGGACCTTTTGACCACCAGGACTGTTGCTAACGTGAGGGGCTGGTCCTGGTCTTGGCTTAGGGCGGGGACTGGAGCTTAGGGTTGGTCTAAGGATAAGTCTTAGAGTTTGGTCTTGGTGGTGGAGCTAGGGTTGGAGTCAGGCCTTGGTGGTGGAGCTAGGGTTTAGAACTGTATTTAGGGGTGGGGCTGTATGTAGGCTGAGGATAAGTCTTAGGGTTATTTCTGATGGTGTTAAGGTCCTTTTGGCTGTAACCCTGGAGGCTGCACGCATACAATAATTACATAATTAATAAGATATTATTATTTAGTCTATTTAAACGAAACTGCTGATGGAGTATCTGTTAGTATCGTTTAGCGGTTCAAGATGGAAGGTCAGTTTAAGCACCCCTTTTCGGCGATAGTTGCAGGTCCGTCGGGGTGTGGGAAATCGTATTTTATCGTTGATTTTCTAAAAAATATCGAAACAGCTTGCGATACAGGTTTTGAAAAAATTATCTGGTTTTACAGTGAGTGGCAGCCTTTATTCAAAGATCTCTCTGTGGAGTTTCAAAAGGGTTTACCTGATATGGATCAGTTTGACGGGGAAAAACCTGTCTTAATAATAATTGACGATCTAATGCGGGAAACTAACGGCTCTGTGGTTGATATTTTTACAAAGGGCTGTCATCATCGAAATTTAAGTGTGTTTTTCTTAACGCAGAACATATTTCACCAAGGACGAGGACAGCGAGATATTTCTCTCAACGCACATTACATAATTTTGTTTAAGAACCCACGTGACAGAGCACAGATACAGCATTTAGCAAGACAGATTTCGCCGGACAATCCAAAATTTTTAGAAGCCGCGTACCAAGATGCTACTTCAAGCCCACACGGGTATTTATTGTTCGATTTAAAACAGAATACACCGGATGTGCTACGTTATAGAACAAACATATTCGGGCCTCAGGGTATCTGTCAGGTATATATAGCGAAAAAAGGATTTAAGTCTCACAGTCATAAAGATTACATCATATACGATGGCTGACGTTTTAATCGAAAACACTGATATCCTACATGCATTAAGTAATTAAGTAAAAGTCAACGTGACGCTTTATTGAAGTGTTTGGATAGTAAACAGGTAGAGTGTATTTGTGAGTGTGCACATAACATTTTAAAAGGTCGTGTACCTCTGTCAGCTGATCAGAAGCAGCGACTCTCTCAACATAAGCACACTTTAAGACGCCTGGCACAGAGAGGCGAATCTATAAAAAAGAAGAAACAGTTTCTTGTACAGAAAGGTGGGGCATTTCTACCACTCCTGTTAGGACCATTACTTGGTGGAATTCTGGGTAATCTGTTTCAATGACCATGGACCACATTGTGAAGAAGATGATTATTCTACCGTTGGATTTTATACAGCGCTTACAGGCACCAGATGTTACACAAAACAGCATTTTAACGCAGTTGGGTAACGATATGGATAAAGTTTTAAAACTAAAATGACCGATCATGACAAATGGCAGCAGTACAACCAAGTTCTTCAAAGGTATCTACACTTTTCCAACCAGTTACGTCAGCCCACCAGTATAACAATTAGCGGTGACGCTGCTGCTGATGATATTAGAGATTTACAGCAACGCAAAGGTCTGACAGACGACGAGATAGTATCAACGCTTCCGCCTTCATATAAGAGAAAAGGCACGAATTTGTTACATATACTGAATACGAACAGCGATGTTTTTTGGGATAAAAGGGGTACTGTCACAATAAAAGGCGAGATCATACCACATTCCAACATTATCGATCTGGTTCACGAGACGTTAAGAAAACGAAAACCACAAACCCGCGCGGTTGGCGTCAGTTTGCGACGTACATTAAAGAGATAAATATACCTCGAGCGTTATCGGAGATACGCAAAGGTATGATGTTTCTGCATCGCCCAGTGCTGAACGGACCCTCACAACTATAGGTGAGAATTACGATGCTGATAGTGAAACGCGAGAAACACCAAGAAGAATCTCTCAAAGAAGAAGAGGACTTTCGCTAGATTGGGATTCGTGGCGGCCATAACATGGATGCTGTATACTATGATCCCTCTCACCCAGCAGGGTTCGCTGGTATAACACCTTTAACTAATGCTGTAAAGGGTAGATATGGTGATGTAAAAACTGGCTGCAGGCACAGGAAGCTTATACGGTACATAAACCGGTCAGAAAAAGTTTCCACGAAACAAATATATAGTGAGTAACCTCTACGAATTGTGGCAAGCGGATCTTTGTGATATGCGGACTTTAAGTAAACACAATAGCGGATACAACTACATACTAACGGTAATTGATGTATTTAGCAAGAGGGCATGGGCGCGAGCACTTAAAACGAAGACAGCCTCATCTGTAATTGAAGCATTCGCGGATATTCTTAAGGATTGCGACAATACTCCGGCAAATCTACAGACGGATAAAGGCAAAGAGTTTGTGGCGAGCAGTGTACAAAACTTTTCAAGAAACAAAATATCAATTTCTATGTAACAAATAACCCTGATGTAAAAGCATCTGTAGTTGAAAGATTTAATAAAACATTGAAAACAAAGATGTGGCGTTATTTCACTTACAAAAATTCCTACAGATATATTGATGTACTCGAAAGACTTGTGACTGCCTACAACAATAGTCCTCATTCAAGTATAAAGATGGCCCCGCGGCAGTAAACGATAAAAACATTTTGGAAGTGTGGAATAACCTGTACGCGAGAGGTTTAGGTCCAGTACGCCATCCTAAATATAAAGTCGGTGAGCATGTCAGAATCGCCAGAACTAAGTACACCTTTGAGAAGGGATATGAAACGAATTGGAGCGAGGAAGTTTTACAATTAGTGCGGTGATAAAAGAAGACCACCAGTTTATAGAATAATCGATCTTAATAACGATCCTGTTGAGGGCACCTTTTACGAAGAAGAATTGCAAGTTGTTACGGTTGATAAAGATACGCTATTCAAAGTCGATAAGATTCTAGCGGAGAAGGGCCGTGGGCGAAATAAACAATACCTGGTCAAGTGGCGGGATACAGTGACAAATTTAATAACTGGGTGTTAGCTTCGCAGCTGAGAGATATATAAAAAATGGAGTTTTATCTTACCTTATTGAGTAATAGCTCTATGACGTATTTTCCAGGTAATATGACGTCAAGTTTTATTACGCAACTGCCAAAACGAATAAGATTAACGGGCTCGTGGGTTGTAGGTATATCGGAAATTCAGTACCCATGTTCTTTTGCCGCTGTAAGTGCAACAGATAATTTAATTTATTATAGAACAGAGCCACCTGACGACGAGAACATGTTAGAAGCGATATTAAAAAAGGCCGCAGAATATTTTCAACTCGACAACGAGAAGATCATTATATTGAAGATGGCTGGTACGTGATACGATTCGCTTCGGGAAATTACGCCAGCATAGAAGAAATTATCAGCGAGCTAAATGACCATGTACTAATAAGTAAATTGCTAACAATCGAGTATCATAATCTAACTAAACGCGTCACTACGAAATTAAAAACTCGGCTCTCGCTATTCGGATTCTCACAACGTCTAGCCTTACAATTGGGTTATCGACCGTATCAGAACATAGCTATGGAAGCGATACCCCCTCACCCCGCTAGCATATGGATAGGCTTACCAACTCAGATGTTTGTTTATTGCGATATCGTTGAACCGCAATTGTGGGTGATGTTTTATCTCCGCTTATGCGTATAATAAATATTACTTCAGAAAACTATGCTTATGGGGTCATAAAGATGTGGTTTTCTCGCCTGCACACTACATACCGGTAATGACGCGTGAATTTGAAAACATCGAGATTAATATAAAACAGATACGGGTGCAGCAATGCCATTTGAGTTTGGAACGTCGTGCCTGAAGCTACACTTTAAGAAAGTACAATAATGGTTTGCCCTTACCAGCAATATTACATGAATCAGGCCGGTAACGGTATCGGCTCTATTTACAGAGGTGTGCCCTATCAACGCGGTCATGGAATAGGAGCTGGTTAGGCGGTATATTTAGAAGTATAATACCGTTATTTAAGTCTGGCGCAAAGGCTATTGGTAAAGAAGCTCTTAGACAGGTGCTAATATTCTTGGTGACGTCATAGAGGATCGACCTATTAAGGATTCGTTTCAAGAAAGATTTCACGAGGCAGGTAGAAACCTTAAGCGTAAAGCCGACGAGAAAATCGATAAAATGATGGAGGGTTCGGGTTATAAAAGAGTACGTCTGGCTGATAATAATCAGTCTCAACTGAGAGTTGTTGCTAAGAAGAAGCCTGCTTACGACGATATATTTTCAAGATAATGGCTTTTCTACATGCTCAATCGTGTGAATGCGTCAAGTCCGAATTGGATTTGTTCGCTTTACCAGCGACGCAGACAAGTATCGAGAGTGGTGAATGGTATTTTATAAGCCCTTATCAGCTCTGAGTGATGATGCCCCAATAGAATTTGTAGTCCCCGGAAATGGAAACGATTATATAGATTTAAGCCAGACTATGCTGTACATTACAGCTAAAGTTCTAAAGCATGATGATACAGCACTTACAGACGCTGATGTTGTAGCACCGGTAAACAATTGGATGCATTCGCTTTTCTCGCAGGTGGAGGTTTACTTAAATCAGAAGATGGTGTCACAACCAAACAACACCTACGCCTACCGTTCATATATCGAAACGCTGCTAAATTATGGAAAGGAGGCCAAGAGTTCACATCTAGGATGTACCTTATGGCACAATGATACAGCCGGACAGATGAATGCTCTGGGAAACGCTAATAACGGTTTCGCGAAACGTCAAGCACTTGCGGCTACCGGGAAACAGATAGAGATGATTGGTCACGTGCACTCGGATTTGTTTAATCAAGAAAAGTTTCTCATAAGTGGTGTTGAGTTAAACGAAATTTGTACGATCAAGAGATACCTTTAGTCTAATGGCGGCACACGCTTCAAATTACAAGACGCGAATTATAGACGCTAGTTTATTGGTGAGACGTATGCGGATCAATCCAACTATTCTAATCGCGCACGCTAAAGCTTTAGAAACAACAGCTGCAAAATATCCTGTTACAAGGACCGACGTAAAAGTGTTAACTATACCTGCAGGCATACAGCGAAAATCATTGGATAATGTTTTCCTGGGTCAGTTACCTAAACGATGCATCGTAGGCTTTGTAGCAAATAAAGCCTTCAACGGTGACTACCCCTCAAATCCGTTCAATTTTCATCACAGCAATATTAACTACATGTCATTATATATTGACGGACAGCAAATTCCTTCGAAGGCCTTACAACCGGACTTTACAGCTAATGGTTTATACGTAAGAGCGTACCACACCTTATTCTCTGGTACGGGTATTCATTTTTTGAATGAAGGTAACGATATATCGAGAAGTGATTATCCCAACGGCTACTGTTTAATGGCCTTTGACCTAACACCTGACCTGTCTGCAAACGCTAGCACGCACTGGAATTTAGTTAGAAACGGGTCCCTTCGGCTGGAAGTCGGGTTTGAAGAAGCGCTCACCGTAACCGTTAACTGCTTGGTGTATGCAGAATTCGATAATGTGGTCGAGATCGATAAACATCGGAATGTCGTTGTGGATTTTAGCTGTTAAAAGTGGTAACTCTAACCTGCAAGCTTCAGTGTACAGCAGCAGCCGATAGAAGATGGACGCATACTTGGACATGCAAGGGTTTAGTGGTGTTAACAACGAATTCATACCGAAAGAAATTGCCGTGGTTACAGATCAGGGTCGTTTATCGTTGATGCTGATAAAACCACCGCGAGGCTACTTTATATCAGGATCCATGTCACGACAGATCAAATTTATGGAAGATAATTATCATGGCTTGAAATGGTGGTGGGGTCATGTACATTACAACAATTTTCGTGAGGAGTTGATGAGAGTGCTGCGCCATTTAACAAAATTCACGTTAAGGGTAGTGAAAAACAACAGTTTTAAGGTTTCTTAACAAACCAATAGTAAACCTGGAGGAGAGTGGTTGCCCGTCGATTAAACAGTTGAAAAAGGAAGCAAAAGCATATAGCTGTTTAAGTCATAACATCACTGATCCTATGTGTGCACTGGAAAACGCATTACTACTACAAGACTGGAAACACACAATTCCAAAGATGTATGCGGTACAAGTGTTGAGATGCTTGAAATCGATCACCAGCCACAAGAAGAATGTGTTTCGGCTTGTATGTGCTTCTAATCAATTACCGAAACACGCACCTCGACCGTGTGCAATTATCGTAAACACAGATCCTGCAAACAAGCCAGGTCAGCATTGGACCGCTATCTACATTGACGAGAATGGTTATGGCGAGTATTTTGATTCCTTTGGACGAGCACCGCAAGGATATCATTTACATTTCCTAGAGAAGAATTCCCGATGTTTCGTATACAATAAAAAAATTCTGCAGGATTATCATTCGGATGTGTGTGGATTTTATGTCTTAGTGTTTCTGTATTTTAGATTAAATAGTTTATCAATGATTGATTTTGTAAATAAGTTTTCACTACATGTTTAATTGTAAATGATGAGATAATTAAAATATTGTTTAACGACTGTTATCCAACGATTCTATTCTGATAAATAAAAATATATTTAGTACCTTACTTTTTAATTAAGAATTGCGTAATACCTACTGTTTTTTCGTTTAATTCGGCATGTGTGTTTTTAAATCGTGTTATAAAATTTATAATTTAGTGTTTTTAAAAGAAATTATTTATATTATATTGGTTTTTAGACTATTAAATTTAATAAAGTTATATAATTACACGGTAATTAGTAAACGTGAACAGTAATTTCTTACTACATATTTTAAACATTCCAAATTCTTAATATGGTTTTATAAAACAATTTGTGTGTCCGTATACGAATATTTTTTCAAACCGATCTATTTTAAGAGAAAGGTAAATGTATGTTGCTGCAAGTGTAATAAAGACAATGAGATTGTATATTTTACATTCTAATGATGGAAAATCAATAGCTAGTTTTACACAACTAGAAAGTTTAGTTGACAAATAACACAAAAGCAGTGACCATCACTCAGTGCCTTAAAACGTTACAGATCTGGTATGTGTTGTGTTAATCCTTTTATTTATTTACAGATTTTTAATTACAGTTATAAAACACAAGCATTAAGTTTCTTTAAAATATTAAGGCGTACAACATTTTTTAACGGACGTATGGATATTATTTTCAATGCAGGTAAAACTATGTTTTTTAATAATCGTTTAAGAAAAGACAAACTGTTATGTAATTAACTTAATAAAATGATTTTGTTTCATTAGGAATGGCAGTAATTTTTTATAGTTCACTGAGGATTTTTTAATTACGATAATAAAAATAAGTGCTCTATAATTAAATTTTACTGTCATTCAAATTTCCCCACGTATGGTTAATCCTATCTGCTTATCTCACCTCCTTATTAGAAATGTTTCTCGTATAGGTCATCCGATAACATATGACCATTTTTTTAAAATAATAGGAGCGATAATAATATCTTATTAATTATGCAATTATTGTATGCGTGTGCAGCCTCCAGGGGTTACAACCAAAAGGACCTTAATTAAGGTTGAAGATAATTACTAGAAATAACTCTAAGACCAAGTCCAAGTCCTGCCCCAGGTCCAACCCTAAATACAGTTCTAAACCATGACCAGCCCTAAGTTCCAGCCCTAGCTCTACATACAGCCCCACCCCTAAATACAAGCCAAGACCAGAATCAGTCCCTCACGTTAGCAAAAGCCCTAAGTGTCAAAAGGTCCTTAATACAGCCATAAGACTCCCCAAAAGAAATAATAAAAATAAGGGTAATACGGTCCTTCATGTATGCGATATAATTAGGGTTGAAAACACGGTCTCACACGTGGATGTGCAAAAATAGGGTGAAAATACATGTCCTATACGTAAGCGAGTAAAAATAATTAGGGATAAAAATAGGGATGAAAAATCCGGTCTCACACGTGGATGTGTAAAAAATAATTAGGGATGAAAATCCTGTCTCACATGAGGGTATATAAAAATAAGGGTGGAAAATCCGGTCTCACACGTGGATGTGTAAAAATAGGGGTGAAAAAACACGTCCTACACGTAAGCGAGTAAAAATAAGGGTTGAAAATCCGGTCTCACACGTGAGCGTGTAAAAATAAGGGTGGAAAAACCGGCCCCCCACGTGGGCGGGCTTGTGACGTCAAAATCCAAGATGGCGGCGGAAGGTGCCTCATTACTACTAGCGTATAAACTAGTTATTTGGAGGTGGAAGATTACGCACATACTGTTGATTTAATACAAAATCTTATAACAGATTATTGTAGTCAACAGCGAAGAGCACCTTGTAAAAATATTTTTGTATATACAGGGTGTCCCATCTTCGAGTTGTATTTTTTTTATGGAACACCCTATATATTTTTTATATATTTGAATTTTCTGTTAAATACTAAGAAAAATGATATAATGTACTATGGGTGTATAACTAACGGTTCCTAAGTTATTGTCATTTCTATGTAAAAAGATTAGTCAATTGAGTAATTTGTTTTCCAATCTACTTAGTTTTAAGTACTACATTCAGATTGCAGGCTGTATTCTTTACATATACAGGGTGGTTCATTTTTCTCAATGTTATTTTTCTATTTTTTTTAAATGGCGTACCCTGTATTTTATTACAGATTTGAATAGCATTTTTTACGAGTTTTGAATAAACACTCACTTTGTACTATTATTCCTAAGTGTTTTTGAATTATTTAGTAATAAATAATTAATTGTTATAAAACCGTGAAGCTATAGGTTTTTGACACAATTCAACATTTTGCACCATAAAAGATCAACGCTTAATAATTATTTACTCGCAGAACTGCATAGCTATAAACTTTAAAGTGGAATTAAAGAACACAATGAATAACAGTAGCTTGGTCTTCGATTGTCTTTGTCTGTTTCTTAACAACTTAACAAACGAAAGCCACTTATTATAAATAGTTCGTGAAGAATTGTCAGATAATTATCTGATGGTGATTTTGCTATTTACTTGGTGTGTGATGAATTTTTCAAAAGAAGAGCTGACCAATATACCTAATCTATGTTTTGGGGCAAGCTGAAAGGAACTGTTTGTTGGCATCCAGGATTTATAAACAAAAATTACCATTTAGCTAAATATGCAAGACCTGAAGCGTTTCAACTTCTTCGAGAACGATTTGGACAGACAGGAAATGGCATATACCAAAAAAAGATGTAGAAAATCGTACTGTTGCAAACGAAGAAAACGAGTTGACAATGTGCATTGCTGCGAATGGAAATATTTTTGAACATTTAATATAAAATTTGTAATTAATTGTGTTCTCTACTTCCATTTTAATGTTTAAGTTGTTTTAAGTTAAAGTTTATAGTTAAGCAGTTCTGCGAGTAAATAATTATTAAACGTTGCTCTTTCATAGTGCAAAATGTTGAACTGTGTCATAAACCTATAACTTCACGATTTTATAGCAATTAGCATTGTTTCATTTTTGTTTCTCTGTGAATTATGATATTGTCTTTATTTATTTTATATTGTGACAAATTCAACAAAAATAATTTTTTTTTACAATTTTCAACTTTATCACTAAATAATTCAAAAACACTTTTGAAAGCCTGTAGCAATGCTATTCAAATCTGTAATAAATTACAGGATGTGCCGTTTATAAAAAAAGAGAAATATGACATTGAGCAAAATGAACAACCCTGTATATGAAAAGAAAAGAGTCCGCAATTTGAATATAGAAGTTAAAACTAGACAGATTGGTAAACAGGAGCGTATTTAATTGACTAATTTTTTTTACGTAGAAATGTTAATAAGTTAGGAACCGTTAGTCGTAGACACATAGTACCTTATATCATTTTGCTCAGCATTTAACAGACAATAGGGTGTTTCATCAAAAAAACACAAGTTTAGTGTAGTATTCGAAAATGGAACACTCTGTATATACAAACATATCTTTACAAGAGGCTCCTCGTTGTTGACTATGTTAACTCTGTTATAATATTTTTTATTAAATCAACAGAATAGGCGTAATCTTCCACCCCTAAATCGTTGGGACACCCTGTATGTATCATTCGTTGAAGTCGGCTAGTTAAGGAATTTTTAAAGATATAAAAATTATTTAGGGTGTTCTATTAAAAAAAAACATTTTACCGGCTGTGCCTGACTTACATGAACCACCTTGTATTATTATAATTTTGTTCGTAGGATGTACAATTGGGTTTAAACATTGAAGTAATTCAGCGTTTTCCACTTAATTCTCTAAAATATGACCAAAAATAATTAAAGAATGACGTTTAAAACTTCATGTGAGATAAAGATTAATAAACATATATACATATTATTAAAAATTATTATTAATTTTATTAAACATCCTTGCGATATTGCAGGCTCACATTCCATTAATATAAGTAGTTTGAAAGTAATCTCATTATACTTAGAATTTACATCAGTTCTACATACATAAAGACAAAATTTACATTGATTGGGGCTTGAACCTTGATGGTGCAGTTGGTTAGCGCGGTACTCTAGCAAGGTACAGGTCGTAGGTTCAAATCCTACTCGAGGTAAACTTTTTTATTTATGTATTTAATAAAATTAATAATAATTTTTAATTACATATTTACCTTTGAACTTATTCGTTCATAACAAAAACTTATAATAATAAATACATTTTAACTTGAAAAAAAATTCTAAAACCGTGCATTTCTATACCACTAATACAGTTTAACTATTTTCGTTCATATTGAATCCATTTTTAGACTTATCTTGGCGTTATATTAAAAAACTTTATAAAGAAAAGTTATGTAAAATTAAATTTTCTTTAAAGAATATGTCACCACTTTTTCTTATAAAATTAATCGTTATTCAGATATTGAAAAAATTTTAACTAAAACTTAAAATCTGGCTTCCATAGAACATAATTAATCGATATGTTTAATGTCTATATCCAGGTATTTTTATATATTTGAAATATGCAGCTGTTATATGTATTTGAAAAAAACCAAGAACTGACCGTAATAACCCCCCCCCCCCTTCGCCGCTGGTTTTCTCCCAAAATGTAAATAGTTCCAAGCCAAATAAAAACAAGCTTAAATACAAAATTCTAAGTACATAGGTATTTTCGTTGTGGAGTTATCGTGGTTAGGGACTAACATACACTCACACAGACACACGCAGGCATCTTGACATCATGGCCCTTGCCGAAACTTGGCCAAACGTTGTAAAATGCGCTAATAAGTCGATTACATAACCTTCTATACCTATATATATATATATATATATATATATATATATATATATATATAATGTATGTGGGAAGGTATTTCATTTCTTTTAATTTTTCAAGTTAGCATCTAGATGTCTGTTAACTTCTGTTTAAATGTCTGCTGGACATAGATTGTTTTTGTTTTTACAATGTTGCCTATTTTCGTAATAGAATGGATTGCATAATTATCCTAAGAGCCTAAAAGGCTACTAAACATATTTCATTTCTTTTAATTTCCATTTTGTAGGTTGGAAGGTTGTAGATATTTCCATAAAATATATATTTAATAATTGAAAAAATTTCTATGAAAAAAAAAATTAAACCTTTAACTTTAGTGCTAAATCCAAATTTTTTTTGTGTAACACATTAATTATTATTTATCGGATTGATTTCAGTCATTAGAATTTCTTTTATAACTTTCTGAGTACTATCCAAATGTACTGTGGGAACTATTTGAACCCCTCAAAAAATTATTCATCGATACTTTGAAAATTTACGAGGATATAGGTCACACGCTGGTCGATTTTCAAGAGTTGTGATTGTTCTAAAACAATTCTGGTATAGTTCTGAACATACACAATGCCTTTCCAAAGAGTTGCGGTGACAAAAATTAATTACATAATTTTTTAAACAATTACAAAAAAACTCTTTGGAAAGGCATTGTGCATGTCAAGAACTACACGAGAACTATTTTGGAACTGTTGGAACTCTTCAAAATATTTATCGTCCATAATTTAAGCTATGAAATACTTTAAAGCTGAATAATTCTATAAATATTAATCGGATCGCTTTCGATCATTAGAATTTCTTACAGAAGTTTTCGAATACCTTCCAAATCTGCTTCGGGAACTATTAGAACTCTGTAACATATATTTTGTTAACATTTTCTTTTTTTTAAGGAAGCGGGCTGTAACTATTTTTTTTTAAATTAGCGAGAACTCTTAGGAATGAATAAAAGAAAATAGAAAGTTGCTTGTCAAAATTAAATTTTTAAAAAAATTTTAATCTTTCTTTAATTTTCATATCAGGAACTCTAGAACTTTTACAAAATATAGTAATTTAGCTAGTCAGAACTACTGGATCTCGATTTTCGATGTAAAGTTAACACCTCATTTTTCAAATTAAAATTGTGAACTATTAAGTACTTCTAAACTCTTTAAAAGCAAGCTAGAACTCTAATCAGAATTATTGCAACTCTTTGTCGGGGTACTAACTTAACACTCGTGTGTACATTACGGTAGGCCGTATCTTATAACTATGAGTAAGCATGGACGGGCAAAAACTACAAAAGCGTCGTGTCCGATGTAGCGATTTGTATTGTAACAATGGTACCAATTTTATTGGCGCAAACAAAAAACTTGTAAGCTTTGATCCTTTTTACAGTCTATAAATTGTCATTTCATACTTCTCAGGAGTCCAAATTTTGGGGCACTTTGGGAGGCTAATGTTAGATCTACCAAAACTCATTTAACAAGAGTGGTTGGATCTCAGATTCTTACCTACGAAAAATTTTATACTATGCTTTGCCAACTTGAATCTATTTTAAATTAACGGCTTCACACGGCTATTAGTTGTCATCCTTGTGATCTCAGCGCGCTGACTCCCGGTCATTTCTCTACGTTGTAGCCATTGTTACCTGCTCCTAGCGAAGATTTAACTGATATAAAATTAAAGGGGTTAATTCGTTGGCAGTTAATACAAAAAATGCAATGGGATTTGTGGAGGCGTTGGAAAAATGAATATCTTCATACTCTTCACCAACGAAATAAGTGGTTTGATAAAAATTGTTCTCTAGAGGCTGGAACTTTAGTCATAATAAAGAATTACTCATCGCCGCCACTGAGAGGAAAATATTTCCCGTGTAGCTTTGGTGAGTTTTTTTATGAGAATGTTTTCTGGCATTAAATAAAAGGTTCAAAATTTTATATTAATGAAGATAACTAAGGTATTTAAAGAGTTTATTTTTAATTGTCAGCTAGCTTAAATAATTTTAAAATATTTGTTTATTTTGCAATTTGAAAATATTAGTAAGAGTGACGTAACCGTCCAGATGTGTCTTGTGGACACATTTGTAAAATGCATTTATTTGCTATTTAATTTTATGGTTCCTTAGATAAGATCTACGGTACTCTTCGCACATAACAATAATACAATAAACATTTATGAGCAATAATATTTTGTCTGAACGTGCTTTTTTGCTGACATCGAAAAATGCAGATGCATAATACAACTAATAAGTTTTGTAGTTTAGTTAGTGCTGAATGATCTTAAGTGACAGAATATACGTTCAAGATTTCAACACTTGATTTGTTTATCTTTTCAATATAGTTGGTGATATTTTATTGGTAAGTGAAACAAAAAAACATTTTTTATTTCTTAAAAATATATCCTCTTATTTACAGTTCTCAAAGATGTCCAAAAACAAAGCTTTGACAAATGAGCAACTTCGAAGTGCTTTTGAAAATAATGATGATGAAAATTATGTATTTGGGGAAACTGGCGTAGACGACGAACTTATAGCAGATGTGGAGTTTGACAACGAAAGGTAACTTTACGGAACCTGCATCCGAAAATGAAGATGAACAGTTGTATAGTGGGAATGTAGTAGGAAATCGAAATATAATAGAAGAATATATAGGGGAGGTATACACAAAGTTGTTCTTCCTCCTGGCAAAACTATAGAGCAGCCTGTTGATACTTTTAATTTATATGTGAACAAAAATTTACTCGAACATATTGTAAGTCATACGAATTCTGAGGCTAAAAGAGTTTTAAAAGATAACTGGAAACCCATAGACAGTATTGAATTACAAGCATTGATTGGTTTATTATTGGTAGCTGGTACTAATAAACAAAGCAATGTGGAGATTACAGAGTTCTGGGACCCCGTATTTGGCAACCCAATATTTCGTTCTACAATGGGAAAAATAGATATCGAGTAATCCAACGTTTTATGAGATTAGATGATAAAGAGACGAGAACAATGAGAAGGTCCAAAGATAAAATGGCACCGATAAGAGATCTTTGGGAAATTATAAATGGCAAATTAAAAAAGTTATATTTACTGGGCGAAAATCTCACGACAGACGAACAATTGGTTCCTTTTAGGGGCCGTTTATCTTTCAAACAATATTTACCAAGCAATCCTGACAAGTATGGAATCAAAATATGGTGGATCTGTGACAGTGACACAAGTTATCCGTTGCGTGGTATACCCTATCTAGGCAAAGACGGAAGTTCGAGGACAGTTGTGACTGAATTGTGTCAACCATATTACAGGACAAACCGAAATATTACTTTTGACAACTATTTTACTAGCTTTAAACTTGCACAATCGCTACTGCAGAATGGTTTAACGATGGTGGGTACGTTGAAGAAAAATAAACAATGCATATCCCAAAATTTTCAACCAAATAGATCCAGGGCGATTGAAACAAGTATATTCGGATTTACTAAAAATTCCACGCTGGTCTCATATGTTCCAAGAAAAAATCGTGCTGTTCTGTTCCTTTCAACGATGCACCACTCAAAAGAAGTGTATGTTAGAAATAAAAATAAATCCGAAGTTAATGTATATTATAATTTTACAAAAGGTGGAGTCGACACTTTGGACTAAATGATACATGAATATACTATTCGACGTAAAACAAATATATGGCCAATGGCATTCTTCCCAAAATATTATTGACGTTGTTGGTGTAGCTGCTCTTGTATGGAAGAATTTATATCCGAATTATAAGCAAAATAAAGTACATAGCAAAAGAAAAATCCTTTTAAGAGATGTGTCTATCCAACTAGTGGAGCCTCACATAGAGAGACGTGGAAAGAAGGGTCAAACTAAATATCACACTGAAACAATAGATAATATTACTGGTTCTAGCCATCAGCTACCGGCGGATCCTTTATCTGGCGAACCTACAACAAAAAGAAAAAAGTGGAGCTATATTTGTCCAACACAAATTTCGCGACATAAAACATAAAACAATGTTGCAATAAATGTAATTTTAATGTCTGTTCTGAACATTCAACTAAAAAATTTTTTGTATAAATTGTCAATTATAACTAATTATTTTTCAATTTTTTGTTCTAATTAAATTTAATAAAAGTGTATCAATATATTACAGTAAATATTATATTAGCTTTTATTTTTGCTTGTGATAATTTCGTGTCCATCGGATACTACTGGTCGGTTACGTTCTAAAAGCACACTGGACGGTTAAGGGTTAAATAAATCAAACACTGCCATTTTCTCTTGTCATGGGAATTGACCTAATGGTACTTAAAAAGCAGTAAGTGTCAGATACTGCCATTAAGATTTGATTTTCGATAATATTGCCTTTTAACATTGAAAAACAACGAAAACAGACAAGGATCCAAAAAGAGAATAATTTATTGCTAGATATTTTATTTAGATCTTTTTCTTTATTACATTTTGTTTCAACGTTGCCAGCGTCTGCACAATTTTCTGTAACTGGTGAATCCATCCAGAAGGCTTTGCTATTTTTCTCCATAAGGTCCAATAATTTCTTTGTTATTGATAACTGTTTTTTCTTCCGATACTCCGACAGGAGACTTGTGGCAGTCTGGATCAGGAATTTTCTTTGTTTTGTATATGTCACTTCTGAGGATATTTAATATTTTATATTCCTCGTTTTCTAAATCACACTTAACCTGTAAATCGAAACTTCCACGAAGAGCCTGAACGTGAAAGATATTAGCCATGAAAATTGTTATTGGTAGAGTTTCTTTTATGAGTCGAGGTCAAATATTTAAAATGGTAGAAGTCGATAATATTCATCACTTTGACTGTAACCTTTCCCTTGTTTGAGTTCTGTACAGCTGTGACAAGGAAGTTTTTTTGTCGTTTTAAGCATAACTCAATTTGATTTGATGATGGCTCAAAATAATATATCTCTATCGATTGAGCCGCTACTTTCGTCGAATTTAAAATATAAAGAAGAAATGTCATAATAGCCCAATTTTTATTTTGAGCCGAACAATTGTCTAACCAAAATACGAAATGTTCAGCGTCTCCATTATGGAGTATGAATTGCAGAAAAGTGCTTATAAGTTCTTCTTTTCCTCTCCCACGCAAAGCTTCATACCACACTACGGCAAATGACATTCTTTCTCTACTTTTTGTTCCAAGGAGAACAAAAGTTTCATTATGAACAACCAATCCCTGAGTAAACAAAACCTTGTTAAAACTCTCCATTCGAGGTAGCACAATGACTTTTTCCAAATCTGCTGAGACACAAACTGTATTTGCATCGTATTCAATAGGTAGAGCATTCAAGTTAAAGGTTTTCTTGATCATGGGCGTAGAGGTTAAAAACTTTGCTATGTTCACACTCTTCGTGTCCTAGTTTTGTGGATCGAATATTTTTCTGTAGGCTTCATATTTTCTAAAAAGTCTTTGTGCGTGATGCCAACTGTGATGTTACTTGGCAAATATTATACCCGGGGAGCATGTTCACGTCAATAGTGAGATGCAGTTGGATGAAACGTTTCCACATGGCTTAATATAACTTGTCTGTCAATTTTTTTAGGGGGCGGATTTTTTCCTCTTTGGTCTTGGCTTGTAATACGTGATCCTGGTGGCGACTTGTGTAAAACATTAAAAATAACCGTACCGTTTTTCGGATGATATCCCAACATTACTAAGTAAAGTGTCTTACAGTTCTTGTAACATGCGGTACCGAAATGTCAAATTTCTTTGAGAAACCTCAGCTAGTGTTCTTTTCTTAACCGGCATTCTTGAACACGAATTTAGTATGAATTTCCTTTGATGAAACCAAGATAATGACCAATAGTTTTTATGAATTAATTTTCGTTGTTCACTACTAATCAATTTACTGCACTCTTTCTTGCACGTGACTTTGCAAGGATCTCTGAGCGGATGTTTCAATATAGCCTTTAGCTTAGCGCTATCTTTTATAGATATTTTATTTTTCCGCTTTTTAATTTTCCGTTTTGTATTACTTCTTCCAATCTCTGACAATGGAATATTTTCATGTATGCTACTAGCTTCATCATTTAAGTTAGCATCTAAACTATTATTTTCATAATTATTTTCTTCATCTATTTCAACTTGTGCCAGTAACTGATTATTACTCGTTTTCTGCAGTTATGTGTGTTTGAAAAATAGTTCCTTCTTGATTTTCACCAGTTGTTTCTTGGAGTTTATTTTGTCCATTTTAAAGAGCTACCGTGTTATCTTTAAAACTTCATAAATGTCTATTGCGCGTTTTGTAGCACTCATTGCAGGAATAATATCTAAAAGAAAATACATTTTAAAAATTGGCAAAAGAAAAAAAAATGAATGAATGAAAGTATTATGGAATAAATCATATTATCGGTAGGTACCCACTTGCCAATAATTCCTTCTTGCACCATTATAATGTCATGTTTTAAAGCCTCTTCGACAATACAAGAAATAATACTGGAAGTGGTCACATTGCTTGTTTCCGGGGATTCAGTGTCTTTTTCATTTTGGATTTCAGATAACATTTTTAGCATAAGTTCACATCTCGATAACCTGTAACACAGTTACTTACATTATTATAAATAAAATTGAAGGTTATGTAAGGAAAATTTTTTAAATCGTAATTTTAAATATTGCTTACAACACAGCACAGGAGATTATATTTTTTTACATACCTTTTGCGATCCATGATGGTAATCTTGACACTTAAAATATGTAACAGCAACGAATTATATAAAACTGTATTTTGGTAATTAAACAAGCCGGTCAGCTTAGCTCTATTATTTTTATTTTTTTTTTAATTTTTATTTGATACTAAATGGTGTGTATAAAGGTAGCCCCCATTTTTTAATTTTTAATATTTTTTTAGTTGTTCCAGGTTGTTCTATATTATTCTAAAGTTATACGGCTAAAACCCAAAAAATAAGCGAAAAAACACATGAAAACGGTTTTTTACAACGGCCGCCCATTTTTTGAAAAACCCAATTTTTTTGTTGGTCTGAATTGTTTTAGTTGTTCCAAAATACGAATTCTCCGAAAGATATATTGACAAAGATATAACAAAAAATGTTTTTTAGTGGTTGTTCTAGTTGTTCTGAACATTGTTCTAAAGTATTAGTTTAATTGGTTTAAACAATTTAAGAGATATTAGAAAAAAAGTGTTTAACTGATTTATTTATAAACAAAATAACTTACAGCACTGTCGGTTTAGATCATGTTTATAACAGTGTCGAACAACAGAGAACAAAATTTATAAGACCAGAACAACAATATAAGACCCACTTTACTCTTGATCCAAAAATTTTATTTTTTTATTTTCTAAAGACTTGTTCCAGGCTTCTCGCTTTATAACTATAGTAGAACACTTACAGCTTAGAACAAAAGTTTTATGTTTCAAATAAAAACAAAAAAAAGAACACTACTTTTGAAAATAAAACATTATTTTTTCTTTTACTATCGTTAACGTCGCACCAGCGATACTAAAATGTAGAACAGACATAAAAGACACTTTACTTTTAATATATTTCGTAGAGACATATTTCGTCTTTTTATTATAACGGATCTATATATAACGGTATTTTCGAATTGCTGAAAATCAGTTGCTTTCGTTAAGTATTCCATGATTGATATTTAAAATGAATGAGGCATTACAGTAAACTATGAAGTAATTCCATAAAATTTCAAAGGTAATATCGCAAACAAAATATTATTTTCACAATTTTCCAATTAATTTGATCACACGTGATAAATGCTAAAAAAGTTTTATTGAAAACATTTGCTCATGAACGTGCAAAAGGCCATACCGTCTTACTAAGTACGTTGCGTCTGTGTCAGCCGTCAGTGACCTGCCACCATTCCTTCTCATACGCTTGCGTTCATGCGCGGTACTACCTACCATTTCTCTGTACTGCCTGTCTCCATGTGCGATACCTTTCACGATTTCCACTATTCTTCCTCGATATGCCAGCGTCGTAGTGAAGCACTGTAGCGGCGTGTTAGCTGTTAGCGTTAAGCACTTGTTTTATTTATGAGTTCATGAGCGAATTTGATCAGCATTTAATACCATAAATTATCTGAAGAGAAAAATAACATATTTTTCACACTTTGTATGCGATATTGACTTTCTTTGTTTTGTATCTCACGTAATTGTGTAATATGGCTGCGCACGTAGAAAATATTTTTAACATTATTTCATCCCAAGATTTTCGTAATATAATATGTCCTAACGGTAAACCTACTGTTCCTAATTCTCAAATTTATACAAAACTAGCAATATTACTAAACAAAATACTAATAGTAAGAAGCACTTAAAGCCATTGTAATATTACAAAACTAGGTCAATGCTAGTACACTACAGGACTTTCTTGCAAAATACTAAAAATAGGTGGGGTACTTTTATATTTTTGAAATATTCAGCGTTTTAGAAATATTTAATGAAAACCAAAACTGACCCTAATAACATTCTATGACATCCAGACATCATGGTCGATCTTGACGAAACTTGGCCAAAAGTTGTAAAATGAGCTAATAAATCGATTTAGCGATAATGAAAAAAAGACGCTTGCATAACCTTCATACCTACATATGTATTATATATATATATATATATATATATATATATATATATATATATATATATATATATATATATTATAGTCAGTTTGTAGACAAACTTTAACAGGAGATAGAACACATGTTTCTAAAAGAAAAGTTCTATAAACATATGTCGTAGAAGGTTCGTTTGAGATAGGGTGTTGAATATAATTTTTTCAAATTTTCATTATAACTCATAAACGAATGCTTAGATTTTTTTCATGTTGGATAATGTCTATTAATTAAGGCATAAAACAAGTGATATATGTTCACAAACTTGCACAGGCGAGTGGAGTTGCTCAATTTCATAAACAGAACTTCTACGCCAATGACTATTTTAAAAAGCGTTATTTTCATTATCTACATACAGTTTAACAAAATAATGTACCTTCTTCTGTTTAAATTCCTGTGTTTCGAGTTATTTTGATTTTAGTGTTTGATGTGGTACAAAGTTAAGTAATGTGCTTTATGTGAATAATTGAATATAAAGTTTTAATAAAAAGATATAATAAAACATTTAGAGCCATTTTAGTACCTAACGATCGTTTCTTTAAAATTTCAAATCATTTCATTTATAAATAGGTAGGTTATCGGTTTTTTAGTATCCATTGTTATTATCCTCGTATAAAAGAAATGCATAATTATTATTGTTATGTCAAATTTCTGTATAATTATGTATGTATCAATTTCGCCATAAACATGTATGTAGTTTTTAAGTGAGATTCTAATAAGTTATAATTAGCTACTTGTTCATCAAAAAGAACGTTTTACATTTTGAACAAAGTGTCTAATTTTATTATACTAGTGTTATTGTTATTTATTTGTAAATCGTTATTGTAAGAATTCTTCTTAATTTCACAATTAATAATTAAGTATTGTTACAATAATAAATAAGGATTGTTTAAAATTAGTGTACTAAACAGATTTCAATTTATAAAAGTCTTGTGTTAAGTAATGTTATACATCGGTCTTTAATGAAGCAAGTGAGCAGCGTCTATAATTATTAGAATCTCACTTAAAAACTACAGTCTATGCGAAATTGATACATAATAATTATTAGAAATGTATTGACCGCATAACATAATAATTAATGCTATTTCTTTTTATACGAGGATAATACAATGGATACTTAAAAAACCGATAACCTATCCTGTTTATTAAATGAACAATGTATTTGAAATTTTAAAGAAACGATCGTTAGGTACTAAATGGCATCTAAATGTTATAATTATATCATTTTATTAAAAACTTTATATTCAATTATTCACATAAAGCACATTACTTAACTTATACCACATTCAAACACTAAAAATCAAAATAACTCGAAACGCATAGAATTTCGAAACAGAAAAAGGTACATTATTTTGTTAAACGATGTAAGACAATGAAAATAACAGTTAATTTTAAAAATAGTCATTGGCGTAGAAGTTCTGTGGATGAAACGTTTCACATGGCTTAATATAACTTGTCTTCAATTTTTTAGGGGGGATTTTTTCTCTTTGGTCTTGGCTTGTAATACGTGATCCTGGTGGCGACTTGTGTAAAACATTAAAAATAACCGTACCGTTTTTCGGATGATATCCCAACATTACTAAGTAAAGTGTCTTACAGTTCTTGTAACATGCGGTACCGAAATGTCAAATTTCTTTGAGAAACCTCAGCTAGTGTTCTTTTCTTAACCGGCATTCTTGAACACGAATTTAGTATGAATTTCCTTTGATGAAACCAAGATAATGACCAATAGTTTTTATGAATTGATTTTCGTTGTTCAGTACTAATCAATTTACTGCACCCTTTCTTGCACCTGACTTTGCAAGGATCTCTGAGCGTATGTTTCAATACAGCCTTTAGTTTAGCGCTATCTTTTATAGATATTTTATTTTTCCGCTTTTTAATATTCCGTTTTATATTACTTCTTCCAATCTCTGACAATGGAATATTTTCATGTATGCTACTAGCTTCATCATTTAAGTTAGCATCTAAACTATTATTTTCATAATTATTTTCTTCATCTATTACAACTTGTGCCAGTAACTGATTATTACTCGTTTTCTGCAGTTACATATGTGTGTTTGAAAAATAGTTCCTTCTTGATTTTCACCAGTTGTTTCTTGGAGCATATTTTGCCCATTTTAAGGAGCTACCGTGTTATCTTTAAAAACTTCATAAATGTCTATTGCGCGTTTTGTAGCACTCATTGCAGGAATAATATCTAAAAAGAAAATACATTTTAAAAATTGGCAAAAGAAAAAAAAATGAATGAATGAAAGTATTATGGAATAAATCATATTATGATAGGCCTATGCCATAATTCCTTCTATGCACTTTAAGTATGTTTTAAAGCCTCTTCGACAATACAAAATAATACTGAAGTGGTCATTGCTTGTTTCGGATTCAGTGTCTTTTCATTTTGGATTTCATAACATTTTTAGCATAAGTTCAATCTCGATAACCTGTAAACATTACTTACATTATTATAAATAAAATTGAAGGTTATGAGATAAATTTTTTAACCGATCTAATTTCTCAAAAGCAAGGAGATTATATTTTTTACATACCTTTTATCATAGTGTAATCTTACATCTTTGTAAATCGTTATTGCTAAGAATTATTATAAATTTCATATTTAATAAACAAGCGTGTTACAATAATAAATAAGGATTGTTAAAATCAGTGTACTAAACAGATTTCAATTTATTAAAAGTCTTGTGTTTAAGAGGTGATACAGTGAGCTGGTATAACAACTGCCCTTGGTCTGCATTAATGATCTCTTTTAAGGTTTGTAAACACTAGGTAATTGATACATACATAATTATAATGTATTGACCACATAACAATAATAATTATGCATTTCTTTTATACGAGGATAAATACAAGTATACTAAAACAGATAACTACCTGTTTATAAATGAAAATGTATTTGAAATTTTAAAGAAACGATCGTTAGGTACTAAAAGCTCGAAATGTTATTATATCTTTATATTCAAACTTTATGTCAATTACTTCACATAAAGCACATTACTTAACTTATAAAATCCAATACGAAAAATCAAAATTAACTTTTAACGCATAGAATCTTCGAAAATTTATTAAAGTTACATTATAATTTGAAACTATATGCAGTATTAATTTTAATTTTATAAAATAGTCACTTTAGTTTTAAATTAAAGGTACCATTTATACTATTATTTTTTTGACTAAATGGTGTTATAAAGGTCCCCATTTTTTTTTAATATTATTTATAGATTCAGTTGTTCTATAATTAAAGTTATCGCATACCTAAAAATAAAAAACACATGAAAACGGTTTTTACAAGCCCCTTTTAAAAACCCAATTTTTGTTGGTCATGAATTTTTTATTGTTCCAAAATACGAATTCTCCGAAAGATTATTGACAAAGATATAACAAAAATTTTTGTGTTATTCTGTTGTTCTGAACATTGTTCTAAAGTATTAGTTTATTGGTCTAAACATTTAAGAGATATTGAAAAAAGTGTTAACTGATTTATTTATAACAAAATAACTTACAGCATGTGTTTAGATATTATATAACTGTGAACAAAGAAACATATAATTATATAATATCCAGAACAAAATAAAGACTTAAAACTTTATTAATAAAATTTTATTTTTTATTTTCTAAAGTTGTAGGTTACGTTATAATTAGTAAACACTTACAGTTAAACAAAGTTTTATGTTTCAAATAAAAACAAAAAAAAGAACACTACTTTTGAAAATAAAACATTATTTTTTCTTTTACTATCGTTAACGTCGCACCAGCGATACTAAAATGTAGAACAGACATAAAAGACACTTTACTTTTAATATATTTCGTAGATATATTTCGTCTTCTTATTATAACGGATCTATATATAATGGTATTTTCGAATTGCTGAAAATCAGTTGCTTTCGTTAAGTATTCCATGATTGATATATAAAATGTTTTTACTCGTGCATGTACATTTTTAAATTCATTTTATAGAGAAATTATGTATATATAATGCGAGATATTTAAAATGAATGAGGCATTACAGTAAACTATGAAGTAATTCCATAAAATTTCAAAGGTAATATCGCAAACAAAATATTATTTTCACAATTTTCCAATTAATTTGATCACACGTGATAAATGCTAAAAAAGTTTTATTGAAAACATTTGCTCATGAACGTGCAAAGTCTACGCTTATAGTCTTTGCGTTTTTTCAGCCGTCAGTGACCTGCCACCATTCCTTCTTAGGTCGTCATTGCGTATTCGAAGTACTGCTTGTCTACCTGCGATACCTTTCACGATTTCCACTATTCTTCCTCGATATGCCAGCGTCGTAGTGAAGCACTGTAGCGGCGTGTTAGCTGTTAGCGTTAAGCACTTGTTTTATTTATGAGTTCATGAGCGAATTTGATCAGCATTTAATACCATAAATTATCTGAAGAGAAAAATAACATATTTTTCACACTTTGTATGCGATATTGACTTTCTTTGTTTTGTATCTCACGTAATTGTGTAATATGGCTGCACACGTAGAAAATATTTTTAACATTATTTCATCCCAAGATTTTTGTAATATAATATGCCCTAACGGTAAACCTACTGTTCCTAACTCTCAAATTTATACAAAAACTAGCAATATTACTAAACAAAATACTGATAGTAAAGAAGCACTTAAAGCCATTGTAATATTACAAAACTAGCTCAATGCTAGTACATTACAGGACTTTCTTGAAAAATACTAAAAAATAGGTGGGGTACTTTTATATTTTTGAAATATTCAGCTATTTTAGAAATATTTAATGAAAACCAAAAACTGACCCTAATAACACCTCCATGGCCGATCTTGACGAAACTTGGCCAAAAGTTGTAAAATGAGCTAATAAATCGATTTAGCGATAATGAAAAAAAGACGCTTGCATAACCTTCTATACCTATAATATATATATATATATATATATATATATATATATATATATATTGAGATGTTCAGAAAGAAGTAAAAGAAGGATCGGACAGTTTAAATGATAATTTAGTTATAAAAAGGGGTGATTTCAAGCTCGATACATGTGCGAGACGTTGTTTGATAGAAATCTGGTTCACGATAGGTTTAAAGTAGATTTGTTTTGTACAAAATAGTCTGAATATTATTTATACAATTTGGTTTCATCATAAACAGCATTGTGCTACCAACAAAAATGTCAAGAATGTTAAATACACTTATTTTCGTAAAGTCAATTTAGTATTTCCTTTATTTCAATAAAAGTCAATTTTTCGAGGGTATTTTGGCAAGTGAACATTTTACAGGTGTTTAAACATAAATTATATAGTTAGGATTATATTAGGGATATTGTGTAAATAGTTTTAGAATGCAGGAAATGTGAAAAATTCATAAAAGGGTTATAATATGGGCATTTTAGACATTTTTCTCACATATTTTTGGATGCAACTCTGTGACAAACATAGTGATACAAGTTTCATAGCAAAAGAAATGCATAGAACAGTTTAACATAAAGACATTCATAGTTATATACATTTTTATAGTGAAAATTCCAGTATGTGTGTTAGACGATGGGACTTTTTAATGCAACACTATTTGACACAATACATTTGAAATGAACAGTGAATATAATAAAGACAAGTATTACAAACCTCCAGCATAACATTTTGAGTGATAAAAACGTTTTTAAATATGTTATTTCCAATTTTAGATTTAAGTTTGGTTATGTTATAATTTCTAGGTTTTTTGCATAAATTTATAGTTTTTTTATATTATTAGGCTTTAATTATATTCTTAAAGTAATTAATAGGAGTTCTTTCTCAGTACCTCACAGTTTTTAAAAGGATACATTGCATTTCACCGCAAAATTTTGTGAAATATGAGGTGAATTTAGAATATTTTTACATAAACTTAAAATTTCTTTAAATTAGATTTTAACTCTAAAAGTGTGTTCCTATGTAAAATTTTCCCAGGATTCCGTTTATGTAATTAGATTAAGTGTAGCTTGTAAGTTTAGGTAGTTATATGCATATTTAATGTAGATTAGGTGATTTCGCATATTATTTTAAGAAACCATATCTTGTTGGGTGTCCTTTTATTCAAAATTTTATGTAGTTTTTAAATCCGTTAATATATAAGAAAGTTATGGCCAAATTTCTATTTTAGTCAAAATTTTAAATTAACCAATCAGAGCCTTGGTTACATAGGTAGAATTGCTGAACAAATTGAATTCTAGTAACAACCAAAAGTATAAATTGAAATTATTGGAAACTGAGCTCTCTAGAATTTGTTCATTTTAAAAGGTAACAGCTTGGCATATGGTACCAAATATTTGAGAATAAAATTCATTATTGAAGCTGAAATAAGTATCAAAGATAAATTTGATAATTTCAATAAACGATTTTTAGGTATTCTACAATTTAATCTATTCAACTCCGAATACTTTTCAGTAATTCCGAATAACTAGTTCAATTTAAGATTAGTAAATAATTGAAACGATTTCCAATGTTATCAACACTTAACTTCAGCTAACCTTAAAATTCACATATAATTAGCAAATTTAAAGGTCTGATTCTAAAAGTTAAATTTATAGAATATCAGCCATAATTGAATTTTGATTAGACCCAACAGAGGAAATAAATTGGCCTCAATTGGATTCATTTTTGAACGTTAGGTAACCCATAATACTTGAGCTACAGACTAATTAATAATTGACAAGATTTTGCTGGGACATCACTAATATAATCTTTATCCTTAAGATGTTTTATTAATTTATTGTTCCTATTTTCAAAAGAGATAGTAGGATCTGTTTATGTTTATAAATCTTATCATCATTGAGTAAGGATAAATTTGATATTTAACTTCTTTCGTAAGGGCCACAGGAATGTTGCCTTTATCTGCTTTAATAATAATTTATTGTGGAAATTTTTGTAACTTTCCTAGTTTAGCTCGAGGAAAAGTAGTAAATTTTTGTTTATTAATGTGATTAGTGATAATATTAGTGATGATGGCTCTAAATCTATCAATATTAATATTATTCTTGTCATCGACAGTAAGTATGTATTCAATGTGAGAAATTAAAGAAAACATTTTATCTTTATTTAATGGTAATTTTAAGCTGAATTTTGGACCCATAGCTAATAAGTTCTGGATTTCAGGTGGAAATTCAACGTCAGTTAAATTTTTGAACCACTTGGTTGTAGTATTACAGGCCTGTTTATCTATATTACCGTTACTAATTAACTTATTAAATTTTTTAATTAAGTTGATTCTGATTTTATTGTGCAAGAACCTATTGACTTGTTTGTACATGAAGTCAAGAAAAACATCTGGAGGTAAACAATTAATAGCTAAATTAATGACTTTATCTAATTCAATTTTGATATTGTTTAAGGTGTTAATGGTGACCTTAATTTCTAGTGAAATTAATTTATGCCTTAACCTTTGTTGAAATAGTTCGATTCTTCTATTAGCTGCCGGAAGATTTTGATCCAAGTTATTAGTTAATGATTTCATATTCTGTAGAATGTGTCTAGGATCAACCCTTTGTTTTCTGTATCTAAGTAAAAATTTTAGTCTTCCATTATAATTCGCTAGTTTTTTGTTATAATGTTTTTAATAATTATGATCAGTATATTAATTTTACAATTGAAAGAGAGATTGACAATTCAGTCCCTTTTTTAGACATTAAGGTTATCAGAAATGAGTCTAATCATATTATACTTGATTGGTACCAAAAACCTACCAATTCTGGTAGATACAATTAACAATTTTGTACTTAGTTAATAACATAAAATAAGTTTCACTGTGTAAGGAACTAAATTTAGAATATTTTAAATTTGGCGTGTGTAAGTTTATCAAAGTTATAAACGTTATCTCTCTGTCATAAATTCTGTCGCATTAAATTTATATAACATGGTTGTTCCATGTGTATTTTAGATCGTAATTTTATTATTACTTTAAGCAATTTTAATTGTCAATTGTGTTAGATGTTAGTAACTAGTTTTTTAGTGATTACCTCGACATTTGTAAGTTGTCCTTGAATGACGAACGTACAAATATTAATTGTTATCATTAACTTTCAGTATTCCTGATGACGCTACCAAATCAGTAGCGAAATATCGATATAAATTGTTAATTAATACCTGTATACCACTATTTGACCGATTCCTGCTAAATAATTTTTTCAAGTGTTTATATATATATATATATATATATATATATATATATATATATATATATATATATATATATATATATATATATATACAGGTCCCTTTGGGAGCTGATCCTATGAGTATCTGCTAAACCAAACTTACTATAATTTTGAAAATTTGGTGACAGGGTAATGATGTTAGGGATCTAAAATATTTTCACGTTCGTACCACTTCCGGTTATACTAATAAGTCGGTACTTAGTCGCTTATTTTAAATGGAACACCTCGTATATTAATACATTTTTGGATTCTATGTCGAATTTTAAGGTAAGCTTGTTAAATAAACTAGATACGAAATTTCAGTCGTTTAAAAAAAACATTTTCTAAAAACTTGACAGATGCAGTCTTAGTAATAACTCGTTAATTGTTCTGTTCCTGTCAAACAATTTGAATAAAACTTTGAGGTGTTGTAGGCAAAGGTTTATTGCAACAGTCTGCAAAAATGACATTTGTATTTTTCATAAAAATAAAATTATGAATGTCTAAACTTGACTATCAAAAAATGCAAGTTACTCAAAAAAATCAAATGGAAACCCCTATTTTTTATTACTCAGATCGATTTAACGTCAAAAATTAAGGTAAGTTTGTTTAAAACTTTATTTGCCTAAACGTAACAGTTTCATACTTATCAAAAAGTCCCAATTTTAAAATTTGTGATAAAAATGAGCTACATACTTAAATCTAGTATTCCTTGTTCGTGGTCACCATGGAAACCAAATAATTGAGAATTGAAATAAAGAAAAATATTTGAAAAAGTTACTGCAAAAAATAATTTTGTGATTCAAAAGTCATTTTTGCCAAATAGAATTTTCTAAGTATTTTTTCAAATTCGATATACAACATAAGTGTAAAAATGTAATACTTTATGAGTAAATCGAAAAAACTACTTTTTACTGCGGAGGTAATACATACTTATCAGCGCATCATTACACGATAAAGATGCTTATTTATTTTGTTTTTCTTTTGTAGTCAATAATTTAATAAATTGTTGACAGTTTGTGTTTTCTGATGAAATGGCTCGACTTGAATATTCTAATACAGATTATTTGAATTTAATTTTAATTCACGTAGAATGTCATAGAGTTGTAAAACGAACAGTAAGAACATTTATCACTAACACTATCTTGAGCGCCCCGACCATCAGCAGATACTATAAGACGTGTGGTTCAAAATTTGGAACAGTTTGGCACATTTAAACACTCTGCGCCTCGCAAAAAGCTGCTATTGATAACGAACAGAATGAAGTTATAACTTTAGGATATTTCCGTGCCTATCCTTGTAATTCCATAAACGACGCGAAAACAGATATTGGCTTAACACCAACAACTATCAGAAGAATTCTTCAGAAACATAAGTTTCGACCATACTGTTTACAATTAGTTCAACATTTGAAAGAAGCGGATTTCTTGAAACGTATCGAATTTTGTGAAACAATTTTGCTCAAAATACAACAAATTCCTAATTTTTGACTAATATCATATGGACGAACGAATCTAAATTTACGAAAATGGCATTTTATCGCCGAAACTCGCATTACTGGAATAACAAAAATAGCAATCCAATTCGCGAATGCCATTTTCAGGAATTTGGAATTTTAACGTATTTTGTGCTATTCGGAATAACGAAATCTTTGACATGTATTTTTACAACGAAAATTTGAGAAGTTTAAAATAGTTGATTGTTGCGATTTATGATTACAAATTTAATTTCTAGGATTAAATTATCATGAGATATTAAACACTCGAATTCAACCCCGATTACCTAAATTTAGAAAGGGAAAATTTATGGTACCAACAAGACTGTGCGCTCACAACACCAACGCTGTTTACATGAAACTTTATGAAATTTTTGAAGATCGTTGATTTGTCAATAATGGTCCCTTTCCATGGCCGCCTAGGTCACCTGATCTTACGCCAAGGATTTTTAACTTTGGGGTCGAATTAAAAATATTGTTTATGCTACACAAATAACGACTAAAGAAGATTGCATTGCAAGAGTGCAAAATGCCTTCAATTATCTTTCTCCACAAGAAATTCAAAGAGCTACAAATGAAGCCGTTATAAGACGGTTCAACAATATTTTGCGTCTAACGGGCAAGATTTTGAACATTTATTGTAAATTAATTTACATTTGATCACGAGCAAGAAATACTAAATAAGCGAATTTATTGTGTAAGAATGCACTGATAACTATGTAGTTACTACCTCCGCAGTAAAAAGTAGTTTTTTCGATTTACTCATAAAGTATTAAATTTTTACACTTATGTTGTATATCGAATTTGAAAAAATGACAGAAAATTTCTATTTGGCAAAATGACTTTTGAATAACAAAATTATCAATTTTTATAATTTTTGCAGTAACTTTTCAAATATTTTTCTTTATTTCAATTCTCAATTATTTGGTTTCCATGGTGACCACGAACAAGGAATACTAGATTTAAGTATGTAGCTCATTTTATCACAAATTTTAAAATTGGGACATTTTTGATAATAAGTATGAAACTGTTACGTTTAGGCAAATAAAGTTTTAAACAAACTTACCTTAATTTTGACGTTAAATCGATCTGAGTAATAAAAATAGGGTTTCCATTTGATTTTTTGAGTAACTTGCATTTTTGATAGTCAAGTTTAGACATTCATAATTTTATTTTTATGAAAAATACAAATTCATTTTTGCAGACTGTTGCAATAAACCTTTGTCTAAACACCTCAAAGTTTTATTCAAATTGTTTGACAGGAACAGAACAATTAACGAGTTATTACTAAGACCGCATCTGTCAATTTTTTAGAAAATTTTTTTTTAAACGACTGAAATTTCGTATCTAGTTTATTTAATAAACTTACCTTAAAATTCGACAACAGAATCCAAAATGTATTAATATACGGGTGTTCCATTTAAAATAAGCGACTAGTACCGACTTCCGGTATAACCGGAAGTGGTACGAACGTGAAAATATTTTAGATGAGTTAGCCCTAACATCATTACCCTGTCACCAAATTTTCAAAATTATAGTAAGTTTGGTTTAGCAGATACTCATAGGATCAGCTCCCAAAGGCGGACCCTGTATATGTAGGTTGAATGTTAAAATATATATCTCGCTTATTTTTCAAGATAACTATCGACTACTTCATATCATTTTAAAGCAAATTCAAGCCTTTCAAATAAAGTAAGAATATGTGTATGTTATACCAGCAATACGAGGAATGTTTTCAATTTCCGGAAAACCAGAAGTGATGTTTTCATCACGATAGCATCATTCATTAGCGCAAATGAACCAAGTTTATTTCCAAAATCGCAAGTTTGTAACCAAAATAGTTAGACAGTTATAACAATATCAATATTAAATATTTGAAAATTCATATCTCCTATACTAGTAGCTTTAAAAGGAGAAAGTTAGTTGCATTCATAAGAATTGCTGGTTGCCTAGAAAATATAAAGAAACAACAAAAAAATGCTTGGAGAGATTTTTGAATAAATCAATTTCGAAGAATTTCTCAAGTTTGACCCCTTAAAAATAGTCAGATTTATATCATAATTTATTACGTAAAGAAATCTCTTTAAAGAACCTTTATTTAACTACGCATATATATTTCCAATTCTTGTATATCTTGAACGGTATCGGAAATATAAATTTCTAGAAAAAAAATGTATATGTGACTGAACTGCGGCCATATTCAATTTTGAAAATTTAAAAAAATTGCATTTCATGCGAGTTATTGATGACCTAAATTTAAATCTTCTATGTTAAAATTTGCCCCCAAAATAACACCCTTATTTTCACCCCCTGTATACCTATTGCGTTTCAAAGCTTGTTTTGTCGACGACATAATTGTCTCGTAAGCCTTTATTTCAATTTTCATTAAAATTGTCCGTGTAGTTTCGGCTGGTGAGTGACCACAGACACGCACACAGATACACACACACAGACATTTTGAAAAATTTTCTAAAGTTTATTTTTCGGGTTCAGGAAGTCGCAAAACATCAAAATACTTTTTTTTTCGATTTTTTTTCGACCGCAGTACTTTCTTGTTTACCAAGAAAGTAAAAATAGATATGACATTTGGAATAAAATTTTAAATGTTTCAATATTGAGATTAATTCATCAATTAACGAATTAGATCAAGATACGTCTTTAAATGAAACTAATAATGCTCTTATCACTTTCGACTTAAACTTATCTTATAAACTTTGGTTAAAGATAGCTCCCGAAGAAGTATTCTATAAGGATAATGTTTTAAAAGAAAGAAAATATAATGTTTTATTACGCAAGGTATGGACTCACGAGCTATATGCAGACATATATGCCTTTACGAAATTACCATGTCCTTTAACTTTTAAACGTTGAAAAATATCTGGAACTGGTATTTTTTAACCATATCAGGTCAATGTCCAGAATGTAATTGCATTTTTAAAGGTTGTGTTATTAACAAACCTATAACGCATACTGATGTAACAATGGAATGTGTCATTGAAAATGTTGATGATTCAATTACACATAAAAAAACGACAATTGAAAGGTCAGAGAAGAATTCAAGTTTCCAAAGAAATGGCCGATACAAATATTTTGGCAGGTATGTGGCGTAGAAAGGAAGCCGACAAACTTATGAGTTTTGGTGATAATGAGCCACCGCATTTACCAAATGCTAATGTTTTACGGAAAGCTAAAGAACAAAGACGCAATATAGATTTAGGAATTTCTGTTACTGATCCAATATAAAATATAAAACAAAGAAGTATAGTACTCATGCGGGACATATTCACTCAATTGGATTGGATCCATTCTTTGTCCACTACTGGAGACAAGAATAAATGGCAGTATATATTAAACATTCAAATTTCATTTGTGTCGACGTTACGGGATCGTTAGTCAAAAAATTAAAGTTACCAACGAATGAATTGTGTGCGCACGTAATTTGTATCAGATAATGGTAGAAACACCAACATATAAAATGCCTGTATTTCAAATGTTAAGCACAGTACAAAATACAAATGCAATCCTGTACTGGTTTAACGAAATCATTAGAATAGGTTGCACTCACAAGCAAAACTTTCCATATCCAAATCAGATAGTTTGCGATTTTGACAAAGCACTGATGGGTGCTGTAGCAAAATCATTTGGAAAATGTGAGAGTTTGAAAGATTATCTGCAATGACGTTTTTGTTATCTCTGATTTGCCGCATTCTTTACCGTCATGTATTATTCGTTTGGATATCTCGCACTATATAAACTTAATTTCCTGGTGGGATGAATTCAAAAATTTATATTCACGAGTAAAAAAATTTTATGTTAATCATGGGATATTTAACAAAAGTAACTGATTTTCAGGAATTTAAAAACATCATTAGATCTGTTATAATTCTCATTAATAGTGAAGGATGTGGATTAAACCCAAATAAATCAGATAGTTTAGCTCAACAAGCTTTAAAATATTTGCATGGTATAATTAAGGGATCTAAGTAAATACAATAGAACACAAAAACACCGATAAAGATATTTCAGCAGAACAGTTATGACAATAATGATCCTCAAAATTTTGAAAATAATCTGTAATTGGTCAAATAATTTAATCGAAGGTTGCAAAAATAAAGTTACTTCTGCCAGTCAGGCTGAAGCCATTAATTCATATTTTGCTCCTGCCATAACCTCCAAAATAAAAAATCTATTATATTATCTTCACTGAGTACAGGTTGAATGTCGACCGATGCGTATCGATAAACTTTTAAGTATACATTGAAATCATTTTGAGGCAAAAAAAACTTGATTTAAATAACGAAGGAAGTAGAAGAAAACAAAAAGATTGTGAGACAAATATTAATAACACATCAAATATTCCGTTTGAAGTTGAGAATTTTAATTTAAATAAAAATACTTCTGATGAAAATAAGGAAAATATGTACGATATGAAAAGTATTTCCTATGTAGAAACGTCAAGTTCTTCATTTGATGAATCTTGCAATTTGTTGTTCGAGCAAAAAAATTGGCGAAACAAAAATGATACAAAAAAAAATTAAACGTACCTATCTCAGTGTTCGACCGGATTGGAATATTACAGAACTTAGTAAAAAAAAAAAAAAAAAAAAAAAAAAAAAGAATTGGCATTAGTATGCTCGAAAATGGAAATTTATGTTCCTCAATTACAGAAAAAAAGTTTAAAATACATTACACAAAATACATGTGGCTTTGATAGCAATTTTCATATTTTAGCTTCTGTAAGTGCATATAATTCGTTCCGTCAAGTAATAGAATCTAGTTTTCTACAAAAGCTTTCAAATGTTTAAAATTGGTTCAAGTTAAAAAACTTATAAGAAAAAAGCAGAATTATTACGCGAAATCAAACATTTTGTATGAGAAAATGTACAGGGTGTTCCACGTAAGATGTCTCTATGTCTTATCTCAGAATCTATAACATATACAAAAAAAACTTTTATATAAAAGTTGTTTGGATTTATTAAAATTGTTAAATTATTTACTGTTTATAGGTTTCCCAGTAAGTCGTAATCGATGTCAACTCGAAAATTTAAATGGAACACTCTGTATTTTATTACATATTTGGATTCTCCTCAAGCAAGTGAGATATTTTTATCTAAAACTTTTTTTAATTCTTAAGTTTTGGAGTAAAATGAGGTTGTTATTTTATCACAAAATTACCCTATTAAGAAACTTATTGCTATGTATATACCAAAAAATGAAAATTAGGTAAATTATGTATATTTCACATCACAGAGGTTGTGATAAATGATTAAAATCATTAGTAACTTCTATTTTAATACTGGGTATTTTTTATACACGGGTCAATCGAAAATATTTTGAATTTTCTCATTAATATATTATTTAAAAATAATAATTGTCATAAATCTTAACCGTTAAATTATACTGTTAAGTTTACGAGATTAGTTTAAAAAGGTTGTAAAAGAAAAGTATAATCCTTACTATACCCAGTTTCTTAAAAATTAATATTTAAAATAATATAAGGATTTTCTCTCTTTAGTATTTGCGTTTCAAGGTTAAGCTTTAGAGTAGACCTAGGATCAGGGCAATGACAGTTTTTAGTAATATAATAATTATTTAAAAATTAAGGCGGCTGTATTTAGCAAAGTAAACCATTTGACAGTTAAGAAGGCTGTGACAGTGTGTTACTTGTATAATCCCTTTGATCTTGTATGTTAAAAATATAATATTAAGACACTCTTTTCTAACCTTTTGCATTGTTTCTGATAAAATAATATTTTAAGTAGGTTTGTTAAAACAAAAATACTAACTAAATTAAATTCATGTAGAATTATTATCATTAATTGTAAGATGGTTACTAAATATTTTATTATAAAATGATGCACCAACAAAATTTTCAGAACGTATTTAATACATAATAATACAACTAACAAACAAATAAACAACAAAATTTACAAGTTTTCAATGTATTCCCCATTAACCGCTATATATGTGGTATATCTAGTACGACGGACGACTGACGTTTTATTTTTGTAAACTCTTTCTTTTAATGTCAAGTGGGATATATCAAGACTTCTTGAAGGACAGGAGATCGGCCATTTTGCATATAGTTGTGTCGAAGTTTTCAGTTAAAACATTTATAACTTCATCCGTGCAGTGATACGGCGCGCTATCCTGCTGGTAAACCAGGCTTGCTCGAATGCGCTCAAAATTCTGGTGTTTGGGTTTCCGGCATTTGCTTATATCTCCTATATAAAAATATAGGACCCAATATTACATTATTTATAATAGCACACCAGACGTCAATGCTCTTTCTGCCTTGTTTTTTACTTTCAATAAATTATTTTTAGACCAGTAGTGACTCTGTCAAACGTACCGCTTTGCTAAAGGTAGCTTCGTCGGTCCAAAACACGTTGGCAAATATATTTCTTTCAAATTGCTTGTCCATCATGCTATTGCAAAATTTCAGTCTTTCATTGCAATCAGCTTCTGTTAATTGCTGAACAGGGAGAAACTTATATGGCTTATATTTATTTAATTTAAGGCTTCTATGAATACTAGTTTTCTTTATTTCTAAATCACGGGTAGCATCATTTAATGAACTTTCAGGGTTTTCAGTAAAATATAATAAAACCTCAATCTGACGATCTTGTGTTAAAATAGTATTTGGTTTGTTTTTTATTAATAACAGACCTTTCATGCAGATCCGAAATTATTCTCCTAAATATTTTTTTATTTGGTATTCTTTGGTGAGGAAAAACGGTGTGATATTCTTTCAAAGACAGTCCTGGACTTCTATTGTTTCTAATGCAGCATTCGAATAAATCTGATCTTTCTTGTTCGGAATATTTTACCGTTTTTTACAATAATAATATAAATGATTTTTTTTAACACAACTTATCACAAAATCAAGAGAATTAAACTGGTAATATACTGTCACAGCTCCCTTAACTGCCAAATTACTTACCTTGCTAAACACAGCCGCCTTGATTTTTAATTATTACTAACAAAAACTTCCATTACCCTGATCCTAGGCCTACTCTAAATCTTAAACTTAAAATGTGTTGAACGCAAATACTAAAGAGAGAATATATTATTTTAAATATTAATTTTAACAAACTGGGTATAGTAAGGATTCTACTTTTCTTTACAACTTTTTAAACTAATCTCGTAAACTTAACAGTATAATTTAACGGTTAACATTTATGACAATTATTATTTTAAATAGCATATTAATGAGCAAGAATTATGATAAAAATTACAAAACCTAAATTTACTCCGAAACCAATGAAAATTTTTAAAAAAGTGTAATTACAAAGAGTTTTTTATTTTTTAATATAGAGTCTAAATATGCAATAAAACATAGGGTGCAACATTTAAAAAATCCAAGTTTTTTCATAAATATTTTTGTTTGACTCGTGTATAAAAAGCACCCAGTATTAAAATAGATGTTTCTAATGATTTGGATCATTTATCACGACTATATATATATATATATATATATATATATATATATATATATAATATATATATATATATATATATATATATATATATATATATATATATATATATATATATATATATATATAATTTACCTAATTTTCATTTTTTGTATACAGCAATAAGTTTTTAATAGGATAATTTTGTGATAAAAATAATATAACCTCATTTTACTGAAACTATGCAAAACTAAAAAGTTTTAGATAAAAGTATCTCACTTTCTTGAGGAAAATCCAAATAGATATTAAAATACAGAGTGTTCCATTTGAATTTTTCGAGTTGACATCGATTCAGATTTACTGGGACACCTGTATATATAAAAGTAAATAATTTACAAATTCTAATAAATCCAAACAACTTTTATATAAAACATTATTTTTTTATCTGTTATAGATTCTAACATAAGACATAAGGACATCTTACGTGGAACACCTTGTACTACTACCTGGCGTCGTAGTTATCGATGCAGTTTTAAACATAGCTTATCTTAGCGAACAATTGTTTAAGGAAGACTTTAGTTACTATTTGAAAATAACTTGCATAAAATGTAAAAATGTCATGGTAGTAGAGATATCATTTTGCCAATAAATATTGATATTCTGAAAAAGTTTGGTCATGAGAAATTACAAACTGCAATAGACGAATATGTTTACACGTCAAAGAATAATTGCAAAAAATGTAACAGTAACGTTAATGTCAGCATAGAATATGGAAATACAATCTTTATTGATGCAACGGAATATAAAACTAAATTACACAAGTTTAAAAATAATTTAATATTAAATAAAAAACAGTTCGAGTTGGCATTATGAAGGAGGAGCAACAATCACATCCGTAGGGCACTACATTGCATTCGTAAAAACTAATGAGTGGATACAGTTTGCTGATTTATGTAAAAAATCGGTGCATGTTATGGATGATACAGAAATAAATCCGCAAATATGCATTTACGTAAAAATTTAAACAAAAAATGTATATAAAAAACAAAAAAATGTTAAAAAGTTTTATGAAAACCTCATTGCTTGAATCAATTTGAGAATATTAGAATTTCTTTGAAATACTTATGCTAAGAATTTTATTTTAATATAATATAAGCATGGGTGTCAGCTGGGGAGGGCAAAACGGGCATGTGCCCCCTTCCCCATGGAAAATGGAAAAAAAATTTTAAGAAAAAAAAATTAAGTTAAAATTTAAAAAAATAAGAAAAAATTTAAAATACAAAGGAAAACAAAAACAAAAAAACAAAAACCTTTCTCGATTTACATATACCTTGTCGCGGTGAGAAAGCTTTAAATTAACATATGTAAAATATTAAAGTATAAATTTTTTATCAATTAACCTAGACAAAATTCTGCAGACGCGATTGTATATAAGATTAATTTCATAAATTTTTAAAACACATATATGTATATATATATATATATATATATATATATATATATATGATTTTTTAAATATTAGAATCTCATTTAAATAAACCTGTATACATGCAGTAAGTGAACTTGGAATTTTATTTTTAACTATGTTTCTTTTATTTTTTAGTATATGCATACATAAAATTTAAATTAATTTAGATTTAGACCTAATTTAGATTTTATGGTATTAATTTAGAATATTGTTAAAGTAGTATTCTTTTTTTTGGTTTCATTTAGAGCATAAAACTTTTGTTCTAAGTTGTAAGTGTTCTACTATAGTTATAAAGCGGGAACCCTGGAACAAGTCTTTTACCCAAGAGAATAGAAACATTTTATTTTTCGATCAAGAGTAAAGTAGGTCTAATATTGGTGTTCTGGTCTGAAAAATTTTGTTCTGAGTTGCTCTACACTGTTATAAATATGATCTAAATCGACAATGCTGTAAGTTATTTTGTTTATGAGAAAGTAGCTAAAAACTTTTTTTCTAAATATTTCTTAAATTATTATAAATTTTTAATCTCTTAAATTGTTTGACCAATTAAACTAATACTTTGGAACTATGTTCAGAACAGCTAGAACAACCTAGAACAACTTTGAAAAGTTTTATTTACGAAAAATGGGGCACTAAAACACATTTTTGTTATATCTTTGTAAATACACCTTTCGGAGAATTCGTACTTTGGAACAATGTTTAGAACAACTAGAACAATCCAGAACCCTGTATTTTAGTGAACACCTAAATCGGGCTTTAACTACCCCGTTACACCGTTCCATAATACTTCTCGTTCGGGTGATGGCATTATTATGTGCTTCTTCCGATGACCTTGGAGCTGGATTTCTTACAGGGGTTTGTAGTTAGGTCTTAGAGATAGACAGAGCAAGAACAAAAAGATTCAGAAAATATGAATCAAGACAACTATTTAAATATAATTAAAAACAACCTACATACTGTAAAAAACGCATACCAATTAAGAAGGATTTGTCCTAGTTAATTCTCTTAATGCTGGATGAATATTTGATCCACTCCAGATATAAGCGTCATACGTACTTCCTGTAAATCGAGCATTTACATTTAATATACGTAATCCAGAGTCACGTATCTGGAAAATAGACTATAGTTATTGGTGCAATCAAAAGAAAATGTATTTAATTACCAATTGAACATTTATTGAGTGATGATGTTTCCGATTTACATATATGTATTCAGGATAATTGTCGTCGATCACTTTTGGGGGAAATATTGAAACATGTGTCAACCTATATACCCTATACAGTCGGGAAAACCATAATCTCTATAAAAACTTCAATACAAAATAAACTTCTTATAATGAAATTAATAGGGTACATGTACTTACACTCTTTGAATATTGTTTAACTCAGCAATATTTTCGGAAAATTTCACCCACTGATTGACGATATTCGGTTCATTCAAAGCATTAGTTACTTCTTCAATGCTTCGACTTACCGACGGTTGACCAATTCCAGAAAAAAAGTTATAACCAACATCAGTTTGGTAACTACCTGTAGCATAAAACTTATGTGCTACCAAAACCTATAATTTCCCTTTATTACGGCACATCCAGTGAATAGCAAAAAAAATACCTTTTCTACTTTATTTAAAGATGATATCCGTGAAGGAGCCAATAAATATGGGCCTAGTGAAATAATTAGATCTCTCGAAAGATTTTTATTGAGTCTAAATATTTTTATAAACATTCTTTCCGACAACATTTCAAACGGATCTAAGCTCGTGTTCTTTAATAATAAACGTTGCGGTCTATTCACGATGTTTTCAGCTTCCTCAATTACTTCTACCATTATTAACTGAGCAAATTCTTCTAAATTAGCCATTTTAATGCAAAAACTGACATTAGAAATGTCATAGTAACGAGTAGAAATGCCCGTTTCCGATGGGAATTACGAAGTGGAAATATTCCTACGCTAGCGATGGGAAATAATTCCTATTGGAGCATCAAGAACAGCTAATACGCGTTTCTATAGGAAAAAAAACATTTTCTACTATGTCTTTGTAAATAAATCTTTCGGAGAATTCGTACTTTTGGAACAATGCTTAAAATAACTAGAACAATCCAGAACAACCAAAGAAATTGGATTTTTCGAAAAATGGGGGGCCACAAAAAATTTTTTTTGTTATATCTTTATAAATACATCTTTCGGAGAATTCGTACTTTGGAACAATATTTTAAACAATCCAGAACAACCAAAAAATTGGATTTAAAAAAAATGGGGCCACAAGAAAAACATTTTTTGTTGTCTTTGTAAATACATCTTCGGAGAATTCATACTTTGGAACAAAGTTTAGAACAACTAGAACAATACAGAACAACCAAAAAAATTGGATTTTTCAAGAAATGGGGGGCCACAAAAAAACTTTTTTTTTCTTATATCTTTGTAAATGCATTTTTCGGAGAATTCGTACTTTGGAACAATGTTTAGAACAACTAGAACAATACAGTCCAACCAAAAAATTGGATTTTTCAAAAACTAGGAGGCCACAAAAAAACATTTTTTGTTATGTCCTTGTAAATACATCTTTCGGAGAATTCGTACCTTGGAACAATGTTTAGAACAACTAGAACAATTCTGATTGTTTTTTTTTCAAAAAAAGGGGGGCCTTTATAAAAAACCGTTTCTTGGCGTTTTTTCTCTTGTTGAGAAGAAACACAGAACAACCGGGAACAACTAAAAAAATATTAAAAATTAAAAAATGTGGATCTAACTTTATACACACGCTAAAATATAATATTAAATTTCTTTAATACCAATTATGGGCGATGCTTCTTATATCTTAAGCAGTGCGCATATACCTCCGCAGTATTTGTTAAGTTCTTCTAGTATAAGTCGTCGTCATACTCGACAGATAACACGCTTTACTAAACACGCAAATCATTCTTGGTCTCTCGAATTAGTAACAGTTAATCAAATTTACCGAAACTAAAGTGCCAGTTAAAACGAAACAGTGATTTCGGCGGCCCTTGTAGGATGAGCACAGCGACATGAAATGTAAGTTTCGTCACTCCTATTGCCGCCATATTTGTCTTTTAAATTGTATCTAATCACTCTGTATACATCGCAAATTGAGCGATCGAAGTAAAAAAATTGCCTTGATGTAAGACGATGGTGCTGAATGGGAGAAGCTGTTCTCAGTAAATGTTGTTGAGTGAGCTGGAATGTCAAGCAAAAATTTGTCCCTGATGTACCGGAGATTGAGTTTGTCGATATCTTAATTTGTTATATATATATATATATATATATATATATATATATATATATATATATATATATATATATATATATATATATATATATATATATATATACCCAGGTTCCTTTAAAGCTAAGATTTTATGTACGTAACATAGAAACTGTAATATAGGACGGTCTGCAATTTTTAATAATTGGTGTTCTCCATACGTGGGAGTGATGTGTCCACACTTATTGAGATTAAATACAAATCGCAAACAAGAATTTTTCAGTTTCTGAACTCTGCTACTATCTTGTGACTACATCGCAATAGTCAAATGAAGTTAAGATTAAACAGTTTATAAGCTTGAGCTTAATACTACTTGGAAGTACATATTTAAATTTATACAGACAACGCAACTTTGAATAAGCTGTAGACATTTCTTTCGAGATATGAGAGGTTTATATTATATATTATAGATTTGCATCTATAATCAATACTAAGTTTCGAACATATTTAGTTATGTACAGAGTTATGCGTGTTAGTTTATTTAGCGGTACCAAGTAGCATGATTGCCGACTCGTTAGGACTGACTAATAAAGCACGATTGTCTACACAGGTGGAAAAGCGTTGTAAATCTTGGGGAAACATGTATGTACTCCTCTATAGTAGCATTATTAAAAAAAAATAAATGTGTATATCATCAGCATAGCTGTGGACAGTACTGACCTCAAAGATATTGATTATGACTGAGATATATAGATTAAAAAGTAAAGGTTCTGATATGGAATTATTCTATTAGAGGTGTTACATGATCTGTGAGATATCTTTTAAACCACTTATTGATTCAAATGATTTTGAGAAATCTGTGAGTGCTAGTAGCGTAAGTCGCGATTTATCTGCTGCTGATAATATAGTGTCTGTGACCTATGTTAAGGCACTGGCTGCACTATGTACTACTACAAAAACCAGAGAATTGTAGAGGAAGAAGTTTGAACATCTCTAAATGATGCTCTAATTGACAGTAAACAATTTTTCTAGAACTTGGGAAAGCTTAGGATGGATGTGGTATAGGCCTAAAGTCAGCGAATGAAGTTGAGTATCTTTTTTACAGATAGTTGTTGACTACCGCATACTATGTAATTCTCCATTATTTAAAGAAAAATTAATTGTATGTGTTAAAGCGTCAGTAGGGTAAGGTAAGCACATTTTTAGTATTTCAAGGGAATTTGAACAACTCCTACAGCGTTGGATTTGCAGATGTAACGTATTGAAATCGAAAAAGCTGGGAGGCAGATGGGATAAACTAGAGTTAATAAAGAACTCATTGATTTCCGTAGGCTTAGAAAGAGATATTGGAATATGTCCATGTTTATTAGCGTTATGCACGCTTAGAGCTTTCAGGTTATCCCAGAGACCATTTGAATTTTGTATGTTGTATATATGCTTTCTTTTCTCTAAGGATAGAGGCAGTTACTAAGTTACGGAGTTGTTTGTAATAGGACCATTTTGTTCCAAAATTTTTTATTGAACAGTGTATATTAGACCTTGATTGTTTAAAACCAGATAACGCCTTATCTCTCAACTTCATGATTAACCGTATGTTTGGAGTTATCCACGGCATAGGTTTTTTTGTTACGTTCCTACTCGCTAAAGGCGCTGTTTGATCAAATAAGTCAATAACACAATTATTAAGATGCTTTAACTTCATTGCTAAAAATCAGGTAACCCCCTATCTCTCAGCTTCATCATTAACCGTATATTTGGAGCTATCTGCAATGATTAAAATACTATAACTTGTCGTCTAATGGTTCAAACGTTTCTACGCAGTTCCAGTTTACGTCAAGTGCTAATTGCTTAAAAAGTGGTTCATCTATACCCTGCATGTTGCAGTACTCAATTAGTTTATTGGACCTGCGTGGTTTTCGGTAATTTAAGAAACAATATATTAAATGGTGATCTAGATTGAAGTGTGGGGTAGTTTTTCTGCTTTGGATCTCCAGATGTAATTTGGATTGGGAATGAGAATTAAATCCAGAAGAGTACTGGAATTATTGGTGACGCGAGTAAGATTTGAAATTATTTGCTGCATACCATATGTGTTTAAAATGATATCTAGGCTCTCTTTAGCTGAGTAAGTAGATAAGTAATTTATATTAAAATCGCCTACGCATATAATTTTGTCGAATAGATTAAATAATTGCGATAGCTGATCATCAAAATTAGATAAGCAAGATGTAGATATATTTGGAGATCTATAGACGAAATCCACTGTTATTTTCTTTTGTTGTATAACCTAACCAATAAATGATTAAAACGGCCTATTTTATTTATTTCCTCAGTGCCTATAAGTTTATATTATACATTTACTTCTATATAAAAGATAACACCATTTCTCTACCAGCTACATCTCCTCTAACTAAATTGTAACTAGGTATTTGCAAGTTATACCAGAAAATTGAACGGTTAAACCAACTTACACTTAAAGCTAAGATGTCAAAATCACGATCTAACAGAAAGTCTACTATTTTTTTAGAGATCTGACACTAGTATGTCCAATGAGCAAGTTGTCTACTTTGGACTTACCTATAACATCTAAATATGTATGTACATTTTTTTTTGCTACACAGCTAAACTCATAAAATTTATAGTCGTATACGGTGTTAACACGTCCAAACCGCACTAGGCGTCGCGTATGCTTAACGAAATAAGCGGGTTGCCAAGCCAGTCGATATAAGGAGCAAAATGATTTAAAAGTAGTTTCAACACCTTACACTTACCATTAACCCTAGAGTGGTCGCGCCACGGTCTCTGAAACCGGGTGATACAAAACATTAAATATTAGCAGTAGCCGCCGCTACTGTGTCCCCACAAGTCTGTTTGAATTAGGTCAAGTAGTATCAGTTGCAACGTCGTACGGGAGTGATCTTATGCTAGAGAACTGAACACGGTATACCATTCCAGCGCGACTACTCGAGTACACGGTCTGCTATTCCAGCGCGACTAGCTGTGCGCTATTTCTATTGAATGTGAAGGTCAGTATTTTGATTTTATAAGCCAAACATTCATATTATTTATATATTATATTACAAATTAAATACCCGACATTTAAGAGTTATGAAATTAATACAATTTTAAGAGTAAAATAAAAGACATACGAATATTTTTGTGTAATTGTAGATATGTATTCTTACGAAAAGGAGCTGAAAAGGTTGCAACAATTAATGCAAGATGTACTGGATGAGCAACTTTCACAAGGAAATTATCAAGATCCAGATATTGCCGACGATAAATCCAATCAAGATGAGACAGACTATGAAGTGCATGAAGAAGACCATAGTGACATTGAACAGGATGTGAGTGATTCAGAAGAATCTTATGAGCTCAGCACAAATTTATCTTTCATTGGTGTGTAAATATTATATAATCTGCAAATTCATTATTTTTAAATTGATTGTTTTTCAGGCAAAGATAAAAAAACATATTGGCGAAAACGTAACTTTGAATATACAAGTAGGAAAACTCGACAGGAAAATAAAAAGGCTTCCTGGATCTATGGCTGAAACACGATCTCTAATATCTCCTATTGAAATATGGAACTATTTTGTAAATTATGACATTATTAATATTATCGTTGACTCTACAAATGCATACATAGAAACAGTCAGAGAAAACTTTTCACGCGCAAGGGATGCAAGTCGAACAACAACGACGGAAATAAAAGCACTAATAGGATTCCGTTATTTAGCCGGAGTTCATAAAGCAAATTGTATGAATGCTGAAGACTTGTGGCAGACAGATGGGTCAGGAGTAGAAATATTCCGTTTGGCAATGTCGTTACATAGATTTAGATTTTTATTACGTTGCCCAAGATTCGATGATAAGAGCACAAGAGAGGAAAGAAGATTGACTGACAAGTTAGCTCCAGTTCGCAACGTTCTTGAACAGTTTACGAAAAAATGTCAGACTGCATACCACGGCTTTTGCAACCATAGATGAAATGCTTCAAGGGTTTAGAAGAAAGTGTCCTTTTCGAGTATATATTCCTTCTAAGCCTAATAAATATGGCATCAAAATATTTGCCATATGCGATGCAAAATTATATTATGTCTCAAAAATTAAGGTTTATGCCGGTGAGTAGCCAGATGGCCCTTGCAGAGTATCAAATTCGCCAACAGATGTAGTATTACGACTTTGTGAGCACATAAAGGGCACTTCCAGAAATATCACGATGAACAACTGGTTCACGTCTGTCCCACTGGTAAATACACTATTAGAGGAATACAAACTAACAGTCATCGGCACAATAAGAAAAAATAAAAAAGAGCCTACAATAAGACCGGAATGCTCTTCAATGTTTGTATTCAATAGTATATGTACGCTAGTTTCGTACATTCCCAAGCCGAAGAAGTTTGGTATCGAGTTTGCACAAATCGGATGAAATAGATTCTGAAACGGGGCACTTAACAAAGTCCTGTATAATTACCGAATACAATTCAACCAAAGGGGATGTTGATACATGTGATCGGTTATGTGCAATTTATAACTGTTCAAGAAATACTAGAAGGTGGCCAATGGTCATATTCTGTTTTATTTTAAACGTAGCGGGCATAAATTCACAAATTGTTTATAGTAGTAATACATCAAAAAAATATTGCGAAGAGCTTTTTTGAAACAACTGGCAAATGAGCTAATTAGCCCTCGTTGAAAGGCGCGCTCCACTATTCTATCGTTGTCGACTAGTGTCCGGTTTAGATTGCGGGAATTGTGCCAAAATGAAAATAATCAGGAAGAGCCTTCGCAAGAGAGACCTCCTGGCTGTTGTGCCTATTGTCACTGGAAAAAAACAGAAAATCTAGATTTTCTTGCTTCCAGTGCAATACCTACATGTGCTAGGAGCATATTATTGGCATATGCCCAGATTTAATTATTAGGGCCCATATTTGTTTAAAATACGCATTAGTTATACTGTTTCTATGTATGTTTGTAGTTATTTTAGTTAGTTTTTATTTATAAGAGTGTTGATTTTGTGTTTATTAAAATAACTACTTTAAAATTGTGTTTTCTTTTAAATATCTTTCAATAAATATTAGTTTTCATGAATGTACCTACTTTTACCTTGTTTACGACATTTTGAGCGTTGAAAATTTCTGTCTTGTCACATATGGTCTTCGTTCAATAACCAGTATTAGTTTTCATGAATGTACCACTTTTTTACCTTACAGTCAATCCGACAAATTGTCTCAGCGCTGAAAATTGTTTGTCTTGCTACAAATAGTCTAGCGGGTGGTAAATTAATCTATCTGACTGTTGAAGACAGGATTGCAGCCTACTCAGTAAAATTATTCACCATTCAAATTCAATCGCACTTCAAAATAAATTGATCTAAAAGCTTAAGAAAATTCTGAAATACACGTGTCGTTGAAACTTATTGTAAAAATGAAAATTACCAAATCGTAAAACTTTAATTTGAATACTTTTTAGTATCCCTCGTATATCTGTAAATTTGTATTCCTAACTGTTATAAAACTCTGAATTAAATAAATATTCTCAATTTACAAAACGCTAAATAAAACAAACGAAATCGGTTTAACAATGAATTATTATCTCAAAAAAAATGTTCCTTAATTGCTGAACAATTCAAACATAGAGCGGTTAGTACTTGTATCATCAATAATATCTTTATATTTTATTAATACTGTATATTTAAAATCGTATTTAAACATTCATTAATAGGTTTAAACTTTAATACTTCAAAACTGTAATTTATGCTGAATAAAAAAAATAATAATTGCTTTGTTAGTAGTGTTCCGCATTAATATTTCATGGCTAAAATAAAATTTTGTGATCGATCTGGCTCATTACGCAATTTCCAATTGATCCTTAAATTCGAAAATATACAAAGACTAATTTCACTTATCAGAAGGTGTAACCAGTTAGGCACACAGTTGACACAAATAAACGACAAAATAAATTAAACGGTGGATATATATTGACAAATTCGCGTGTAAATTATATACTACGGGCTGGTTAAAAAAAACACAAACACATAAATACGTTAAGACTAAAATTGCCCCCTTCCAAAAACTATAAACAACAAAATAACTAAAGTTCGATTGCCTTTTTTTCTTTGAATGAACCGTAATTAATACAACAGTAACAAAAAAAATGGACTTAAAAGATAATCGTATTTGTTTTGGTTCAATAAAATCTAAATAAAATTTTTACGTATTACATTAATTAATCTTTTTTCGGTGCGGTAGTTGTAGTCCATATGGTCTGCTTTCGGTAATACTTTTAAAATTCTTAGATGCACTATGCTTACGCACTCGGCTGTAGTACTCACTAACGCAGTGTCTATGGTTAACATCACATCACCTTATGCTGTGATGTTGCCCTTAGAAACGCTTACCACAATGAAAGTAGTTGCTTCCATACACATATTAAAGTTCTTATTTGCTTTTATACAATCAATTTGGTATTGCTAACGATTGTACACATTAAATCTCAATGATGATCACCAGTATCTTAACTAAATTTTACAAATTTTTATGCCGGTCACTTAAATGGTTACCTTCAGTTCTCTTTATAATAATATTAGATCACGCGTCCCACAATTGAACGCTAATAACAAAACATTTGCTGTGTTAACTTCTAATCTGCGACGATTTTAAAGATAAGCACTTTTTATTTCTTGACGAAAATCACTAATGTTTTCCTTCAACTCACAATATATATTAAATTATTTATTTGTGAATGTCTATACGATTTATCCCTTATGGGTTAATGCAGTGGCTATAGATGCCCTGCTAAACTATAATTTTCACAAATAAACTCCAACACTACCCATTCTGATGGATATCACGCGCGCGCCCCGCACTCAGAGTAAAACCTCTAACCAACTCTACCCTAAAATTTTGGCACTCGCTTATGTACCTCCTGTTCGCCATATTCCCAATACGTCACAATAAATTCGCGCTAAGATCAAAATTCACCTATCACAATTGAGTATTTCGTGCGTTTCTTTGCCGCGTCGAAGGTTCCATCGTGGACGAAGATGACAACGATGCGAAATAAATTGAATTACTTTGTAAATTCACTAAAAAACTTTACGAAGAAGTCATCAATTGCAATCACATTCACACTGTAGATTAACCAGATTATCCCTCAACTTTTTATGCAAATCTCGCATGTGCGCGAATTCTATTTCCTCAAAATCTAACGAATTCCCTTACACTCTATCAACTTCATTCTTGAACATGCATCAATTTACCATTATTGCACCATATTACAATATTTCTCCAAACAAAAATATGCATACATATCCTTACTGCACGTTAATAAAATATCAATATATCATAAACTCACTCACTCACACATCTACAACCATTTCTTTAGTTCAAATTCCTCCATACACAACAGCAAAAAGACTAGTAGTTTTACCAGTGCCGTATCAATAAAACTATAGTTTGAGTTTAAGTCACATGAGTAAATTAATCACTTTTGAATAATTCTATCACTTGGTTTAGGTATATGCTACACAGCAAAGTAAGTGTGATAAATTACTATTAATGGTAAGTAATAAAACACAATGTGTTTAATTACACACGTTTTCTATTTATGGCTGTAATAAACGAAGATGTAATCGAATCGTTAAATTTCATCGAAATACGTAAGTTATATTAAATAAGAATAACAAATTTGTTTTTGACTTTAAATAAAGGCCGGTGATGATTATTAAAGTGAGAATTTAATAGATATTGCTTCAACTCCCTATGAAACCATTGAAACTCATTGAAGGTTGAACGATTTTTAAGCTTTTGTTCATATAGACCAAAATGCTTCACGTTCCATTTAGTAAATTAACCTTTTATTTCTCAGGCGATGAAATTGATTGCCTGAAATAAATTATTGTTATTGATATGTAACTAAACTATTATAATTAAAATCATAGTGTACACCGTATCCCATATTATGAGCAATAAATACTGAGTGCGTGACTAAATATAGTATACGTAGTAATAAAAGGGTAAAATAGTAGACAAAGTTATGAATAACTCTTAAAGTTCATTCATTTATCAACGAATAAAAACGAAGAAGCAAAAGAAATAGATAACCTGTCAATGCAACGACGCGGAAACGTCGGCAAGGGAATGTATTTTTTTGCTAGAAAGAGATTAAAGACTACATCATATCTTGAAAATACTTTTATACGTTTTGATTTAACATTTTATTCTTTTGGTTGATAAAAATTTTTACATCTTGATTATTAAAAAAAGCTATTTCGCAAACTCTTAATTATATACATTACGTTGCAGAAATTCAGCGTCAAATATTTCTGAAACAGATGTGAATTTTAAAGATTTACAAATTCTAATATATAGACCTTAATCATATAAATTATCCTCGCTAGGAGTGTTTACCACTACGTCATTAATTTACGAATTTAGCTAACCAATTTGCTTATACTGTTTTCTCATATAAAACAGTGAATTAAATAAGGATGGAAAACATTCGTAGTGCATTTCACGAAATCGACATACGGTATTGAATAAGCAAATGTAGTAGAAATAGTAAACCTATAAACGCGAAATTAATTTGTTTTATATGCATATGAATTTAACTCTCATTTTACTAATGCTACATAACCTCCATTTGTTTGTTTACCCTGACTTTCCTCATTTCCTACATTTACTACTTTTTTTTTTCATCATTTTTACACACTTTAAAGAAAATGGGGGTCCTCTGATATCAGTAACTGCTGTACAAAAAGTAAGTATGACATTAAGCGTTTATATCTTTATTCATTTCAATCACGAAATTACTGCGTCTGGCAAGCGCCTTGGATATATCTGAGAAGACGGTGAGAAATATCAAGTCTCGAGCTGCATCTAACCCTGTTTTAACAGGTCCAGGTAAAAATCTACCATGCAAGCAAACAAAATTTGACGATCCACCTGAAACATCCAAAATGAGCATAAGGGTTATGTTATACAAGTATGTATGCACAGTAATAACAATCTTTTACACATGTTTGATATATTACACTGAACTGTACTTATACTGGAACGCGCACGATCCGAGAGAGAGGGTCGCAAAGGACATCTCTGTCTTACTTTCGAGAGTACGTGCATGTGTAGAGCAGTTCATTGTCATGTCGAAACGTTTGAAAAGGATTTGATATGTTGTGAGTAATGATAAATTTTTCAATGATAGTAACATGGGCATTTACAAATATCCATTGAAACTCATTTTACCTACCGTTATACTCATCTTACAAAAATAATGAACTATAAAATAATTTCAAGGTATAATCAATCGTATGCGTTAAAATACGGATTTTTATTATCCATAAAAGATATAAAGTACATTTTATAAATTAAACGTAGTTACACGTGTTCGCATAATACATTCTACATTATCGGTATAATGTGTATAAAAATTGTAATCAATTTGTAAAGATGTATAAAAAATATAATCGTAAGAAACAAACGTGATGACAACAATTACAGAAATCGGTGTGTAAATGCAACAAACAATAATCAATATAGTGAAAATCAATAATTAATAAGTAAATGATAATTGCCGATTTGAAGTTACGTTTTTGGTGTGTTTTGGAGTGACGTGCTTTAACGCTATCTGCTATCTCGCGCAGCGCATGTGCAAAGCGTTACGAAAAGGACAGGAGTGACCCTTGCGCGTTATCTCTCTTGCTCGCGGCTTCTCCATGGCAGAGACCGCCAATGCGCGTTCCAGTATAAATACAGTTCAGTGACATTGTAGGTAGCAGACCGCGAAAATTTTATCATTGTAATAAACGTTTGTCAAATTGCCATTGTTACCACGATAGAAAAGTTAATTATTGGGATCTAACACATTTTATTATATATTAAGTCGTAATTTGATCATTTTTTCTGGATATTTTATTTTCTGTATTTTACATGATTGATATTTGAGTAAGAGTTGAAAAAAACACGTTAAGATAGAAACAGATGTTCGCTCGAACTGCGTTTATGGAGGTAGTGTAACGAATCTTTGAGAGTCGCTATATTCACATTCGTGTGGTAAAAATTTCACAAACGTAATAATAAATTGGGTCAGTACAGACCGCGATCAAAAGATATCTTTGTGGATACGCTAAAACTTGAGACCTAAACGTAGCGCTTGTTTTTTTTATTACTTTTGAAAAATGGCAGTTGATTTTCGGGAGTAGACATAGTCAATCCAGCAAGATCGATAGGGTTAATTAAATACCTTCATTGTAAACAGTTGGTCTTTAAAATCATTCTTGCGTGTACAATTTCAACGCTAATCTGTGTTTTCTTTCGGGTGTTAGTTTTAATGTGTTTTTCAAATATAAATCTATAAATAACAGTCACCCTTTTTGAAGTTAAACCGCGTATGTTAACGATTTGTGTCTGTGATCAATTAAATGAGTGTACATTCAAGTGTAAGTAGGTATTTTTATATAAATTAAGGCTGGCAGCAAATAATTCTACAAGTCTATATAACGTATTAAGAATCGAGCAGGTATCTCTTTCGCACGCGGGCTCATTAAGCTAAAATCTGCTAAAATAAAAGAAAGTACATGGTTGCCTCACACTTGTATTTGTGTGGATTAGCATTGTTGTTTGTTGTTTATATTTATATTTGTGTAGAGGTGAGGCGTGGCCGAACGAGTACAGGATACCGCTCTGGTTATTAATTGTAACATGCAATTGCCGAGTGGGTACATACTCCCGGGTCCAGATGACCATTAAACACCTCGAATTTGATTTTTATTGTTTTTATTGTTGTCTAGATGAATGTGTAACCTGAGGAAGTGGCGTTATATTTTTCTAACGCACTAAAACTTATACGTCGATCACGATGTTATGATCTATTTATAACTTACCCTTGTAGGGGTTTGTTTATTGAGCTTTTTTTGTCAGTTTGTTAAGTAGAATTGTTTGCCTACGAACTAATTTCTGTTTATTAATATATTGCAAATTTTCGCATGTATTCTGTGCTTTAGCAGTCACTAAACAATTGTGTACGTGTGAATCCCTTGTCTATTTTCTTTTGTCCTTGCCTTTACCTTATTATCACCTGTACAATTTTACTGTTGTATTTTACATGTACCGTAATTTACTTAAAGACCGGCATGATTGGTTTTAAAGGGCCACATGTTTGGTATTACGATTGTTATTCTGATTATTTATGACACAATTGCAATTATGACTACAGGGTTTTTTTTTGTGTTTATGTGTAACTAAACGGCTTATTCATTTATTTTTCTCTTAATGTTATAATTCTGTACGCACTTTAACCGGATTTAATGTTATTTTGTTATATATTTCTTTTTGTTATTTGATTTATTAATGTACTAGGTCAATAACTTATTTATGAATAAAGTGGGTTTTATTGGTTCTTTCCGACAATAGTTCCATTAACGGGTTGAACCACCATTGAGAAAAACTCGTTAATTTTAATTTAAGTAGTTTGATTGTTTACCAGCCTATCTCAGTCAAATAGCACAACGTACCAACCACTAGACAGCCACTTCGTTTGATCAGATTTGAGGTTTACGAGTAATTAAATATCAGACTTGTAAATAAATTCTAATCTTTCAATTATTGTCAGGAAAGTCCATGTAAGGCAAGCAATTAATTTGAGTAATAGTAACATTATTGCCAATGTAGATCACTTGGCGATTGTTTTGTTCTTAGATTTGCATTATTGCAAATCAGTTCAAATTACACTTTTCACGATAGGGTATCTAAGGGATGCTACAATATACTAATTTATTTACAGGAAAACATGTTATAGTTGCAAGTTTAAATATAGAAATTCGTAACAGTCATGTACTAATGAGCGACGAAAGACTTCATCGTGCAATCCAGTTGCTAAGATTCAAATTCAAAAAAGACTCCAACCGTAGAGGTTTATTTGGAAAACAATACTGTAAAGAGATCAATTCACCTTATCGTCGGCAAGCAAACGCTTTTAATTAGAATCATTATGGGCTAATTGTGTGCTACATACTGAAGAAACAACAAAGCAATGGTATAAACGGGAAGAAATGTTGGACATCACAGTTGACAAACTGATTGTTAACATCGGAAACTATTATGAAACCTCAGATGTAAATAGTGACCGATTAAAAGTTTTACACTTTGACAACCATGTTTCTACAACCTACAATTAGTAATACAAATGTGTTAGTTCACATTTAATAAAATTTCCATTAGTAGTGTATTTCAATAATAAGAGTACAATAGATTTTGTGGTAAAATGCTTCTCAATATGTTAATACACATATTTCCCATAGAATTTATGTTCCACATTAAATGTCATCTTCGTACGAATAATAATTCCATTTTATTTAGGCACGTAACTTAACATCCATTTGGTGAAACAATGTTACCATCTTATTGTGGACCATCGTTGCTACTGAATTGGTAACAACAATAAGAAATTATAACTATGAAACGTAGTAGCCTTCCGAGTTGTAAACAGTGCAGATAGATAGTTGTTCCATGCAAATTGTTTAACCTTAAAATTGAATTTTTAAATTATCAACTGTATGATTGTTTATCAGCAGCTTATACCAACCATTCTCCTGTTTTTGTAATTCATTAAATGTTTACATATTGTTGAAAATTGCATTGTTTGGAGTAGGGTAGCAATGTGTTATAACCTACATAACCTAAAGGCTGCAAAAATAAGGTACCAAAGGGTACTGTTTTTCAACTGTTAACATTACGATTACGATAATGAACGTTCTCTAATTCTTGCAAAATAAATCACAATGAACAAGTAATTGTATTTTGGAATTCTGCAGCTTTAAATGCTGCCATCTCGGGGTATATTTCTATTAGTTCTATGTAATTTTTTGATTGGACGGGTAATTTAGCGGAAAAAAAATGCCTTCTGTAGAATGTAAGTGTTAATTGAAATTTTTGGTATCTGAATAATGATTAATTTTATAACAAAATGTGTAAACATATTTTTTAAATGAAATTTTAAAAAGTCTCTTAAAATAAAGCGAAAATTAAATAACTGCTTAAACTGTATTATCGATATTTTTTAAGGAGCGGGCGGCTTTATCATCTGGATGTCTATTAATCGCTATCAGACATGAAGTTTTAAACGTCTGTTTGACATAGGTTATTGTTTTTGTTTTTGCAATATTGCCTATGTTTGTAACGAACTTATTATAAAAGAGGTTGCATTAATATCCTACAAAATTTTGATATATATATATATATATATATATATATATATATATATATATATATATATATATATATATATATATATATATATATATATATATATCGTTTAAAATAGAATGAAATAACAATCTTAACATAAGCCACCATCTGAAAGCTCCAACTTTTCAACAATTAACTAATCGTTAACTGGTAACATACAAATATCTCGCATTGGTCTTTTTACTATACCACGTACACGTATTATACTATCGTCACCTGGATGAACATCCACGATACGATCAATCTTTGATTGATGGGGATGAGTATGGAGAACCATATATTTAAAACCGCTTCAATTTGTTTTATGATTGTATTTAAATTTTTATTTGATAAATGTGCATTACCAATGACCCTAACATAACAAAATTTAAGAGATTTAATTGATGCCACCCAGAGACCGTCAAAATGAGGAGCTCTTGGGGGGATACATTTCCACGTAATATTTATTTTGTATTTGTGGGCCGAGATCTACACACAAACAGAAATGTCAGGCATCTCTACGCGCATCAATTACTAATGGTTAGGAGCACTACTCGTCACTAGAATTTTGACCTACTAAAGGAATTCCACCTTAATCTTTAACGTGTCAAACATCGTATTGCCACGGGACCTACAGTTTTACTTCCTATCCGAGAAGGTGTGCTTGGTTTTTCTCCGGCTACGTCGGCCAGGTTTGAACCCGATGTGAAAGGCCAGTACACTAACCATCCACCACCTAGGCAGCTATTTTCTAATAAATAATTACGTACCTCCGTTGTGAGCTGAAATATTAATCTATGTTCATTTTTAAGATAGTTACAAGCGCTTTGTATTTTAACATATAATCCGCGATGCGAAATAAATCTCTTTCAAGCGTTTAAGAATTCATCTGTTGAAAGGTCTCCTGCAAGCTCTAATTGAATTATCTTTGTGCTAAAGTATGCTCGTATAAATAATGAACATCCTTAAAAATTATTAATTTTATTAAATGCACAAATAAAAAGTTTACCTCGAGTAGGATTTGAACTTATATTAATATATACACCTTATCTAACTTTCAACTTCTTAAAGTGCAATCGTTCATGAAAAATGGTCCACAAAAATCAACTCCACATGGCGAGAAGGAGCGTGACGGAGTTACACGCGTTTCAGCTAATTGTCCCGTTAACGGTGTAATACCTACGCATTTTCTAATAATATACTTGATTGTGTTATTGGCATTTATGGTCCAATATTGTTCACGTATAGAGGACGATATCATCTGTATTCTCCCACGCGAAGTATGTTTATGCTCTTTGAATGATTAAATCTGTAAAATAACCATTTGCGGGCAACACTTTTTGAAATTTGCCACCATAGCTTAAGCTAAAATTTGCTGATCTGCCATCTACGCTAATTACATTATTTTTGGTGTGCCTTATCCGCTCAGTGAATGTTGGCAATCATCATAGCGATCGTGACCTTGTTTACTGCCGCTCTAACAAGTTCATTGGACGTTTTTCCCTACCACTGGCGTAAGTTCTTCTGCCATGATGTTCTTCTTCACCCCGTCCACTTTTACTGTTTATCTTCCCTTGATAATTGGTTGAAGTATGCTGTATTTGTCGTTGCGCATAATATGTTCCAAATATGTGAGTTTCCTTATTTTAATGGTTTTCATTAATTCTCTGTTCACTCCCATTGTACGTAAGATCTCATTGTTGGTGACATGATCTACCCAGCTAATTTTTAAAATTCGTCTAAACACCCACATTTCAAAGGCTTCGATTCTTTTAATGGTATTTTTTGTGAGTGTCCAGGTTTCTACCCCGTATAACAATACCGACTATAGATAGCACTTGAACATTCTCATACGCATTGACAGACTCAAGTTATTACTAGAGAATGCATCCTGCATTTTTAAGAATCTTGTTCTTGCTTTCTCTATTCTTTGTATTATTTCCCTGCTATGATCCCATTGGTCATTTATTAAGCATCCTGGATATGTTAGCTTCTCTGCTCTTTCCAATCCTATGTTGTTCTCATAAAGTCTTGCACCTACATGGGCGTCGTTTTGCTTCGAAATTACCATATATTTCGTTTTGTTTGTATTCAGGGTTATCCCGTATTCATCTCCCATTTTTATGACCTCATTTAGTACTTGTTGTAAGTATTTTAGGGAATCTGCCATAAGCACGGTGTCATCGGCGTACCTCAGATTGTTGACTAGAACTCAATTTACATTTATTCCGTTTGGAATTTCTTCCAATGTTTTGAATATTTTTTCTGAGTAAATATTAATTAGTAGTGGGGACAGTATACCTCCCTGCCTTACTCCTCTGCAGATGTTTAACTCCTCTGTTAATTGCCCCTCTACTCTTAACGATTATTTTTGACCATAGTATAGCTTTTGTATTATTCCTATGTCAGCTTCGTATAATCCTTTTCTTCTTAAGTTATTAATTAGTTTGCCGTATTTCTCCACGTCGATAGCTTCTTTAAAGTCTATAAAGCATACGTACACATCCGCATTGACGTTTCTACACCTTTGTACGAGTATCTGATGAGCAAACAAAGCTTCTCGTATCCCCAATCCATTTCTTAATCGAGATTGCCTGTTCCCAATGTGAGTTTCAAGCTTTATATATCGTGGATTATTTTTATAAACAGTTTCAGAACATGGTTCGTGAGGCTGATTGTACGAAAATCTTCACAGTTTAATTTATTTATAGCTTTTTCAACTTCTTCCTGCATTATAGTTGGCCCAGGTGATTTTACTCTTGGTTCGTCTGTTGTGGTTCTATTCTGGCGAAGAGCTGGTTTATGTGTTTTCCATGTATTCAGTTTTCCTTCTATATTTTGTATAATAGTGCCTGTGTCATTGTATAAGTTGTTCATATTGTTTGTACGCCCAATTCCTAGACTTCCTTTTATTATTTTGTGCATAGCATAAGTATCATGTTTTTTACCCATTTCTTCGATTTAATTACATTCCATATCCAGCCATTTATGTTTAGCTTTTCTGATCTCCTTTCGTATTTTTTTATGTTTTTTATTGTATCCCATTTGATCTTTGTTTTTGAATTGTCTTCTTTCTTCCATCATCTTCAAGATATCTTGTGTCATCCATTTTTTCTTTGCCGTTTTTATATTTTCTCGTTTTAAGTGTGTGTATTCCTGACGTTATCATCTTTATATCTGTCCATCTTTCTTCAACATTTTCCTATTATTTACTTTTTAGTTCTCTGAACTTGGTAAATAGCGCTTGAATCATAGTTTCTCTTATGGTAGAGTCTTTAATTTTATTTACATCTATTCCTTGTTGTTTCGTTTTTGTTCGGATCTTTTTGAGGCGTAGAACTAATGATGCCATTAGGAGAACGTGGTCTGCCGGAACATCCGCGCCAGGGTAGGATTTTGGATATTTTATTGTATTTCTGTATCATTTATTATAAGTTTTTGTTATGAACGAATAAGTTCAAATGTAATTAAAAATTATTATTAATTTTATTAAACACAAATAAAAAGTTTACCTCGAGTAGGATTTGAACCTACGACCTGTACTTTGCTAGAGTACCGCGCTAACCATCTGCGCCATCAAGGTTCAAGCCCCAATCGATGTAAATTTTGTCTTTATGTATGTAGAACTGATGTAAATTCTAAACATAATGAGATTACAATCAAATTACTTATATTAATGGAATGTGAGCCTGCAATATCGCAAGGACTCACACATACCAAAGCAACTTGACTAATGTTAAATTATTATAAGTTTTTGTTATGAACGAATAAGTTCAAAGGTAAATGGTAATTAAAAATTATTATTAATTTTATTAAATACATAAATAAAAAGTTTACCTCGAGTAGGATTTGAACCTACGACCTGTACTTTGCTAGAGTGCCGCGCTAACCAACTGCGCCATCAAGGTTCAATCGATGTAAATTTTGTCTTTATGTATGTAGAACTGATGTAAATTCTAAATATAATGAGATTACAATCAAATTACTTATATTAATGGAATGTGAGCCTGCAATATCGCAAGGACTCACACATACCAAAGCAACTTGACTAATGTTAAATTATTATAAGTTTTTGTTATGAACGAATAAGTTCAAAGGTAAATATGTAATTAAAAATTATTATTAATTTGATTGTAATCTCATTATGTTTAGAATTTACATCAGTTCTACATACATAAAGACAAAATTTACATCGATTGGGGCTTGAACCTTGATGGTTTAACCTTTAACCGCTACTTAGCGGTATCTCATACCCCCACTGTTAAATCTCTAGCTGTGCTTCTAAAAATAGAAACCAGTTGACCTTCAGATTCTCAGTACCTTTCGAGTTCATGACGAAACGTAAACTAGTATAACGGGAGCAATGAAAGGAGTGGGATGTGTGAGATTTAGTAAATTTTTTGGGATAACGCTATCACATACCGGCGAGTAGCGGAAGTGTTACAAAGATTGTTGGCGCGCATTATTTTTATTTAGCAATTTTAAAGTTTATTTTGCGTTTTGATCAAATAATGATGTGGCAGCAGGCAGGGCCATCTCGAGTGCATCCCGATGATGCAAAATTTGAGGAGTGGTGCTTAGAATAATTAGACAATGACGATGATTTTATAAGTGACGATGATGAAAGTTACATTATGGAAAGCGAACATAATACAGAGTCAGAGCAATCTGAAGAAGAAAACAAAGACATGGAAGAAGTAGAACATAATGAAACAGATAAAAATTTACAGAAACAAAATTTCTTTTATGGGCGTGAGAAGCTAAATGCTACTAGATGGTAATAAACATTTTTAATATTTCGACATCTATAACTCGCTTATATTTTTTAGCAATACAGTTTCTTTTCAATCTGTAATGCCAGTATAAAGTGACGTTATTATGTTATTCTTTTAGGTCAAAGCAACCACCCCCTGCCAATTCTAGAACAAGAAGCCATAACTTGGTGGTTAGTTTACCTGGATTACGAGCTCCTGTGAAAATGCTGGGTGAAATTGCGAACCCTATACAAGTGTGGGACTTACTATTTGGCGAGGACATGTCACATGAACTTATCACATGGACAAATCGCAAACTTTCGCAAATCTGGATCATTCAACAATAAAAGATGTTGATATTCTAGAGATGCGAGCATTTTTGGGATTAGTTATATACACAGAAGTTTTTAAGGCAGAAAGAAAAAGCATAGAGGGCAGGTTTTCTACAGACGGAACAGGAAGGGATGTGTTTAGATGTATCATGCCGCGAAGGAGATTTGAGCCTATATTGATTGCACTAAGATTTGATAATAACATTACTAGAGCAGAGAGAATGAAAGAAGTTAAGAGCTGCAGCCGTTTCACGTCTTTTCAAAACTTTTATTGAAAATTCTCAAAAAACTTCTCTAGGAGCATACGTTTGTGTGGACGAAAGCTTAGTAAGTTTTAGGGGTAGATGCAGGTTTATAATGTACATGCCGAAAGAACCTGCGAAATATGGTATCAAAATAATGTCACCGATAGACGCCCGTAATAATTATTTATATAATGCTTATATTTAGTCTGGAAAGGGCTCAGATGGCCAACCATCATCAGCAGAAGATATAAAATTTCAAGTACCTACGCAAGCTGTGTTAAGATTGGTAAGGCCTATAGAAAAGAGTAACCGAAATATAACAGCAGATAATTGGTTTAGCAGTTTGCAACTTGTAACAGAACTACAAAAAAGAGGTTTTACCTATTTAGGAACCTTGAAAAAGAACAAGCCAATGATTCCTGCAGAAAAAAGGGACATTGGAAGTCAGTTATATGGATATAGAAAAAACATTACTTTACTTTCTCACGTTCCCAAGAAATATTAGGCCGTATTACTCATTTATTCTATGCATCATTCTTCAAAAGATGGCCCTGAAACTAAAAAACCAGATATGATTGTAGACTACAATATGACTAAGGGAGGAGTGGATACACTTGATAAAAAATGTGACAATTATTCTGCTTGTCGAAGGACACGTAGATGGACAATGGCGGTATTCCTGCAAATGGCCAATATGTGCAGTATTAACGCATATATTTTGCACCAAAGTTATAAAAATTCTAGGCATATGGATCGTTCTGATTTTCTTAAATTACTAAGAAAACGTCTAATCACGCCATTCATGAATCGCAGATATACCGAACATTCTAGACTATCGAAAAAATTCGTATGGAAGGTTTATTACCAGAAGCCCCTGATGTAAAAAAATTCTAACGACGAGCGACTTCAAACTAAAAAACATATTTCTCATCTCCCTATAAATTAAGGCGAAAAACATTTTTTGTTAGTCGTAGTTGTAAAAACCAATTTGTTTAGAACATACCAAAAAAATGTATTTTAATTGTGTGGAAAATCGGGACAAATAAAACTTTTTTTACGTATGTAAGGATGATTTACTTCATCTAAGAATTATTTTTTAGTTTCTTGTAACATTTTTTGTAGTACATATTTGGATAAAAAAAAAGTTTAATACAATCAAAGACTTACATTTAAAAAAAATTCATATTATTGTATGATATGCATATAGCGATACGTTATACGTATGGTAGTGGCGGCGTAAAAATTTGTCACGATGGCGGTTAAAGATTAAATGAAGTGTTACTCACAATATGTTTAATTTCCTTACAAAATTGGGCTAATCTATCTCCTCTGTCATTTCTTACTCCCAGACCAAACTCTCCAATATCCTCGTTCCTTCCTGTTCCTACCTTCGCATTAAAATCACCCAGGGCCATTGTTATTTCTTCTTTTTTTATTTATTTCAACGCTGTTGTACACTTCTGTAGAAATCCTCTACCATATTATCGTCCAGCTTACTATATGGTATTAAGATTAATTTTACTGATTTCGTATTAATTTGTAGTAATGCAACTCTGTCCGTAATAGGTATAAAGTTTATAAAAGCCTGTTCGACTTTCGAGTCTATAATGAATCGTACACCATCGAAGTCTATATTGCATTTACCAGAATTGGGCTACCTCATTTCACTGATCCCTAGGATAGAAATCTTTGTCTGCATTTCTTGTATTACATTATGTGTTTTCTCCGCTTCATATAGACTTCGCCCGTTCCAAGTTCCGATATTCATATTAACTTTCATTTTAGGCGAGTTTTCCTCCTCGCCTGTGTATCTATCTATATTTAATTCACAGGGATTTCTTTCGCTGACGACCTGGAAGGCCCTGTCTGTTTACCCTTCCCTGCCGGATTTTGGCTTCTGATAACCATGATCAGTAACTTTATGTACTATCCTTCTGTTCATTATGACGATTATTGATTATATTAGGGTTGTTATTTGAACCTTTAACACAATGGTTTCCTGTTTCCTTCTGTATTCCTCTGCCGTTAACCCTTCTTGGTGGGTTTTCCGCCTTTAGAGCCCATTTTTTCCCTAGGACAGAGAAGTGCCCAAATTGTAGCCGCACACTTTCAGTCAGTCACTAAATGTAATTGCTTATACCGGCAATAATTCGGTGTTTGGTTCCTAGTTTTGGTGCGCCCCAGGTATTTTATTTCCCCGGCACCCGCCATATCTGACGAGAATTACCCTATCCGCCACCTGGGGAGGCGCCCGATGGGGGACTAGTAACCCCACACGGGCTGGTTACATTATATCGGTATAAAAATGAACCGAGCTATAGTATCTTGCTGGCCTTATTAACTTTACCATGTGTTTGAAGGCTTTTAAGTTCATCGAAAACGCTTGTTCTTGAACTAACCTGTCAACAATTTTGTTGCAGCTTCAATTTCATCAGGATTTGAGTTATCTAGCTACGGATTTCTGTTCCTGCTTTTATATTATTAAAAAAGCCTAAAAAAATATACGATTACACGTTTTAAAGTTTGCACATTTGAATATCCTGGATATTTCATAGTAATTAATACATAAATTATTATAAGTTCTGTTATGAACAAATAAGTTCAAAAGTAAACATGTAATTAAAAATTATTACTAATTTTATTAAGTACATTGTAGCGTCCCCCAGGTACTCTATCTTGAAAAGCGTGCTTTGAACTTATTTGCAATAATGCAAATTCAAGAAAAAAACAAACGCTAAGTGATTTATCTTGACTTGACTGACAATAATGTTACTATTACTCAAATTAATTGCCTGCCTTACTTTGCCTTTCCTAGCAATAATTAAAACCATAGAAATTATTTACAAGTCTGATATTTAATTACTGGCAATCCTCAAATCTGATCAAACGAAGTGGCCGTCTAGTGGTAGGTACGTTGTGTTATCTGAATTAGATAGGCTGGATGTTGCTTCATGAGGGGCAGGTAAAAAAATGAAACTACTCAAGTTAAAATCAATGAGCTTTGCGCAATGGTGGTTCAGCCCGTTAATATTGTGGGAAAGAACCACCAATAAAACCCACTTTATTCATAAATAAGTAATTGCAGAAGTACATTAATAAATTAAATAACAAAAAAGAAACAATACTAATTCACACAAATACAAGAGTGAGGGAGCCATGAACTGTTTTTTACTTTAGCAGATTTCAGGTTAATGAGCCCGCGTGCGAATGAAATACCTTTGCAAGGCAATGCTCGATTTTTAATAGGTTATATAGGCTTGTAGAATCATTCGCAGCCAGCCTTAATTTGTACAAAAATACCTACTTACACTTGCGTATATATTCCCTTAATTGATCACACACACCAATCGTTGACATACGCGTTTTAACTTTAAAAACTAACCCCGAAAGAAACGACAAATTAGTGTTGGCTAATTCAAAAGAAAATGTACACGCACGAAATATTTTAAAGACAAACTGTTTTCAATGAAGGTACTTAATTAACCCAAAATCGATCTGGCTCGATTGACACTCTAACTGTAACTACCATTTCCCCGATTTCAAAACTAACTACATTTTCTCCTGGAATCAACCCCCCATTTTTCAAAAGTAATAAAAAAAACATCTTAATTTTAAAAATGTGCATTCGTCCGTAACAAACCCTACATTTAGGTCTCGAGTTTCCAAGTAACAAACAAAGATATCTTTTGATCGCGGTCTGTACCGACACGATTACTTACTAAACTAGTGACATTTTTACATTAAGAATCGGCGCATAAGACCAAAGATTCGTTACGCGCCTTCAGTAAATCAGTTTTTAAGCGTACACCTGCCACTCAAACTCCAACATGTGTTTTTTAACCCTAGCCAAATATCAGTTACATACATTCTCACATTTCTTACATAACAATATATAAATAAAATATTTTGAAAACATTAGCAAATTACGACGTATTATCAAGATATTAAAAATCCACTAATTATCTTTTCTATCGCGGTAACAATGGTGATTTGACAAACGTTTATTACAATAAGAAAATTTTCGCAGTCCGCCACCTACAACATAAATATAAAGTTTACCTCGAGTAGGATTTGAATCTACGACCTGTACTTTGCTAGAGTACCGCGCTAACCAACTGCGCTATGGAGATTCAAGCCCCAGTCGATGTAAATTTTGTCTTTATCAGTTCTACATACATAAATAAATAAAATTAATAATAATTTTTAATTAATAAATACATTCGCGACCATTGATAAACCGTTAATGCGTTGGTCTGGTACAACATCAATAATCAATACAAGGTCATATCTTTTTAAATTCAACTAGAACCATGATACCCTAAATTGAATTTCCTTAAGAGATTTGGATATAACATATGCAGGATTATTATTTGGACTCACATGTTGGTAAGCGCCATTGCTTTGTCTCTTTGTATTTACGAATCTCTATTATTTACGAACATCTTCCATGAAGATGGTTCATGATCTTAGAATCGGTCCAAAAACAATTTCATTAATCCTTATTTTTAAAGAACTCATTGTTTTACTATCTAAACGGCACCACTTAATTTCAATCGTGGGAGTGAGACAGCGTATCTATCGATACACGACGATTATTAGAAATATCTGAAGTTCGTAAATACAAACAAACTCCATATGCCTTTTCAGTTGCATCAGTAAAACCATGCACCTGCACAAGTGCATATTCTACGATCGTAAACTATTAAGGTATTGCAATCTTTATTATATCTTTCAAGTAGTTAAAAAACTACTGCAGTGGAAGGGATTCATACTATTCAAATTTTAATCTCCAAAGGTCTTGAAGAATGAACTTTGCTTTAAAAGTTATTTGTCCAATACGCCCAAGGAGATCGAATATTTGATTAATTGTTATTAAAATTACGAGTATTGTTAATCTTTTTGACATAATATCAAATTTGTTTACGGAATATTGAAATGTATCATGTTCTGGTTACCATAGAATAACCAGTGCCTTTACAACATAATCGTCCGAGGTAAAGAATGTAGTAGATTGTTGCAATTCCACTTCAAAAATTTTATTTTCGTTGGAAATGAATGTTTCCGTTATCAGGCTTAGTCCTGAGGAGGACTGTTTTCGCACTTGAGTCGAATTCATATGTTCCATATAATTTTTTCTCAAGCACTTAACTACTCTCAGATTCGAACTTGGTACCTTTCACTTACTAGTCAGACTTTTTCGTGGTTGCGCTGAAGTTTATTCCGATGTTGCGCAGCAATTTCTTGCGCAGGTGTATTGCGTTTAAGCTATTCGCGCATAATTGGAATCTATATGGGTTTCATTTCTACACTAGCTTGGCTTATTGGATTTTCTGCTAGTGTGATTAATGTGGCTTTTTTGAGTTTTCGACGAGTTGTGCTTTCCTCCTTTGCCACTATCTGTATGTTATCCCATTTGATGCGGTGGTCTTCGTTCCAGATATGTTCAGCGATTCTTGATCTTTCTGTTCCTTATGTTCCTGCGTTCTCACTTTGAGTGGTCTACTGTTCTCTCCTATATGCTCTGCCGCATTCGCATGGTAAATTATATACACAATTCTTGGAATTCTGATCTTCATTGTATGGTTTGGCTTTGATTAGTATTACCCTGAGCGTTCTGGTCGATTTGAAGGCAGTGCGTATCTTGTATTTGCTGCCTGTCCTTCGTATTTTGTCTCAGGTACCTTGTATATATGGTATTATCGCTGTATATTTAGGTTCTTCTTTTTTGATTACCCTTTCTCTGTTTAGGTAGGTGTTAGATCGGGATAGCCATTTTCTTAGATGCTCTAGCGATATTTTCTTTTTCTTTGCTCAGGTACTCTTGTTTTGAGCATATCGTTTTTTCTCTTTCGTACAAGCATTTTGCAACACCTAATTTCACGTTTTTGTGGTGATTGGAGTTGTAGTGTAGGTACCTCCCCGTGTGGGTAGGTTTCCTGTATACACTTGTCGTGAAAGCGTTGTCATTCCTGTGTACAAGTACATCCAGGAATGGCAGTTTTTGTTCCGAATCCAATCCCATTGTGAATTTTATGGAGGGTGCGCGGCTATTTAGATGATCCAGGAATTCATCTAGCGTATGCTTGCCGTGTTGCCAAACTACGAAAATATCGTCCTAGGCACTAACTATCATACGAGACAAGCTGGAAAACGATGAAACGTTAGACGAACGCACGCAACTCTCGGTAAACACAATAATGGAACTTCTGACAATATGCATTAGAACTACATATTTCCAGGTAGAAAACAAATTCTACCCACAAGAGTTTGAGATGGCGATGGGTTCCCCACTATCATCCATAGTGTGCAATATATGGAAGACTTTGAAGACCAAGCGATATCCGAATTCACAGAGAAACCAAGGATGTAGTTTAGATACGTGGAAGATACTTTCGTAGTTTGGCAACACGGCAAGCATAAGCTAGATGAATTCCTAGATCATCTAAATAGCCGCGCTCCCTCCATAAAATTCACAATGGAATTGGAGCCGGAACAAAAACTGCCATTCCTGGATGTACTTGTACACAGGAATAACAACACTTTCACGACAAGTGTATACAGGAAACCTACACAAACGGGGAGGTACCTAAACTACAACTCCAATCACCACAAAAACGTGAAGTTAGGTATGGCAAAATGCTTGTACGATAGAGCAAAAACGATATGCTCAAAACAAGAGGAAGAGGAAGAAAAAGAAAATATTGCTAGAACACTCAAAGAAAATGGCTACCCCGATCTAACACCTAACCTAAACAGGGAAAGGGTAACCGAAATAGAAGAACCTAAATATAAAGCGATAATACCATATATACAAGGTACCTCAGACAAAGTATGAAGGATAGGCAGCAAATGCAAGATACGCACTGACTTCAAATCAACCAGAACGCTCAGGGGAATACTAACCAAAACCAAACCATAAAATGAAGATCAGAATTCCAAGAATTTTGTATATAAGCCACCATGCGAATTCGGCAGAGCATACATAGGACGGAGCAGTAGACCACTCAAAGTGAGAACGCAGGAACATAAGAACAACGTCCGCAAGGGCGAAACAGAAAGATCAAGAATCACCGAACATGTCTGGAACGAAGACCACCGCATCCAATGGGATAACATACAGATAGTGGCAAAGGACGAAAACACAACTCGTCAAAAACTCAAAGAAGTCACATACATCGCACTAGCAGAAAATCCAATAAGCCAAGCTAGTGTAGAAATGAAACCCGTATGGATTCCAATAATGCGCGTAGAGCTTAAGCGCAATATACCTACGCACGAAGTTACTGCGTAACATGCGCAATAAACTTCTGCGCAACCACGATAAAGTTTAATAAATATATATATATATATATATATATATATATATATATATATATATTTTGGATTAATCAGTGGCTCAGTGGTAAAGGTGTCAAGCTAGTAAGTGAAAGGTACCAAGTTCGAATCTGAGAGAAGTCGACTGCTTGGGAAAAAATTATATATAATATGTGAATTCGACTCAAGTGCGAAAACAGTCCTTCTCAGGACTAAGCCGGATGACGGAAGCAGAGTCCGCTTCCGAAACGTCGCGCTCAAAAAGCATAAACTGTGGAAATAGGCCGATCAACTCCACTAATAAACTTAAGGTGTTACATATTTCCGATTTCAATTATACTAAGGCTTCCATATAATTATAACAAGTAATTAGATCGTCAACATAAAAATCGGAAATTATGGTTTGAGATAAGCCAGGAAAATGTATATTATCAAATCCATCTTGTTACGGTAAAATGCTCACTAGTACAAGGTGACAGATAAACCTGGTTTTTGCACGGCTAGCTCGGCATACGGGTGAGGGTCTATCGGGAAAAGCAGTATCTTCTCCGTAGGATACGCCATCTACCAAGGTCGAAATCGGGGAAATGTCGCAATAGGTTCCGGTAGGCGCCAGGATATTCCAAACGAACACACCAAATTCTCATAGGTCGCAAGACCAACAAACAGAATATAAATTGAATTACATAGGTCACACAGGAAAGTAGGAGATGATGCTTGCGCCACAAAAGCGTCGTGTAAGGCTCGAGCGGGCCCACAGTCTTCGGTGTTACTCCTTGATGACGGCAATACCGACTCGCAGTAGATCGCTACCGCGTATTCAACTTGATTTTAAATTAGTTTACAAAATTCATCAGAATTGACACCAATAATGTCTCGTAACTTAATGAAGCAGTAGTAAGTAGATTAGATCATTTTAATGATTTCTTTTAACTCAAGGATGTTAAGGTTCGACTAAGAAAACACTCAGAAAATTGTTTTACACAACTTAAAGTAGTAAGTTTAATTACAAACAAAACTATCTTAATCAGTTGGTGTGGTTGGGTGTTTCACGTTTAGGAAAGGGGTTCTCTAATTATATCTCGTTAATCACGAAACTCAATAGTCCTCGGGTTCGCATTACAAAAAACACGAACCCAAATTTCTATCATAAACGCACTCGAAGATGCCGTTATTCTCCAATAAACTGAATTAATGAATGAGTCCGGTTGAAATGTTACTTCACAAAAATATCCCAAACTTGGTTTTATTCGACTAATCTTGCAAGTCTTAAACACTACTTAAAGAAATTTCACTAGGAGCTCGCACAATTATGCAACCCCAAATTCCACACACACGACTCCACGCGTCAAAAACTTAGGGTAGAGTCCTTTTCCTTTCAAACTCACTTTTCCGCCATATTAAAAAAAACGTTCCCCTGCATCCAAATTCAATTAAACAAACCAATCAACCATTTGAACTTAAAAATTTCCACCCCCCTAAGTATACAATGGTAGCTCGACTGAAGGCGAAGAAACTGCTACATCTGCATTTCCCTCGACACGACACAAATATGTTGTTGCAAAAGTGCAACAAATCGCCCACCCATAGTACTTATATGGATGAAAACCATCATTCCTACTCTCAAACTGGTCCTCTGCACGGATGCGACAGTACGGCACCAACGCGATAACAACACTTCCTTGTAATGAAACTATGTAACAAAATCAAACCAATTTATCTTAATAAAATCCCAAATAGGATTCGGGCATTAACCTGAAAATTGTATTCAAAATCCCAAAAACTTCACTGACTTTTATTAATGTAATTAAGTAACTACACCCGAAAAAAAAATACGTAACTCCTATCTACAATGAGTAAAGATAATGCACAATTGCACATTCCTAAGATTCCTTTACATACAGCGTGACCTATTCAAGCAAAATCTTCATTGTCTACAGTAACCTCTTAAACTAAAATTGAAAGAAAAGAAAAGAAAAGATTCGGAATCTAACTAAATAGATAAAAGACCTAACCAATACGTATACAGGGTATTCAAAATACCCTGACAACCTTGATGTAATGAGCGAATTGCAAAAAATGAAGTAGATAATGATTTAACACGTTATGAGGATCTTCGCGCCGTAGACTTCGTTATAAATTTATTTGGTCTTGTACAATGTTGTCTTGTCTATAAATTTTACGTATGGCGTTCAAGACATCTTTATGTTTTCTAAATACTAACAAAATGGAACGAGGACGCGTCCAGCGCAACCATAAGTTTTGTAGTAGCACTACCTTCTTCATAATTAGGTCAATAATATGATATCCTGCGCAATAATTTGATCTCTTTTAATTTAGAGATATGACCTAATAATTCATATCCACGTATAAAATCGAACGTATGTCTCAAAAGTTTTGGCACAAAATCCAATGGATGTAAAATACTCGAGAATGATAAAATATTAGGTTGGCTTTGGAAACAAAAATTCTCTGAAGGTTTGTCTTAACTTTGACAGTTCAGTTTTAGAAATTAGTGGTACTAAAATAGCTTACAAACTAGATATTTATAAAAGTATTTGCAGTCTAGTTGGGCAAATGCCTAAGCGTGAAATAATTCGCATATTTGAAAACAAATTATTTCCCGCAGAACTATTTATCGCACAATAGCGGATTGTGAACAAGGTATACCTTGTATAAATCTCCCAAAAAGTGGAAGACCCCGATCTTTTACCCAAGCCACAGCCGACAGGTTAGTAAGAAGAACTACAAATAGAGATAGAATGTCGGTCAAGAAATTAGCTAGGGCGTATAGAAAGTCGAAGGATACGGTTTGGAAGGAATTTGTAAAGAATGGTCAAGAATATTGAAAAAGAAGAAAATATCCAAAATATATGCCAAATCGGTTGGCACGGATACCACGATGTTGTTGGGCATTAATGAGGATACATTTTGACAACAACAAAGTCATTGTGATTGATTATGAAAAATATTTCACTCCAAGTAACTCATAAATTAAGGGTAATGATTGCTTCTATACTGATAACATAGAAAACTGCCCAGAGAATATTAAATATAAATAAAAGACAATATTTGCAGATAAAATTGTAGTCTGGTGCGCGATTTGTATAAGAGGGATATGGCAGGTTTTATGTGGAGCATATAAAAGGCTATGCACTGGATAGGCAGCACTATATTCAGAGTTGTCTCATCAAACTCAATGATTTCATTAATCAAGATCATGCTGAAAACTATATAATCTTTTGGGCAGATTTAGAATCATGCCATTACACCAGGGAATCTCAGAACTAGCTCAACGCTCATAACATATCATTCATACCACGAAACGACTACCCCCCTAATCTACCCCAGGCCCGCCCAATAGATGAATTTTGGGTACCTTTGAGTAAGAAAAGTGTATGATGGAGGACGGAAAGTCGAAAATGAAGAACTGTTAAGACGGAGAATTTACAAAAAAAATTCGGAGATAGATATTACAACCATCCAAGGCCTTGTGTGAGATGTTCGTAGAAAATTGCGTCTTGTTGAAAATTACGGACCACTTCATTCAATTTAGGTACTCACTTTTGTTAATTATAGGTCTATTAATTTCAAATTGTTATCTAGTTTGCTCTCTAATTTAAGAAAACGCTGTTCTGCTGTATTATGGGCGTGCCCTTTTTATTTCGACTGCGCATGGTCAGGAAATGCTTTTCGCAGTATTATTCCTCCTTAGCTAATTTAATATTTTCGTTTGATGGGATACCTCCTAAAGACCAAAATATTTTCAACTGGAATTGAATAAATTGTCTTTATTCGGGTAGTTCATGTGAAAACTATCCGCTATCACCCACCCCAACTTTGTTTTTTGAAGTAAAGGTTGACCTTCTCCTAACTTAATTTAATCTACACAAAGCAGTACAAAGAAAATTGATACACCGAAAGGAATATAGAGATTTTTTGATTTGTAAAATTCTCGATCAGCTAATGCTACATCGGTATTTTAAAAATAAATGTGATGGTGTTATCCAACACTGAGAACGAAAGGTCTGGTGTTCAGTTATTAATCCGTCATTTTATTTTTTGGCATATACTCGGTGTTTGATGTTTGTAGAATTTTTGTTTATTCCTATAACACCCATATTAACCCTTTTAAGTTTTAAACCGCCCTTCATTTCAGGCGAGTTTTCCTCTTCGTCTGTGTATCTATCTATATTTAATTCTGAGGGATTTCTCAGGCTGACGACCTGGGAGGCCCTGTCTGTTTGCCCTTCCCTGCCGGATCTTGGCTTCTGATAGCCATGATCAGTAACTTTATGTACTATCTTTGTGTTCATTATGATGATTATTGATTATATTAGGGTGGTTAATGTGATGATGTTATCCAATACTGAGAACGAAAGGTCTGGTGTTCAGTTATTAATCTGAGATTTTATTTTTTGGCATATACTCGGTGTTCGATGTTTGTAGAATTTCTGTTTATTCCTATAACATGCACATTAACCCTTTTAAGTTTTAAACCGCCCTTCATTACCAATTCAGTGGGGATAAAATTGTTTTGGGAACCTCCATCTAACAGGCATCTAGATTATTGTGATCAAATAAAAAAATTTTAGTAGTTGCTAACATTATGATTGACGAAGTCAATTAATTGCAATGATTGTTTATATTGATTACTGCAACGAATAAACTAGTATCGGAAATAACTTCATCTGGAACGATATCGGTTATTGCCTTATGGACATTCTTGTTTTCTAATGGAAGAATTAATGATGATTTAGATGAATCCAGATATATCAGGGAATAAGAATTTCTTACTTTGATATAACGAGGCAGAAAAAAGTTATGGAGCTTTAAATGTAGACAAAGGGCTGCTGTTGGATAGATATTTAAAAAATAGTTTAAAAAAAAACTTTGACATCCTGTATTTCGGAAACTATCAACTTATGGACTGAGGTAAATTGGGCTAGATCCTCATCCTCATTTAGACTCAAGAAATTGTTCTAGTATTTTATACAGACCTTTTAGAGAAACCTTGTATATATACTACAACACCAACGCAGGCCATCACCCGAAACACCAATTCAGCACATGGAGGACAAAAATAATTATTTTGGAACAATTCGTTCTTTTCTTTTTGTGTATGTTTTAATGTAAATTTTTCCAAAAATTAATTTTTAATTAATTATCGCGGCGCGGGTTTTAAACCGCGTATCTTAACTCGTCGTGTTAGTGGTACAGTGTTTAGCTAAAGGGAATATATTCAAGTGTAAGTAAGTATTTTTATATAAATATAAGCTCTCAGCATATCATTTTAAAAGCCTATGCAACGTATTAAAAATCAATCATTGCAAAAATATCTCATTCGCACGCGGGCTCAGTAAGCGGAAATCTGCTAAAATAAAAGACAGTACTGGGCTCTCTCACTCTTATATTTGGGTAAATTGGCATTATTGTTTGTTGTTTATATTTATATTTGTGTAGAGGTGGGCCTGGCGAACGGGTACAGGATACCGCTTGGTTATCATTAGTAATAGGCAATTGCCCGGATCCAGATGATCATGAAACACCTCGAATTTTATTTGTATTGTTTTTATTGTTGTATAGAAGAATGGGTTACCGTAGAAAGGGGCGCTGTATTTTTCTAACGCACTAAAACTTATATATCGGTCACGATGTTATGATCTATTTACAACTTACCCTTGTAAGGCTTTGTTTTCTTTGTATCAGTTTCTTTAAGTAGAATTGTTTACCTGCGAATGGATTTCTTTTTATATGTAATTTATTGGAAATTTACGTACGTATTTTGTGCTTTAGTAGACACTAAACAATGGTATACGTTTAAATTCTCTGTCTATTTTTTTTGTCCTTGTATTTACCTTATTATCACCTGTGCAATTTTATTGTTGTTATATTTTATATGTACCGTAATTTGCCTTATTGTTTTATTTTTTTATTTACTTAAAGACCGGCATGATTGTTTTTAAAGGGCCACATGTTTGGTATTACGATTTTTATTCTGATTATTTATGACACAATTGTGGGTGTGACTACATGGTTTTTTTATTGTGTTTATGTGCAAACTGCTTTTTATTTATTTTATCTTAATGCTATAATTGTATACATACTTTAACCTGATTTAATGGCGTTTTGTTATATATTTAACGGGTTGAACCATCATTGCGCAAAGCTCGTTAATTTTATTTGAGTAGTTTTATTGCTTACCTGTCCCACATGATGCAACACTCAATCTCGTCCAGCCTATCTCAAATAACACAACGTACCTACCACTAGACGGCCAATTCGTTTGATCAGATTTGAGGTTTGCAAGTAATTAAATATCAGACTTGTAAATAAATTCTAATGTTTTAATTATTTCCAGGAAAGTCAAAGTAACTCAAGTAATTCATTTGAGTAATAGTAACATTATTGTCAAGATAAATAACTTAGCGATTGTTGTGTCTTTAAATTTGCATTATTGCAAATAAGTTCAAATTACACTTTTCAAGACGGGTATATATATATATATATATATATATATATATATATATATATATATATATATATATATATATATATATATTATAATAGTACAATTGCCCGGATCCAGATGATCATGAAACACCTCAATTTTATTTGTATTGTTTTTATTGTTGTATACAAGAATGGGTTACCGGAGAAAGGGGCGCTGTATTTTTCTAACGCACTAAAACTTATATATCGGTCACGATGTTATGATCTATTTACAACTTACCCTTGTAAGGCTTTGTTTTCTTTGCATCAGTTTCTTTTTGGCCAGAGGAATCAGCTGGTTCCGTTTTGGCCATCGAGTTTGTCACCCTGTATATATATATATATATATATATATATATATATATATATATATATATATATATATATATATATATATATATATATATATATATATATATATATATATATATATATATATATATATATATATATATAATATATAAACTAATAAAACAAAACAGTGTGTCTATTGTTGATGGTTTCCAAGATGTTAACTCTTTTTAATTTTTTCTATTTCGTGGAATTATTTTTTAAATCACGCTGTATCTTCCAAACTAGAAGAATTACAAGAAAACACATTAGGAGAAATTTGTAGAAGATGAAATTGCATTAAAGAATATTGAATTCATTCGAGACAAACTCATCATTCAACATTATTAATGACATAATGAATTCAGAAATGATTTTTTTTTCAAATCCCAAGACAAACTTCCAAGAGGAATATTTTTCCAATAGAGATGGATTTGATACATGGCCGATAAAGGAAAAACTTCCTTTTTTCATAAGCTTCACAACGATATGACAAAAACTTATGGTTGACGTACTAATTACTGAATTGTTACAGGAATACACCTCAGGAAAAAATTTTAGAGCATAAAATTACCTTCAAAAATATGGTAGAGTAGATGAGAATTGACGATTTGTCCCTCACTTTTCAATCAATCTGTACATTTACGGCAAGAAATACGTCTCCTTTACTGATATCTTTTCATCACCGTAGCAACGACTTGGCATTAGTAAGTTAGTTGTCAAAATTTGTTTGCTATTACAGTTTTGCTGATTTCTTTCTGTTGTAGTCATATTGTAATTTAGTTTTTGAGGCGTTCTTGTTGTTGTTATTATTATTGTTCTTGTTCGTGTTCGTGTTTTCCTTCCTGAGTCATGTTATCAAATGAAGAATTTGCCGATATTCATTATTATTATGGTGTTGCCCAAGGGAATGCGAGTGAGGCTGCTAGACTGTATGCAATATATTGGATAACCGCCGCAAGCTAGTCTCAGGGTTTGCTTCGAAATGCTGGATTACGTCGTCAATCCTCTCAACATTATGAAATTCCTCTTGATCTGTTAGGATCCTAAAAGATCCTCTCTCTCTCTCTTAGAGCAGTGTGCACTCCAGAGGAAACTCTCCTTTCTGGATGAATTCTTCTTGGGAAAGCAGCTGCATACAGTCTAGCAGCCTCACTCGCATTCCCTTGGGCAACACCATAATAATAATGAATATCGGCATATTCTTCATTTGAAAACATGACTCAGGAAGGAAAACACGAACACGAACAAGAACAATAATAATAACAAGAACAAGAACGACTCAAAAACTAAATTACAATATCACTACAACAGAAAGAACTCGTATTGAAATCAGCAAAACTGTAATAGCAAATAAATTTTTACAACTAACTTACTAATGTCAAGTCGTTGCTACGGTGATGAAAAGATATCAGTAAAGAAGACGTATTTCTTGCCGTAAATGTACAGATTGATTGAAAAGTGAGGGACAAATCGTCAATTCCCATCTACTCTACCATATTTTTGAAGGTAATTTTATGCTCTAAAATTTTTTCCTGAGGTGTATTCCTGTAACAATTCAGTAATTAGTACGTCAACCATAAGTTTTTTTCATATCGTTGTGAAGCTTATGAAAAAAGGAAGTTTTTACTTTATCGGCCATGTATCAAATCCATCTCTATTGGAAAAATATTCCACTTGGAAATTTGTCTTGGGATTTGAAAAAAAATCATTTCTGAACTCATTATGTCATTAATAATGTTGAATGATGAGTTTGTCTCGAATGAATTCAATATTCTTTAAGGCAATTTCGTCTTCTACAAATTTCTCCTAATGTGTTTTCTTGTAACTCTTCTAGTTTGGAAGATACAGCGTCATTTAAAAAATAATTCCACGAAATAGAAAAAATTAAAATAAAGTTAACATCTTGGAAACCATCAACAATAGACACACCCTGTATTAACAATTTTTTGTTCCTTTTGACCAGAGGAATCAGCTGTTTTCGTTTTGGCCATCGAGTTTGGGTCACCCTGTATATATATATATATATATATATATATATATATATATATATATATATATATATATATTATATATTAGTAGCGTCCCCAGGTACCCTATCTTGAAAAGTGTAATTTGAATTTATTTGCAATAATGCAAATTCAAAGATACAACAATCGCTAAATTATTTATCTTGACTTTACTGATTGTCTAAACCACCGAAACCCTTAAATTGTATTGTTGATAACTAATCCGTCACCGCCGAAGGACTAATATTTTTTCATGTTGTACCTACTAGTTGCGATGACTCGCTAATATTATTATGTGCCTGTTCTGAACGTTAATAAATAATGTATTTAGTAACAACACTGCATTTAATCGAAAATCAATGTGAATATTCTTTACATTGATATGACATTAAAGTGTTATATGGTATATTGATTATTTCGTTTAAAAATATGAATAAATAATCTTAACAATAACAGTATTCTTTGTTGGTTTGCAATTTTCTCTTTTAAAGCTTGTAGCTATTTACTGAGTAGATCTTTCTTTAGGATTGGAAATGTTAAGGTAAATATAATTTTAAAAATACATGAATTATTAAAAAAATAAACAAATTTTAGGTTAGGCACTTGTAAAATTTGAATTCTTGTATTTTCCACTCGCAATTGTAGTTAAAGGAACAACACCGATTAATTACAGTGTGTATTTCATTTGTGTACAGTTCAATGTCCATCTTTATTCTAGCAGTACGTTTAAAAAGAATGAACTACGGTCCCACCGGAAGTGCAGCAAATTCTTTATTTTTTTTGGTAGGCTATTTTTTCCTCTGGTTGAATATAGATTTTTTTTGTGTTTACAACGGTATAGTATAATTATTATAATAAAGAGTGCGCCAGAAATTTAAATTTAGTAAATTTTATATAAAGAATGAAACAAAGTAATCGTGAACAGGGTGTGCACTGAAATTGTTATTAGACATTTGTCTCTTGTTCTTCTTAGACGGCTTTTCTGATTTCTAAACGAAATAGCACGACGATGGATGGACTCTATTCGTTCTACGTATACCGCTGTAGCGACTTTCCACTGATTTTCATTTTTGCCGGAGGAATCTTTTTTAGAATGGTTATTGTGTACACAAAAGTAACGCTTTTGCCGATTACGTTTTGTTTCATTTGCTACATAAGACGTACTAGATTAAACCACTAAATAGAAATTTTGGACCAATTTTCACAACAAAAGTAGATGCATATTATAACCCTTATAATCATAAAACGAATGTCTATCTTGCAGAGGAAAAAAGTATATCTGTCACCTAAGAGAAAAAGAAATAATTCACTTCCGGTTGTTTTTTTTAATATACTTCCATACAATAAACAATTTTATAAGAGATCTTCCTTTCAACAATATACCAGTCTGAATAGATACTGTTGACTACACAATGTTATAAGGAAAACCCTATATAACAGAAAATATTTTTAAATGTAATCCGTTACAAACACTATTATTATGGCATATACTCAAATGTAACCTACATAGTATAAATCTATTTTAACCACATCATATTATAATTTGAGTGTTATCCACAATAATGAAGCATATAAAGTGAATAATAGTACATTATTTTATGTGGAAAAGTATTACTTTTCATGGCGCGCCTGTGTTTAGCCGGCGAACGAAGTGAGGCGGCTAATAGAAGGCAAGCCATGAAAAGTAACTTTTCCTCCAAATAAAATATGCTATTTTTTCTTCAAACTTCCGAAACTTTACGGAAAACATTTATTTTTAATGACAAGTTTTTAAGGGATATTATTAGGGTTCGTTAAATTAAACGCCATTATCAAGTAGGTAGGTTTGTTTTCATGAATATGTAGGTGCCGCTTACTTGGTGAGGTAGTAAATAACATTATTGAGTGAAAAAAATATTTCTCTGTTAGTAATTTTTAATAAGAAAGAAGTAAGTTAATTAAATCCCTAAAAAGATGTTGTTCTAAATAAGTTGGTTGTAGAATTCAATGCACACAGCTATTGAAATCGAGGTCTGTTTCGGATCAAAAATTGATAACTATTTTATTTCTGAAGTTATACCATTAAAATTTTGCACAAATATAACGTGGTATATAAAGTTTAAATTTATCTTAATTATTGGAATTTATTTTTATACAATAGGTACAGAGTGATCAACTTATATTCCGGAGTTCGATAACTCCGTTACATTGAGAGTTATGAAAAAGAGTTTTAAATAAAAGTTATTCATAAAGTCAAGCTGTATATTTTAAAATTATTTAATAATATACAGGGTATTTCATAACGTCACAGCATATCAAGTTTACGTTATTTTAATGGAACACCCTATATATTATGTCAAATTTGAATTAAGGTAATTTTTCCTATTCCAATGATAAAGGTTTTTGCTAGGTTCTACAGGGTAATTTTAAAGATTCTAATGTACAGGGTGATAAACTTATATTCCGGAGTTCGATGACTTCGTTATATTGAGTATTACGAAAAAAAGTTTTAAATAAAAGTTATTCGTAAAGTCCAGCTCGGTCCATCTGCACATTTTAAAATTATTTAATAATATACAGATTACTTCATAAAGTCACAGCAATTCAAATTTGTTTTTTTAATAAACACCCTGTATATTATGTCAAATTTCAATTAGGCTCATTTTCCCTATCCCAATAATAAAAGTTTTTACTAGGTTCTACAGGGTAATTTTAAAAATATGGACAATTTTGTGTGAAAATCGTAATGAAAACGTCACCCTATATTATTTAAAATAAACAATTAAGGGATAATCTCTCATGGGCAAAATAAATTCGTGATAGTCTGGTTGTGTTAAAACTTATCACTTTTGTGATAACTTTCATTTTTTATACAGGGTGATCCAAAACTCACATCCATGATTATCTCGGTTATTTTAAATGGAACACCCTCTACTTTATATCATCTCTGAAAAGTACTTAAGAAATAGTTTTACTCTTCTTAAGTATTTCCTATACCTAAATCTTATAGTTATTGATATATTTAGATTTTTAAAAATAAAAGCGACATTTTTGGCATAACGTCAAATTTTTTATTTTTTTCATGACTGTTATGTATTGTTTGAAAATACTGTAAGTTTAACATTTGGATCCCGGAGCTTTGTTAGTAATTCCAAACCCGAAGCGGGGTGCAAAATGTACCCCACCTTTAACTGTGTTTCGACCTTGTTTGTGTGGTTGTAATATTGATGGATGAACCCTATAGGGGTTTTTAACAATACAAACACGTCTTTGGAACATCATTTTATTCAAATTATTAAAAAAAAATGAAAAATACCTGAACAATAATTGATAACACTACTCACTTTTGAATTTGTCGCAAATTGTAATTGTTGTTTTCTGCCCACGTGCTGGGCATACAAAATGTTTACGTTTCTCGCAGAATCTACAACTCGTTCTGTACATGCCTCTTGGACAATATATGCAGCGTCCCTATTTCTTTTTTTCTGGAGTGTTTAGAGGATCAGTCTCTAGTGCCACTAATAAATTCATTGCTTCAATAACTCTTGTAGGTAGGCCATTCATATTTTTTCGCCTTCCAAGCAAAAACTCTCGCCTACGGTGAGTTTTCTTTTTTCTCCACACTGGTTATTTGGTGACCCGCAATGTAAATACATTCAAACTCGCCATATCAATAACATTTTGAAATAGGGCAAACGGCCATCTCATAGTGGTCCACTTTACACTGTATTCATTTACCAATTTATCCATGGCGTCGTAGCGCCTTTGGTGGTGTTGTAGTGCAATATTACATCGGGATTAAGTTTGTGCTCTTCAGCACTAATTATGTTGTTGTGATGTTCGGTACTTAGAACAGTAACTGCTCTCTTTTTCTTAGGTACGTATGAAGTTAAGTTATTTCTTCTTTGAAAGCAAACACGGAAGTAGCCTTAGGTCTGGCAGTATTTGGCAAAATAGATGGTGGGATCTCTTATTTATTTTTCCTTAACGTTCCGCATAAAGTAAGACCACGAAAATATAGTTCTTTTGCTAGCGGAACACTTGTGAAAAAATTATCCGTTGTTGGACGACGTTAGATCCATAACCACACGTTTACCTTGACCTTGATCTCGTCCATTTCCTTGTTTGCCTAAGTATACCTGTAGATCTTTACCATAAGTAGAAGAAACATCCACTAAAGCCCATATCTTGATGCCATACTTAGCGGGATTAGATTTCATATAAACTCTAAAAGGGCATTTGCCTCTAAACGCTACTAGTTGCTCGCAAACTATTAGGTAAAGTCCTGGATTATGGTTTTCCCTGAAATGAACGCTGAATATCTCAAAAATGTTTCTAACAGCTGCGAGCTTGTCATCTTTTCTACGCTCTATTCTAGTAGTCAGATCATCAAAACGCATCATTGAAAGTAATTGCATAAATCTATCTCGAGACATTGCTGAAATAAAAATGGGCCTTGAGTAAAGAGGATTTTTTGACCATGACAATCTAATCGGTTCTGTGCTGGCTTTTAGAGCACCTGCTATAATTAAAATACCAATCGCAGCATACATTACTATTTTGTTCGTAGAAGTCCAAACTTTAGGTATAGTATAGCCCTCTATTTCTAGGTTGTCTTCTACTTCGAAAGCTTCCGACATAAACTCACCATCTTCATTATCAACAAAATCGTCATTGTCAATTTCTTAGTGGTATTGGGGAGCTGCTTCACACTCTGCTTCGTTGCTTAAGTCGAAAGTTTGCTTTTTAGACATTTTTCATCACAAATACGTACAAAAACTTGTAAAATACAACACTCAAATATAATGAAATGTACACAAAAACACAAGCTTGGTCGCAACCACGTATTAATTTCAAAGTCGCGCGTCAGATGGCGACATTATGGCAGCAAAAAGTAAAGACAAAAAAGGTTACTGATTACATGAAGCGAGGTGCAAACCACACCCCAATAGTTTTTTTTTGCGTGTAATAACGAGGGAAAAAATAGAGGATTTTACAAATGCGATAAGTTGAAACCGTATACGGTACCACATAAAACATAGGTTGAGGTGCATTTTGTAGCCCGCTCCGGGCCCCAAAGGTTAATCAGCTCTGTATCAATACTATTATTGTCAGGTGAAAAAGGTGTCCATCAAATATAAATTATTGTAGATAAAACCACAAATTGTTTAACAAAACTAGTTATAACAGAGACTAAGAGTAATAAATGAAACAAAATTTAAAAAAATGAGTAACAAAATAATATTTAGGTAACAAAGTTTTTGACCTGGACATTAAAACATTGTAGATTGGGCAAAATACATACCTGCACTTTAATAAAACACTGAGTTTCACCGACCGACAATTATTTTGTTGACCACAAACACGACATACACGTCCAATCACGAAATCGCCAAGAATACCACCCCAAATATTTAAAGACCATCTTGTTTATGAAGTAGTAACTATTACATGAGGATTTTCTCTTGAATGGTAATGAAAATTATGTCTATTTAAACATCCATTTTTATGGAATGTCGCCCCAACCCTGAAAAGTATATAATCAAAAAAATACTCATGATATACCCTTATTGCTGGCAAGCAATTTTAATGACATTAAACTAGTATCATATCGACTAATTCCTCATTAGAAAAATTCATGATGAACTTAAAATTTGTAAATTAACCGAATAAAACTGAAATTTTAATTTTACAAGCTTGTTAGACAAATAATACTGCCCTCCGTCAAATAATACTTTACAGTAACGGCAACTGTAAAAAAATTCCAATGCCAAAAATGTCGCTTTTATTTTTAAAAATCTAAATAAATTAATAACTAAGATTTAGGTATAGTAAATGCTTAAAAAGAGATGATATAAAATAGAGGGTGTTCCATTTAAAATAACCGAGATGATCATGGGTGTGAGTTTTGGATCACCACCCTGTGCAGAAAAATAAAAGTTATCACAAAAGTCATAAGTTTTAACAAAACCAGATTATCACGAAATTATTTTTCCCATGAAAGACATCCCTCAATTGTTTATTTCAAATAATATAGGGTTTCACATAAAAATGTCCATATCTTTAATATTACCCTGTAGAACCTAGTAAAAACCTTTATCATTAGACTAGGAAAAATGAGCCTAATTGAAATTTGACATAATATACAGGGTGTTCCATTAAAAAACAAATTTGATATGCTGTGACTTTATGAAAACCCTGTATATTATTAAGTAATTTTAAAAATTGCAGCTTGACTTTATGAATAACTTTTATTTAAAAATATTTTTCGTAACTCTCAATATAACGGAGTTATCGAACACAGCAGTTTATCACCCTGTATATTAGAAAAAAAAATAAAAATGAAAAGCTGCAAAAACGGCTTTTGTTTTATTTTTTAACTAAAAATACTGTTCAAAATGTATATACAAAGTAAAAATTGTACTCCACCTTTATAATGGGAATAAAAGACAAAATGGTTACCCACTTAAATAATTTGTTAATACTTCACCAATAATTATAAAAAATATTTTGAAAAGTTAAATAATATCAATTTATTGTTTGAATTCGATCATTTTCAAAATATGTAGGGTAAGGTCGGGTAGTACCGGACAGCGGGTTGTATCGGACATATGATGATTCAAGCTTCGGTGGTTGGTAGCAGCACCAGTGGTACCCACGTTGTGTTTATTAAAGTAGTAGAAAACCGCTCTCGCCATATTAGATTGAACAGTCGAGGTGTTTGCAGGTAGCTGTTTAGCCTTTTGTTTTGTAAGAGTTTTCCAGTGCACAAAGTTAAGTTTGGAGCTACATAGCTTACCTGACACGTAACTACAGCAGCGTTGGAATGTTTTGTCATATACATTAGCTATTATTCTTTATATTAAAACGCAGTAAACATGGTCTAACCCTAGTGATATGCATGTAATATCCAAATCGTCGAAATATGCCAGTCGGATTGTATCGGACAAACTATAGGAGGGTTATTTCGGACAAAATTTACAGGGTTTGAAAGTTTAAATTTTGACGGTTTTCTTTTGCTTTTTGACAGGATGGAGAGAAAACGTCATAAGTGGAGCGAAGATAATATGAAGAAAGCCATAGAAAAAGTGAGAATTAATGAAATGACCATTAGGGAAGCGAGTTCTAGATATGTTGTACCAAAAAGTGCGTTAGGCGATCGAATTAAAGTTTTTGTGGATGGCAGAGAGGTTATAATAAAGCCAGACTTAGGGAATATCAATGTTTTTTGTGAGGACATTTAATGACGAAGAAGAGGATAGCTTATACAGTTATGTTAAGGAATTAGATAGCCAGTTGATGCCTTTGAGTAAAGATGAGTTCTGACCCTAGTTTATACATATGCAGAGAAACTCAAAATCCAGCATAGATTTGATAAAACAACTGGAAAAGCTGGAAAAGACTTTTATTGCGATTTTGTGCAGAGACACACAGACTTACGATTGAGGACTGCTGAATCTACAAGTCTTCAGAGAGCAGCAGGGTTAAGTAAGGAACAGGTCGATCGATTTTTGTCCAAGTTGAAGGAATTAATGAAAAAATTTCAGTTTTGTTCTTCTAAAATTTTTAACGCTGATGAAACTGGCGTGTCATGTGGGAAAACTCACTTCGGAAGAAAGAGGTAGGAACTTCACGCTTCTTTTATCAATTAATGCTGCAGGGGATACCTTTATTCCTCCTCTCTTCGTTTTCCCCAAATGGATGGATAACTGCAGATGGGTTTTTAAAGTGGCTGAAGGTTTTCGTAGAACGGGTTAATCCAACTGAAAAATATCCAGTCCTTTTGATGGTTGATGGTCACTCAAGCCACAAAGATCTAGGTGTGATCACATTTGCCAAGAATAATCACATTCACATGTTGAGCTTGCCGCCTCATACTTCACATAAAATCCAACCTTTGGATAGGACAGTAATGAAGCCCTTTAAAAATGCATATAATGAAGCATGCTCTCTCTGGATGCGGAAATATCCAAATATCAAGATAGGCCTTAAAGACATACCTGGTTTGGTAAATATTGCCTTTTCAAGAATATGTCGCATGGAACTAGCTCAGTCAGGCTTTAAATGTACCGGAATTTATCCATTGGATAGCAATGTATTCAGTGACATAGATTACGCTCCTTTATTGAACAAAACCGCAATATCACAAGAGTCCTTGCCTGTTCTTAACATTTGTACCCAAGCAACAGAGATTCGATCTCCACATTTTTCAAGTCCTACTGGGATTTTAGATCTGCCAAGTTCCTCTCAACCTTTTGTCTTAAATCCGTACACTGAGCCTTCGACACCAGAAATAGAGAACGAAACAATAAAGAACATTGCAGAAGTAGGCCTAAACAACCATGAGACTTCTCTTGAGCTTGAGAAAACCGCACCGAAAAAGATTTTAGAGGAGATATCACCTCTTCCAAGCACTTCAAATACAAAGTTCGTAGCAAGACAAAGTCGTGGAGAAAAAAGTGAAATTTTAACCTCAACTCCATTTAACCCATAAGAGCCCAAATATTTTTTTTGCCGATTTTGGTAGTTTTTTTGATTTAGTTATGTTATTTTACCTTCACTAAAACCATACATGTGGTTTTTTGAAAAATTTGGTGTTTAGGTTAAAAAAAAATGGCGTTCCATATATGCAACGCTAGGCTGTTATAGGTTACAAAACTTTAATTACAATTATTATGTAAAGAAATACAAAAATTATATAAAAAATCTCATTTGAGTGAAACAAAACATTACAATCGATACATAGACCAATATTGCATTTATTACACATCGTCCGGATAATGGATTTGCATCCCTCTCTTGCACATCTTCTTCCTTTATTGTGTGGAATATATTTCAATAAGTGATCAATTTTGTCAAATCTTATATTGTCACTAATTTGGTTTTGTGTTACGCTTGTAAGAGAAGCGGACGGTCTTCCTGGACCTTTTGAGGCTGTTCCATACTTTAACAAATAGGTCTGAACGATGTCTCTTCTAAATTCAAGTTGGGTGCACGATTTTCCTGCTTGTTTATATATTATCCACGGGTTTGCTACTGACACATCTAACAACCACGTGAAAATACTCCACCACCACTTTTTTGAACGAATTGCAATTCTGTATCTGCCTACATTCTCATCCATAAGATCAGTACCTCCCATGGAACTGTTATACCTGGATATGCAATGGGGACGTGGGACAGCAACAAATTTTTTTTCCGATTTGGAAAACATTTTAACAGTTGCCCCTAGGTTCCACACCGTAAGAGCTGGATGCTACTGTAACAACACTGTTATCTACCCAGCGTGTTACTAGAATTCCACGATTTTTTTCAATAATACTATGTTGACTCCCTCTAACAGACTCCTTCTGCAGAAGTTGTTTAGAGGGCAACGGTATTCCTTTGGGTAAACGATCCTCCCTTATTGTTCCAGAGCACCAATATCCGTTTTGTTTTAAATCATAAATTAGATTGAAACTCGTAAAAAGATTATCTGTGTATAGTTTATGGGGAAGGCATGGTTTCTCTGTAGGCAATTCACCCAAAAAGTTAATAGGTGGGGCTGTTGATTTGCCATATCTTTTCTCCTGTATGTTAGTAGATTTTAAATTCTTCACTTGTTATAAATCAAAATTTATTAAATACCCTTCTGCAGCATTCAAACACCACATTTTAAAACCAAAACGAACAGGCTTCCCTTTTATAAACTGTTTACAGTTGTGGCGTCCGAAGTATTTTATCATGGATTCGTCGTAATTTAAATTTGCAGATGGTAAATAATGTTTTATATAGTTTAGATTTCAATTTAGTGGTCGAACTTTGTAAGCTTTGTCATTAGGATTTAAATTGTCATTATTCGCAAAATGCAAACATTGCATAATTTGCACAAATCTATTTCTCCTCATTGCATTTTTTACGAATTTGTTTTCTATATCGGGTTTAGAGTCCCAATAATAGCGTTTACCCGGTTTATAATCATAACCGCTGAGAATTAAAATTCCGATAAAAACTTTAATTTCCTCAGAAGAAATACTAGTATCTAAAAATGTCTTTGGTGAAGCATAACGCACTGTTTCAGGATTTAAGAGATTCTCAATAATCCATGTTCAAATAATGTGCTTGATAACTCGACCGTTAAGTGCTTTGAAAATAGAATAGTACTTATTGTAACGTGACTAAAGTTCTAAAACTGGTATCATATTATGAATAATGCCTCATATGCTTCTGGTCCTGAATCATTACAATGCGTAGTTGCAACTTTCAGGAACTATATACTGACAAGGTCAATTATCATCGTAATCAGATGAGGTAGAATAGAAATTCAATAATATAATATAAATGTCCTAGTGGTTCATCATATCACTGCTTTAACATTACATTTAAAATTTATGCGAAAGAATGCAAGTTTCTATAATAAACTATTATAACTGTAAGCCATATCATAATAATGAATATTCGATTAAGTATAGGTATATATCAATTTACATATATAGAAAGTTCATATGTATACCTAAGTATGGTAATGACGTTATAGTGTACCAATTACAAAACGTTCAATCAAATAAATATGCAATACTTAACACATAAGTACATTACATATATAGATTGATTATACCATTTAGTATGGTACATATAGGTATAAATAAAAGCAACTGCAATATCTATACTTATCAGCATTCATGTTGAGTACAGCTTTATATAAATAGTATAAGTGAAAGGTGTCAATTGAAATTACTGTATAGGTTACATTCAGTAATCGATTATTATTTTGATTATACAAAAGTTGCATCTTCTTCACAAATTATATAGATGTTAAAGCAGTGTTGAGAACCACTGGCATTGTAATATTATACACTTATTGAATTTCTATTTACCTGCATCTAGATTCTATTGCCTTGTCATTATGATGTGAAGTTGCAAACGCTATGTTAGAAAAGGCATATAAATAATCCATCAATTTGGTCACAAGTACAAATATGCTGAAACGAGACAGCAAAGCATTAAGAGAAAAATCGTGTTTCAAGCACAGATAGAACTCATATATTGACAATACCTCCATTGTTAATCCGATACCCGTTCAGTTCTACCGGACAGGCTTTATCTGAAAAATTCTTTTGTGAAGCATAACGCACTGTTTCAGTTTTTAAATATTCTATTAATCCATCGTTAAAAAATAATTCAAATAACTCGACCGGGGTTAAGTCTTTGAAAATAGAATAGTCAGATTGTAAAAACTCACGACTATGGTTTTCTAAATCACCCTGTATCCAACTATGTCCTAAATCTTCATACGCTGCTTCTGGTTCGTCTTGAACATCATCTACAATTCCTTCCTCGCGTAGTTGAATTTTTGCAGGAACTATATTCTGGACATCCAAATTATCATCGTAAGCGATTTGGAGAGCTTCTTCCAAAGTAAAACCTGTTCTACAAATAAAAAATCCAAATTACTAAATAAGGTACCCTAATGGCCTAGCGTTGCATATATGCAATAGGCCTAAATAACACGTGTTTATAAAACATGCGAAAAAGATAACCAAACTAAATGAACACTACTTAAAACTGTCAGATATATATATATATATATATATATATATATATATATATATATATATATATATATATATATATATATATATATATATATATATATATATATATATATATATATAACACACACACACAAACTTTCAATAAAAATAAATTCGTTACTACTCATAATCACACAAATACAATACTTACTGTAAGTTGATGTCCATAACCAAAAAGTATGCACACAAAACGTCTCTTAAAAGTACCTGCAAACTATAACGACAGCCAAACAAATGTTAACAGACATAAAATGATGCTCTGTAAACCTATATCCGACGCCATCTCTGTTCCAGAAGCAAAACTTACACTTCAGCAAATGAAAATATGTCCGTTGCATATACGCAACCCTGGGCTCTTATGGGTTAAAACTCAACTAGAGCAAAAGAAAAAAGAGAAAGAAGAAAAACAAAAAATTGCAGAAGAAAAGAAACAGCTTAGGGAAGAAAACCGAATTAAAAGAAACACAGGCCCAAAAAGAAAACTGGAATTCAAACAAGAGGTTAAAATGAAAAGGACAAAAATAAAGTCCACAAAAATGGGTCTACAAGACAGAATATGCCTGAAACAGACAGGAAACCAGTTGAAAGGAATGTAAAAAAATCGTTGATCTCTGACAAAGAACAACAACGAGAGGATGAATTGACTCACTGCATTATTTGCAATGAAACCTTCCAAGAGGATTGGATTCAATGCAATATTTGCAAAGGCTGGGCCCATGAAAACTGTGCCGATCTTGAGCTTAACAGCCTTTATTATGAATGTGATTCTTGTTTTTCTAAAAAACAGTGAGTAGACTTAAACGAATAATAGTATATTAAGAAACAAGTTTCATAAGACGCGTTTTTATCGCATGAGTCCAAGTTTAGAAAACGACCCGCGCAGCGGGGAGTTTTCTAATGGACGAATGCGATAAAGCGTCTTATGAAACGAGTTTCTTATACTATTTTTTCTATTTTGCGTATTTGTGTTGAAAATTTTGAAAAAATGTAAATTCCATTTGTCACCTTATTTCATAATTTTAAATGTAGGTTGGCAACAATGGTATTTGTTTGTTTGAGTTCGATACAAATATAGGGTATTAAAACTATTATTTGTTACTAATTCATTTCAAACTACCTTATAAATATGTTCTCAATAGAAGTTGTATACTATATACATTATAATTGGAATAAAATTACACTATACTATGTAAACTTAATAATTTACATTCAAGTGAAGTTAACAAGGTTAAATGAAGGTTATATTTTACACAAAAGATATAATCGGCTTAATTTGAAAGCATATTGACGCTTTATCTTAAAACACAATAAAAAAGAGAAATCGTCCAAATTCGGTTTTGGTCATCTTAATCAGTGCAATACATTAATCAGGAATAATTCAATACAAAGGATATATACACATTTCAAATAAGAATAGGTTATGTTACATTTACGTTTACATACATCAATAAAGAACATTAGTTTACATACCAACATCAAGAAAAAAAAATGTTAGGTTACTAAACTTTAAAGTCAAACATTAAAACACCCGTTTGAGTGTCATAATGTACATATTAAACACGCAAAATAGAAAAAATACTTTTTCCTTTACAAATAATACATTTATGTAACCTAAATGTATTTTTTTATTTTAAATTTAATTGTATAATCTTTAGTATATTTTTAGTACTCTTAGCAGGCTTATTTTCAGTATTTTTAGTACTTTTTTATATGATAATAAAGTATATTTTTTGTCTCATTCAATTAGTTACGATTTTTTACAAACACAACACCATGTCCGATACAAACCTAAAGACCAAATAGGTCAAAATGTCTTGTCCGATACAACCCTCTAAACATCGGGTATGTTCAAATGTAAGGTTTATGGAAAGTTACAGAAAAAACAATAAAAGTTAATTTAACGGAAAAGTTCTTTTTAAGGTATTAAGTAAATATGTTAAAGTTTATATTAGAATACACAGTACTCGAATTTAACCATAGATATTTTTTTAATTAGAAAAAGCTTAAGCGTACGATACTACCCGACCTTCCCCTAGCACGTCTTTATCAAGGTACGTCACATTTTTGCTATACGGTTTTCTAATGCTGGTAAACTACGGGTCTGAAGTATAAAGAAGAGTATGAAAAACATCCTCATTTGTAATTAATCGAGAGCATTTCCTGGCATGATATAATCTTTATAACGGGATTCTTGCGCATCTTCTGAAAATTGACTATGGGAAGTACTGCAAAATGTTTTATGATATTTTCTCAATGAATTAAAATTTGTGAACTGAAGATAGCATATAGTACCATTAGTAACCACTGACAAATTCTGGCAGTTTCTATAACATAACTGCGAAATTTTTCAGCTTTCATCATTATACCCGAGGAAAGAGCTTGCAAAACTGTATGAGCAAATAAGAACGACCGTCGGCCATATCTTCAGATCGGATTATAGTACAGCTTTGGGAAAACATTTTTTATAACAAAAGTGGCCTCGAGAAACACCTGGAAATTATTTATACAATTGTAGGTCCGCCACTATAGGGCGTAATTGAATACTCAAGTTCCACGGACGTGTTCACCGTGTACACGTTTCTTAAAACATCTCAGGATAGAAATGCGGTTTTCGCCATTTTTTTGCTAATTTGGTACACTTTCATAATCCATTGTTAAAACTGCATGCTTCCATTTAATATTTTCCAAAGAGAGTTTCTCTTTCTAAAAAAAATATCTCCCTCTAATTTGCACGTTACTTATCAAGTTTTGTTGATTATATAACACTTACATTGGTGGAAAAGAACTCCTTTCAACAAGAGTAAGTTTGCGAAGATCGATTAAGCAGATCCGGACTAACAGGCGTTTTTTTCATAACTAGGTTCCCACTATCCCGCACCTCTTACTTGAAAAGATAGACTAAAACTTGTTTAATGAAAGGTACGCAGAATTTTCCGTGGAACCTGAGTATTCAATTACGCCCTATAGCGGCGGACCTATAAATAATTTCCAGGTGTTTCTCGAGGCCACTTTTGTTATAAATTTTTTTTCCAAAGCTGTACTATAACCAGAGTTGAAGATATGGCCGACGATTGTGCTTATTTGCTCACCCGGTACCGTCGTTTAATCAAATCTATATCCACTCCTGTTATTTCAGCAGAGATGATTGCATTATAAAAAACACTTACTGGCAGTATTACCACTTACTTGTTGTGCTGTGTCGATGATCAATCCAAGATCCTCACGAAAATGTTTTTGTACCAGGATTTTCATTTGGTTCTTTAGTTGTTGCTTTTCTTCACTTATGGCTGGCCATATTTGGAAAGGAAGGTTGTAGGAAATATGTAATATCATTTCCATACAACAAATCCAAGCATGTAATATAGACTCCGTGTTGATACGCATTTTCATTTTCAGGCCTAGCAGATACTTTTCCCAAGCCGTTCATTTGCCGTAGAGTAGCTCCAAATATTGTACATGTGGAACTAGAAGGCGTTTCTGTTAATAGCTGACCACTTTGGCATCTATTATTGTTAGAAATAGTTCATGCTTCACTTGTACTCTCACCTTCTTTATTAATTATTTACGCACCCAAATAATTTATTTGACTCTTTATTTACACAGCATCTTTAGGTGTCTCAGGAGATTCCTTGCAAAATTCTATTAATATAGGCAGACAAAAACAGATGAAGGTATTGGATTTTGCCAAACAGCGCCTGTTAACTCATCAATTAATTTGATAGGCGCCAAAGAAACGATAAACAAATCTTCATCAGAAATAAGTTCAGACTCTAGAAGTTTCTGCATGTACTGCCTTTGACCAGATGAACCATCACAGTCCCATTTACTGTATAAATGTAAATGTTTTAAACCATTTTTATATACGGACTCTCTGGTCAAAATTCTAGCTGAAATGTGAACCAATAAATCTTGAAGTTTTAGTATTTTTGCATGTGTTTATAATTTCTATTGTAGACGATGGTGGATAGCAGGTCTACTTAATTTCTTGTATCTTATAATATGCGGGGAATATAAAACAGTTTGGTCGTTTGTTAAATTCCTCAAGTACAAATATTGTGCTTTTGTTAAATCTTAATCAATGCTTCTTGGTCCGTTGGCATTTTTTCTGGTTTGCGTTATCCATGAGACTCGAGAATAAGGCCTTTTTGTCGCTGTCAGCAAACCTTAATGCTTCCACATGCTTTGCTTCTGTTCGTTCTCCTATCAAACGTACATGCTATCTTTTCGTTTTTTGCTGGATTCTGATTAACCTTCATAAGGCACGCACGGTTTTCCGCGTTTTATTGAAGAAGTAGATGGGCTGGAATCGGTTATTATGACCTCCGAGTTGGATAAAGATACTGAATATTCTGAATCCAACCATTTTAATTAAAAATTGATCCTTTTTACGTAATACTCTTCTCGCCAATGTTTATTAAACGAGGGAATAATGTGTCTTTGAATATCACTAATTATTAAACATATGTTTTCTTCATAAACTTGATAACTTTCTTTTAAAAATGTTGATAATGTTTTAACTATTTTTCCTCCTTTAATATAGAAAAGTAATAGTTCACGCTTAGAACACTTGAAAGTATTCATTTTAAAAAGTCAAACAAAGTAACGTCCTTTTAGCTATCACTATGAATTTGTTATAGTCAAAAAATAAATGTATTAATTCTTTCTATACTACTTGCATACTATAGCCGTGTACTTTATTTTGTTAATTATACTTTCACCGAAAAATGAATGCAGGAGAACAATGCAACCACGCAACCCTAACACGATAAAGGCGATATAAAATACCAGAAGCGCGAAATTCCAAGAACGGAATACTTTGTCTCGCCTCTATTTACATTTGAATCCGCAATAGTTAGCGGCTACTTTGTAATGTAACTAACTTTAACATATAACAAGACGTACTTATTGGTCGGGCAACCCTAAAATAAAAATGTACCCTTCCGTTTTCTGTTCTCTGTGGCTCATGAGGATCTTGTAAAGAAATCAAATTTAAGAAGTACTCTGCGATTTTTCTTTGTACCTACTCTGAAAACAAAATATTTTTTATCACGTTTTCACCGATAAGTGCGGAACCCGCTAGTATCTGCAGCTAATTTTTATAAATGTTTTTTATGGATACTTAGCTTGCAAATCACTGTTAAATCTAAAACGTAGGGAAACGTGGGTAACTATGAAAGGTCTTGATTAATTTCAAGAGTTTATTTTTTTTCTTTATTTTATAGTTCAAATGTTTGCACGTAAACGTTGATCTAAAATCTTCAACAGGTGAGTTTTGCAGAAATGTTTAATAGTTTATATTCATTCCTACAAAGTTGTACAAGAAATTAACTTTTAAAGTGATGAACTGAATATAGTTGAAGTGGGTATCTATTAGAACAATCAGCAGTATGGCATTAAAACAATTCGTTTTTACAGAATTTCTGTAAAATGCATACATTGTAGTAAAATTTCACTCTTAAACTATTAAATAAAATTAACACAATATGTTAGTAGCGACATTGGTTAAATCATGTTTGATATGTCGTTCTACCATTTTCCATAGTGCCGCTGGAATTGCCGTTGGAGCGAATGAAGCAGTAGCGTGCTTGTGAAAAGTATTTTGCTGCGTATCAATACTTTATTCAATGGTGTAATGAAAGAGCGTGAACATTTATTCGGAAAATGGAGACATGTTACCAGCTAAGAAGTACATCAAAAGTACTCATCAAAATCTGACCGAGAGCCGATGATGATCAGTGGCGTAGGGATTTTATTGTAATATTGGAGCACTTCTGTATTATTATAATTGAACATTAAAAGAAAGAAAACCTTACAATAGTATTAATAAAATTAATATTAGAAAATACTAAAATATTCTGCTAACCTTTGGTTACTGGTGTGCCTAAATTTTAAACGTTATAACTTATAACCAAACAAACAGCGAGGTTAAATTATGCATAACAACATGTGCGAAATGCGACGCTACTGACTAGGTATACCAAACTCCCATAATAGATCGGTCCACACCAAAAGTCGTCTCTGCGCATTGTGTACACCTTACCTGGTAACTAGTCTACTTCTTGCGTATTTTAACCAGACGCAAAAAAATAAGAAATGAAAATCTTCGACAATGCGGTCTTGTTATTCCATGGTCGATCCGAATTAATTATTAAGCATGGAATAAAAATATAAGTCAATATTTAAGGTTACGATGTTTTCTGAAAGAGGCAAATGAAGGATATTCTGCAAAAAAGCCAAGAATATTTACTAAAGAACAGTTTGAAGGTTTTTAACGGACGGACGAGATGATATGGCGGATTTAATCCTAATGAAAATTCCCGATAGCAAAACAAGAAATATTAAATATTAAAACGGGAAGTGTTATAGAAATGTTATGGGGATTGATACGATCAGAGCTGTACCCCGAAAAGTCGCTAAATTTCTAAAATTAGGCAATGTTCAGGAATATGCGGGTCACTGTTTATGGCGCACTTCCTCTACATTACTGATTGATGATGGAGGAAGTATGAACTCATTCAAGCGCCACGGCAGTTAGAGGTCGACTTCCGTGGCGGAAGGATACATAGAAGAGTTTATTCGCAACACAAAAGAGAATGCTACCCGAATATTAAATTTAAACGAAATTGTGGTAATGGAAACCTAATAGCATCGTCATCGCCGAGTTCATCGCCAAAATCAGTGTACTTTGACAGGGTCTACTTCATCGCTGCACGGCTTCAATTTCAAAAATGTTCCAATTGTCCATTTAGTATTACATTAATGAATAGGTGTGAAAATTAATTATAATTTTTTGAATAAATAAAAATTAAATTGTTGTGTTTCCATAACAATACTTTTTCCTCCGGAGACAGGAATAAGAAAAGTAAAATCTGCTCTAGCGAAAATGTCAAACTTTGGCGCCTACTACTCAGTCGAACAATGACCTAATGTTTTGACGTTTGAAGAAAAAATAAGTTTTTCTAATTCTGTACCATAAAGTGTACATCGTCGTTCTGTTTTGGAGTGAAAACAGAAAGATTATAATGCATAGCGCATACTTTATTCTACAGTGTCGCATTTCAATTTATGGCATGAGCTACTCTGGATTTGGAGGCTTTCCTGTTAGTTGTTAGCCATAATCTATAAAGACTGTGCGAAAAATTGTCAATTTCTAAATGTATACTATCAGTGTAGTCAACATACAAAAATTCAATCTAACAATAATGCAAATTAGGAAATTGCAATTTCTAAAACTGTTTTATAACAATCATAATTAGAAAAAATTGTATAAAACACACGTTTAATAACGTGTGTTACCGTGCTCGTGCTTTGGAACAGTCGACGCTTCGGGTCTCGTGTTAAAAACTTGCACTCGCTGGTAATACTAACATTATGGTACTTGTATTGTAATATTCGACTAGTGAAATAATTAAAAAATGTAGATCAATAAAATTTAATTTAGTTATTAACCTTAACATTGACTCTTATATTAATAGATATTTCGTTCATCGCTTTCTCATATTTTTACTTCGTTTTTTCGTAATAGCAAGCTTGTAGTTGCGATCATTCTTAGAAAAACTCCTAAACCGCCCGCTTCTATAAATATCGATAATACAGTGTGTGGTGTGTGAAAGGAGTGGGCACCGATAGGATTTTGAAACAATACTACATTCTTTTATTATAAGTTTTGTTATGAACGAATAATAATAATTAAAAATTATTATTAATTTTATTAAATACATAAATTAAAAGTCTACCTCGAGTAGGATTTGAACCTACGACCTGTACTTTGCTAGAGTGTGAATCCTTGCGATATTGCAGGCTCACATTCCACTGATTAGGAATTTGATTGTAATTTCATTACATTTAGAATTTACATCAGTTCTACATACATAAAGGCAAAATTTACGTCGATTGGGGCTTGAATCTCGATGGCACAGTTGGTTAGCGCGGTACTCTAGCAAAGTACAGGTCATAGGTTCAAATCCAACTCGAGGTAGACTTTTTATTTATGTATTTAATAAAATTAATAATAATTTTTAATTAAATACTACATTCATTTACGGAAGGAAATAGGAAATATGTTTTGATAGGAATTTATTTACTAGGATATAAAAGTTAATGGTAAGGTTATTTTTAGGATCATTACAACTGATTTAAATGTATGTACGATTGTAACAGCACTAAATCGACCGTTTATATACACTGATCACTATAAAGTGGTCAAGTGAAGTTAAAATATTTGGTGAGAAGCATTTATTTTTATATACGCGTTTAAAGGCGTGAATTAACACGGACACTTAGGTTAGCGAGTAGTGCGACGGCCAAAGTACGTAAATATTTGGGATGTTTATCAGTGATAGGTGTGGATACATATTAAGGATTAATAAAATAAATTAACCACATTGGATACCAGATTATACCTGATAAGGAACTACGGAATTTATATATGTAAGAATAATTTTAGGTTTTTGAATGATGGAAGTTTGATTATCTTCATAGACGTCATTGTTTATATTGTTAGCTTCATTCAGACATTAAGGAAAATCACTCTACATTACCTGTTATTATGTGGAGCTTCTGAGAAGCAATATCTGTGAGTATTCGGTGAATTAACTTAATTTTCCTTTATTTGTTTAAATTATGATTCCTTACAATTTAAAGTTTTAAAATAGTATTATAAGAGTTCATTGTTTGTTTGTACGAAAATACATAAAGGATTACATCGTTTCAAAATAATCAATCTTTGATATTTTGGCTAAATGATTGATTTGAAAACTATTTATTTTGAGTCAGATCGATTACGAAATTTAATTACTTTGATAACGATATGTTTATTAAGCACAAATTTCAGATTTGAATTACAATGATTCATTCATGCTTGTGAATCTTTAAAAGTACATTTTAAAGATTTTAAAGATTTTAAAGACAAAGTATTCAAATAGTATGCGGTAGAAAATATATGATTCATGATCTTATAGCGTCTAAATTTCACCTATTTGTGTGTTAAACCTATGTAGCTATAACTTTACCAAGAGAAATAGGCAACACAGTTTACATGGGACGTCAAGTTTGATTTATTAAGTTTGAAATATTCCTAATTCAAAAATTCCTTTGCCATTTTTCCCGGCGCAATAAAATTTAACCAGAAAGAAGGATTTCGCTCACTGTAAAAGAATTTTCTCGACATTTTCTGTTCACTTTTCAAGATGCATGTGTAGAAAGAAGGAGCACACTTTCTGAGTGTTTAACCCGTACCAAGTCTTATTTGAGATGTTCTGCTTCACCTAGTATTAAACAATTTAGTGGTTTACTACAAAAATAAATTTAAGTGATGCCGAAATTTTAAATCGGACAGATTAATGCACACATGGAACACAAAATCGACCAAAATCTCAGATACCGTTACATTACAACCTGCGTTGTTAGGACTTGTTGATATCTATGGTGCCGGAAAGTTCACCGAAAACAATTCACCGAATTCAATTTGCCGAAAACAATTCACCGTATAACAATTCCCCGGACAAACAATTCACCGAATAAACTATTCATTGTAATACAAATAACCGAAATGAGCTACATGATTATGTAAGTCGTTTCTCTCTACGATATAATCTACTGTTACCAAGCGAGCCCGACATTTCGGCTTCTAGTATCACAGCACCAATGTATTCGCGTTTCAACATTTTTGTCTTGAAAATGTACATGGCCATCAATCACATATTTGCGCGTTCCTTTTTCATTAATAATGAACTGAACAGCCATTTCAACGTTCACTGTAGCATCAGTAGTTTTGAAATAAAACTTGCCAAAAGAAATACTGCATTTACACCTTTAAAGGGCGTTAAGATAGGTGGCGGTAATTAGTAACTAGTGAACAATCCCTAATTTATTTAATACCGATTAAACTTTAAATATGTGGACAAGTTGAAATGGACAATATAATATTTCTGTTTAAAGAGTTGAAGGCACCCAACCCCCGCACATAGTCGCCAAGATTAAAAAGACAACCATATGCTCAACCGTAAACTAATGTTAAATGCATTTGTAATGCAAAAAAATAATGAGAGGATGCATATCCAATTCCTGATTACAACGTTCGGCAAAATGGTTTTCGGTGAATTGTATTTTGATGAATTGTTAATTCGTTTAATTGTGTTTCGGTGAATTGTATTCGGCGAGTTGTTTTCGATGAACTTACCTAGAGCCGATATCTATATTGTCTGCTGCACGGATAAATAATACTTCAACCTATACCTCCATCTGCGATCACCTGCAAGTTCATACCTATATTGTCTTCTGCGCGGATAAATAATACAACGACCGCTTCCCGAACATTATTCTACCTTTCGTCATTGTCAGGTCCTCTCGATTGACAACTATAAGGTCGTAATTAATTTTCACTCCAGATAGAATGAAGATTTGGGGTTATCTACGTTGTATTACCTCCCAGTTCAGTGCTGTTAGCTAGCTACTTCCTCCGTACATGTGGTCAAGCTTTAACTTAAATTCAATCTATAAATAACCTTAGTAGACTATCAAACAAATTGGTGTTTGAATTTGACCTTACCTCAAGCAACAGCACTGATGTTTACCATCTGAACGTTATTTTTTTGAAGGTTATAATAAGAATTTTTTTGTCTATTGGAACTTTAATTATTAGATTCTTGTGTAACTCAAAATTTGGATTCCAGTCATTAATTATTATATATTTTTTTACTCATAGTTATGTGTACGTATTTGTTATCCTCAAGTAGTAATTTGCACCTCTAATTTCCTCTATTGCAATAATCGGAAATCTAAAGTCGACACTGCGGAGTGACTCGCAAAATTTACTGATAAGTCATTTTTTTTTTGTTGCGGGATAGGAGTGTAAGGGCTACTGTGTTGGCCGAATACTACCAAAACATGAGATCGGTTTAGAGCTATAACCCTATCTATGGGCGATTGATTTTCAGGTTATAACTATGTAGACATATATGTAATTTTTCTGTGTTTAATCTTTGTAGATACTGTAGGAATACATTGTGTTCTTAAATTTAATTGAGGGTTGTGGGATGATTTTGGCGAGACCACTTCCCCCGTATTATCTTAGTGTTCGGTTCAATGATTATAATCTGCCGTTTTTTTTTCTGTTATTTACCTTACTAACCATTTTGTGTTAGTGAAACTTCCACTGGCTTTAATTTAATTTAATCAATTTTTTGTTTTACTTTCTACAATTATCATCAATTACAGATTAATATGTTACATTATATATTTGTTGTCCATTATACTGTTTCTCATTATATAATTATTTTCAACTTAATTTAGTTCTGCTTTTGCAATTTCAAACTTTGGGGACTAAATCAAAGTTTGTGGCGCTCAACATCGCTTCTTTCTCTTCTTTCTATTCCTTTTCGTTTCCCTTTTTTCCTACATTATTTCTGTTCCCACATCGCGCAGGTAGGTTTTTGAAAATGAACCATATTCTTTTAAATTAATTACCAAATTTCTGTACGTACGAGCACTGCGCTGCCTTCTTTCAGGATACAGCCTCAAGTATATCCGTTCAGCCTCTAAACTGTTTTTTATGAGACAATATGTAACAACTCAGCATATCAAACTTTTCAGTATTAGTAAATAAAGCCATGTTTGACACAAAAATATTCTGGAACGAATAATTTTTAAGTGACATTAAATTCGATTGGGTTTTTATGTTTCACGGCCTACTTATTGTTAGAGTCTTTAATAAAATACATTTTTTTAAATTTTCTCTGTTGTTTTTAAAAAAAGATAGTACATGTGCTATATCATTGTAAAGAGGATAAAAAAACACGATCAATTATTTCCAAGCCGACTTGTCGTTCCATAAGAAAAATTTCATTTAGGGGTTGATACTAAAAAATAGAAAGTGCAAAAAAAAATCCAAATTGATATTTAAATTCTGCATAAAAAATATCTTAAGAAAGTGCAAATAAAATTTATATGTCTAATATAACAAAAAAGATATTACAAGAAAAAAGAAATTTGACATTTTTCTTTTTCTTGCCATAAGTCTTAAAATACATGGAAATTTAGAAATTGGAGATTGTCCTATAATTTCACTAATCCTTAGGAGTAATTCATCTAATTTAACCAAATCTGTATCTTCTATAATAAGCGAGATCCCCATACTGGAAATGTTATCTGGGACACGTTGTATAATAATTTAGTACCCAATAAAATTGATCAGTTTGTTATAGTCACTTCCTTATTTCTAGTATCATACTTAATCATACTTTGGGAGGGAAATGCTACAGCTGGAAAAGCTAACGTTACAAACGGATATTATACTTCATTTCAGTTTAGTACAACAATACAGTTTGGATATACAATGCTGAAAAAAAATATTCATTTATCCCTATCGCATTTAATATACTTGTACACTGTAGACAAATTGGATTTTTATACAATTTTTCATAAAGTAGTTATCCAAATGTGATTTTGTGGAAACAGTATTTTTGTGTATATACGTGTGAAGCCCAGTTCTGTTTTTCAATGGTATCTTTACTAAGAAGCTTGAACACGCAACGACGTAAAATATGTTGTGTTCAGAAGTGTAGAAAAGGTGGTGGTTTAAACGTAGTTCTTATTCCCTTTTTGTAAAATTTCAATGGGTTCCTAAACAACTTTCTTTTCTATTTTTCTTATTAAAGGTAAATGTGGAATGTAACAAACGAAAACTTATATATATATATATATATATATATACAGGGTGATTGGTCGAAACCATTCATTAGAAGTATTAGGAGTTCCATCCATGGCTGATTTCTGAAAGTTTGTATCTGGACTAAGTGATTCATATTCTATTTAAGGAAAATATTTTCATGATGACTACACTTCCGGTTATACCGGAAGTAGCCATCAACTTTGTTATTTTAAATTGAATCGTACCATTTTTATGGCATATTCGAATTGTACTCGCCATTTTAGTAGAAATTTTATCAATGTTCCCTATACTTAAATTTAATAGTTTTTGAGATTTAAATTTTCTTTCCAAAATTATTGGTTGAACACTATGACATTTGACAATGCCTACTGGCGCCATTTTTAGTACGAAGCAAGTAATATTGACGTTACGCATAGGGGTATCCTTAAGCTTTACGCTGATGCATCCGGTACTGCCGAATTGTCTACAGGGTGTTCAAAATGTGACTTCCATCTTTTGAAAATAAAAACCATCAAAACTTAACTTTTTCAAATACAATGCCCAATATTTTCTTCCTTTAACGGATGCAGGATAAAATTCTGCATTGATTTGTGTTAGCATTCCCTATACCTATCTTCAACAGTTTTTCAGTTATTCAGGTATTTCTAAAATCTCGTCCGAAATTAAGAAAAATTAATTCGATTTCTACACGGCCGAAGCCTACTACAGATGCAGAAACCAATTACATTAATGTAGTTTATCAAAGCAAACAGAACTGTTAAATTTCGTCAACAAATAAGATGAGAATAAAAGTAATATGCAAATAATAACTATTAATATTATTGAAAGTAAGAAAAACAATTCAAAATTTTATAAATGTTCTATGTGGCCTCCATTTTGTTGAAGACAACCTAAAAGTCTTGACTGAACTTCTTTCGTGCAAGCTTTTTTGACGTGATGACGATTTGACTGGCGAAATGCCGTCGTTACTCTTAAGCCTAGGTCTTCTCATGTCTGGACTGGAGTGGCGTATACTTGATTCTTGACTTCACCCCGCACGTAGAAGTCGAGTGGAGTTAGATCGGGAGATCGGGGAGGCCAGAGCCTTGTCCGTTTCGACCGATCCACTGATCACCAAACGTCACGCGTTGAATGTGCAGGAGCTCCGTCCATTTGATACCAGCAGTATTGTAAAATATTAAGAGGCAGATTTTCTAAAAATTCAGAGACATCCGTTCTCAGAATCTCCAAATATTTTATACTTGTCAAATTTTCATCATAAATTTGAAAAGAGACACGACCATTCATTACAAGACAAAACAAGTTAAAACTAAAGTTGTTTTGAAAATTTGATTCTCGCTTGAAATGTGGGTTTTCCGACGCCCAATAGTGCCATTTACGTCGATTAACAATTCCTTCTCTGGTAAATTTTGCTTGGTCCGTCCAAATTATTTTTCGTAAAAACAGCGGGTCTTCCGGAATTCTGATTAACATTTGCTCACAAAATTCCACTCGCTTGAAATAATCGTCTGGATGAAGTGCTTGAACCAAGGTAAACGAATAATCATGCATTTTATGCTTCTTTAAGATGTATTGCATGGAATAGTAAGACAGGCCCAAACCTTCTGCAGCAGATCGTATCGAGCCGTGGGTATAGTTATTAAAATATGCTAGGACATTAACTTCATTAACTTCTTCGCCAGTAATAGGCTTTGATTGTGTTCTGGCAGCTTTCTCTGTTCCATACCGTAAAAAGTTGGACTCTATTCGCTTAAATTTGTGCTTGTTCATTGGTGTTAAATGAGGATATCGGTTATTAAACAAACGAAGTTCTGCTAATAATCTTATCACATTCTCCATGAATATAAAATAAGTTCAAAATATCCCTGTTTGAATACTTCCCATTTTCCATTTTGATAAACCGAACACAGAAACACAACAATAAGGTGCTGACAGTTACTAACAACAAACTTAGCTGTGGTTTCCATGGCTATCCATGGAAAAATCAGGTAAATCGTTTTGAATTTCAGAAGAAATGAACAAATACCTCAATATGAGAAAAACTATCGAAGATAGGTATAGTGAATGCTAATACAAATCAATGCAGAATTTTATTCTGCATCCGTTAAAGGAAGAAAATATTGGGCATTGTATTTGAAAAAGTTAAGTTTTGATGGTTTTTATTTTCAAAAGATGGAAGGCACATTTTGAACACCCTGTAGATAAGTCGGCAGTACCGAAAGCATCAGCGTAAAGCTTAAGGATACCCCTATACATAACGTCAATATTACTTGCTTCGTATTAAAAATGGCGCCAGTAGGCATTATCAAATGTCATAGTGTTCAACCAATAATTTTCGAAAAAAAATTTAAATCTCAAAAACTATTAAATTTAAGTATAGGGAACGTTGATAAAATTTCTACTAAAATGGCGAGTACAATTCGAATATGCCATAAAAATGGTACGATTCAATTTAAAATAACAAAGTTGATGGCTACTTCCGGTATAACCGGAAGTGTAGTCATCATGAAAGTATTTTCCTTAAATAGAATATGAATCACTTAGTACAGATACAAACTTTCAGCCATGGCTCGAACTCCTAATACTTCTAATGAATGGTTTCGACCAATCACCCTGTATATATATATATATATATATATATATATATATATATATATATACAGGGTTATTACAAATGATGTTCCTGATTTCGATTGCATATGTCACTGGAACCTTATGTATTAAAACCATTTTGGTTGGTACCGCTGGAAAGAAAAACTCATAAAGTTTTGTTTACATTGATTTCGATATGTATCAGTTGTTTCTTAAGTCCATTGTTGACAGTTTTGTGCAATGGCTGAATTTGAAAACAAGAAAGCATTTTGCGTGCTAGATTATCACGTTAACCAATCAGTAATTAATGTTCAACGTCACTTTAGAACCAGATTTAATGAAGATCCTCCTAGCAATCACTATATTCGCAAGTCGTACTTAAAGTTTAAGAGAAATGGCTGCATTTGTAAAAAGAAATCAACTGGAAGGCCGTCAGTGAGCAATGAAGTTGTGGAGCAGGTAAGGGAAAGTTTTACCCGCAGTCCACAGAAATCTACTGTTAAATGCAGCAGAGAGCTCGGTATACCACAGCCAACAGTTTGGAAAATTTTACGTAAACGTATTAAATTCAAACCTTACAAACTTCAACTGCTTCAAGCATTAAAACAAAATCACAAAGTTAAAAGACTCTCTTTTTGTGAGAGCATGCAAGTCTTGATTGAGGATGAAAACTTTCTACAGCGTGTGGTCTTTAGTGATGAAGCAACGTTCCACTTATGTGGTAAAGTAAACAGACATAATGTAAGAATATGGGGCTCAGAGAACCCACACGCTTACATTGAGCACGTGCGTGATTCTCCTAAAGTTAATGTGTTTTGTGCTATTGCTTACAATAAAGTGTACGGGCCTTTCTTCTTTATTGAACAAACAATAAATGGAATGGTTTTCTTGGACATGATGACGGAATGGCTTATACCACAATTGGAGCAAAATTCCCCAGGTTTCATTCTGCAATTGGATGGAGCACCTCCACATTACCACTTGAGTGTTAGGGCTGAACTTAACAATCTGCTACCTGAGAGATGGATCGGGCGCGTTGGTGCAAATGATGACGCACTCTTGAACTGGCCTCCAAGATCTCCGGACATCACCCCCTGTGATTTTTTCTTGTGGGGGATACATCAAGGATAAAGTGTATACACCACCATTACCACAGAGCATACTTGATGTCCAGCGACGGATTGCCAATGCCATCGAAACAATCAATCAAGAAACTCTCGACAACGTATGGCGAGAGCTTGATTACAGGCTTGACATCTGTCGTGTCACAAGGGGCTCCCATATTGAACATTTGTAATTCAGAATACCTGTTATGAAACTTTTTGAGTTTTCCTTCAAATGTAACTATTTTTTATATTTGTAAAACGAATAAAACTTGATTTATGTATGCTTGAAATCAGGAACATCATTTGTAATAACCCTGTATATAAAATATACTATATCTTGTTTTTGAATTATGTGGAATTAATTACATTTTTTTTTATTTCATGTAAATCTATACCGTTCGATATTACTAAACTGCCTTGAAGATGATAAATCAGAACCCCCTCTAACGGTAGGCTAACAGTAAGAAATGACGTAAACTAAGACAAAATTTAATGAAAATGTGATGGAAGTGTAAAGTTGTGAAAAGCTTTAATTTGAAAGTAATAAAATTATTCACAAACAGAAACTTGACATGTCAATTAAAGAACTAGTCAAATCTAACAAAGAAGTAGTTTTTTTATTAATAAATGTAATTGTTATTCTACAATGAAAATACAATGTAGTTTAATATGATTTTTAATTTTTACTTTAATTTTAATTTGAATTACATATGTTGAATTGTTTTACTTCAAGGTCTAGGAAAACCAAAAGCTAAAATTAAAATCAATACGTACCATAGTATCTATGGTACGTACCATCCTAAAATTTTTAATTATAGGATGCCAAAACCTGTTTAAATGGAGATATTCTTCTTTTCGGTTGAAGTTATTGGGATGGTTATATATCTCAATAGATCTACGATATAAACAAACGTAGTTATGGGTTTGTCTTGACGATATTTTCACATTATCAAATTGAATGTCATGATTTAAATTATTTAAAGCATGCACAGCTACCTAATCTATAAAATTTGATATGTTCCTTACATCTTGTACCAAAGCTATGTTTTGTGCTTCTAATGTATACTTGTTCAGAAGAACAAGATAACTGATGCACTTCGAAAGATGATAATGCGTTTGAAATGCCTTTAGGTGGCCTTAAATGTTATTTAATTATACTTGTAGGTTTAAAACAGTCCTAACGCCATAATTAATTAGGGTTCTTTCAATTGTATCTGTAACGTTAATTATGAAAGGGAGAAAAGCAGTATCAACATTAAGCACTAGTGTTTCTTAGTGGTTATGTCAAGCGGTGTAATAACATTATTGAAGTGAATACCCATTAACTTGTAGTGATTTTCATTAATATTCATCTTTGAAAAATTCAGGATCACAAATTCGTGTATCTTGGCCTATCAAAGAATTTTGTGACGTACACATACACGCACACACATACGCACGCACGCACGCGCACAGGTTTCCACACGCGCCCACACGCTTCCACACGCGCCCACACACGCCTACACGCGCACACACGCGCACACCCGCGCACACACACTCGCACACACACGCGCACACATACGCGCACAAACACGCGCGCACACACGCGCGCACACACACACACGAACCCACACGCGCACGCGCACGCGCGTACACACACGTGCGCGCACACATGCACACTTTCACATACACGCATACACGCACACACACTCACTCGCACACTCGGACACATCCACTCTAATTTCGAAATTATGTATCTTTTGAATGAAATCGGCAGAATCTTTAATATAATGGGGTATTTTATCTATGTAATAAATTATTGAAGTAAAAAACTTAAGATGTTTTACAAGATTGTGGGTAGTAAAACCAATTGCAATAACAATGGATTTTTGATAGACCATTGGACTAGCTTCGGAGTTAGTTTTCAAAATAAACCGTTTGTGGGATATTTTGGTAGTTGACTATATGTAACAGTTGTTCTACTTTAATACTACAGACTTTTATATTTTATAACCTTTATATATATATATATATATATATATATATATATATATATATATATATATATATATATATATACGGTATGTCCCATTTCGAGGCGCACCATATAAATTTCCCATGTTAAATTTTCAATTGCATATTCCATCTCTATTATAAGTTTTAGAGAAAAATTTTATTAACAGAAATTGTTCAGTATATCTGTCCCAATACGTTTTGACCAATTTTGTAAAAAAAGATCCAATTTGTTTAAAAAAAAGACATTTACTAGTTATCGCATTTAAACAAAAAATCAAACGTCATGTAAAAACTAAAATTTATTTTCATATTTTCAATTTTACATCTAAATTAAAAAGAGAAAACTAAGCTAAATTATCTAAATTAAATTTTCAAATAAATTTCCATTTGTAATAGTTCGCGGATGAATATCAGTTATTTTTTGCTTTAAATCGTCTAAGGAGGTGATAATATCAAAATTATTGATTTTATTTTTGTGAAAGGCTACAAAAAAAATCACATGGATTCAAGTCTGGTGTCCTTGGAGGCCAAAGTATTTCACCCCCTCTTCCAATCCACTTATTTGGAAACGTACAATTTAAATATTGTTTTACTTCGGCACCATTATGGGCTGCGCAGCCATCATGTTGAAACCAAATTTCATCTTCACCTGCTATTGCGACTACTTTCTCTGCAATTTTATATTGCAATAAACAACTCTGAATTTGTTCCGTCAATAAATATAGGTCCTACAATTTTATTTTTCAAAATGCCTTCCCAAACCTGAGTGTACTGCGTTCCAGATCAATGTCGATGAATTTGTTTGTTCTGATTTGCTACTACGTGAAATGTACATTCATCGGTAAAACATGTGAAGTATGGAAAACGTTCATTTTGGTGGCACTTTTCCATTAAAATTTCACAAAATACACTTCTAGGATATGGATCTACCGCTAATAATATCTGGTGTTCCTGACCTTTATAAGGTTTATATTTGTGACGTTTTAACATACGGCGTACAGAGGATTTACCGATAGTGCTTTCCGAAGATGTTTGCCTAATATTTGCTCTTGGCTTCATTTCTATCTTCGTCACAATATTGGTATCTGGAATTTCATTGCATTGTCTCTTAAGATGGTCGGAATTTACACAACCAGATTTTTCGAAATTATTTACAATTCTAGGTCTATCTTCAAAATTTATTGAAAATAATTCACTAATTTCTCTATTAGAATGACCAAGGAAACTCCATTTTATAATCTGAATCTTACTTTTGTAGTATAAATGCTCATTGTATCACAAAAACACATTAAACATGGAATTACTAAATATTATAAATCTATTAAACAAACATTTATGATTGTTATTTTGAATAAAACAAAATACACAGGTTTGTTTCAATTTTTTTATGGCAAGTGTGATTTTTTGTTTAAATGCGATAACTAGTAAATGCCTTACAATATTCATCCTTGAACTATTGCATTCGGTTTTTGATTAGCTAATAATGGAAATTTATTTGTAAATTTAATTTAGATAATTTAACTTAGTTTTCTTCTTGTAATTTAGATGTAAAGTTGAAAATTTAACATATATATATATATATATATATATATATATATATATATATATATATATATATACAGTGTGTATACTCTAAGTGGAATAAATTCTGTAACTCAAAGAGGTCAAGTCCGGGGGGGGGGGTCATGATAGACTTTTTTTTATAACTATTCGCCCAATCTGGGGGTTACAGTTTCTCCATATATCCATCCCCGGGGGTGAAGCCACCCCTAACTTTTTTTTCAAATGTAAGGGTAGGTCAAGTGATACACCGTGTGAAAGCTTGTATTTATTTTCTCAAAATTTTAAACATTACTTTATTGAACAAAAGAATCAAAATCAAAACCGCAAAGCAAGTTTCATTTGAGAACTTTCTGAAACTGAACTACAATTTAACGACTTCTCTGCAAAAAAATCTTCGTATGGTGTACACTCATAACTTTAAAGATGTTCAAAATGGTGTCCATTTGTTTCTTGACAAAGACCCAATCGGTGATAAAAACCATTTCTCACGTTTTGAAGGATGTCTGGTGGAATATTTCTGATTTCTGCAGTAATTCTGTCCCTCAGAACCAGAAGGTCGGTCGGTAATGTAGCATAAACCTTACTCTTCAAGTATCCTCATAAAAAAAGTCAAGGGGATTAAGATTCGGGAATTGTGGTGGTCATTCGACCAATCCATTCATTTTGAAAAATTTTATTTAAATAGTTCCGTGCTGGCAATCTATAGTGCGGTGGAACGCCATCTTGCTGAAACCAAAATCTCTCATCTAAGTCATTTGGATTGTTATTTGGAAGTAGACCCCTTAAATTTGGGAGCAGGTTATCCGTGAGCATAGAAAGATATAACTGCCCATCAAGGTTACCATTCAGAAAAATGGTCCTACCACTCGATCTCCAATAACTCCGTTCATACGTTTAATTTTTGTGGATGTTGCGTATGAGTTTCCCGCATCCAATGGGGGTTGTGATCAGACCAACAACGACAATTGTGATGATTCACTTCACCATGCAAGGAGAATGTACATTCATCCGAAAAGAGAATTCATTCCAACTGTACGTGACCGTGGTCAATGAAGTCCATCATTCATTCACAAAACTCAATTCGCCGGTCTGCTTAGGAGTTAGTTCAATTTTTTTCATTATCTGAATAACGATTGATTTTATAACAAAAAGTATAGACGTATTTTTTAAAGAAAATTTAATTTTACATAAATTTTCTTTAAAAAGTTTTTTAATGTAAAACGAAATAAATGTAAAAATTAAATAAATATGATTGAAAATGCTGAAGCTGTATTATAGAAGCGGGCGACGTTAGAATTTTTTTCACGTTAACATGTATTTATGTTTATGAATCTCTATTTGACATGAAGTTTTAAACATCATTTTGACATAGATGATTGTTTTTGTTTTTACAATGTTGCCTGTTTTCGTTATGAACGTATAAAAAAGAGGTTGCATAGTTGTCCCAAAAAAATTGAAATTAGAATTATTTCATTTATTTTAATTTTAGTTAGCATCTAGATCTCTATTAACGTCTGTATGTTTGACACAGATTATTGTTTTTTCTGTGTTTACAATGTCCAATTACTTTTGTTTACGCCCCGCGGTCAAGGGAATGCTTCTTGAATGTATTTACCTCTTGCATACATTTTTATGCTCTTAATTGTAATATAGATATTTGCAGTGTAATTTTTTGGGAATTTATTTTACCGTCACCACATTAAAAGCCCGTTGATTTTAGTTCGGCAAATTTTAAAAGTTATGGGAATTAAAGCTATTGACATTCACAAATGTCAAGCAAATTTTGATGAACTTTTAAATATTCGGTCGCGTTTTGATTTTTTGTTGTGATAAGTATTCAGTTTAAATTGAACAATTAACGACCGTGTGGACCAGTTATCATTTTTTTTGTTAATTGGGCTAGTAGCTTTACGTTGACTTTTATTCCGAAGATTTATAATGAATTTTGAGTATTAGTTTTCGCTATTTTTGCGGATTTTAAATGAAGCTTAAAATTTTTATTGAATTGTAAGTGAGCTTTGCGTAGGTATTTTTGAAGTAGAATTTTTAGGTAAACGTAAGTGCTTTCTCTTCGAGTGAACATTACAGTATCCTGTTAGGCCACTATCATAAGATCTAGTACATGAGGTTTTTCCCGCTATAACTCTATTTTTCCTGATTTTGAATTTGTTGAGTTGTGTCGAGTTCCCCTTTGGAGTGATGAGTAAGAATTCCGCCCATACCACTGAACTATGTCGGCAACGTGCACTTTGCCTTTACTGGATGATGTTATAGTAAATGACTTGCCTGCAACATCCTTTAAGTTAACTTTTTGTAATTGCAAACATATGAAATTTTCCGTTGCCTACCTGCTGGAGGAAAGAACATTATGAACAGAACAATACTAAACTCAATACACCACGAGGCCTATGACATTAATTTAGCAATGAACAAAAACATAATAGTGGTACAAAGTTGCTAATGGTAAATGTATGTCGTATGAAAACAGAAACACAAAAATTAAAAGCAATTATTTTTATGTTCAAGAATAACAAGAAGAATGCAGTACTCTGCCTGGAATGGTGTATTCTATAATAAAACCTCAATGCCTAAAATATTGTAGTTTCTTAGTGGGCTAGAAAAATTGGTGGTGAACAAACATTTTTTATCGTTTCCTTAACTTAAATTATTTCTGCAAGAATGATTAATGCGGACACCATACTACATCTACTGATGTAAGAAGCTTAAAACTCGTTTGAAACTGAAAGAATTTTAATATTAGATTAGGTTTTAGAATTCCAATACCAGTTCGGGAACTAAACCTTCTCGTTTCTTAGTTTTTAATTTCAAAATGCTGAATAATGGATTTCTACTGTATTAGAGCGACATTGGAATAGAGCATTCTACTGGGTATCTCTAACATTACGAATGAATTAAAGAAAAAGTAATACTGCGGAAACGTTTATTTTCTATTCGAGCTACCTTATGGTAAACGTAATTGATTAAGGAAAATTGACCTTGTCCTTGCAAGGATTCTATGTTGAATTAGAAACTAAGATTAAAATTCATTAGACAATCACACAAATTACCAAATGCTGTCAGAAAAGTTTTACATTCTTTGAAATTAAAATTAGAAACCTAACTGGACAGTTTAAAATTTAATTATGGGGAAGCATTAAGGTTTAATGTAAAAGCTGGATAATCAATAGCGCTAATGCAATTGAAACAAAATTCAAACTTTAAATTCTACAGACCGCTAACAGCATCCAATCTAAAGCTATTGACATGAGGGGGTGATTAAATAGCATATAATGCTAGTAATAAATTTTAAACTCAATATGTTTTTAGTAGGTTGTTACTGGAAAATCGCCAAGAATCACTTTTTGAATTGCGTTATCGTGCATCGCTTTCATTATTATGGCAAAACCTATTACTCGTTTTTTTTTCTCATGCGAAAATTTTGTATTACATATAGATTTTGTTGTTTTGAATAATATTCACAGTAATATTATCTGAGTCTAGGATTTATTCGAGTTTCTTTACTTGTTCTCTTACCATTCACATAGCATCTGCTGCAATATGTGATTTCCAATATAAAAATTGCAATGTAATCTAATGGGAATTTTTACTTATTTGGCTTTATCTAAGTTTGGTTTATACAATCTTATTTCTCTCTTTAGTTACTGTAACACAAAGTTTTAGATTGTTACTGTTAGATAAAAATACAGTTTAATTGTAAAGTAATATTTTTACATTATTTGTAAGCATTTAAAGCTTTACTATTTATTAGAGATTTAAAGAAATATTTTTAATTATTTTCGTCCAAATATAAAGAACACTATACTTTTAAAATTATGAATATTTGAGCTCTAAGGAGATTAAAAACGGCTTGATTAAAACAGTATTTTTTTGCTGTAAAAAATAAATCTAAATATAGGTATTACAAAAGAAGTGTATCCAAGATTGAGGTTTTAATTTCAATAATAGTTAACTTGATTCAATATTATATTCATCACTAATTTAGACATTCGTTAAATTTTTGCATTATTGTATTTTATATTGCATTTACCATATCTCATTTCATTTGATATCTCTTGTTATTAATATTACAAATGTGTTAATCATTTCCGGTATGGCCGTATTATGTGTTATGAAAATCTATATTAAGGGTCTATTATACCGAGCTAGTTTACACAATACTAGCGTACTTTTCACTAGCTCTATGTAATTAGGGTAGCGTGTAGTCTATCCAGATAGTTTACTCGCTAATATGTGAGCGAGTAGAGTTGGAGATACGTCAACTATGACAGGTCAAAGCTGAAATGTCTAATAATAAAATGTCAAAAGAAGCACTTCGTGGATGTGCCTTGGTTCTTGGAGCTAATGTACAGGAAGAATTGAAAAACACGATCTACGAAAAACGAAAAAGGAAATGAGTGAGGGAATGGATTTCACGAAGGGATAACTAACGGGCTTCTTTTATCCGTTTAAAAGAATTAGACGAAGAAAATACGACGGCCTATAGGAATAGCCTAAGATTAAGTACTACAAGATTTAATACTTTGCTGCAATTGGTAGAAAGTTCCATCCAGAAAACGAATACTGCAATGAGAATGGCTATTTCTCCAAGAGTAAAACTTAAAATAACGTTTAACCACTGACGACAGGTTTAAATCCCTAGAATATCTATTTCGAGTCTCGGAATGCACAATTTCGAAATTTTTACCTATATATATATATATATATATATATATATATATATATATATATACTAGGGTGTTCCAATTTTTTGTAGCAGGACTTTAATAGTCGATAGAGCTTTCAAAATTAAGACAAAAAGTTCATAAAAACATAGGTTGCCAAACGTTTAGTTTTGGTGATGCAGGGCTTCAAAGTTTTAATTATTTTTCAGTTCTTTTAATTTATCCTCAAAACTATTTAAAATAATAAATCCAAATTTAGTACACATATTACACTCCTTAAACTCAATATTAAGAGTAGTTTAACGTTTATCAATATCTACAGGGTGTTACACCCTTTATCCCCTCCGCACTTTTTCATGCGACGCCTCTAACTCTTAAAAACCAAAATTTAGATTGCCCATTTGATTTAGGAACTTTTTTGTCTTCCGCTTTTTTTTCTAAAAATGCATAGTTTTTGAGATAAATTGGCTGTAATCCATGAACAGCTTCCAAATGGTAAGTAAAGAACATCTGATGCTCCTGCAAAAAATAGTGTGCCATGACAAGAACAATAAAAAAAAAGAATCTAATTATGTCAAATCTCACGTTTTATTTTAAATACGACTTGTGCATAAGAAAGGATGTAATTTATTTACATATTTTATTGTGTTAAGTTTTATTGCAAAAGTGATCTTTTAAAATGCCATTTTTGTTTTCTAATTAAGAAATAGCGGATATCCATTTTATTTATGGCTTTGTAAATGGAAGTTCAGCAGCAGCAGCTCGTGAATATAGGCCAAGATTTCCTTTTAGAAGAGCTCCCCATCCTTCAGTATTTGTAAGAGTTCACCAACAAATTATAAGTTAGGGGTTAAATAATGTGCATGGTCGTCAAAATAATAATCATAGGCAGCAAAGAAATATTGTACGACGAATTTTGCGTGAATTCGACAGAGATCCCACAACTAGCATTAGAAGAGTATCCGTAGCTTTAGGCGGAGTCTCAAATACTACTATTCACCGAACATTAAGACGGGATCACCGATATCCTTACCATCTACAACCTGTTCAAGGACTACAATCAGGGGATGCAGAAGTTAGAGTTCCGTATTGTCGATGGATTCTTGCTGAAAATAATAACAATCCAGGTTTTTTAAATAATGTTTTATGGACCGATGAATCCTGCTTCACTCGCCGTGGTGTGGTAAATTTTCACAACCATCGCGTTTTGGGCACATGAAAATCCACATGTAGTTCGCCCGAGACATTTCCAACAAGAATTTAGTGTGAACGTCTGGATAGGTATTTACAATAATCACCTTCTTGGGCCCTACTTTCTACCACCTCGGATGAATGCTGCGGCTTTCTTGAAAATCTTAGAGAATGAACATGGGAATATGTGGGAACATATTTCCTTAAATTTACAAAGAACGGCTTGGTTCCAGCTTTATGGCTGTACAGCTCATCATAGCAGAATCGTTAGAAACTGGCTGGGCAACCATTATCCAGGAAGATGGATCGGTCGTGCAACCCCAGTTCCCTGGCCGCCAAGGTCTCCAGACCTAAATCCCTTAGATTTTTTTTGTGTGGGGGTATTTAAAAGAAAGGGTGTATGCAACTCCTGTGACAACAAGAAATGAACACATTAATAGAATTAGGGATGCGTGTAATGAAATAAGACAATTTTTAGTTAATATTCCACGTCGGTGTGAATTATGTATTCAACAAAATGGTTCACATTTTGAACAGTTTCTTTAAATTTATTTCTTATTACGATAGCGTTTTTGTTTTGTTGTTATACGTTAAGTTCATTTGTTTAAATTATTTATTTCGTTCGTTTCTTTCTTGTTAAAATCTTAAATAGAAATTCTTTCCAATTTTTTCCAATAAATACGTATTTTTTTAATATTTATTTTGTTGTTTTACTTTTATTTTCCTTTATTTAATTCAACTGAAAAGTTAGGAAAAAATCAGTGGAGTACTACTTTTTATTAAGAGACAAAAAAACGTGAGAATTGACATAATTTGATTCTTTTTTTTTATTGTTTTTTTCATGGCACACTATTCTTTGCGGGAGCATCAGACGTTCTTTACTTACCATTTGGAAGCTGTTCATGGATTACAGCTAAGTTATCTCAAAAGCTATGCACTTTTCGAAAAAAAGTAGAAGACAAAAAAGTTCCTAAATCAAATGGGCAATCTAAAGAGTTAGAGGCGTCGCATGAAAAAGTTCGGGGGGGGGGGATAAAGGGTGTTCCACCTCAGAAAATGTACTACCCTGTAGATATTGATAAACATTAAACTACTCTTAATATTGAGTTTAAGCAGTGTAATATGTGTACTAAAAGAACACTGAAAAAAAATTAAAACTTTGAAACCCTGTATCTCCAAAACTAAGCGTTTGGCAACCTATACTTATATGAACTTTTTGTCTTAATTTTGAAAGTTCTATCGACTATTAAAGTCCTGCTACAAAAAACTGGAACACCCTATATATATATATATATATATATATATATATATATATATATATATATATATATATATATATATATATATATACAGGGTGTCTAGAATCTACCCACATTCAGTGGTTATCTTTGTTATTATAAGAGATACAGAGTCGGTTAAATTAGGAAAGTTGGGCAGAATTAAATGACAATTCAAATACCGATAAGAAAATTCAACATTTTTGCCAACTTTCTAAGATATCTGAAAATAACTAAAAATCGTCCAAATTTTCAATCGAATATATCTTTTGTAATATTAAAAAGACGAACAAGTTATAAGAGAGACTTTGATAGTTATTTTTACTCAAAATGGGAAAATGCGAATAAAAAATTTTTTAGTAATTATTTTTCGAGCTACAACCCAAACACAAATTTTTTTTAATGGCACCTGTAGGTGTTTATGGACTCATTCGATGGCTTATTTTTTTCTGATTTCAAAAATGTATAGCTTTATATGTTTCGTATTTTTAGTTAACTCACAATTTTCAAAAAATTGTAATTATAGTATTTACTAAACAAATGTGTTTGCCGTAGTGTGCTGTGACAATTAAAAACAAAACTCTTCATTCATTGACTGTGAAATAGTAGATATTGAATTATTTGTTGTAACCAGTTGTAGCTCGCACTTAAAATAGTGAATATTAATTTATTAATGGCTTATTCTTCTGAAGAAAGAAATGATATGCTTTTTTGCTATTGCGTGTGTAACAAAGATGCTAATGCTACTTCGGAATTATATCTTTAGACTTATGTGGAAAGAAGACAACCCGATGTGAGATTATTTGCCAAACTCGAATCGAATTTAAAAAAATATGGGGCTTTTACTAAACCTCAAAATTTTAAAATTAATGTTAACACAGAAACAGAAGAACGTGTTTTGGCTTAAGTCGAATTTAAACATACTACATCTCTACGTGAAATTGCGAACGAGTGCAACACTTTCAAAGATGAAGCCCATGTTATTTTGAAACAAAATAATTTTAAGCCATACCATTTTCATATAGGAAACACATTGTATGTTGAAGATTATCAGAAAGGATTACGTTTTGCTACATGGTTGATTAATGAAAGTCGAGCAAATAATCAATTCTCACAAACCATTTTTTTTTTACCGATGAAGCAAAACTTACAAACAACGGCATCTTCAATAGAAAAAAAATCATATACAATGATCCAATGGTAATAGTACTGTTGGAGGAGAGATCAATATGCTTTTTCAGTTAACGTTTGGTGCGGTATTATTGGTACCAAAATCATTGGGCCGTTTTTTATTAATACAATTTAAATTCCGAAAGATATCTAACTTTTTTACGAAACGAATTTGAAAAAATTTTGGACGACCTTCCGTTGAACGTAATTCAAAATTTGAATTATTTTCAACACAATGGGGAACCAGCACACAATGGATTACTTGTGTGTACCTATTTACAGGAACGTTTTAAAAATTGGATAGGAAATCGAGGTCCAATAGCTTGGCCGCCGCGATCTCCAGACTTAAACGCCCCTGGACCTTTTCTTGTGGGTTGCAATTAAAGACAAAACGATTTAAAAAATAAAATTCCTGTTGTTATACAACAAATCAGAACCCAAAGTTTATTGAAAGTTGAAAACGAAATTTTAAAACGTGTGTTCAAAATAATCGGGGCATTTTGAAGCACTCCTATGATTGTGTTATCTGTTTATATTTTTGGCTGTTACTCTTCGTTGTAAGTTAAATTTATTTAGAACTTTTTTATTTTGATAATGTAGTACATTATTTCTTGTTATTTCCACAAATTTAGTAGTAGAATATGAGCTTATTTTGTTATTTAAATGTTCACGGCACACTTTAATTTGTTCAATAAATATTATAATTACCTTTTTTTTTTAAATTGTGAGATAACTAATAATATTAAACATACAAAGCTATACATTTTTGAAATCAGAAAAAAATAAGCCAGCGAATGAGTTCATAGCCGCCTATATGCAATTTAAAAAAATGTATGTTTGGATTGTAGCTAGAAAAATGATTACTAAACAAATTTTTTATTCGCATTTTGCTTAAAAATAGCTATGAAAAGTCTCTCTTATAACTTTTTCGTATTTTGAATATTAAAAAAGATATAGCCAATTGAAAATTTGGACGATTTTTAGTTATTTTCAGATATCTTAGAAACTTGGCTACAATGTTGAATTTTCTTATCGGTATTTAAATTATCATGTAATTCTGCACAACTCTGATAATTTAACCGACTCTGTATCTCTTATAATAGCAAAGATAGCCACAGAACGAGGGTAGATTCTAGACACCCCTATATATATATATATATATATATATATATATATATATATATATATATATATATATATATATATATATATATATATATATATATATATATATATATACATACACAGTCGATTGATTTTACGTGTCCAAGCATATAGATATTTTATCATAAAGGATAGAAAAAAAGTTTAAGAAGCAAGAACACTCTACATTCAATTATTAATAATGCTACATATCAGAAAAACAAAAGAGCATCGCAAGATAAATGATTTTTTTTAAATGGAAGGGGCATTTTTTTTTAATATTCTGAAAGAGCTTAAATTCTCTGTACAATGGTACCAAATAAGTTGTTATTATTTCGGCAATTATAGTCACAATATTTTTTTAAAGTTTGTTTTCTGTGTTCCTATAAATACAAACAAAAACAACAAAATTGGAACTGTAGTCTTGGGAAACCAATGAAAAACAATTGTCAATATTAGAGCATTGTTTGCGACAGTTAAATTATTGTTCTGTGCTCATAATATTACCTGTTACAATGCAAGCAAATAATAATTACACAAATGATGAAAAAATGGATATGGAGTTTCTATTCGGTGCAATGATAATACGCTGGAGGCAAGTGCAATGTATTTCAATTTGTATCCCGAGCGACGACAACCACATCCTCGAATTTTTACTAGACTGGAAGCAAATTTACGCAGAACTGGCGGTTTTAGTGCAAAACCAGTACAGCAAAGACATCGGGGAGGGAAAAGGATGAAATTGTTGTTTTGGCGTACTTTCAAGAGCATTCTCGGAATTCCATACGCGAAGCAGTGGTTGATTTAGGATTTACCTACTACAAGATATTTTCAATACTTAAAAGGAACAAAATTAAATTAGTACGAGGACTAAATCACTGAGACCAGCAACGGCGAATAACATTTTGTCAATGGCTGATTAATCACAGTCATTTAATTAATGTTATAGTTTGGAGCGATGAGTCATGCTTTACAAGAAATGGTGTATCCAATAGGAAAAACGACCACTACTGGGATGACATACATCCTAGACAATTACGACCACGCAGATATCAAAATAAATTTTCTGTTAACGTATGGCTCGGCATTGTGAATGATTTTGTAATGGGTCCTTATTATTATGAAGGAGCTCTTACAGGGGATAGGTACAGGAACTTTCTTATAAATGAATTTCATGACTTGCTGGATGACGTACCAGTAGCTATTCGTTGTTAAAGATGTTTTACGTCAAATGTTTAGAAATAATTGGTAGCGAATAGTGGTCCAGTACCTTGGCCGGCCAGGTCGCCCGATCTTTCGATTTTGGATTTTTTCGTTTGGCGATACGTTAAACAAAAAGTTTATGTCACAGCTCCCGAAAACCTTGAGAATCTCAGAAATCGAATTACTGAAGTCTGCCGTCAAATAACTCCTTACATGTTAGAAAAGGTACGCAGAAATTTACTAAGAAGAGCCCGACTATATGTTCAAAATAATGTGGGACACTTCGAACATCTCATCTAATTCATGTTTTTGTCTTTCTTCACGTGATTCTAAGTTATAATGTAGTGATGTAGTTTGTATCTGTTACAGCTTTTTATTTGTTTCCCAAGACTACTGTTCCAATTTTGTTGTTTTTGTTCTTATTTATAGGAATACAGAAAACAAACTTTAAAAAAATATTATTACTATAATTGCCAAAATAATAATAAATATTTGGTACCATTGTAAAGAGAATTTAAACTTCTTTCAGAATATTAAAAAAAAGTGCCCGTTCCATTTAAACAAATTATTTGTCTTGTGATGCTCTTTTGTTTTTGTGTAATTTGTTTTTCTGAATATGTTGCATTATTAACACGTTGACTTCCAACTACGAGATAACTCGTAGATTACGTTCTTTTCTAGTACGCCAACTACGAGTTATCTCGTCCTTTGTTTACTTGCCATTTTTGTGCAGCTACGATTGAACTCGTAGTATATCAGTGCTAATATCGATAGATGGCTTCTCGGCAAAGAACAAATAATCAATGCTGGCTTACATGAACAGAAAATTTATTAAAAAACGAACAAAAAATATAATTAGAAAAATTAATTTGTGGAACTTCTTAAAACAATCTTCCACACAAAGGGCTGGCTTCTCTTTACAGGCTGGACAGAAACAACGCGTTTCTCGGCGTTTTTTTTTGCTTGGGTACATATACGACATGGCTTTGTCGGACGCTGTTTTTTTTCGGTAGGTGGTAGACTCTCTAAATAATGGAGCTCTTGCAATCTAATTTTCTTCGAAACTGGTTGAATCTCTTCTCCAATCAACGCGATGACGAATTCTTCTCTGAACTTTATCAGTTTTGTTTTAGAAGAAGTTACTTTTTGAAAAAGTTTGTGAGCATTGTGTATACATATCTCTATAATGTGTAGTGAAACCTTTTTGGGCCATCTAATAGTTTTTCTTAGAGATGAGTAGTACGAAAGCATTTGATCTGATCGGTCAATGCCAGACATTACATTTTTGTAATCTCGAATTATATTCGTTTTTATAGAAATTTTTCCATTGCGATTGGCCACCTCTACCATTTCAACAGCATGCATGTTTGAAATGCTAAGGGCATCTCGTTTGTCTTTCCATTTGCATACAGTAACAGGACCATTTTGCTGCCAAATACACTCCCATTTTTTCAGTTTACGATTTACCACATATTTGGGGTTGCCTTTTCTGTTATTTCGTAGGGTTCCACATACATAAGTTTTTCGTGTATTTAGCAGTTTTGTAAGAGTAACAGAATCATAAAAATTGTCCATGTAAACCGTGTATCCTTTATCGAGATAGTCCTCAAGTAAATGTCAGCAGTGTGACCTACATTATTGTCAGTTTCCTCAGATTTTCCGCTGTAAATCTTTATTTTCATTACAAGACCGTCGGACTCACATAGTTCATACAGTTTGATACCATATTTATGTTTTTTATTTTTTATGTACTGGCGTAAACACAATCTTCCCCGCCATAGCATGATGGATTCGTCAATACAAATATTTTTATCTGGTACATAGTTTTCACGCATAATATCATTTAAGTGATTTAGTATTGGTCTCACCTTGTATAATCTGTCGACAGATGGTATTGAGTTATCAACGAAATGAAAATAACGAAGTAACAACTGGAATCGATTTCGACTCATATGTGAGCGCCAAAAGTGTACATTGTATAGCTTGTTTTTGCTCCAGTAATGTTCGATTGATGGAAAACTACAAGGTCCCATTTGCAACAAAAGTCCAATAAAAACTTTCATCTCTGCAGCACTGACGTCTTGCCACTTTGATACCATGTTAGATTTTTTTATTGCTTTGCGTTGTTCAATTTCTTGCGCAGCATATAAATTAGTTTGTGACACCAGTAATGCAAGAAACTCGTCCGAAAAAAATAAGTCCATCAGCGTTTGTACTGTAAAATTTGACGTATCTAATTTCACACCAACATTTTCTTGGAAAATAAATAATTCAGGATTTTGTTGAATTTCTGTCCACAAATTATTATTCGCATTTAATGTTATTTCTTGGGAATCATCGTCATTATCTTCAGGTTCGGGATCAGCTTCAGGTTCGGGATCAACTTCAGGTTCGGAGACGACTTCATCTTCACTATCACTTGAATTCTCAGAAGGTTCATAATCGCTACTGTCGTTACCGTCCTCGCCAAAACTCCAGTCAAATTCTGAATCACTTACATTTGCGTAGTACTTAAGTTCTTTTTGAGTTAGTAGTCTTTTCCTATCCATATTGGGTTCTTGATAATTTAATTATAATAATAATTATAAAACAAAACACTCAAGAAAGACGTAAACGTGATGCACTCGACAACTTCTGAGGTACTACTGACGAATACGGACGCGTATCTATGATTCGGCTTTAGCGAAGCGACAGGTGATGATAACTATGCACTAGAATTAGAGTTTTTAATAATGTATTGTGATTAAATGAAATTGTCATTTTAGGCCAGATTTCTGAAAATTGCTGTGGCAGTTAACGTGTTAATAATTGAATGTAGAGCATTTTTGCTTCTTAAACTTTTGTGATTTTGTGATAAAAATATAATTTTTAGTCCAAGAGTAGCGTGCGTACGGATACTCCTTTGAATTATTTTTAAAGAAACAAAACTGCACTGCTTTTTCTCGAAATAAAAATCACATTTGTAATCTCCATTCAATTCTGACTAAAAAAGATATCTTTTTTTTTTCGAGAAACACACCGTTTGAGAGATAAGAAATAAAAATCATCCTATTGCTTAAGTAGCTGTTTTTTTTTCAGTTGTTCTCTAAATGATAATATTCAGATAATTTGCGTTTTTTTAATAAAATAAATAAACAGCTAGTAATTTAAAAATTGGCAAACATTATTAAATTTTATAACTGCTCGAAGTGTTGTCCATCCTGTTCGATGCATTTTTGACAATGACAGCCGTGAAATTCACTGCCGCACCAAGTTGATGCTGATTGTTACTGAGCATTTCACAAGCCTCTTCGATTCTCAGTATAAGATTTTCTCGTGTATTTACCGGAATACCATACACTCTCTCCTTCAGAAACCCCTAGACAAGAAAGTCTAAGACTGTTAAGCCAGGGGACCTTGGTGGCCATGCAGCTGGACCTCTTGCAGGTAAGTAGCGAATGCGATTTTCATTGTAACCCAATCGATCAGGATGATTCGTCTCATACCAGTTACGAATATTTATACCATAATGTACCGGTTGCAGCCACATTTCTTGCCGCACATTAATAGGAATATCTTCCAAACAATTGGCCATTTCATTATCTCATAAATTTAAGGAGAGATTGGCATTAAGACGGGGAATAAGTATGATCCAAGTAAATTATACCCTAGCACCCCTAGCCCAACGTTGACACTAAATTCTTGTTGAAAAGTGCGCGCTCTAATTATATGAGGATTTTAGTGCGCCCAAACGTGTTGACTGTGGAAATTTACCATTCCTCGTCATGTAAAGGTCGCCTCATCGGTAAATAAAATGTTTCTTAAGAATTGAACATCTATCTCTAGTGACCTTAGGAGCCAATTGCAAAATTCTACACGTTTTGGTCCATCTTCTGGCTTTAGTTCTTGGACAGGTTGCAAGTGGTGAGCTTTCTGCCATTTCTTCGCAAAACACGATGTACCTTGTCTTTTGAAGCTGTTATGTTTCGGATTACTAATTCTCTAGAAGCTTTTCGACAACATAAAGTAGGATTGTTATCAAACAGTTCTAGTATATCTGCTTCCAATCGTTCGTTCCAGGGTTGCGAGGTTGTAAGCCAAAATTCCTAAAACTATTATGAACATTCATGAAAACCTGCTTATCGGGATCTCCTATTTGGGAATCTCCTAGCTTACTCTCGACATGCTCTTTGACCGTTTCCGTTATTGTACCCACAAATGAAATGAATGTCTGCATACTCTGATTTAGTAAATAAACTCGGCATTAGAAAGCTAATCGTACGCCAACTGTTTTTTAAATTTTGGTATTTCAAATTTTGATGATCTTACTTGCCTGTCTTCAGATTATTTTAGTGTTTAAATTACCATTAGATTTATAATGCCGTATTTATTTACTAATTCATTTAAAAGATAATTTATTACACAGTTTGTTGTCTTCTTTCTTAACAACAATACCAAATAAGTTGCATTATCTGTATTGTTCGAGAAGGTATACCAGCAAGTCCGATGAGGGGCGCGAAACCAGGAATTGCGTATAGAGCAGTATGGTTGAAACGCGTGGTGTGATTGAAGGGTAGGTAAGAAAAAAAAATGTACATGTATATATGTACATTTTGAGATTCATACAGTATGTATACAATCTATTATTTATATCTATCTATTATGTCGTGGCAGTAGACAAATAACTGCCCGTAGTAGGACGATACCGTTAGTAGGGAATGCTACATCGTCCGGGGCACGATTTGGCCAGTAACCGGTCTGCTCGCTATGGTATTATTCAAGAAAACAATACAATTGCCTCGGATCGACCTGGATATAAGGGGCGGTTAAGGCTGAAACAGACAGGCCCCGTTGCTGACGACTGTGCAAGGAATGAATGGCGAGTCGGTACGTGGAATATGTTAGAGGTATGCATGGTAAAGAATTTGAAATTGCGAATGTAATGTACGAATGACCCCTTGATATTCTGTGTGTATCGGACACAAAGCGTAAAGGAAAGGATGCTGTGGAGATGGAGGATGGCAGCCTGGCACTATGGTCAGGAGTTGAGACGGAAGTGCATGGCGCAAAACGAGTTGGGATGATCATAAGTGAAAGAGCGAAAATATGTGTTAAACAGCACGAATTGGTATCTCCCCGGGTAATATGGGCTAGAATGAAAGTGGAGCTTCAAAGAATTTTTCTTATCACATGCTATGCACCGGTGAATGGAGAAAGAGACCAGGAGCGTGAGAACTTCTGGAGTGAAGTAGAGAACGTGTTGAACGTATGTAAGTCACACAAAAGAGTGATTATAGTGGGGGGTATGAACGGATGGATGGGTGTACAGAGACAACACAGTGAAAGCGTTCCAGGAAAGTTCGGAGACCAAAGAGTCAATGAGAACGGTGAACACCTGCAGAACATCTGTGTGGATAGAAGCCTGTTTGTATCCAATACGTGGTTTCAACATAAAAATGTGCATATGTATACATGGCAAAAGGGTGAATATAAAAGTATGTTAGACTTGATGGTGTATGATGAACGGCTTAGAAACCTGGAGAAAGACACAAGAGTAATGCGCGGAGTGGAGTGTGGATCGGACCACTTATTGGTTGTATCGAGAGTGTGTTTAGGGCAAAAGTGGCCTAGAGAAGGAAAGCAAACGTAGTGTGAACGTCCAGAATTAGGGTTGACAAACTAGTGGATAATGCTGCGAGAATGAAATACGCAGATGCTGTGAGTAAAGAGTATAATGTGAATGAAACAGTGTGGAACGAACAAATAAAAGACACTGACGTTGAAAGTACATGGATAAGCTTGAAAAACTCTGTTGTCAATTGTGCCGTGCGAATAGGTGGAGGAGCGACTGTAGGTAGACAGAAAAAATGTACTTGGTGGAATGAGTCGGTAAAAAAGGCAGTATGCAAGAAAAAAGATACGAACATGGCATTGATTGCTGCAAAAAATGAGACTGAGAAGAAGCGATTGTATGAGTTGTAAACAAAAACTTTTTTGGAAATGGGTCAAAAATACAAATCGTGGCCCAAAATAGAAAGCTGCAGGAGTGATGAATGCTAGAAACGAAATAGTATGGGACGATTGTGAAGTGAGTAAATGGTGGCAAGAATATTTCGGAAAGCTGTACAGTAGTGAGGAAAGTAAGACTGAAGGGTTAAATAAGCAGAATATAGAAGAAATGATGAATGAAACTGAGAAGGATATTGGAATAAATGAGGTAGAGAAAACGGTAGGGAGGTTGAAAAACGGCAAGGGAGCAGGCGTAGATGAAATCATTGGTGAAATGCTCAAGTATGGTGGTACAAAGCTTATATGAAGATTGTGTGAATTATTCAAGGTATGCCTTATGTGTGGAAAAGTGCCGAGTGACTGGAAGAGAGCGCTCATTGTACCATTGTGTAAGGGTAAGAGGAACAAGAGTGATTGTAAAAACTGCAGGGGAATAAGCTTGCTCAGCGTGCCTGGTAAAGTATTTGGAGGAATACTGATTGATAGAGTACGGGAAACTGCACAAACTAATATGTGGGATGTGCAAGGTGACTTCATGCCAAGGAGAGGATGTGTTGATCAGATGGTTGCTCTCCAGCAGGTGATTGAAAAGTGTTTAAAGGTAAAAAGGAAGTTGTACTGTGCGTTTGTTGATCTGGAGAAAGCATATGACAGAGTGGATAGGGAGAAGCTGTGGCAAATATTAAATGAATATGGCGTAAATAAAGTCTAATAAATGGAATAAGGGCAGTATACAACGGCAGTCGGGCATGTGTTAGGGTGGGAGGATGTGTAAGAGAATACTTTAATATTGAGCAAGGAGTGCGGCAAGGCTGTGTGATGACACCGTGGTTGTTCAATGTATACATGGATAAATATCTTGGACAAGCGTGTACCGATACAAATGGTGTAATGGTTGGTGACGTAAATGTACGACTTCTGGTGTATGCAGATGACACAGTCTTATTAAGTGACAGTGCGGATGAGCTGCAGACCACTCTGAGAAAGTTTGATAGTCTGTGAGAGTATGGACCTAAAGGTAAACGTGAACAAAACTAAGATTGTGGTGTTCAATCGGGAAGGTGGAAAGGAGAGTAGAGTATTTACTCTGCAAGGCGAAATTGTGGAGCAAGTGGACGAGCTGGTATATCTCGGTAGAATGCTTACTGCAGATGGTACAATTGAGAGCGAGATTGGACGAAGGATCAATGCTGGAAGGAAAGTGATTGGAAGTATGTGGAGGATAATGAGAAATGAAAGCATGAGCCTAGCTGCGAAACGATCAATCTATAATGGCGTATTCGTCCCGTCAGTACTGTATGGAAGTGAGTCAAAAAAAGCACGAAAGAAAAATAAATGCCGTAGGTATGAGTTTCCTGAGAAGCGCATGTGGTAAAACGAGAAGGGACCAGATAAAAAATGAATGCATAATGACGGAGTGTGGTGAGGAAAAAACGATGATGGATAGATATAAAAGTTATACATTACGTTGGTTTGGTCACATTGAGAGTATGAACAACGCAAGATTAACAAAACAAATATGTGTGGGTGAGGTTAGGGGAAAGGCCGGGCCTCGTAGGCCGCGTAAAACTTGGCTGAATGTAGTAGAATTTAGGATAAAGGAAAGAAAGCTAAGGAGTTTTGAAAACAAAAGGGCATGTCAGAGACTATGTATGAATCTTGCGGAAGCTAGGGAGGTATGCGGAGATAGGAAAGCATGGAGAAAGATTGTAAATGAAAATTAAATAAGAGGCAGGGATTGTTTTGCCTACCCCGCAAGGGAATGGCGTGAAGGTTAAGTTAAGTTAATGTATTGTGCATGGCTTCCTATAAAATGTCAGAGGTCTTTTATTGCTTCAAGCAGTATTTGGCAGCACACTGCTGTAGTAAATATTGGACGCAGTATTTATCTCGGTATTTGTAGTAGATAAATTATCAGTAGTAAACATATTAATAGACTCAAAATCAGGTGATGGTTGTGGAGTGCTGCAATAAATTACAGATTGACCGTATGTAAAAGGTAAACGTGATAATGACATAGGTGTACATGGTGAAGGTTACAGGCATGAAAGTGTTGCATTTGTATTCAAATTTTGCATTTTTTCTTGCCGTATGGCGGCGAAATACTGCCCAAAAACATCAAATGCATCTTGTTTGTTTACTTTTGAAACAATTTCATTAAACTCTTCAAGGGCACTATGTAGAGCTGATTGCTTTTGTGTGGCTTGGGATCTTTTGGGAGGAGTAGGTTTAATGATCGATGAATAAAGAACTCTTTCTGTGATAAATTGGATTGTTCGTCAAATGTTTCCTTGTTTGTAATCGATTCTGATTTTTCTTCTTCTGTACTTGTTTTGGCTTCGTCCTCTGTAAGATATATGCTGAAAATAATAAATAATGCAGATATTAAGGCATATGTATTTGAAGTCTTTTTATTGTATTTTCAGGTGCCCAGAGTATTTGACGAATGGAAAGAAATACAAGAAAAACATGGCATATTGCAGTTTTGCTAGATGTTGTGGTGCAATTGTTGGTAAGCACGTCCAAATTAAATGCCCACCAAATACTGGTTTCTCATTTTATAATTATAAAGGCACATACAGGATAATTTTATTCGCCATGGTGGGTGCAGCCTATTGTCTCAGTTCATAGATGTTGGAGGAAATGGTTGTGCAAGCGATAATGCAATATTCAGAGATTCAATTTCAAACATAGCCCTCCCTCACAAATCTGTTATTATTTCAGAGGATGCATTTCCTTTAAGAACAAATTTAATGAAGCCATATTGTAAAACAATTTATCAAATGTCGAAAAAGATTTTAATTATGGGCTGTCCAGAGCTCGGAGAGTATTAGAACATGCATTTGGCATACTTGTGTGGCGATTTCGAGTATTTCAAAGGCCAATAGAATTACTATCAGATACCATTGATAAAGTAATCCGGGCTGCTTGTAGTTTACACAATTGGTTACGACTTCCAATACATACTTTACCTCACAATTCGTTGACAGTGAAGACCTAAATATTTGTAAATTTACACCGGGAATCTGGCGAAATCATAGCAGTGGACTACAATCAGTGAGCAACTTGGGCAGCAATAATTACAAACGAGAAGCAGAGAATGTACGAAGTTCGTATGCCCAGTATTTTATGACAGACGGTTTTGTTCCATGGCAATGGAAACATGTTGGCATTGAAATGTAAACAGCCTTACATCAATGAATATAATTATTATGACAGAAGTTTTGGACCATCTTGTTGTAAAATCTTTGCTTCGAAAAGCAGCGGCTGTCACAGGACTTCGACGCGAACTTAAGCTATATAAACTTCACCCTCACAACATGCAAATACTTCACGAATTGACCGAAGACGACAGAGATCGAAGAATTCAATTTTATGAAAAACATCTGTTTTAGTGATGAATGCACGTTTTATTTTTAAATGAGACAGTGAATAAACACAACTACTGCTATTGGTGAGGCGAAAATCTGCATCTTTTCGTGAAGGGCGACCTCAAAGAATCAACGTTTGGGCAGGTATTTTGGAAGATACAATTATTGGTTCCTCTGTGGAAGGAAATCTAAATGGAGATATCTATCTAAACATGCTATGGACTACTATAGAACCTCTCATCATAGATGAAGTGGAGATTCAACGAGATGTTGACGGAAACCAGAATTTAAATGAAAATTTAATTCATTCTCAGCAAGACGGAGCGCCCCATTATTATGCTGTTACTGTTCGAAAATTTTTAAATGAACATCTCGGGAACAATGGATTGGAAGGTGAGGTCCTATAGAATGGCCACTTCTATCTCCGGATCATACACCGCTAGAATTCTTCTTTGGGGTCATCTAAAGTCAGTTGTTTTCAAAAAACAGCCTGCATTAATAGAGGGTTTCCGTCACCGCATAATACGAGAATGCTGTTCCATTTCCAAGAAAGTTATATCGATCGTTGAGGCGTGAATTTATTTTACTGCCTAGAAAAAAAGGTGCCTTTGTATGGTATCAATGAAAATCATTTTTCAACAGATTTCCTTTTGATGTACGCAAGGGGTCATTTAAGATTTAAAAGTTGGGGGGAGTGGGGGTGGTGATACCAGCATGTTCGTGGGCCCACTTTGGTTCCCCCTGCATTTTTTGGCATCTCTTAGTTAAAACAAAATACGGCCAATTGAAACTTTTAAAAAAGTTACCCTCTATAAGAGATTTCGACATGTACAGCATTTCAATATTTAAGTTAAATGCATTTAACTTGACTAAATACGCTTGATGTAAAATTGTGCGGAAATCATTTACTTAATTAGATTTACAGTTCTCTGTATATAGCCTGTGAAGACTATTTATCGGTATAACTTGAACTTTTTTCATTTGTTAGGTCTGATACGCTCGTAGTACATTCATGACTATATAGAAATTTAATAAACACGGTGATTTTGCCAATATTGCACCTCTATAATATAATAGTACCTACATTGAACACCTTTCATTGGAATAAGTTTAATCTTATTGGCAAGAAACTCAGGTTTGCAAGGAGTGCCCTAATGTGCTTACAAAATGTGGTTTTTTTATTATAATCAAATTGAAATTATTTGCTTTTTAATTTATTCCAATTACTAAATTTCAGTATGCACGTGTAGTTACAATGGTTTTCATATTCACGTTCAAATTGAACTGTCAGTTTTCCATTTGTTTTCTTCTTCTATAATCACAATAACTAGAATTGACAGTGACGATTCGTAATATTATTGCTGCCGCTTGACATTTTTAAATAATGTACGATGCTGTACCAATAGGAATGAACAACGGTGAACTGAAAACACTCCATAACTAAATTTAACTGTGGAATTCTCATTTTTCATAAATTAGTGTTAGATTAATTACATTTTTTACTAATAATAGAGAGTTCAGACAGACCTAAAGAGTTACTTAATTTAACATTTTTAACTTACAAAACCACAAAAACCAAATGAACGGAAACTAATCTAAAAATGAACAACGCTGCACTCGTGTATCAAACTTTGAACTCCAGTTGAAAAAACATAATTTTCATCTCTTGTTGTACAAATAACTTTTTTGGACTCGCATGATCACAAAACAGGGACTAAAATAGCGATTTATTCCCTACGGAAATAATGATAATAAAAAGTCACTTACGTTTGTAGACATTTATTACAAACCAAAAAGTCAAGCTCGTTGCCATAATACATATTTTATTCTCTACTAACATGATTATGTAAAGTTATTGATGAACGCTATTAAATATGTTAAAAGCTAGGTAAATGCGTCATTGTAAAAAAACAGTATATACACCTTCGCCTTCGAGGTTGAAAATCCAACGCGGAAAAATTAAATCATTTCGCTCCCTTGATGTACAATATATTATTAGGTGATTAGAAACCAGAAACGTAGCAATAAAATTTTGAGTAAGGAACATGTTAGTTGAAATATTTCCTAAATGATTTTCATTTTCAGGTAGACAGACAGTTATCTTTACAAAATTGCTTTAAGGCGTAAACGTGATTTTCATTATAGAGCAGCTTGAAGCTTATAATACGCTGAAATTTATCGATCCTGATTTTAAACATGTATAGATGTTGTCGTTGCAATTAATTAGAACAAGTTCAAACGGCGCAAATTCGTATAGAATTCTAATTTCAACCTACTTGGTGATTATCTATTTTCACTATTATTATGTCTTAAATTAGATAAAAAAAATCATTATAAAAATGACCTCTTGGAACCGTTTGCCACTATACTAATTTCAGTATCGAAATAAAGATAAAAAGATGAAACGTATTTGGACTAAAAAATGGACTGAGAGAAGAATGAACGGTAATTGAATATGTTAAACAAAGAATTGCTACTTAAAGATCTAATAGCGTATAAAAAGTGTTTGCGTCTGACCAATGCATCTTAAAATTTATTTATCAAAAAATAAAGAAAAAGGATACACCCGTTCGGGAAAGCATCTGTCAGATGCACGTTTTTACTACTTACCGTAACGGTACTTTTGCACACTAATATAAAACTCAAAGATGCCGCTAAAATGGTGTTTAAATTTTAATAAATTCAAGCTAAGGCTAAATAAAACTAAACCAGTTCTGATAAAAAAAAGAAATATCAACCTTGACATTGCCAATCATTTACACATAATTATGGATTACTACAAATTTTTAATTAATCAAGCATTAATATATAATTAATGGGTACAAATTTGTTTAAGAACAATACAATAATGTCAAGTAATTAAATATTTTTTGAAAATACGTAAGACTATGCGAATTCTTTCTATTTCAGATTATTATGCCATACGAACGCTAATTTAATTAAAATTTATAGTATTCATAAGTACAATCTTTAAAAACGCAATCAACAATTGGTAACTAAGACTGAAAAGTAAACCAATCGTTTAATTTGTAATTTTTAACATTTTTTAGGGTTCTTTTATCAATTACATGGAGGAACAATCATAAAATAAATGAACTTGTCTTCAGAACTAACTGACAATAGTACAGCAATAAGTTCTATTAACGGTCCAACTTGGCAACATATTTAATACCAACAGGGGTTGTTCATCATCCTAAACTCACTCATGCATTTCTTAAAGGTACAATTAAATTAATAACATTTGTGCTAAATGTAGATATGTAGTTAGGTAATAGTTTCATTTAACCATTAAATCACTTAGCCACCTTCATAGTTTTCAGTTATTAGTGGTTCATATTATTACTCTCACGGATAAGGCTAATTACAACTTAAACCCATTACATTTTGCTAAAGCTGTGGCGCCCTTCACAATTCTCATGTTCTCCGGTGCAAAGCCGAGCGAATGGGGTATATCGGTCCAACTTATGTACAATTGCCATACCATAAAAAAGGGGAACAAGGTCTTAGTATTTACACGAACAGAAACGAAGGCGGAAACTCAAGTACCTCATTGCTTACCTGTTGTTTTTCTAAACGATAGGTTATATTACTGTATTAATAACAAAGGGAATAGATGTAATAGATGATATGTACGTTAAAGGGCGAGAAAAAGCCGATTACAGTCAGTTATAGAAATTGAAGAGCAACCAGCTTTACCCAAAATGAAAACAACTTGTTTCTTTCATACACAAACCACTTGTAATTGTGCTTTGACGAATATACACTTTTTATACAATAACTATGTAAGACAATATGAGTAAAAGGTTTATGAAATGTGTGTACTGATAGGGGTTACAAGTAAAAGGGAAAAGTTTATAATATTTACAATAAAATGCAATTATATATTTTAAGTGTATTACTTCATGTAAAAGCCCTCTGATGCAAAGTATTTCTATGGTTATACCGCACCCTATCCATCTAGGGAAACAATGTTAAGGAATCAAGTCAAATTTTAGCATTCCTTGGTAAAATTCTTGTAAATAGCAAATAAGCGTTCCTATTACTGAATTCTAACAATAGAATCAGTTCGTGGAAACAAGATGGTTGTTGTCCATGCTAAACGTATATCAAGGTTGCTGTATTGGCTAAATATTACGCTTACAGTATCTGGTTGTGTGGTTGGAAATTTTTAAGGTCTCCAAGGAATTTAATTGTCAAGACCATATGTGTTAACCTACAGGCTATCCCGATCTTACCCGACCTCATCCGATCGAAATGTAGTCGAGTCAAGGTGTTAAATCAACCTGCAGGACCAATTCTAAAACGGGTCATGGAAAGAAGAAGAATGATGGGGTTGTGGTCTATGCTAATACCAAGGTTGACTAAATTGTAATAAAAAGATTATGCTTACGTGGGCTCATACTACGGTCCTAACCACCAGGATGATGTAGTTTCCCCAAGAACCAGATCCGGTTCCCAAAGACAGATAGCCGTTTCCTAAAACAGGGGGGCCGTTACCCAACACACGTAGCCGTTTTCCCTCCAGAGCCAAATAGCTCATTAATCGTAGCTGAGGCTAAATTGAACTAGGTCAAAACCATTTATCTTAGAAATCTAAACATGGAATCTGGTCGTGAGGGGTTAAAGTTGACTGCATCTGCTTAGAAATCCCAATTCGTGGAAATAGGAAGGTTGCATCCAAGTGCAATTCTTAGAAATCTGAAAGTAGGTCAAGGTACTGCTAGAACTAGTTTTGTATTGTAGAAAAAGTTGGATAATCCGCTTAAATCACCTACTTTGGGGGAATTTTTTATGGGCCAAGGTACTAATAGGGGGTAGTTTCTATAAATCCCCTTAAATCACTTACCTTTAGGGGTAAAGGGTAGCTTTTCCAATAGTTATAGGTACTGTGTCAACGAGGCTTATCATCCAGGGGTGCATTAGATAAAAATTCTGACCCCGAGAAAAATGATGTTTTGATGAACTTAGAATTCTGTGCCGCTTTTGACAAGAAGAATGACTTTTTATGTTTGAAAAAAGGTGGAATAAGAAGTAGTGTTGGAAACCATGATTGAGTGTTAGGGTTTAAAAGTCCTTATTGTGTGTGTGCACGAATCAGTATACTCTTGATTAGCAGAAATGATGAAAGTAGTAGTACGTAAGGTAGAAAGAGAAAGTACAAAAAAGCAGTAAGTGTGGAGGAGCGAAAGAAGAGGTTTGAGACGTTCATAAAGCAAGTAAAAGAAGTTAAACTCTATTTGGAGTGTTATATACTGAAAACAAAAATGATGAAGCTGTGTATTAGCAATGAGGAAAATAGTGTAGTGAAGTAGAAGCATGAAATGTTGGGAAGTGTAATGTTGGAAACGGATGAGTTTAAATGCATATTACCTCAGCGCTTTTACAAGTATTTTAAAGAAGAAAATTTAAGACGCTGCTAAACACAAAGTTTGTGTTTATGAGTAGTTCGGGTGCAATCGGAAAACTAGGATCATTTTACAGAACTGTAAAAAGGGTGTGTAAAATGTTGTTATAAGTATCTCACAATTATATGTATTAGGTTTAAGTAACTGTATAATTAAAAAATAAAGACTTTAAGTGTTGTGAATATGTTCTTTTAAGTTAAAGAGACGTAGATAGTAAAATAACTTCAAAAAGCTTAGTTTTGGGTATTCTCTTCTCCAACCCATAATGGTTAAACGATTCCTTAAACGTCTAGTTACTAGTACCGTCCTAGGATTTTATCTGATATCGACCTTCTTCCTCCAAATGAGAACGCGATACATATCTGCTTTATCGAAACACTGAATTAGAGAAATGTAATCTCCCATAAGGAAATGGAACCCCTGACGTACGTTGGAACAGGCTTTAAAGAGGTGAAATTGGCCTATATACAACGTATAAAAGAACATTTATTGCAAAAGAACAAACAATGACAGCTATATAAATTGCAGTATAGAAAGGGAGTTAACAATGTATAGATTTAAATTTGATGTACTACGTCTATATAAAATCTAAATGATCCATAAATAAATAAAAAAAAAGCAATTTACTGGTTTTAATGTATGCAGATCGCTAGACAAAGAAACGTGATTGTTTTTAATCATTAAATGGCATTTATGCATATGTGAACTAAAATTTCTTTTATTAGTACAGCGTTATAATGAAAAATACAATGACTTTCCTTTGTATAAAGGAGATTTAAATTGATTTTTTGCAAGAAAAAATGCATAATTATTGAGATTTAGCCCAAAAACCTAAAAGATTGTTTGGAGGTTTCAAACCTCGGATTAATGTTCAGCGTCCCAAAAAAACATAAATTTCAGCCCTTTTTATTCCTAAATTGACTATCCTTGGACTTAAAAGAGCAAACAATGGCAGCTTGCAGCATAGAAATGAAGTTAATTTGATGTACTAATGTTTCGGTAATTTTTATATAAAAGGTTGTAAATGATCTCTAAAGAAATAAGAAAATCGATTTAGTTATAGTTTTAATGTATGCAGATCTCTAGACAAAGAAACGGATTGTTTTTATATAAATCAATGGTTGTTATTGTGGTAGGCGTTAGAATGTGTTTTCATTGTTTTAAAGGGGATACAATAAGCTTGCATTCATACAGGTGATGTACTTGTTAGTGATTTTCTGTTAACGTTATCACAATTATTTGTATATAATGTTATGTTTAATGCGAATGCTCATTCATTGTTGCTCATAATGGCGCCACCTAATAAACGATTCCGTTTATCACTGAGGAAGAAGAAAGTAACGATATTGGAATATATCTTGGTGCAACCCGCCACAACAGCACCAGTACCATCCACACTACATCTAGTGATTACTATCAGAGATAGTGCTTAGGAAGATTGTGAGGTTGACTTTGAGAAGTGAGTATTTACTGCTTTGGTGCCTCACACTATTAATGTATTTTGTTACGGTAACTTTAATTGGTAACAAAATTTATAAAGCCAAGGCTCGGTGGTTCAGTGCTAGTAGGCATTGGGGTGGGTTAATACAGTTAAATAATTATACATAATATTATATACAGAAATAAAATAAAATAATAATCAGGAAAAATGGACGCCACGTACTTTCAAGATAGTTATATTTGTAATTTACCTTAGTTCGAAGTACGAAAAACTAAATAAATCATTGAAACAGTCACCTGCAGGAAGGCTACTTGGGACACCAACTTTGTTGTTAAAAAAAAAAACACATTAATAATAGAGTTTTTATCAATTAAGCAATCCATGTGATAGTAAGTAAAGTTTTTACCTGCACAAAAGCAAAGCAATATCTATTGCGGATAAAATGTTATATAGTAAAATATAGCAAAACATGTCCCAATTCACCTGCGTTTACGGTATCACAAGATGATCTAAGCGATCGAACCGAATATCTACACCTTCGTTACGTGAGAGATATCTTTTACGTATGTTTGTTTTTTGTTTTGTTGTAAAAGTGTAACAACAATTCTGAATTTTAATGGGTCTTACTCACCCCCATTTTTCCTGTGTATGTGCGAGCTGTTATGCGCGGCCATATCTACACAATGTGCTATTAGTGGAAAATATCACTTTTTATCTCATACGCACACTCTGTAGAGACTAATATTCTGATCGCTCCTGTCTACACCGCCCATGTTGGCACTATATAAATTTATCAAATGTGGATGCCTTAACAAAAAAAATATCAAAACGAAGGCAATAGCGATTGGTTTTACTTACTTTTCTCTTTTTGGGAAAATCTCTAGACAGAGTGAAGAGAGTTTACTCCTGCTGCATTCTAACACAAACTTACAATGTTGTTGTCGTGCCACTTTAAAACGGTTATGTTTTTGTTAACAAGTTTTTTGTTGTAACTTCCTGGTGGTTGCTTTTTCATCTCTTTGAAGTCTCTTAGAGGATTACTGGGAACTCGTTTTTTTTTTTATTTTTGTCAGAAAGGAATTCAAGTAAAGTTATCGCTACAAAATAATTGTCAAAGAATAAGTGCAGTTGTTGGTCAGGCTACTTATCTTTCAAAACGTCTGAGGAAGGTCCTATTCCAAGTTCAGTGTATTTTGTGCTTACGTTGATAGAAGCTCTATGATATGGCTGAAACCAATTGATGTAGCCGAATCTTGTAGCACCAACCCACAACTTATAACCATATCGAAAACCATATAAAAATAAGGTACCACAGCCTCGTCAACGGAATGCAGTTCTACACAGATAGTATATTTAACAAACTTTTTATTGTGATAATAAATGCAAATGTGTCTGTCGAGGTGGCTAGTGTAGTATTGTCGGCAACATGAAAATTATTTCTTGATATAGCTTCAGCTATTAAATTATTATAAGTGTCGCTTTCGTTTTCCCAAAACATATGCCTTCTCGGCAGCTGAACATATCCAATTAATAACAAAACAATAAATGCTTTTAGTTCAAACTTCTGTATCAGTATTCTTTTGTTGAATATAACGGTTAGATTCTGTTATAATCAACTCCAAAAGTCCATCGTCAAAAAATAATGAAAACAAATGTAGAGGATTTTTTTGTTCAAGATTTTGGTAGTCTTCAAATTGAAAATCTGTTTCGTCTGATGCTAAATCTCCTTCTTCCCAGTCGTAAAGATCTCGACTCAAGCGCTTGCTTTTCAGCTTGGACTGACTTTTAGTGAGATTTGCAATAATTTTTTTCGCAAGTGCTTGTAGAGATATTTCATATTCTGAGGAAAAGTCGTCGTCATTGACAGTGGACAAGCGCAAATTTATTTTTGCTGGAGCACGAAGTTGAGCTCCACGCGAATTATTTATATTTACTGCATCTTCACCTCCTGAATCCTCGTCAGTGTTGTTACCTGAAGTACTTTCTGGAGGAAAAATGGTTACTGATTCAACATTTCTAATTAGGTTTTCGTCATTTTCTATCATTTCAAGAAAACATTGTGAAAAAAAATTTAACTATTAGTAGTGTATATGTCCAACGCTCTACATATAGGACAGACGGAAGCAGATATAAAAAAAATACGTTGAAAATTTATCTAATCTAATTTTGTAAATTATGCATGTAATCTTTGATATTTTGTGCTTATATCATATAAATTTTTTTCCCCTAAAAAATAATTTAATTTTGTTATAAAATTATGTCATTTATATCAAGTAGTTTGTGAGTTGGGTATATAAGGAATTTAGTGACAACACCAATAATTGTTATGTGTCAATTTATTTTGTTCACAATGAGCGTACAAATTCCAAACGCAATACAGAAAAAATCAGAAAAAACGGCTGAAAAATTGTTGCCGCAGAGATCAAAAATTATTTGCGATTTGGAATACACCAAATTTATGGATTGGTTAAATACTAATGAAACAAGCATAATTAATGAAACTGTTTTGTTGGGATATTTCCAAGATCCGGTATGTATACTAAGACTTATTAGTAATTTTCATTTTATTAGATTATTATTTCAGTCCGAAAATTTTAAAGCGAGCTCCCTTTGGTCAAAGTTTTCGATGGTAAAGAAAACGCTACTTTTGGACAAAAGCATCGATATTGGGAAATATCCGAAAGTAACAGAATTTCTGAAAATGTATTCTAAAGGATATCAAGTAACTGGATTTTACGTCGAATCGAGTGATGTATTACAATAACCAAAAACCTTATTTATTAAATTGTCAAACATGACAAATGTAACAAGTATCAATAAGTATTTGTAGTATTTGATATAATATAAACAAGTACACGTAGCAACACTTTACGACCGGCGAGCATCAAGTGCCACTTTATGCCCGCGCATCACATTCATAATATGTCATTTTATACGCATGTATGACATAAAATAATAAAACGTTGATGTGTAAAAACACTTACTTTGAAAAGTGTATCCTGTATTGGGCCATTCTCAAAAATAACTAAAATTAAAACTGCACAACTTTCTGACACTATTCAATGCGCCCAATTATTCGTCCGAAGTCATAATAACTGATTCTATGTGGCTGATTAATGTAGATATTAACTTGAATATAGCTGTCCTGCATATAGGACGTGGGGCATATCTGGTACAAAATACGTTCTATTTTATGAAAATCAAATAGTTATTATAAAATCAATTCGATGTCGCTTAAAACCATTTTAACATTATTGTTTATTTTGAAACATTGAATTTATTTCTTTTAATTAATTCTACATTTGAAATGTTATTCGATGTAAATATTTCGGATACGAACTCGTTTCATAATTTGTATAAACCTGCACACTATGAATAATAGTTTGTAAGTAAAGTGATTTGACAATTAACACATTTTTTAGTTTAAATCAACTAACTCCTCTGACGGTCTAAGGACCATGAGAATATCTGTTTACGAAAAATATAATTGTTCTGAAACATGAAATTTACTACTAAACACCTTATTGTCGTTATTTCTACCGCATTTTAAAACTGTAATAAAATACAAACTAGTTCACGTTAATGTCTAATAGTAAATTGAACTTTGAGGGCTCAAGCTCATGAGGTAAAGAACTCCAGTATATAGGTAAGCCAATTTATTTCTTATTGTATTTTAATTACACACGCTACACTAGTGGTAGTTACAGTACAGATACGGATCGTTTGTCGTACACATCCTGAATAAGGATAATTTGTATGCAGTCCGCCAATGTAGTTTAGTAAAATTCAAGACTCAGCAAAAGGATGGCATATCACGCTACACTACACAATGATGAATAAACCATAACCTTACGGTTATATTTTTAGATTACTAAACGAAGCTGAAGAGCAGCGTCAACTAAATACGCATATACCGTAAATATCCAAGGATAATTTTAAAATGTACCAAACGACTTTTAAATAACGACTCAAGCATAAGAAGGAAAATTTTAATTTTTGTTATATTTGTTTTAAAACTTTTGTTGAAATATTCAATTTATTATTGTAAGAAGGTATTGTGGTCTTAATGTAAATAAATGTAAATTAGTAGCATGACAAAGTAGCTCAAATGTTTGCTAAATAAATATTTTGATAATAAATTCTATCTTCCGTAATTTAAAAAAATATATTGGTTTAGGCGAGTCAACGCTTCTTCCACAAGCTGGAAAACCAAATAATACAAGTTGTCATAAGTCAAGATTTAAGAGGAGATAGGGAATGCTCCGCTTCACATTGTGAACACAAGTGATGGAAACGCTTTAATCCTGCTATTCAGAAAGAAAAAGGTGGATGATATAGGATTATAATATCTAAACAATATGTTTCATTGAATAACTTTTAACATTACAATTTATTATTTAAAAAACGAGCAGGCTTACGTGAATACGGATTAATATTACCTAATCACGGTATCTAAATCCTTATAATCCTTGATTTTCTAGTTATAAAATATAAGTGAAATATACGGTTCTCGAAATATACAATCTTATGTGTATGGTCAATTTAAAAACTATAGTGGCTGTTTGTAACATGTATAACAGAATTTAGTCAAGAAAAAACAGTGATTATGAAATTGATGCGTAACCTAAAAGTGTTAATTATAATTGTACCTTACAACATTTAATAAACAAAGAAAAGTGCTAAAAATAACATGCATTTATCAACTGATTCCACAAAAAAACTTATACTGGTACACGTTGTTGCAACAATCACTAGTTTAACTTGTAGATAGCTTGTAGTTGTAGTTAAGCGCGTGATAAAAATTCAATTTAGAGAAGCAAATATTTATTTCAAAAAAATTAGTGGAGCATATATTTTATACCCTTGCAAGTTAATCAAGTAGTAATCAAGCTATTTGATCTATTCCTACAAATATTTAATCTAATTTGTTCTACAAACATACCTACTGGTGATGTGAGCGTGACAACTGTAAGAACTGGTCGATTATATTTTGCAAAGGTAAGTTTATTATGATTAGGCACGTTAAGTGCGTTCTCATTATGCCTTTATGAAACCTAGATTTCAGTAGATTGCAAAATATTCTTGAATGACAAAAATCAATAAGTAAGTATTAAGTAAGAGTACAGGGAGCAGATCACAATAATTGTTACAGTTGTACATTTTCTATGTAACTTTATTATTTATTACAGTACTAAACGAATTGTGCTACAGCATTAAAATTTTTCAAAATAATATTTTGATATTACAAAGTAATCCGAACTACACCAGATCAGGCTTAATATTTTTTACATCTTGTATAGGTGACCGGAATTTAAATGTAAAACGAAAAAAGAACTATTCTAGCAAACAACGAGATTTGCAGATAAATTTTGTTTCTTTCTATTTACAGTAATTCATGTGTTATCTTTAACACCGTTTGTAACTGTAACAATGTAACATATTTCACAGAAAGTGGACTTAATCCTTTAAACTGCATTTGCTATCCAATTACAAGTGAAGCTAGGGTATTAATATTGTTGCAATTATTTAGATTTAATTCGTATTAGTGAATTTCTGAGATACTAAATTTGGAAGGCGCTTCCCTTACGTATTAACTTTTTCTACTGTAAGACTAAGAGCAAGATTTATTAATTTTTTAGACTCAGAATAAAACTTTTGCGTTGGTAGTATCAGTTTCATTGATTCAATGAGGAATCAAAGCTCTCTCTATTGTTAAATTAACATTATGTATGTCAAATATGATTAACTTTCTAATAATAAAAGTTCTTCTTTTTAATAATAATTAGATTAATTAGTCTAAAAATGCAATGCATTCTCTTGGGTCAACCTGTAGCATGACGTGCATTTTGGGTGTGGTAACTATAAAAACACGTTACAGTTTATTTATTAAGTTTAAAAATGTAATTCAAGTAATTTCGTGTAATTAACATAGCTCAACACTTTACCTATGTGGAAATAAAAAGTAGTGACTTTATGGCTCTGGTAATGTGAAACTAAGCGTACTGGTACATATTGGAGAAAATTCTATAACTAAGAAACAGGTGTTATTCATTGCCATTCGTAAATATTTTGCGACTTGTCTCGTAAGTTGGCTTGTATAATACATTTTTCACCTTTTTGGGGACTTCAACAGACAAAATAAATTAAGTAGCACCAAGCCAATAAGCACTGAGGTGAATTAGGAAGCTGCGGAATTAAAAGTACACATAAAAAATTTCAAACTGAAACACGAGATACGTAGACTATAACGCATAAAGAGTTGCATACTACCCAAGGAATTCAGATTTACATTTTTATTGATGAAATCTTTCGTTAAGTAAAATATTGCTTTATTAATTAGTGATGTCTCTACTAAACCACAAAGAGCAACAAATACCTTAATTGATGTGATTGAAGTGATGACAACACACGGTTTTATACGTTGGTGCAAAGAACAGTAAGTAATTTCTTAATTCAAACATTGAATGTCATTCATAGGTTACAATACTTTTTATATTGTGTATCTTATTTCTCAAAAAATCATATTATTGTACTACAAATTAGTTCAATTTGGTTTAATTCAAACTTATTATGTGGTAAAAGTAGATTATTTACTGCAGCATTAATTATTCAGAAAATTAAGAAAAATATTATTTTAAAGGCCTTTCTAACGGTAGACAAAGACTTAAAATGGAGCAAGACGTACAAGGATAGTCATATCGTGATAGATTTAAGGCAAGTGGTTTGTGTTCATTTATTGAGAAAACCCGTAAAAATATCAAGAAAAATTTTTTTAGTTTCCGGCAACATGGCCGCAAACTAAAAATTAGACAATTTTGGCACCATATTTTCCTAAAATTCCTCATCACGTTCTATCTGGAAATATAAAATAATGATACAAAATAACCCATTGGTAATTATACACAGTGCGGTGGAATGAAAATCTTTTTGGTAAAAAAGTGTACTGTAAAGGAAATGAAGGCAAAAATAACGATTCATATTTATCCAAGTCACTATTTACTTTTAGTGGAATAAAGCAGTGAAATTATGACTTTGAGTGACATCGAGGTATAACCAAACAAAACCTATACCATCTTGTAGAGGATACTTTGTGGAAATGTACCACTTTTTTTGGTAGGACCGAACTTTGCAAATAGTTTTTTTAAAATAAAGTTACAAAAATAAAATTATCAAAATCGTGCATCCAAAACTTGATCCTGTGGCGAGCTACGTGAATTGTTGAAAATTTCTATCTGTAATTTCTATTTTACATCAAGATAAATGTGGCCAGAAAACGTAAAAAGTTAAAAAAAAAATTAAGTCGCTACCTTCAATAGTTACAGAAATATGAATTATTATGCAAGAGCTTTGACATGCGCTATCATGAAGAGCCGCGCGACGGAGTCGGTATTTTGCGTGAGTGCGTTATAGTGGTGTAAATCGCTCTTCTAACTCGCTGTTTTTTGAGGGTACGTGACACCGAAGGTAGAACCAAATGAAACCTATACCATCTTGTAGAGGACACTTTGGGGAATAGGAAATTGAAATGTACAACTTTTTTCAGTAGGACCGAACTTTGAAAATGGCGCTTAAACGCGGCTGAGGTCGAGTTAGAAAATCTAGGCTTTTAATCTAAAATTCTGACATTTTGCATATATATATATATATATATATATATATATATATATATATATATATATATATATATATATATATATATATATATATATATATTATTATGCAGGATGTCCCAATAGTGCATATTCGGTCGATAGCTCCTTAGCCATTAAACTTAGGAGATAAGTTTAAATATGAAAGTTGTCTATTTTTATAAGCTGCATAATCTAAAAATAGTTCGGTTTCTACAGGGGGTAATATAAAATCGGTATAATATAGAAGTTTCGATTTTTATATAGCACACCCTATATATTATTTTATTTTTCGATTCTCCTTATAATTTTACATCTTTTTTATAAGAATTACTTAAAATTAAAATTATAATAAATGATCAATGTGACCACCATTTTGTTGCTGGCAAACATGAAGCCTTTGAATAAACGGGTGATCACAAAAATTAATTCAACAACGTAAATTTGAAAATGCTATATCTTCCTTTTTTTAATTAGCACACCCTATATTTTTTAACGCCTTGTATTCGTCTATTAGTCGGCTTTAATTTTTATAAAATATGTTCTACACCTATCTTTAATAGTTTTGGAGATATTTAAGTTTGTTCAATTTTTTTTGTTGATAACACTGATGAAGAGTAACATTAGTCGGTCAAAGCAAGCTGTGGATACATAAGAAACTAAAAAATATTAACTGAAATACATACATTGTAATTATAATAAATATTGTATGAAACCATCATTTTTAAGAGATATTTGAGATGTTTTTAAACGATTCATCGTAAAATTAAAAAATTTAATCAAAAGAGCGTAAAACAAAAGATGAACGAAAACGAATGAAGAAATCAAACTTGTCAAACAGTGCTAATATTTGTGTAGTATTGTATACTTACTTCCTAAATTACAAAATGAATTTTTCGAAAGAAGAACTTGTTAATATGATTTACGTCCTTGGTAAAAGCAATAAAAATTGAAGATTTGCCTTTACAAACCCTTAGAGAAATGTGACTGCAATTAGATGGCGCTCCTCCGCATTTTAGCAGAAACGTTAGAAATTATTTAAATATCCAGTTTCAAAACAAATGGATTGGAAGAGGAGGGCCGATCTCCTGGCCTGCAAGATCACCTGACTTGACAAAGCTGAACTTTTTCCTTTGGGGTTGGATTAAAGAAAAAGTCTATCAAACTCCTCCAACGACTGTAGATGATATGAGGGCAAAAATTAGAGACGTCATTCAAAATATAAATGTTTCCACGTTACGAAAAGTAAATTTGTCGTTTATTCAAACAAACAAACAAAATGGTGGTCACATTGAAAATTTATTATAATTTTAAGTGTTTGTATTTCAGTTAATATGTTTTTTAGTTTTTATGTATTCATAGCTTGCTTATACCGACTAATGTTACTCTTCTTCAGTGTTATCAACGAAAAAAATTGAACAAACTTAAATATCTCCGAAACTATTAGAGATAGGTATAGAACATATTTAATAGAAATGAAAGCCGACTAATAGACGAAGACAAGGCATTAAAAAAATATAGGGTGTGCCATTTAAAAAAATGAGGATATAGCATTTTCAAATTTATGTTATTGAATTAATTTTTGTGATCACAGTGTATATTGCAATCCAATTTTGACAATAGATTAAAGTTTTTAGTTAACTTTGCAAATATCTCAGAAACCGTAAGATTTAGCTTGTAAGTAATTCTTATAAAAAATATGTAAGATTATAAGGAGAATCGAAAAATAAAATAATATATAGGGTGTTCTATTTAAAAATCAAAAGTTCTATATTATACCGCTTTTATATTACACCCTGTAGAAACAAAACTATTTTTAGATTATGCAGCTTATAAAAATAAACAACTTTCGTATTTAAACTTACCTCCTAAGTTTAATGGTTAAGGAGCTATCGACCGAATATTGGGACACTATATATACTATATATATATATATATATATATATATATATATATATATATATATATATATATATATATATATATATAACGTTCCAAGCCTGGCAATCAGGTGATACCAGTGGTGTCGCCGCTAAATTTTCAGTTTAAAGTCAAAAATAAAAATATGTTTCAGTAAATTTTAATACGTCTAGTAAAATTTGTGCCAGCAATTGTGGTTATTAATGAAAAAAACCCTATTATATTTATTGTAAATGATTAAATCGGAATAGCATTTGCGTTCATGAAAAATTAAAAATTTGTTTAGTTAGATCTTACCCTTAATGATGTGTAGGGTAATTAAAGCCCACTAAAATGCTATTCAGTAATATTGAAAATTTCGATGCTGCACTTACGCACTTTCTCTGATAATTAATTCCCACTTTAGCCTTTAGCCTTTGGCCTTGATTTTAAGGCGATTAGTTCGATACTACAATAAAATGAGTTCAACTCCGGTTCAATACGGACAAGTAATACATAGCCAAACAGGCGAAGTGTTGCATAATGTGTATAATTACTTAAAACTGGCAAAAATGCTGTAAAAAGGTAATCGAGTTGCGAAAATGATTATTTACAAAACGAATTAATTATTGAGGTACAAACCGAGCAATATGTAATAAATCTGGTGAATGATACAGAGGACCAAAGCGACTGGTTTAGTGAGGAGTGAATTGCGTAAATCGAAAATAAGCAATAGAAAAGGAAATAAGTGATAAGATCTTGCCCAATATTTTCACCAATGCCACTTATAGCCATCGTGGTATCAAGCTACGGAAACCACGATAACAATATTTACAAGCCAGGATTTCAACAAATTTTATTTTAAAATATGTAAAATGATTTGTTTCAATTACTATAAGGTCATTTGTGAAAAAAAAGTCGTCAATTTATTAAGAGTTGGCATTATTGGTTAAAATTTAGAAGATTTTATTCACACTGACTCTAATGAACCAAGAAAAGCACACCATGAGTTTAGAAGTGAGCCCACATGAGCTGATGCGTCAGTTTTCAAACAGAAACACATTTTTAGCTTTTTTCACTCAGATCTGTCCTGCTCACTCTATATAATGTTTAAATGAGCTTACGTTTGAGTAGAATCTGCGAATATGTGCTCTATTTTGATGTCACTTGTCACTATTCATTTCAAAGTCGGAAGATCTGTTTTTCTTCCACAAAAAACATTTCATCGAGTCGGTTTTACGTACTGCTACAGCGATATCGTTTCGTTTGTCAGTTAAGTCTTTTTTGATGACAAATTTGGTATTTAGAAGATGATCTTGTTAACACGTTGAATAACCGGACTTTTTTTTGTGCAAACTTGTAAAAAATCATTATAAATTATTTTAGTAAGTCCTTATACCTAACGATACTATGACTCAAGGGTTGAGCCACCGGCCTCTGACGACTATTTTTTCAATAGGAGGACGATGACTCAATACTTGAGTAGGAACCAAGAATTACCTATGTGATGAAAAATAAACACTAAATGCATGCTTAAACTTTTATTTATTATTATAATGCATTGTTCACAAATAAACAAAGAAAACTCAAAAAATACAATTTCTTAAAGGAATTAAATAATACACATTCTAACTAAATAAAATGGTATCAGCAATTATTGTGCTTAGGAAAAGGACATAAAATCAAATACATAAACTATACGAAGACAAAAATAAATGTATAAAACATGCCAAAAGCAAACCAAAAAAATTTCATTTTTTGTTATGGTACATCCGAAAACTATTTCCGAGGCAAGGTCCTAGTTGACCGGAACAAACAAGGTAAAAAATATGGGGTATTCTTGCGGATTTTCACCCCACGAAGGTAACTCAGTATAACTAGTTTAATTGGTGTTTGTTTCACTATCATCCACAGCACGAACGTCTTCAACACCTTCTTCCTCATCGCTCGAATCAATTTGGCCCGGTTCGTATTCACTTTCACTCACTACAAACGGTTTTTTATCCCTTTCAGACAAATTAATTAATGCTTGTTGTTCACTCAACGTTAAAGCTTTCTTTCATAGCCTTTTTTAGGCCTAGATGGTCCCGGAATTTCACCATCGATCTAAAAAAACCAACAAACACGACCGAAAAACCAATCCACAAAAAATACGTATTTTTATTCTAACAAGAGGCCGACGTAATATTTTGGTGGGGAGGCGTCGTGGCTCAATAGATGAGTCTTCGGCAGTCAACCTGTTAATCATAGTCTAAATGAATTAGATAATGATACCAACTGTGCGACATCTTCCACAACTGTTTTGGCCTATTGGGATATGATCTGTCACTGTCATCTATACATTCAAGCACATGGAAAATTAATGAGATTCCTTTTTCACAATCTTGACGTTTTAATTGCCGCTTATGGAATCATCTTCATATATTTTCTTCTCATGGACATTACATGTCACTATTACAGTGTGAAAATGATTAACAGCCTGTTAAATTTTATGTTGTAAAATTTTCCTCCAGCTGTAGTAGAAAAGCATTATACTGTTTGTACATTTTACTTAAAGGCTAGTTGGGTCATGGTGGAACACTGAATTTTGGCAGCTGTTTCTTTTTTTTTTCTGTAGAAGATATATCATTTTTGCAAAAAATTCACAGTGGATCCGACGCTGAAGTACAAGTATGTACTGTCTGTATTTGGCGATGGAAACGTTTTTGTTCTTGAACGTATGTGCATGTTTCAAGATAAAGCAAGTTTTAATATTGGTAGTATTTTATATTACACGAAATAAATAACTTGATATCAGATAAACTGAAAGCCGTAAGTGCACATGGTAGTAATCTTAATGTTGTAGAATAGAGAGTTTACTTAATTTAAGAGCAACCCACACTTTGCATCAAAAAATGAAAGCATTTTAATAATTTGAAAAAAATTGATAACAACAGAAACATTAACTTAATGTATTAGACCTAAAAAGCTCGATTGTTCGAGTCCATTAAAGTCGTATCGTGAACTACATAAAATACGATGTCACAATATGTAAGCTACGAGCTTAATAGAAACTCGACTTATATAGAATATGTGGCCAAATTGAAATAATTTAGTTTGTGAACTTTGTTGATATGAATTCCGGTAAACCCTAGACAATATACTGTGATCTTAGTTCGGTGGGACTGTTTCTTAACTAATTGACTAAAATATCTCAGTTTACATTGTTTGTAATGTAAGATTTATACTGATGATTTCTGTTTTTTACTGTAGCGTCGTCGGACGCAAAGTTGACGTTTGCATACGGTCGCCTTAATGGCTTCGTTGATTGCCACACACTAAAACGTTTAGTCCAAGTGTAATATTTTATAATATTAATAGCATGTTGATCAAGAATATATTAAAATACAAATATGAAACTTTTACTTTCAATTAGAGATTTAAAATGCAATTTCTTTATATTGTAACATTACCAAATTTTTGTTTTAAGTAAAATTAAGTCTATTTATTTACTGGAATGCAATAGCTATGTTATTTTGAAAGCACCTATATGAAACACGGCAAATTCATATTTTAGTTTTTAAATATTCCTACATTTGTAGAATTAAAAACCCAATTTTATATTTCGAATGTTTATTGTTTCGTAATGCTTTGCGCATAGTGTATTATAGTGCACAGCGCATAGTGCCTAGAGGCCAGTGCTTAGTTCATAGCGCACAGTGCCCCGTAATTAGTACGTAGTGTAGAGTGTACAGTGCACAGTGCATAGTACATAATGCATAGTGCGTAGAGCACCTAGCGTATAGTATATAGCGAATAGGTCATGATGCTTGTACATGCCACATAGTGCGTGGTGCATTGTGCATATTGCATAGTACAACCTGCACAGCTCATAGATCCTAATGCATAGTAAGTATTGAATAGTACAAAGTTTGTACAGGCTAAATACTCAGTAGAGCATCCAGCCCGTAAAGGCAATATGTGCCACGGCATAACTCGGTGGTGTGGGTGGGGTTCTTACTTAAAGATCGTAAAAGGCACTCGTAGCAACTCCAAAAATCATCAAAATCGGTAGATAAAGTCAACAAGGCGCCGCCTGTTAAAATCATTTATAGCGGGAAAACGTCATGAACTAATGTTATATTGGTCTAACAGGAAACCAGAACGTTCACTCAAAAATCTACTACTTCTACAAAGTCTACTCCAAAAATATTAACACCAGGTTAACCTAAACTTCAATAAAATCTGAAGCTTTAAATATAAAAGCCGCAAAATGCGAAACAAAATTCAAAACTAATTCAATATTTCGATAAATCTACGTCAGAAATTATTAGCTTAACAAACCCAAAAATAACTGACCGAACGGTAATTTAATCCTACAATTAAAACGAAAAATATACGTCACCACAAAACGAAACAAACGTGACCAAAAAATCTATGAAATCCTAAAATTTATCAAACGTCGATATCGGGATGTAATACCTAAATTCGTCGAAAATACAGCTCGTTTTCAAACAATTAACAAACTGCTTACCTTTTGGCAAATCAGGCATCAGCGAAGATGTCTACAATCGGTCGGTCGATACCTATAAAAATTCTTCAAAGGAGGCGACTTATCGCACTCAATACCCAAATTTACGTTACATTATGATTTAAAATCTCTTAATAAATTTGCACTTCAATATAATTATTCTTCAGTAAAATCACTAATTATTTTACAACCATTCGCAATTATCTCAATCCACCCGGTATAAAATATGCTCAAATTAAGGAAACCAAAATATTGCATTGAACCTTTAAAGTTACGTTAAAATTTCAACAATCAACGATGTCTTTCAAATGTAATTACTTTACTTCCAATAAACAACTTGACATGATATAAATAAAAAACAAACACTTATGCGACATATGCTGCTGTACAACAAATAATGGATTTAAACTTAAAGCAAAAAATACAGTAAGTACACTAACCTAAAAATACCTAATATTGAATATTACATAAAACGAAACTAGCTGGTGTCAGTATGGCCTTACTAAAATTGTTTGAAGTTTGAAATAAAAGAAACCAAAATAACCAACATTATAACCAATAAGCGGGGTTCTCTTGTAATGCATAACAATATGTAATTTTGACAAAATTCGTCAAGATCATAATATAAAAAAACACTCAGATAAATTTAAAAAACGAATTAGTACGCATGCATTAATTGTAAAAAGGCAGCATAGTCAAACGTTCACATATGACACAAAAGAAAGCACCAGAGTTCATTAAAATTTGTTATACACAGTAAAACAAAATGCACAAAAGAGTTTACCTTAAATTTGTTATACAAACATCTTTGGTACCTAGAGATGGCCTCGACGGCGAGGAAAATGTGAATGGGATTACATTACTACACTCGCTTCTCCCAGCATAACAAAAATCGTGAATCTTCCTTTCCATACATTTGATTACAATTGGGCTACTACTTAAAAGTAATTCTACAATAACGAAAAAAGAAAGCATTTATTTACAGCACTTTGTAGTTTGTTTGACGTCGTCAATATACCCAAAAGTTATCATCTTAAAGAGGAACTTGTTTTTTACTCCGCAAAAAAACAGCAGGTCCATAGAACAAGGCTAAGCACGAAAACCACTACGTCCAAATATGTCATTATGACAAACTATATATCACCAAAAGAATAACTTAGGGTATGGTGAGCTAATACATTATCCCTTCTATTGGAAACTGATTTAATTTTCTGCCCGATAACTCGATACAACCCCAAAGTCTGCGTAGCTCCTTCCAACCTCTACTTAACAACCCCTTTTGCGGATATTGCGCTGACCGCAAACAAACAACACGTGGAGTTTAGTACTATATTCCTAATTAGACTGACCATAATTATTCATTATCCTCCACATTGGTTTTTCAACCACCTACACTATAATTTGCCCAAAAAACTTAAATATGCCACTCTGCGCATACACGAAGTCTCACTCGAAGATCAACAGAAGGATTGCCTTATAAGCAAGCATGTTTCTTCTCGAAACCTTATCTGAGAAATTTGATATTTAAACTCTTTTCAGTTAGAACTGTGCCTATCAGGCGGCTAACGACAACGTTTGCAAAAGATGTACGTTTTTTCATTAATTTTTTTTATATGATATAATCCCAACTTGATTTAACAAAACTAAAACTTGCAAAAATTTAGACTCGCTTAACTCGAAATTAAAAAAAATGAACAAAATGAACCTATCTACAGGATGATCGCTCAAAATTTACCCACAGGGTGCCAAGTTCATGGTGCATAATGAACATCGCATAGTGCATAGTGCATAGTGGTGATACATAACGAATAGAGCATAGTGCATAGTAAATAGTACGAGTTGCATAGCGCATGGTGCACGAATTTGGCTGAGTCAAGGTCATGTTTGTTAATTTGACAGGAAATTTTCAAGGGCATCAAGAAATTCTTGGAAGTTGGCTGAGTAATGTGTTAATTTGGCGGGAAACTTCAAGGCCACGAGAGGAAATGTTCAAGGTCACTGATCTTTTTAATGTCACGTAATTAGTTCACTGACCTCTGAAGTAGGTCCCTCAAGGTCAAATTACATCACTCATGTGTCTGGTCTTTACGCATACGTAGATCAAAGTTGAGCTCCTCCACAGTACTCAAGGACACCAAGCAATTCTTGGCCGATTCGAGGTGTTAATTTATTTATTACAATTCTTCAAGGTCACGTGCGGGGACTCACTTAGGGGTATATATGAGGATGCTCTTCAAGGTCACGAGCTAATCCGAATTTTTCACTAGAAAGGTAACTAGATTTGAAAAAGTAACTGGATTGTTTTTTCAAGATCAAGGTCATCACATTACCTATAGTTTTTCACATTGCCTGCATCGATTCTTCAAGATCGATTCTTGCACGTAAGCCGTCGATTCAAGGTCAAAGTTTATTTTGCGCGAGTGTAACGCACTTTTATCGAGTCAAGACCATGTGGTTATTATCTAGAAATCAACCTGCAGGGGTATTACAATTCAAACAGATTGGTATCTATGTCAAGGTCATTGAGGACCCCGCATCAAAGTATTACAATTTCAAGGTCTCGTATGGAGGGTAAATTTTCACCATGCAATTCTTGGAATTTGTCAAGGTCACGTGTCGGAAAATGTTCAAGGTCACATGCAGAGGCAAATATAGCAACATTCTTAATGCTCGCATGCCTCTCTTAGAAGTTCTTTTTGAGAAATTGTCACACTGTTCAAGCAAATCTGGCTTAGTCAAGGTGTTAATTCAGTTATTGCTAGAAATCAATTGTCACCTGTAGAGGCATCATACATATTGTTGTCTATGCTAACCATGTCTCAACGTCATGCACAGTCGTCAGTTTATTGACCTTTTCAAGATCATTGAAGGTCACGCCCTTAACAATTCTTGAAATCAAAGTTCATTGACCTCTGTTCAGTCAAGTGGTTCCTGTATTAACTCTTCAAGGTCAAATAGCAAAGATAAGCATTACCATTTGTTTTAAATTTCAAGGTCACACCTCTGAGAAATCTAAAAATAAAATTCTTAAGGTCACCAAGCAAATTGTCAAGGTCACACTGTTCAAGCAATTCTTTTGTGTAGTTCTTAGAAATTATTTCAATTCCTAGAAACCAATTTTCAAGGTTGTCTGCGGGGGTACTCTTAACGCCCCTTTGACGGGAAATTTTCAAGGTCACCAAACAAGTCTTAGAATTTCGTTGAGTCAAAGTCATGTGTTAATTCCTAGAAATCAATTTTCAAGGTCACCTTCAGGGGTATCATATTACAATTCAAACAGATTGTTGTCTTCTATGTTAAAGTAGGTTCATGGCTAAATGGAGTCAAGGTCAAAATTTACTGGCATCAAAATTAATTTTCAAGGGCACATACAGGGTATTCTTAGAAATCAATTCCTAATCAATAATCAATAGGCATTCCTAATTAATGACTTTTGTATAAGTCTTAGAAGTTATTACAATTCCTAGAAATCAATTTTCAGTCACCTGCAGTGGTATCATAGTTCATGGAATGATGGATTATCTATGCTAAATGTAGGTCAAGGTTAAATGGGTCTTATATTGGCTAAATGCTCTTTAGGGTCAAATCTAAAAATAGAAATTAGAAGGTCATCAGCAAGGGAGAGGGTTTGAAGTAGATGTGGAAGTGGTAAATGTGTTTAAGTGGTAATGTGCGAATGAAATTGAATCAATATGTGGATGTGCTACGCTGTTGAATCATGGACCAAAGCTGTAGATGCACATACAGCCGTGGAACGTTCACTTCAACATTTGATGACATTGGCATTTGATGGTGATCGTGACGCTGTATATGGATTAGGACGCTTTTATACGGAAAAGGACTGTCACGCGCTTGCAAAGAAATATGAAAATGGTGTAAAAATATTTGAAAAGTAAGAATCATTTTGTATCACCTGCTATCCCTACCATTTGCTTTAAATTTCAAGGTCACACCATATTGCAATTCTGAGAAATCTTAAGAATTTTCATGGTCCCCATAATGTCCGATCTTATCCGTATTTTGACCTTGAATGCAATTTATACCTCTATATATATGGGGAGAAAAAGCAGAGTCAGTCTATACATTGCAATCATGATGAATAATTTTATGGTAAACTGAAAGTGAGCAATTAAATATTAGTTAAAGTTATAAATAGATGTCTAACACTCGCATCAAAGGGAAACTTATCCCTTAATATGCTTCCAATTGTGCGGGTTTAATTAAAGTACACACGTGGTGTAACAACCCTTTTCTGAGTTGTATTAAAATATACCTTAATTTAAGATCTTTCATTCATTTAGTTCTAAATTTAAGAAAGAGTTTTTAATTATTGAAATATAGGTATGAGGTAGGCAACTTAATTTGCATTTCTTTTTAGGGGTGTATGGTGTATACTTCTTAAGGTTATATTCCCTCTTCAAATTATTTTTCTGCTCAAATACGTTTGGGCAATACATGATCATCTGACATGATCTAACTTCCTAAGCCTCCATTTTTTTTACTTCCTGATGCACATTAAATCAGGAAGCTTTGTTGTGGTTTTTCCCCTAAAATTTATGTGAAAGTGCCATTAATTTAATGGTAAGATATCTTTTAACTCGTAATACTAAAAATTAAAACATTTGCTCTTTTCAGACACTTTTTTTTACTGCATTTTTATTTTTTTTGCTGCACTTTTATTTTTTACTTTTACATTTAATATTACTGCTTTGGATTGCACAATTAATTTTACTGTTGTGTACGCTTCCATTTTATGATTGCAATTTTTGCATTCAAAACTTCAAAATAATGCAATAAATATTGGATTCAAAATTTCAAGAAGAAAATTTATGAGGATAATTCCATTTTTTTTGGGTGTGGCTGATAACATTATTTCAAGATATTGCACAATAATGGTGCAAGGATGACATCACCTTGGTAGACCGTTTCGTAAACATTTAGATACCAGAGCTTATTAAAAAACTTGTGTACCAAAATTTTACAAAGGTATTTATGTAATGATTTTTTAGTAATTTAAGGATAGTTTTAAGATATATTTTAATTAATCATATCACATTCTGTCAATAAACATAATTGTAAAGTTTTATTTTTTTTACATTTTGATAAAACTCGGTTTAGTTGTTCCGAGATAATTAAAAAAAAATAACTTGGCGTCCGAGATCATTTTATTAGTATTACATACAATTTTTTTATTATTTATGTTCGGTGGAAGTAAGCGAGCAGATTTAGTGGTAATTAAGCAAATCAAAATTATTGAATCCACCCTATGTTAACCTACCGACTGAATCAAAGGCACTATTTGTGGTGAATGGTTTGTATCTCCAGTCAGTTTGACGATTTGTGTTTTGGAGAACTTTACATTTATTTTTTATTAAATTTATTACACCATTTACACCTTTTTTATAGTGTTATTATACATTTAAAATACTGAAAATTGCGTCCTACCTATGTGGGTTCTATTTACATAATACTACTGTCCTAACCACCAGGATGAGGTAGCTTCCCAAAGACATATAACCGTTTCCCAAATACAGATAGCGGTTTCCCAACACAGGGATCTGTTACCCAACATAGGTAACCGTTTCTCCCACAGAAAACTAGTCAAATAGCTCATTCACCATAGCTGAGGTTAAATTGAACTAGGCTGTGCAAGGTTAAAATCATTTGGTAGAAATCCATTTTCGAGGTTTTTATATTATCAAAAAAGCTGGCTAATCCACTTAAATTACCTACTTTTAGGGGTAAAGGGTAGCTTTTCCAATTTGGTGTATGTGATAGATACTGGAATAAGTCGATGGGGGGTTACCGTCCAGTGGTGGTTATTGAAAAAGCTGGACTTAGAGTGGTATATTCTGGTTCGTTTTCGAGCCCCCAACCACATGTAAACATGCTTTAACTAGAATCATTTTACAGAACTGGACAAAGAGTGTGTAAAAATTAAGTGTAATGTGTATTAGGTTTAAGAAACGGTATTGTGTAATTAAAAAATAAAGACTAAGTGTTGTAAATATGGTATTCTTTTAATTTAAAGGGACGTAGACAGTAAAATAACTTCGAAAAGCTTCTGTAGTACTGGTTGGTTGGTATTGCTCGACTATCCTCGTGCAGTCAACCCATCAAGGTTGAACGATTCCTAATTGTCTATGCGTATCGAGGTTTTTTGACGTTTGGGCGAGGCTCTAATGAAATTTTCAACGAACGTCTAGTAATTAGGTTTATATTAGTACAGAATACTACCGTCCTAGGATTTTATCTGATATCAACCTTCTTTCTCCAGATGGGAAGGTAATACATATCTGTTTATGTACTTTAAGTCGTTGAAACACTGAACTAGGAAATAAGGTTTGATAGGAATTAGTTCTAGGTAATTTTATGTAAGGATTTTCAGGATCATTACAAAGTGTACGTTTTTTATCTGAAAAACATCAAGGTTTCGTATTAATTTAGTACATTGGCGGGATTAAAAGGTTGTACTGCCCCCTTGCATTCTTAAGCAAAAATCAATGCATGGTCTCGTTATAGCAACTAATGTAATCCCCCATAAGGAAATACAACCCCTTTCCCAGACCTATGTATCGGCTTTAAAGAGGCGAAATTGGACTATACACAACGTATGAAAGAAGACTATACTGATTTATTGGAAAAGAATAAACAATGACAGAGTTTAGTAAATTGCGTTATATATTAGAAAATATGGACTCGTTGTACATGTGTAAGTATTGGTTATAAGGGAATTGGAGGAGCAGTTCTGTATATCTGCAACCGAATAAAAACTTTTCCATAGCAGGGTTGCAAACTGAGGCAGCGTACATAGCTAATTCCCTTTCTAGATATCGAGCTCATGTGTTCTATAACGCAATTTCTGTAGCTGCCATTGTTTGTTCTTTTTCCTATAAATCCATGTAGTCTTCTTTTATACTTTGTATGTAATCCAAGGCTAGTCAATTTTGGAATAAAAGGGGCAGTTAGTGCAAATTTTACGTGCACTCCTAATCACATTTATGTTTTTCGGGTCACTGAACATAAATCTGAGGTTTGCTGACGGATATTATGCGAAAAACGTCCAAATTTGGTCAATTTTTAGGTTTTTCAGCTAAATCTCGGTAATTATCCATTTTTCGAAAAGACCATGGTTTGCAAAAGACTAATTTAAATCCCTTCCAATTCCCCTATCACTTTAATAAAGCAAAGTCTTTGTGTTTTTCGTTATAACTAGTGTAATATTTTGCTAAATCAATAATAATAAATGAATTTTGAGAGAGTTAACATGAATGTCATTTATTGATAGAAAATCAATCGCGTTTCTTTCATTTACAGGCAAATTATATCTTTTCATGGTCTATGGAAGTATACATTATCTACATACATCAAAAACCAACAAATCTGTAACTAAATCGAATTTTTTTATTAATTTAGGGATCATTTAAATATGAAACTAGATTTACAATACTTATACACAAACAAATAGTGAACTACATCTTTTTTAAATGTTATTTAATTAACGAAAACATTACACACACAATTCTTTCTTTATATATTAGTACATCCAATTTAAATATATGCATGTTTCCTCCAATTCCGTTCTAACCAATAATTACACATGTACAATGAGTCCATATTTTCTAAGATATAACGCAATTTATTAAACTCTGTCATTGTTTGTTCTTTTCCAATAAATCTGTATACTCTTTTTTAGATAAAAAAGGTACACTTTGTAACGATCCTGAAAATCATTACATAAAATTGCCTACAACTAATTCCTATCAAACCTTACTTCCTAGTTCAGTGTTTCAACGACTTAAAGTACATAAATAGATATGTATTACCTTCCCACCTGGAGAAAGAAGGTTGATATCAGATAAAATCCTAGGGTGGTAGTATTCTGTACTAATATAAACCTAATGACTCGACGTTTGTTGAAAAGTTCATTAGAGCCGCACCCAAACGTAAAAAACCTCTATACACACAGCTAATAAAGAACCGTATAACCTTGATGAGTTGACTGCACGAGGATAGTCGATCAATACGAAGCAACCAGTACTACAGAAGCTTTTCGAAGTTATTTTACTGTCTACGTCTCTTTAACTTAAAAGAACACCATATGCACAACACAAAGTCTTTATTTTTTAATTACACAATACCGTTTCTTAAACACATTACACTTCATTTTTGCACACTCTTTATCCAGTTCTGTAAAATTATTCTAGTTAAAGCATGTTTACATATGGTTGGGGGCTCGAAAACAAACCAGAATGTACTATTCTAAGTCCAGATTTTTCAATAACCACCACTGGACGGTAACCCCCCATCGACTTATTCCAGTATCTATCACATATATCAAATTCGAAAAGCTACCCTTTACCCCTAAAAATAGGTGATTTAAGGGGATTATCCAGCTTTTTCGATGATATAAAAACTACGAAAATGGATTTCTACCAAATGATTTTGACCTTGCACAGCCTAACTCAATTTAACCTCAGCTACGATGAATGAGCTATTTGACTTGTTTTCTGAGGGGAAACGGTTACCTATGTTGGGTAACAGATCTCTGTGTTGGGAAACCGCTATCTCTATTTGGGAAACGGTTATCTCTCTTTGGGAAACTACCTCATCCTGGTGGTTAGGATAGCAGTATTATGTGAATAAAAACCCACATAAATAGGACGCAGTTTCAGAATTTTAAATGTACAATAAGACGTGTACTTTAATTAAACCCGCGCAATTGGAAGCATATTAAGGGATAAGTTTCCCTTTGATACGTTAGACATTTATTTATAACTTTAACTAATATCTAATTTCTCACTTTAGGTTTACCATAAAATTATTCATCATGGTTGGAATGTATAGACTGACTCTGCTTTTTCTCTCCTTATACAGGGTCCGCCTTTGGGAGCTGATACTATGAGTATCTGCTAAACCAAACTTACTATAATTTTGAAAATTTGGTGACAGGGTAATAATGTTAGGACTAACTCATCTAAAATATTTTCACGTTCGTACCACTTACGGTTATACCGGAAGTCGGTACTTAGTCGCTTACTTTAAATGGAACACCCCGTATATTAATACATTTTTGGATTCTATGTCGAATTTTAAGGTAAGTTTGTTAAATAAACTAGATACGAAATTTCAATCGTTTTAAAAAAAAACATTTTTCTAAAAAAATTTACAGATACGGTCTTAGTAATAACTCGTTAATTGTTCTGTTCCTGTAAAACAATTTGAATAAAACTTTGAGGTGTTGTAGGCAAAGGTTTATTGCAACAGTCTGCAAAAATGACATTAGTATTTTTCATAAAAATAAAATTATGAATTTCTAAACTTGACTATCAAAAAATGCAAGTTACTTAAAAAATCAAGTGGAAACCCCTATTTTTTATTACTCAGATCGATTTAACGTCAAAAATTAAGGTAAGTTTGTTTAAAACTTTATTTGCCTAAACGTAACAGTTTCATACTTATTATCAAAAAAGTCCCAATTTTAAAATTTGTGATAAAAATGAGCTACATACTTAAATCTAGTATTCCTTGTTCGTGGTCACCATGGAAACCAAATAATTGAGAATTGAAATAAAGAAAAATATTTGAATAAGTTACTGCAAAAAATTATAAAAATTGATAATTTTGTGATTCAAAAGTCATTTCTGCCAAATATAAAAAAATTTTCTGTCATTTTGTGTACAACATAAGTGTAAAAATTTAATACTTTATGAGTAAATCGAAAAAAACTACTTTTTACTGCGGAGGTAATACATACTTATCAGCGCATCATTACACGATAAAGATGCTTATTTATTTTGTTTTTCTTTTGTAGTCAATAATTTAATAAAATTGTTGACAGTTTGTGTTTTTCTTGATGGAATGGCTCGACTTGAATATTCTAATACAGATGATTTGAAATTAGTTTTAATTCACGGAGAATGTCATAGAGTTGTAAAACGAACAGTAAGAACATTTATCGAACGCTATCCTGAGCGCCCCCGACCATCAGCAGATACAATAAGACATGTGGTTCAAAATTTGCAACAGTTTGGCACATTTAAACACTCTGCGCCTCGCAAAAAAACTGCTATTGATAACGAACAGAATGAAGTTATAACTTTAGGATATTTCCGTGCCTATCCTTGTAATTCCATAAACGACGCGAAAACAGATATTGGCTTAAATTCTACAACTATCAGAGGAATTCTTAAGAAACACAAAGTTTAGACCATACTGTTTACAATTAGTTCAACATTTGAAAGAAGCGGATTTCTTGAAACGTATCGAATTTTGTGAAACAATTTTGCTCAAAATACTAGAAATTCCTAATTTTTTGACTAATATCATATGGACGGACGAATCTAAATTTACGAAAAATGGCATATTTAATCGCCGAAACTCGCATTACTGGAATAACGAAAATAGCAATCCAATTCGCGAATGCCATTTTCAGGAAATTTGGAATTTTAACGTGTTTTGTGCTATTGGGAATAACGAAATCTTTGACGTGTATTTTTACAACGAAAATTTGAGAGATTTAAAATAGTTGATTGCAAATTTAATTTCTAGGAGAAAATTATCTTGAGATATTAAACACTCGAATTCAACCCCGATTAGATCTAGAAAGGGAAAATTTATGGTACCAACAAGCGGGTGCGCCCCCTCACAATACCAACGCTGTTTCCATGAAACTTTATGAAATTTTTGAAGATCGTTAGTTTGCCAATAATGGTCCCTTTCCATGGCCACCTAGATCACCTGATCTTACGCCAATGGATTTTTATCTTTGGGGTCGAACTAAAAATATTGTTTATGCTATACCACTAACGACTAAAGAAGATTGCATTGCAAGAGTGCAAAATGCCTTCAATTGTCTTTCTCCACAAGAAATTCAAAGGGCTACAAATGAAGCCGTTATACGACGGGTTCAACAATGTCTTGCGTCTAACAGGCAACACTTTGAACATTTATTGTAAATTAATTTACATTTGATCACGAGCAAGAAATACTAAATAAGCGACTTTATCGTGTAAGAATGCACTGATAAGTATGTAGTTACCTCCGCAGTAAAAAGTAGGTTTTTTCGATTTACTCATAAAGTATTAAATTTTTACACTTATGTTGTATATCGAATTTAAAAAAAAATGACTTAGAAAATTTTTTTATATTTGGCAAAAATGACTTTTGAAACACAAAATTATCAATTTTTATAATTTTTTGCAGTAACTTTTTCAAATATTTTTCTTTATTTCAATTCTCAGTTATTTGGTTTCCATGCTGACCACGAACAAGGAATACTAGATTTAAGTATGTAGCTCATTTTTATCACAAATTTTAAAATTGGGACTTTTTTGGTAATAAGTATGAAACTGTTACGTTTAACGTCAAAATACGGATAAGATCGGACAGGATGGGGACCTTGAAAATTCTATCTTTAGATTTCTAAGAATTGTAATATGGTACGACCTTGAAATTTAAAGCAAATGGTGGGGGAAGCAGGTGATACGAAATGGTTCTAGTTAAAGCATGTTTACAAACGGTTGGGGCGACTACTATGTTTGTTGTTTTTCCGACTGCGTCTAAACTACTCATGAACACATCCTTTGTATATGCATAAGAACAATGTATATTCACAACAACAACAATTAAAGTCTATATTTTTTTCATTATACATCTTTTTCTAATCGAGAAAGTATAATTAGTAACTAACTACCGCCCTTCATGTTCTTCTTCTTCTCCCTCATTATCTTCGCTGGTAAAGTCTTCTAGTTTAACCGCACTTAACTTTTGTATTAAACAAGTCAAACAATATCGACCCTTTAAATACTTTTCACATATTTTTACACCGTTTTCATATTTATTTGCAAGTGCGTCAAAGTCCTAGCGTTCTAAACCATATACTACTTCATGATCAGCATCAAATGCCAATGTCGTCAAATGTTGAAGTAAGCGTTCCACGGCTGTATGTGCATCTACAGCTTTGGTCCATGATTCAGCAGCGTAGCACATCCACACATCGAATCAATTTCATTCGCACATTACCACTTAAACACATTAACCACTTCAACATCTACTTCAAACTCTCTCCCTTGCTGATGACCTTCTAATTTCTATTTTTAGATTTGACCTTAAAAAGAATTTAGCCAATATAAGGCCCATTTAACCTTGATCTACTTTTAGCATAGTTAACAATATATCATTCAATGAACTATGATGCCACGGCAGGTGACTTTGAAAATTGATTTCTAGGAATTGTAATAACTTCTAAGACTACTACAAAAGCCATTGATTAGAAATGCCTATTGATTATTGATTTCTAAGAATACCCTGCAGGTGACCTTGAAAATTGATTTAGATGCCAGTAAGTTTTGACCTTAGCTCCATTTAGCCATGAACCTACTTTAGCATAGACAACAATCTGTTGAATTGTAATATGACACCCGTGCAGGTGACCTTGAAAATTGATTTCTAGGAATTAACGCATGACTGACTCGATCAAATTCTAAGAAGTGTTTGGTGTCCTTGAAAATTTCCCGTCAAAAGGGTGTTACCTTAAAAAATTTCAATAGATGACTCGCACCTTCGATGAACTTGACTCATTCTAAGAATACCGCTACAAGTAGCCTTGGGAATTGATATCTAAGAATACCCCCGCAGACAAATTTGAAAATTGGTTTCTAGGAATTGTAATAATTTCTGAGACTTATACAAAAGAACTTCTTGAACAGTGTAGCCTTAACAATTTGCTTGGTCACCTTGAGAATTCTATTTTTAGATTTCTCGGAGGTGTAACCTTGAAATTTAACACAAATGATGGGGGAGCAGGTGACCCAGACCAAGTCAGTGCTATTTGACCATGAAGAGTCAATACAGGAACCACTTGACTGAACAGAGGTCAATGAAATTTGATTTCAAGAATTGCTCGGGGGTGTGACCTTCAATGATCTTGAAAAGGTCAATGAACTGACGACGGTGGATGACGTTAAGACATGGTTAGCATAGACAACAATCTGTATGATGCCCCTGTAGCTGACAATTGATTTCTAGGAATAACTGAATTAACACATTTACTCAGCCAGATTTGCTTGAACAATGCGAAATTTTTTTAAAAGAACTTCTAAGAATAGCTTACTGACCTTGAAAACCATGTGAGCGTTAGGAATGCTGCTCTATTTGCCCCTGCAGGTGATGTTGAACATTTCCCAACACATAGCCTTGACAAATTCCAAGAATTGCTCGGTGAAAACTTTCCCCTCCACGCGTGACCTTGAAATTGTAAGACTTAGATGCGGGGAACGTGACCCTCAATGATCTTGACCTAAATGACAATCTGTTTGAATTGTAATACCCCTACAGGTTGATTTATAGAAAATAACCACATGGTCTTGACTCGATAAAAGGGCGTTACACTCGCGCAAAGTAAACTTTGATCTTGAAGCGGGGGCTTACGTGCACGAAATTTGATCTTGAAGGATTGATGCAGGCAATGTGAAAAACTATAAGTAATGTGATGACCTTGATCTTGAAAAAACAATCCAGTTACTTTTTCAAATCTAGTTACTTTTCTAGTGAAAAAGACGAAAACACGTGACCGTGAAGAATTTTAATTATGGAATTAACACCTCGACTCGGTCAAGAATTGCTTGGTGACCTTGAGCACTGTAGAGTATCTCAGCTCTGGTCTAGGTATACGTAAAGCTCATACACAAGAGTCATGCAATTTGACCTTGAGGGGCTACTTCAGAGGTCAATGAACTAATTGCGAAACCTTGAAAATATCAGTGACCTGGAACATTCCCTGCCAACTAGTCTTGAAATTTCCCGCCAAATTAACACATAACTCAGCTAACTTCCAAGAATTGCCTGGTGCCCTTAAAATTTTCTGTCAAATTAACACACATGACCTTGACTCAGCCTAATTCCAAGAATTGCATGGTGACCTTGAACAATTCCTATCACGTGGTCTTGAAGACTGTAACTTTGATGCAGGGAACGTGTACGTGACCTTGAAAACCGTTGACTTCGACGTAGGGAATGTGACTTAGTACCCCATACGTAATCTTGAAGACGCAGGCTGCGGGTATGTACAGTAGGGCCTTTGAAAACGTTTACGTAGGGTATGTGTATGTGACCGTGTACTTGGACGCAGTTAATGTGTACGATTACCTTGAAGAATATACAGGCAATGTGATAACCTTGAAACTTTCGATGTGGACAATCTGTACGAGAGCTACAATGACCTTGAAAAACCAATCTAGTAAATTTTCTAGTCACCCTTTCAATTTTAGTTACTTCAATGACCTTGACCTCGAGGGACATACTTCGATGCACTAAACGTGTGACCTTGAAGGGTAGGGCGCGCACGTGTACGGACGACCTTGAAGAATATGCAGGAATTGTGAGCAACTTTGATCTTGAAAACAATTCTAGTCGTTTTTCTAGTGACTTTTTTCAAATCTAGTTATTTTTCTAGTGACCAAAGCGAGTTAGAAGTGCAGTAGCTGTTCTACTGAGGCAGACGCAGAGACAGACACAGACACTTACAAGGACGGACAGGGCCATAGACACGGACACGGATATGGACATGAACATGGACACGGACACGGACACGGACATAGACACATGCACAGACACAGGCACTGACACATACACAGACACCGACACTGTCACGGGCACGGACACGGATACAGATACAGTCTCAGACACAAACACGAACACAGACAAGCACAGATACATGCACAGGCCTAGATTTCGGTATGGACGCATACAGTGATATATGGATGCGGACCACTCATTTACTCACGCATCCATCATATCAATCCATAACAGTAAAAAACGTGTAATAGCACTCAAACGGCTGCAAATTTGTCTTATCTATATCTTTTAAATCATTACTTTGATTCTTTGCTTGAGCTTAGCATAAGATTACAATAAAACTAATACGAGTACTAATGATACTAATCGGTTGTAGTTACACAAAATTGTATGAAAAACATCTATTCGTGTTTGAATCAATTTGTTTTACAGTTATTGAAGTTCGAAAATAAAAATGACGGACACGTTTGTCACGTATCTTATTTCTGTTTTAATATGTACTGAGAATTGCAAGGGTGAATATGGTTTGAATGAGGTTTGAAATTTATTACTAAAATTGGAATATTTACGCTCAATACGGATATTCGGTTGGATTTACATGAGGGGTTAGGTGACCTAAAATTCAAAACTTACTGACACGATAATGTTTTTAAACATAAAACTCTAGATATATCAATTTCGATAGTATAGGAAACAGAATTATCTGTAATAATGTATCTTTAAGTTTCTTGTTATTTATGCCTTTGAGTTTTGTTGAAATAAATAAAATTTAAGATGAAATAAGCATATAAAAGTTTTAAAGTTTCACATTTTTGCATAGGGATTATTTACTTTAGCTAACAAAACTTAACGTGTTTAGATTTAGTTCAAACGCAATGTATTGAAATATATCCTTTTTCGAAATATGAAATATTTGTAGTCCTGTTTTTACCAAACTTTATCATCAAATATCATATCTTATAGGTGTATTAATTCTCTATCAATTTCCTTTTTTATATATTTTTACGTATTTATGCGTAAATAGATTAATTGATAAGTAATAACGTGTTTCGTGTCGTATAAGTTGAGTCGATTATTACAATTTTTGTTGCATACGTGTTATATGTAACAAGTAAAATAAAATTATAATTAAAAGAGTGGTAGCAAAATTACATAACTAATCTCTACGTAACTAATTCTTATAAATATTCATTTTAAACAAACTAATACTTTTAGGTTTCTCGCCCAAGTTTTTGTTTTATAATTTAAATACCCTCTAAGCGATTGGTTTACACTGAACAACAATTGTCAAAAACTGTTGTTTCTGAAGCATTCCTTTCTATTCCCGTGTCATAGACCTACATTGGCATCTATATTGACAAACCTGAATTACAATACACATTATGTAAAAATAATGAACCTTACGGAAATAAAACAATTTCACTTTACTACGGTCTTACTTAAAATAGTAATTGACTAAATTGCATTATGATTAAAATACTTAGCTTTTGGGTGTTAAATGATGTATTTATATATTTATGTTTATATAATTATGTTTCGATAACAACATGCTAACATATTAAACAATCGTTATAGATATTACCACTACTGAGGACGGCAACTGTAATTGTTATCGAAACGTATAGAATTATATAAATATAAAAACACACCAGTTAAAACATAAACGCTATGTATTTTAATTATATGTAATAAAGGTGAAAGTTTACTTTTTCAAATTGCATTATAATATACTGTTCAGAGAAAAAGTTAGTTATTTAAGCTAGAACTTAGGATAAAGCATTGTATGTACCTCCCTAGTAGCTTACATTTATAAAGCCTTACACTAAGCAGTTTTAATATAAGTTAGTGTTAATAATAGCGGAAACTACCACTGTGGGAAAGTTGACGAGCATGTTCCAAATTGGTGTGTTGATTTGGTGCAATTTCGTTAAGAAAACACATTACTTTGATTCACAAGAACCAGACGTTATTGATTTACGGTGTTGGTGAAATCTAACACATACACAATATTTATTTATGAATAATTTTGTTTGGAGAGTCATGCATGGGGGTATTACTTTAGGTAAGAAGTTTGTCACTACGTTAATTGTTCTTTAGCATTAAAATAGATTTTGCAGCTCCCCTTAGTTCATTTTAGCAAATAAAGCCCAGCTTTTACTCGTATTTAGAAAATGTTTCACTTTATGGTGTAATTACTGCTTTGCAGACATTGTAGTTTTTTTTTTATCCTTTTTACCTTCTAATATACACATACACATGTAGGTGTAGAAGATTATGCATTCGACATTTTTTTACTATCGCTAAATCCACTTGTTGCGCTATTTAACGGTGTTTGACAAGTGCGTCCGTGTGCACGCGGATGGGTCTTCATTTCTGTTGATTACATTTTAAGAAAAATCCTAGAGCGGGGAGAGGGGTTTCAAGGCAGCATATATCAAAAACATACAAATTTCTATACTTAGGTACATTTTAAAATTATAAATTGGCCGTCTTTTTTAAAACGACTTACATAATTTTTCTTTATGTAAAGAGTGGTAAATATATAGGCGACAGACTATTAAATACTTAACTAAAATAAAAGCGTGCCCGAAAAATCAGTCAATCACTGATTCGATCAAAAACGACCATATATTGTTACGTCACTCAGAAGAAATTCGATTCTTAAAGTAATTTCACTTCAACAAACAAAAAAAAAACACTTTAATTCTGGTTACAACCACTTGAAATTAAATTCCTCAAATCGCAATTGATTAGGCTCATTTCGCAAAAGAAAATAATGCTTTGATTCATCGACCTCTAAACGTTACGTTAAAATTAAATAATCACTTGAAATGCTTTAGGTCGTAATTCATTTACTTAAACTAAAAACAATATATTGACGTTAATTCAATGAGCTAATAAGAAAAACACTAAATACGTGCGTTGTCAGGTGCTGCGTAATAATAGGATCACATTAAAAAGAAAATAATAATAACCTAACTATATATATATATATATATATATATATATATATATATATATATATATATATATATATATATATATACAGTGTCTGCCAATAGTGCGTGGACGAAGCTTTATGAGTTTATACAATATCGTTTTCAAAATTATTTATTGCAGGATGGTGTGGGATCTTTCGGGTTACAATTAGAAAATATTTTCTCAAAAATTACTACTCGTATACAGGGTATTACAACACAAAGTTATATTTCTTTAAATGGAACATACCGTATATTATTCTAAATTTGGATTCCCTGGTTAATTTTAAGGGCACTTTATTCACTATATGAGGTATCTTAAACGAGCAATTTAGGCGCTGCATTCAATTTTTTGAAAATTTAGAGGTTGAAAAGAAAAATTGTAACAACCGTATTGAGAAATGTGTAACACTAAAATTTTAATGGTTGATTAGTCATAGACTGTGCTACATAAAATCGTAAAAATAGTAATACTATCTTTTTTAATTTTCGAGATATCGTAATGCAAAGTTTAAGATTTTCAATCATAGATAAATTGATTTTTTTAAATGGAAAGGTATACATTGTTAGATAGGAAATTTAATTACAATTTTTTTGATATAACATTGTTGGTATTTATTTTTTGCCGTTTTTTGATAATCCAGCTTTTTTACTGAATTTGTCGATTTTCGTAGGTTTACATATGTATGTATAATTGTTTAAATCACATCAAGCTATGAAAACAAAAGAATATTAGAAACAAAATTCAGCAATAGTATCTGTTTTGCCATTTCGCGTGTATGTTCAAACGTAACTGAGTTAATTACTTTATTGTAGTGTGAATGTTTGACGCTTAACTTTACGAACACCATATACGTAATACGTTTATTTAAGAATTATAATGAGTATTTTGCAAAAAGAATTAGTTGACATGATATTTGTGCTTGGAGAAAAACAAAAATTGTTTATTGGCCCGTTGAATCTACGGGCAGCGTTATCCTGATCGAAGCCAACCAAGAGAAAAATGGTTTCTCAATCTTTTAGAAAGATTTGAAAGTACTGGAAGTGTTGGATATCCTAAAAACGAAGGAGCTAAAGTTGTTACAAATGAAGAAAATGAATTTCGTGTACTTGTAGCTACGGTTGAAAACTCCCACGTTAGTATTCCGAAATTAAGTGACAATTTAGAAATCACTCAAACTTCCGTGAGACGAATGTTAAAGAAAAATAAATTTCACCCCTATCATGTACAATTACATCAAGAGCTGAAAGAACAAGATTTTCAAAATCGAATTAATTTTTGCCAGTGGGTTCAACAACAGTTAAATGCGAACGAAAATTTTATATCGGGGATATTATTTACCGACGAATGCACATTTCATCGAAATGGATTTGTGAACAGACAAATTTTCATTTTATTCAAATGAAAATCCACACCAATTTCGGTTAGTCTCTCATAATAAATGGTCAGTGAATGTTTGGGCAGGTATATTCGGCGGAACTATTGTTCGTCCTTTTTTTTTCAATGGCACACTCACTGGGGTAGAATATCATAATTTTCTATAAAACGAATTATATCATTTATTGGAGAATGTACCTTTGGCTCAAAGAAGAGGTATGTATTTCCAACAAGACGGGGCACCTCATCATGCCAGAATTGTAACCCAGTGGTTAATTTCGACGTTTCACGAAAATTGGATAGGAAGACAAGGACAGATACCTTGGCCAACTAGATCTCCCGATATAACTCCATTGGATTTTTTTCCTTGGGGCTTTGTGAAGAATAAAGTATATGAGGAAGAACCAACAACTGCTGAGAATATGAAATTGCGAATTAGAAATGTGTTTGCTACAATTACTCCTAATATGTTAGATCGGGTTGAAGCTTCTTTTATTAAAAGAATTCAGTATTGTCTAAATCAGCGTGGTCGACAATTTGAACATTTAATTTGATATTATTTTCTTCCAAAATCGATAAATTCAGTAAAAAAGCTGGATTATCAAAAAAACGGCAAAAAATAAATACCAACAATGTTATATCAAAAAAATTGTAATTAAATTTCCAATCTATCAATGTAACACAATGTGTACCTTTCCATTTAAATAAATCAAGTTATCTATGATTAAAAATCTTAAACTTTGCAAATTCAGTAAAAAAGCTGGATTATCAAAAAACGGCAAAACATAAATACCAACAATGTTATATCATAAAAAAATGTAATTAAATGTCCCATCTAACAATGTAAAACAATGTATACCTTTCCATTTAAAAAAATCAAGTTATCTATGATTGAAAATCTTGTACTTTGCATTACGATATCTCGAAAATTAAATAAGATAATAGTACTATTTTTACGATTTTATGTAGCACAGTCTATGACTAATCAACCATTAAAATTTTTGTGTTACACATTTCTCCATACGGTTGTTACAATTTTTCTTTTCAACCTCTAAATTTTCAAAAAATGGAATGCAGCGCCTAAATTGCGCGTTTAAGATACCTCATGTAGTGAATAAAGTGCCCTTAAAATTAACCAGGGAATTCAAATTTATAATAATATACGGTATGTTCCAATTAAAAAAATATAACTTTGTGTTGTAATACCCTGTATACGAGTAGTAATTTTTGCGAAAATATTTTCTAATTGTAACCCGAAAGATCCCACACAATCCTGCAATAAATAATTTTGAAAACGATATTGTGTACACTCATAAAGCTTGGTCCACGCACTATTGGCGGACCCTATATATATATATATATATATATATATATATATATATATAATTAATAAAAAAACATCGAGTAGTCAACACAATTATTACATTAATTGCTTGTTATGCGAGTTATATCACCTGGATTACTTAGTAGGTGGTGAGACTACGTAGATCACGATGACCTCTATTAAAATTTACTACAAAACTGATTTAAATGGCCAAAAGGATATATGATTATTTATTTATTTTTTTTAATTACAAATAAATAAATTGCGTTCTCATAACCTTCAGATAAATTGGGATAATGAAAATATGGACGGATACGTCTGTATAGAAATTTAAACGATAAAAATAAAGAAAAGTTAATCTTTAAAAAGAAAAAAACGTATTCAACTATGTGTACAAACGCATATCAAAAGTAATAAAATTGCACAGCATAAATTCAGTAGCATATGTCAGCCACCCCAATAAGACAACAAAACACAGAAATGTTACCTTACATGGAGGATGTCCTTTTATTATACAGTCACTTGGGATGAACCTAGACGGTGGTCTCGGCTATGTAATTGATGATGACCTCACGCTCGAAGTGTAATTCAGCTCGTGACTGCCTCTCTTTCAACTCGCGTTTTGATGAAATTTCAATAGGTTGTACGTGCACTGATAATTATATTATTTAACATTACTTTACTGTGATCTAGTTCTTCTTAGTACTTTTTATTATTCTCTGATTATGTACAAATTGTGAATAACACTGATTATTTTTAAAATAAGGAAAAGCTTGTTTATTTATAGCAATTTATTTGGTTACCGGCGAAGTGTGAACTTTACGTCTGAAAATTAGGAACGAACGTTGGATTTTTCCGCAACAAAAAGCGATGACCTCTCCAGAGAACGGTGAATGCACTAGCTAAATTCAAACACTTAACGCCATCCTGGATCTCGACAAGTCCCTATGGACCAACTGCACGTAACAATAATCTAGTCTCGTTCAACACGGACTGTGGTCAATGACGTTCCGCGGTATTCACACGTCTCCGTAATGAACTCCTCAATGCTTCTACGACTAAACTACTTCTGATCTCGTGAAATATTCAGTTTTCGCCACATTGGTTTTTTAAACCCCTTCCAATTAATTACCCAATCAAAAAAAAAAAAAAACGATGCCGGAATGACGGTTAACATTAATTTTGCAAAAGATGTACCATTCAATGTAATAATTTTTATACGCTCTTCAATTTAATTTTATATGATGCAATCTCAACTCCATTTAACGAAATTCACCTAATTTAAAAGAACGAAATCATTTATTTACCCAAAAACTACCCTTGTTTACAAAGACCCTAATTAGTGCTTCATTTTCGTTTTAGAAAATACAAAAAAAAATTCACAAACCTTTTAAATACTCGGAAACGCTAAATATCTTCCAAAATGAACATTTTGATGATATCACTGTTAAATAGGATATATACACTTACCTTCCGTATGGATTTTCAAACTAGGGACCTTTCCGTGCGCATTCTAAGTTTTCTGTATGACATATCATATACCCCATACACGCAAGTTTTTAGTTTTCATCTTCGATACAATAGGAATACAATATTTCGGTTAAATCGAATCTAATCTGGGAAAAATAGCCCCAATACGTCTTGGTAGTACAAAAAATTAAGTAAACGCAAATACTGTCTATTCAAGGTAGTTTTTGATAGAAGTTCAACATTAGTTGTAAAATAAAGTATGCTAAACAAGTTGTCCACTCCTATATGAGATAAATTGAACGCGCCCCGTGTGCTTATGCGTCTTGTTGTCCTGGGTTCATCTAGAACATTCAATCGAATATTTGATACTTTGATAAACAATTAATATAACTATACATATATTTTCGCTTCTTCTTTTAAATGTTTGTACAGTTCTTTAAAGTTTTTTTATGACATTTGTCATCATACCTGTCCAAACATAATTTTGCAAGGCAGCTCATTTTAATTTTATCTCAAGCGTCTGTCTGTGTGTCTAGCACTAACAAATAGTGCAACATGATGCATGATTCAAACGACTTTACATTCTGACAAATAAAAATTTGACTAAGGCGACTGGAAATATTTTCCTACCTTCACTTATTTGCGATATCGTCTCCGAAAGGATCATTACAGATACATATCATACACACTCAGACAGACGGATACACACGCAAACGCATACACACCCACACACCCAAACACACACACACACACACACACACACACACACACACTATATATATATATATATATATATATATATATATATATATATATATATATATATATATATATATATATATATATAGGGTGAGTCAGTTTTTTGTAGACAAACTTTAACAGGAGATAGAACACATGTTTCTAAAAAGAAAAGTTCGAAGAAGGCTTCGTTTCCGAGATACAGGGTGTTGAATATAATTTTTTTTTCTCAAATTTTCATTGCTAAGAATTCTGATTAATTTCACAATTATTAATTAAGTATTGTTACAATAATAAATAATGATTGTTAAAATTAGTGTACTAAACAGATTTCAATTTACAAAAGTCTTGTATTTGAGTATGGCTTGATACAGGGGCGGCTCTTTAATCAGAGCAAGTGAGCAGCGGTCTATAACTTATTAGAATCTCACTTAAAAACTACATACATGTTTATGGCGAAATTGATACATACATAATTATACAGAAAGTATTGACCGCATAACAATAATAATTATGCATTTCTTTTTATACGAGGATAATAACAATGGATACTAAAAAATACCGATAACCTACCTATTTATAAATGAAAATGTATTTCAAATTTTAAAGAAACGATCGTTAGGTACTAAAATGGCTCTAAATGTTTTATTATATCTTTTTTATTAAAAACTTTATATTCAATTATTCACATAAAGCACATTACTTAACATAGTAATTACTTAACATAGTACCACATCAAACACTAAAAATCAAACTAACTCGGAAACGCACAGAAATTTCGAAACAGAAGGAGGTACATTATTTTTGTTAAACTGTATGCAGATAATGAAAATAACAGTTTTTTTAAAAAATAGTCATTGGCGTAGAAGTTCTGTTTAGGAAAGGGGTTGAGCACCCCCTCCACTCCGCCACTGTGAAAATGAAAATGAAAAAAGTCTAAGCATTCGTTTATGAGTTACAATGAAAATTTGAGAAAAAAAAATTATATTCAACACCCTGTATCTCGGAAACGAAGCCTTCTTCGAACTTTTCTTTTTAGAAACATGTGTTCTATCTCCTGTTAAAGTTTGTCTACAAAAACTGACTCACTATATATATATATATATATATATATATATATATATATATATAGTATGTTGTGTGTGTGTGTGTGTGTGTGTGTGTGTGTGTGTGTGTGTGTGTGTGTTGTGGTTTGTCGTTTGTGTATCCGTCTGTCTGAGTGTATGATATGTATCTGTAATGATCCTTTCGGAGACGATATCGCAAATAAGTGAGGTAGGAAAATATTTCCAGTCGCCTAGTCAAATATTTGTCAGAATGTAAAGTCGTTTGAATCATGCATCATGTTGCACTATTTGTTAGTGCTAGACAACAGACAGACGCTTGAGATAAAATTAAATGAGCTGCTGCAAAATTATGTTTGACAGGTATGATGACAAATGTCATAAAAACTTTAAAGAACTGTACAAACATTTAAAAGAAAAGAAAATATATGTTGTATATTTTGTTTATCAAAGTATCAAATATTCGATTGAATGTTCTAGATGAACCCAGGACAACAAGACGCATAACACGCGTTCAATTTATCTCATATAGGAGTGGACAACTTGTTTAGCATACTTTATTACAACTAATGTTGAACTTTATCAAAAACTACCTTGAATAGACAGTATTTGCGTTTACTTAATTTTTGTACTCAAGACGTATTGCTATTTCCCAGATTAGATTCGATTTAACCGAAATATTGATTCTATTGTATCGAAGATGAAAACTAAAAACTTGCGTGTATGGGGTATATGATATGTCATACAGAAAACTTAGAATGCGCACGGAAAGGTCCCTAGTTTGAAAATCCATACGGAAGGTAAGTGTATATATAGAAGTTCTGTTTATGAAAGCGGTTGAGCACCCCCTCCACTCCGCCACTGTGCAAGTTTGTGAACATTATTATCGCTTGTTTTATGCCCCTTAATTAATAGACATTATCCCCCCAACATAAAAAAAATCTAAGCATTCGTTTATGAGTTATGAAAATTTGAGAAAAAAAAATTATATTCAACACCCTGTATCTCGGAAACGAAACCTTCTACGACATATGTTTATAGGAACTTTTCTTTTTAGAAACATGTGTTCTATCTCCTGTTAAAGTTTGTCTACAAAAAACTGACTCACCCTGTATATATATATATATATATATATATATATATATATATATATATATATATATATATATATAACACACACACACACACACACACACACACACACACACACACACACACAGGGTGGGCCAATACGTTTTTCAAATTTATTTTTCAGTGGGGTTACTTAGATCGTAGTGACCACATTTCAAAATTATTTTCGTACATACTGGGCGTTCCAGAAAAGCGTGGCTTAACAAACTTATGTTTTTTTTAATGGAGCACCCTGTATTTTCGTTCAATTTTGGATAGCACTGTAAAAGTAAGGTGCACTTTAATAAATTATCCATATAGGTAAATATTACAGTTTTCGAGATATTTTGAATTTTATGAAAATAATAGGTTTTCGAAAAAAAATCATACTGACGGAATCAATTTAATTAGAATGACAAAATTCTAGTTGTAAATATTAAAGTTGTTACCCTTGGAATCGCTATAGCAAATGATTCTTAATTCCTTACAGGGTGTTAAAAATTTTTAGTTGTAGAATAATTACATTCAAATCACATTATCTTGGTAATTTTAAATGTAATACCCTGTATTTTATTAGTCTACATTATTTAAAAAAAACATTCTCTATCATTTGGTATATGGGTTTCCTATACCTAAATATTACAGTTTTTTTGTTATTCAACATATTCTTAAATTTAGTGTATTTATTTATGAGATAAAAGAACTATTAGAATAATTATTATCATTTTTATTCTTAACACTCAAGTAAATTAAAAGTTATTAACTAAAAACATAAAAACGGCAAAATATTTTTTTTAATGAGAGAAGTAGTAATTGTAATAGCAAAAACGCTAGGAAAACATTAATTTCACTCTAATATATGCTCAAAATGTCTGCCATTTGCCTGAATACAATAATTATTTCTATTTTCAAAAGATATTCTTATTTTATTTAACATTTCCGGCGTTATAGTGTTGAATGGATTAGATATTCTTATTTTATATCCTCGGAGGTAGTGGGGACTCTTTGATTTACTATAAGTTGAACAATCCTGCATATACTGAAATCCATTTAAGTAACATCTGGAGACCTAGGTGGCCAATTACAAGGATCACCCCTGCCTATCCACCTATTTCTAAATTTTATGTTCAGATACTCTCTGACAGGTTGGGCAAAATGAGCGGGTGCTCCATCCAACTGGAGCCACATATTTTTCGTAAATTTAATGGAATATGCTCATGGAGTATCCAAAAATCACTTTTTAAGAAATTCAATAATTTTCTTCCATGTAGATGGCCATCAAAGAAATATAGTCTAATCACATAATCGCCTAATATTTCTACCCAAACGTTTACAGTCCATCGGTGTTGGCGATCAACAATACGAAATAGATGTCTGTTTTCAGTATCGTAATAGTGGTAATTACGCCTATTTACTATACCATCACTCTGTAAATTCCACGCTTTTAAAAAAATCATGATGTCTGCCAGCCTTATCCAAAGCCCATAAGCAAAAGTTTAAACGCAGATTATAGTCCCTTTCAGACAAATGTTGATGTAACTGGATATGATATGGATAATATCCATTTTTTAAGTATCCTACGGACACTTGTTCGACTGATACCTGTTTCATTCAAAATTTTTCTAGTACTTGTATGAGGGTGATCAGGTCATTTTCATTATTCCCAGTAACCTGTTTTGTTTTATTCACCTTTTGATATGAAACTGGCCCAGTAGCACGAAATCTATTCAACAATGTTGTTGTTATTTGTTTATTTGTTTCCCGTTTGGCGTAAAATATACACAATAATTACAATAATAGAAATCTATAGGTACATAAAACATAGATATCATGTAATGGTGTTTAAATTCTTTAACAAACTGAACATACTATTACCGAACCTGCAACATTGACAGAAGGATCATCCAATGAATGCAATGCCGTTTTATTCAGGAGTTTTGAAACCTCTTATTTGAAATGTTTATATATCAATATACACTTTATATGTTGTGGAAGAGCGTTGTAGAATCAGACCCATTTGTAAATATAAGGTGTCATGTGCTCTATCTTTTCATGCGGCTAAAGTAAAGTTGTTTTTAAATCTCGTGTTATACGAGTGATGATCGGAATTGAGAGAGAATTGCGATTTATTTTTGAAAACAAAACACGGACATTCCAGAATATATAGGGCATAGATAGTTTTAATGCTGCGTTTTTCAAAAAACAACTTGCATGTGTCTCGTTTTCGTAATGAAAACATTGTACGAATGGCCTTTTTTTTGTATCTTAAATATGTCATTCATTAGTTTTTTGTTTGAATTTCCCCACAAGATAACGCCGTATCTCACCTTTGCTTCGAACAATGAGTAATACATTTGAAGTAACGTTTTTTGGTCACAAAAATTTTTACATCGTGACAGAGTAAAGATAGATTTGTTCAACATTAATTTTAAGTGTTCTATGTGATGTCCCCAATTTAGATTTCGATCTAAAGTAACACCCAAGAAACTACAGGATTCACACGTTTCGATGTTTTTGGATTCAAACTTTAGGCCTCTAGTACTAACTGTAGAGTTTTTACTATATATTAAAATTCTTGTTTTGTCTACGTTCATGAAAAGTTTATTTGTATTAAACCAGTTTACAAGCGTTTTCATTATGTTATTTTGATAATTTTCTAGTTCATCATTTCTACAAGCAGCAGTTACGTTAGTGTCGTCTGCATAAATTAAGACGTTGCACGGAGATGTAAAATTAATTGGTAGGTTATTAATAAATATTATAAAAAGTATGGGACCAAGGATAGAGCCTTGGGGTACCCCATATTCTAATAACTCTGACGTTGGCTCTATTATTTCTCCCGAACTGAAAATTTTTTCACTTGCAACATATTGATACCGTTCACTAAATGATTTTAACAATTTTAGGGCAACCCCTCTAATTCCATAGTGCTAGAGTTTAGACATCAACAAACCGTGGTCAACCATGTCAAAGGCCTTTGATAGATCGCAGTTTATGGATGCCACCACCTTACCCTTATTATGTGGCTCGTGGATATAACTTAACAAAGTTTGCAAAGCTGTTGCTGTTGGCTTATTTGGTCTAAAGTCGTGTTGTGACTTATTGAAAAGATTATGGGATTCGAAGAAAGACATCAACCTGTTTTTTAAAACCGATTCAACTATTTTTGAAAAAGAGTTTAAAATTGATATGGGTTTGGATTTATGTAAAGGTTTTATTTTCGCAACTTTACCGTGCTTTGGAAAGACCCCAGTAGTGAAAATTAAGTTTATTAATGAAATTAGTGGTTCTTGTATAAGACAAAAGCTTCTTTGTAAATTTTAATAAGTATATTATCGCAACCACATGCGTTTGTTTTATTTTGATTACTTACTATAATATACAGTTCGTTTCTTGTAACAGGTGACAAAAAGAACGAATTCTGTGGCGATGCAAAATCTCTTGTAGAATCATAGTTTTTAGGAATTTTTTTTATATTTTCTCGTGCTAAAGATACGAAATATTCGTTAAATTGACTCGTGTAACTTCTTGAGGGTTGTCAATTATATTATTATCTGTATTTAGCGATATGTTAGTAAGTTTATGGATCCGCCTATTTAAGTTATTATTAATCAATTGCCAAGTTGCTTTAGCCGTATTAGTTGAATTCATAATAACGCCTTTCGAATGTATTTTTTTACGTTTATAATAACCTTTTTAAAAACATTAGTGTACAGTTTGTAATGTGCAATTATGTTTGGCTGAGGGTTTTGCCGGATTTTTAGGTAAAGTTCTCTTTTCGTTTTACTAGATTTACGAATCCCTTTAGTAACCCAGTTTTTTTTTTACCATTTGTAAAGTACTGCTTTCTAAGGGGAAAGCATTTTGCGAATATTGGTCAAAGTATATTGAAAAACTGAGTTATAAACAAGTCAACATGATTTTCAGAATACAATAAATCCCACTTTACCTTTTTAAAATGATTCTTAAATGAAATTACGTTATTTTGATTAATTATGTACCTCCGTGCAAACAATCTTTTATTTTTAATGTTCGATTTAATAGATAACATTTGGGCGTGATGATCAGAAAAATCTATTGACACATTAAAAGTGTTGTACAGCGTATGTTGTAGATTCGTAACAATGTTGTCAATACAAGAGCTTGAAGTATTTGATATCCAGGTAGGGGCTGTTATTGTTGTGTGTGGAGATCAAGGGGCTTCACTACTTCCTAGAGACACTTATTTTACAACAGATGGAAACAAAGTAGTAAAATTTCAGTTTACTTTAAGCTCCTCCTTTTATTTCATGTAAACAAGTTCTTTACGAAATATGGTTTATTTTAACGCCTGAAGAAGGATTAGGGTCAGGTACCTGACATTCTTTTCACTAAATTTATATTATTGTAATATAATATTGTTGGTAATCGTTCGGACCGTAAAAGAATGATATATTTATGTTTGCTTCAAAAGGTTACATTAGTAATTAGTTCAATTATTATCAAATTAAATATAGTTATAATATTTATTGACTAACAGAATAATTCCACTAACAGGACAATACATAAAATAAAATTATTACAAAGTATGTACGTAAGTATTAAATTCTATTTAACGGAAATCTAATGAGTTGAAATTACACTATTAACTATACAAAAAAAATATAATATACATAAAAAATTTATGAAAAAGTGCAATATCGAGCAGCAATTGAATTTATATTGTATTTAATACCCATTTGGGATCTCGTATTCGCATATTTCTACAGATTCTTGGGTCAATTATTTCCGGTAGAATGCAATCCATATAAAATCTGTTTAATTTTGGTAGCATGGTCTTATTCCATAACTCTTCATCCCTGTAAATTCTTTCAATAGAAAAGTCTGTTTCGCAATATATGATAAAGTCGCAGAAATTTCTCCTGCTTATATTTGGTTGACCCTGAACTTGGTAAAAATAGTTGTGGTTTCTTTTTAATCTGAAACAAACATTGTATTGCCGCCGCATAGAAATAAATATTCTTACCTAGTTTTTCCATCAACTATTTCATAACATGGTTTATTCGTCAGTGATCTATTTTCTTCCAAATATGGGTCCAACAATTTTTTCCCCTTCATACTGTGCAAACACTTAATTTCTACAATGCCATCGTCACCAATTAACCCATCGGGACTTAATGTAATGTTCTGTGTCTAGAAACAATCCGCACTCTAATATGTCTGTTCCCATCTTTGAGATATATAACTCCTTAGCTAAACGCTCATTTGTTCGACCGTATAAAATAGATGACGTATTTACGTCCCTTCCATATAGTAAATTTCGAATAAAATTATGACACGACGTTGAATCGCGTCTCTTGATAACTGTACCAAAATTAGATGCAGTAAGGTACTCTTTCCTGATGGACCTCCAATTTTCATTTTCATGTTGGCCACGTGTTATTTTCTGTATTTCATTAACCTTATCTATTGTATTTACCCTTTCTCTTAAGGTTTTTAAAAAATGATTCCGACTGTTGCGCACGAAATTTTCGTGCAAATGACTCCTTTTCTTCGCTCCAAGTCACATTGTCTCTTATTCAATATCATTTCTCTCATTTGGCCATTTCTTTGATTTTTGAAGTGGCGAATATGCCATGTAGGACCCCCCATATACGATAATGCGGCAGCATGAACTCGCTGTATATGATAAGCGCTTAGTATAATTAATGCGTTTACCTCCCACACATTTGGAAACCAGCGACATAAATCTAAAACAACATATTTTTATGTTATTCAGGCTTCTGCGTATACATATGTTGACGTACTTTTCAGCCGCGTTTGTAGTTTTATTGACTATCAACATGTCACTTTTTTGTACCATTGGTTCCAAGAATTTTTGAATTTCACGTAATACTCCACTTGATTGAGCTATACTTAATATGTTTTCATTTTCCACCTTTTTCTTACAAAAAGATGTACTGCAATAAAAATAAATATTAAACTACACATACTGCGGTACCAACTTGTAGATATATTCTAACCTGCATTTTGTGTGACACCCAAAAACATGGAACGGTGCATTTAATAAGTTTTCACGCAAATGTAAAGAGCCCTGCTCATTTTTTATCGCAGTCCGAACACCTTTAACCAATCGCTCAATCCTTGTGAAACCGTGAAATTTTTCTAGTAAGATTTTACGTCCTTCTAATGAGAAGCTGGTGTTTTTTTGATAGCCTGTGCAATTTTTCGCTCAAGCAACGTGTCATATGGTTTGCACATTCTATTTTACTGACATAACGACCATATGAAACCTTCTCTTTTATTTTTGCAAAGACATTTTAGTCACCATCGCCTGGATTAAAATGTTTATATTATTATACATATATTATGTACGTATAGTAGATATATCCGTACATACCTATAAAGTATTTATAAATTAATCCATGTTGTTCTTGACTGCTTGAGAGTCTTTCCGTAATTATAGCACTTTCCATGGCCGTTGAAGGACCAGAGAAATTGAGTACACATTCGTGTTTCTTTGGGGTCTCTTTGCGCACTTTATAGAATTGACATTTCGAGCAAATCTTATTTTTTACACCGGCATATAATATTTTATTTGTAGCTGCTCCAATAATGACGGCCTAGAAATAATCATTATTTACATTGAAGTATGCATTATTTTATAGTGTAGCTTACAACCCCAGAAGATGCATTATAGCCATGACCGTAACTTCGTTTGGACCAACCTCCATCACAATTACAGTAATATATGGGATTTTCTCACCATTTAGTTCAAACCATTGGTTAGAATCTATAGCGAGCCGCTTTTCCTCCTCGCCTGCCAGGCGCATTTCTTCAAACAATTGTGATTCCCAAATTTAACAAAAATATTAATTGAGCTCAATTTTGATATAACTAACGATTTCTCACCTTCTTTACCACAGAAGTGTTACGATGGAAAGTTTCGTATCTCATAAATGGTAAATTTAGTACGCCAAATAATTCTTCACATTGTGAATGACCAATTCCCGTACTTAGGCAGCCCCAAACCAACTCTTTGTTGACATCTTTTACATGATCTGGGTGTTCTGAATGAATAACAATCGTTTTGTCACAATTGTCACATTGAAAATGCCAAGCATGGTGGAGTCCTAGTTTCACTTCCTTTTGAATTTTCATTGATCCCATTGCACATTTGTACTTATGATTAGCAACATTTTCATATTGGAGAAGTTTGCATCAACTTCCATCTCAAGGGGTGGTAAATACTCGATACTGAAAAGTAGGGAGTTTAGTATGCACAGTATTATAATAACAATAAATCACTTACTGAACCAAGCTATTATCGTTGTCGCTGTTAGCAATTTGAGGCTAAATATCGTGTTCCCTGTAATAAATAAGGAATATATTTAGGAAATTGTAAGAGAATAAAATTTTTTTAACATACGATCTACAAACAATACAAGAGCTCTATTTTTTCTATTGTAATAAAATAAAATTACTCACTCAACAATGCCATTAACGTCATTCTCAACACTTCTTGTTGTATTAGATCCAACATAGTTTTTGCTATAACAAAACAAAATATGTTTAGGAAAACAACTTCTACAATAGACGAAAATCTTAATTTTTTAAAGAATAATAGGATAAAAAATCAGTATCTATACTTACGATTTATTACACAAGATTTTTATTATTCTAGATCTGCTTGTTCGCTTACGGCGTCTTGACAAAGATGGTTTTGCTTTAGGCATCTTGAATACTATGAAACTCTAGGAACGAATACACACTACACACTGATGATACAGAATAAACATAAATCCAAAAAGAAGGACCTTAAATAGGTAAATTCAGAGTATACCTACTCTCTTTCTAAATTACTAATGGGTTTACGCATAACAATAAACCGGTAATGAATGCATTTTAATCCTTTGTACTTAAGACCTTAATCTTACAGTGCAGCGGATGTCATTTAATGAGGAATTTCCGTTAACTATAAGTTTAATTAACAAATTTTTTAAATAGCCGTTTGCTATTTTTCTTTGTGTACATCGATAGCATTTTATACAAATTTGTCATTCTTGTACATTTTAAAATTGTCAGGTCGAGCGTCATTAGGGCTGCTTACTATATAATGCACATTTATATTGTATAGGTACTTTAATTCCTATTGGTTATTGCCGGAATTGTTAGGCGTGAACCTGTGAAGGGCGTATTTGTTAATACAATTACTTTCCCATCTTAATTATCCATATATTTTTTTGATTGTTTATAGTCATTTTATATTATTCATTATAATACCTGTATCCTGTTGTCCAGAATACTTATAATTTTTTAAAAGGGGCTACAATAGCACGCTTCGAAGTACTTCGTATTTTACAAATGTTATAACACTTTTAGCAATAACATTTTTTAAAATATAAAACCAACAGGACGTAGTGAACTGCATATTGTTTCAGTTTATCAATTTCATAGCTGTTAATGCAAAAGGAAACATGTTGTGAATGTAGAAAATTTCTTGATTTTCAACGTTTATCCAACTATTCTGAAGCTCCTGTTATCAAAATAATTTTATAATTATTTTTTTAGGGAACCCTCAAACACGTACTTCTATACTCCCAAATATTTTATACTAAAAATAATTTTTTGTTTTCATGTTTTAAGGTAGTGTAGCCACTTAAAATCTCCACATAAGATTAAGTTTTTGTGGCTACTTACTAATATGTCTAAAGCCTTTTCCATATTATCGAGGAAAATTTGTTTATCACTGCCTGTGTAATGAAATTGTTGATAACGAGTGATGAGTTAATTTAGCACCTTATATCTCAAAATGCATCTCCACAGATAAGTCTCTTATTCCCGGAATTGTTTCAAAACAATTTCTTAACAATAGTACAGTTCAGCCGTGCTTGTTGTGTATTCGTGAAAAATGCGTGGCAATTACATAGTTATCATTGTCTATAGTTAACTGCAATAGCTCTTCTTCCCTCAGCCAATGTTCAACAATTCAAAAATGTCTTTTCTTGGATGTTCTCGGTCGGGGTACTTTTGAGCATACAATCTAGAAGCCAGAAAACAATTCCCTAAACATTCCCCAATGCACAGTATTGTATCAATTCTTTCTTGTAATCCGTACTTCATTTTAAACTATTATTTTAACAATTCAATAATAAATAAAATTATGGTGCACAATAAGTCAGAGACTTTAAAAAAAAACACTTTTAATTGTATTATGTCTAAAAAAAAACAGCAACTTGCTAGATTAGTTTAAATTTTTATTGTATTATACGGGATTTTACATTAAATTTAAGAAAATGTTGAATAACAAAAAAACTGCAATATTTAGGTATAGGAAACCCATATACCAAATGACAGAATGTTTTTTTGAATAATGTAGATTATAAAATACAGGGTGTTACATTTAAAATTACCAACATAATGTGATTTGAATGTAATAATTCTACAACTAAAAATTTTGAACACCCTGTAAAGAATTAAGAATCATTTGCTATAGCGATTCCAAGGATAACAACTTTAATATTTACAACTAGAATTTTGTCATTCTAATTTAATTGATTCCGTCAGTATGATTTTTTTCGAAAACCTATTATTTTCATAAAATTCAAAATATCTCGAAAACTGTAATATTTACCTATAGGGATAATTTATTAAAGTGCACCTTATTTTTACAGTACTATCCAAAATTGAACGACAATACAGGGTGCTCCATTAAAAAAAACATTAGTTTGATAAGCCACGCTTTTCTGGAACGCCCAGTATGTACGAAAATAATTTTAAAATGTGGCCACTATGATGTAAGTAACCCCACTGAAAAATAAATTTGAAAAAACGTATTGCCTAGATACAAAAGACCGTACCGTTGGTGGTGGCCCACCCCTGTATATATATATATATATATATATATATATATATATATATATATATATATATATATGTGTGTGTGTGTGTGTGTGTGTGTGTGTGTGTGTATGTGTCTGTGTCTGTGTCAGTGTGTGTCACACTTACGCCTACGCCGACACGCCCACATCCTCACGCACATACACCAGGACGCACGCACGCGCGCACCGAGGCACGCACGCACCCACCCACGCACGCACGCGCCCACACACACGCACACACACACGCACGTACACACGCACACGCCCATATGCACAGACGCACACTCACATGCTTGCACACACGCAGACGCGCAGGCGCACGGGCGCCCGGATGCGCAAATGCCCAACGCGCACGCTCACCCGCGCACGCTCACCCGCGCACACGCGCACACGCACACAGGTATACACGCACACATGCACACACGCACACAGGCATACACACTCACAGATTCACGCACTCGCGCATGCATACACACACGCACGCACGCAGAAGCAAACATGGACGCGGGCGCGGGCGCATACACGGACTCAGTCACGCACGCGCACACGCGCAAACTTACAGACGTACACACGCACAGACGCACAGGCGCACAGATGCGCTTACGCATTGACGCACTGACACACTGACACACGGACACACACCGACATACGGACACAAGGACACACGGACTAACGGACACACAGGCACACAAACACACAGGCACACAGGCACACATTCTGATATCATGGCCGATCTTGGTGAAACTTGGCCAAAAGTTGTAAAATGAGATAGTAAGTAGATTTAGCAATAGTGAAAAAAAGTCGATTGCATAACCTGTTATTCCTTCATATAGGTTGGAAGGTAAAAATCTATTTTAGCGTAAAGGCAAATTCTTTAATTATTCACAATAGAAATGTTAATGTGGTGGGGAACATTATCATATGACTTTGGCAAGGTCAAAATACCTTAGATTATCCAGTAATTTAACTTGAAATTGTTTTAATAATAGAGAGTGCAAAAGGATACTAATCTAATTAGAATGTTTGGATAACAATAATTATAAGCTTGAACAGGTTCTTTTGAATTTAATACGTTACCAGTTTGCATTATTAAATTTAGCGTTTAGCTGCTCATTTTTAGGCTAATTATTGGGTTATAGTTAACCTATACACATAACTACAAATCACCCTGTAGAAGGAAGTATATCAAAGTCTCGAAAACTTCTTCAAAGTTGAAAATTAGCTTAAAAGGACGCAAGTGTGCAATGTACAAAGGTGTTACCAATTAAAAATGTGACCATTATACGAGCAAACATTTTTAATACTAGATAATTAGTGAAAACTGATTACATGTTTTCTTTAAAATAAATTCGCTGGAAAAGTTGAAAATGACCGTAGGAAATTTTTTTTCCTTATAATCCGACATTTCAAAGACCTGAAGCAATAAAAATACTCAAATGTAATCGTAAAATAGGATAAGTAAAATAATGGATGGATTTGTTCTTATAACGCAGCTATATTTCTATCTCACAAGAGGCTCTTGGTTTCAATTTACGTACACACCATTGAATTCAATTAGTGTCTTCTTACGTTATAAAAGCAATTTTCTATATAATTAATGCACATATAATATAAAATTATGAATAGGAATCCTAACCAAAAAGGAACACTACAGCATCTAATACAGTATCAGTACTTCAATTCATAATTCAATTTAACTTACATTAGCTTTTAATCAATTGACTATGTAATATGAGACAAATCAAATTCACTCATATGAAATAGATTTAGCAGCGTAAGCAGGATAACCTTGCTTCAATGGTTATTACATTTAATAAAAGGTTTACTACTTATAGATTCAAAACTACCATGTCTACTATGTGTAATTTTAAAATATAAAATCAGCTACTTTTTTCTTATTTCGAACTCGTTTAGCAATTTTTTAAGGGCAACGCTGATACAACAAAATGTAAATCCAAGAAAATCGTAAATGAAGTATCAATTCCTTTCGCATAAAGCACAGTATTCCATTTAGCTTTGTTCTATAAAACCATTTTATCGCGTCTGCTGTGGTTGTACGACATTACTGATCGGATCAAGAGGATAGATGAGAGAAGCGATAGAAGTAAAATAACCCTTAGAAGCCGTTGCTTCAAATTTACCTCATAAATTCGCCTTTGTTGGTTCTGTTTCTTGTTCGGTAGGAAAACCTTCAGACACCGGTGACTAAAAGGATGTGTGGTTTAGGGATGACTTGAAAAAATGGATACTGTTTTAAATTATGGAAGCTGCACGCGTACACGTTATACTATCACATTAGTTAACATCTCAAGAGAAACATTAGTGTAAACGTGGCGAATTACACTTTAAACTTTCTTAATTAGGAATTACAAGAGGGAGCAGAATTGAAAATTAAATAACCTAGACCTTTGTTAAGTTAAGCTCTTTATGACGCTGTACACAATTTATTGTCAATATTTTTTTTTCATACCATTCTAAAAAATTGTGCAGTACCGTATAATCACAATTACTATCTACTTAGTAACCATCAATTATTGTCAAGTATCGTATAATAATGTTAATGTGCGTAATAGCAACATGAACAATGCGACGAAAGTAGTAAAATAAATAAATTTATTTAGTGTATAGTTTATAGTTTTGTAATACTACTTTAAACACGTTTTCACGCCCAATTTATATACATTTAATATTTATTTTGACGCGCTGGATATATTTAATGTTATTTGTACGTACGACGCATTTCAGATGTATGAACGTGTGTTTGAAGACATTTGGACGCTGTATAAAAAGATTGTGAGTTAAACCTGAATGAAAAATAATCTCAAGGTATGGTCCCTATAAAGATGATAATGTGTACAACTGTTTAGTCATTTAACTATTTTCAAGAATTCAAGTTCAAAACGGTTATGAAGGAGTAGCGTGAACATTTTTGTATTGTAATACCGTAATAAAGTGGGTTGAAAGTAAAATTTGGAAATTCCAGAAGGTTGTGGGATTTTGATGAAAAATTTTAAGACAGCGAAGTTTCCAGAGAATCAGTTACTTTGGTTCCCTTTCCCATTTTGTGGCGACGAAAGAGCACGTGACGTGAAAATCATTGTAAGAGTGGTTAAATTTGAATTAGCGTCATTTTTGTGCATCAAACCTATACAAGAGGAGCTTGAAGTGATTGGAGTGGTTGTTGGTTCTTCGTTGTTGCCCGTAAGATGCAGAGTAAGACGTTGATCTAGTATAACATGCGCAAATTTTTAGCAACATTTTGCTTCTGTAAAACGCGTGTCTAGTTGACTGTGGTTTGTGTTTAACCACGAATCCAATTGGGGATCGATAATCAACAAATTGTTTCTAGGTTTTGTCACGTGTGTTCAAAAATGGCGGAATTTCTGTTGTTAGTTTCGAAACTTAAGATTCATTAGTATCCAGCATCCGAAATGTGGTATAGTTCATGAAAATTGAACAGATCAAATGTGAATTTTGGAAGCTTTAAGTTAAATTACGTTTTTTGTTGCTTATCATTAATTAGAATTTAGATTCCCGATTCCGTAATTGATACAAACTCTTTCGGTTTGGTTGAATTAATAAATTGAAGTTTTTATTAACGTCTCACTTCCACACGAAGTAATTGCGTTTTAGTAAGTTTTCTTTGTAAATATTGATCAGTTGTATTATTTATATTTAATCATTAAGTGGAAATTGGCGGAAATATAATTGCGTTATTCAAAATACGGTTGCTTAGTATTGAAATGATTGACATAATACACGAGTTGACAGTTTCAGGCATACGGCACCCGCATATTTCGGGGAAAGTAGATAAATTTTTAATTGGCAAACAAAGAGCTAGGTTTATAAAGACGTGGTTTTAAGCTCATTTTCGAAGGGATGTTTTTGTCACAAACAGATCACATTTCGATGATAATCCGCTGAGGTACCTTGAGAACGCAGTTTTGATTGATAATGTACTTCTTTTTCCAATTCAGGGCCGAAAGGCTATTGTTCTTTAGCACAGTTGATAGTTTGAAGTTACGAATGGATATAATTGTCTAATTCAGATATAAGGGGATTAAAGCGAAAATGAGCACTAATTGAGATTCAAGTAAGTCAAGTCACCGAAGCCAGTGTATATGGGAGTGACCCGCGGTCGGAGCAGTGATTATCCGTGTTGTACCGTGATAAATAAACTTTCGTTAAGGGAAGTTTCCCTGTCAACCCTTTAGAGGGGATGTTGTAATAGATTCGATCATCGTGGTAACCTAATACCATTACGTACCGTTTGTCTGTGGAGACATTGTTGAAGATCGCTTGGTGAAGAGTGGTGTTAGTACGTTAGTGCTGCTTTCACCCTGGGTTAATTACGCCTTGGGCGGGAAAAATAAACGCTTAATTCACATACTCTGGTTAAAGTTTTGTTCACGACTGACTCAACAAACAATAACCTTGCTGTAAGTAATTAAGACCTACATACCTATAATTTACGTCCAAGAAAGTTGTGTTAAATTAGTTAAAAGCACCGCTAGTAGAGTCTAAATATATAAATAATTCGCTTGCTATATAACCAAATAAAATAGAAGTCAAACAGTGTGCACTATTGCAATTAACATTCATAAATTCATGACGGTGGTTTCCTACTGGGAAGCTTTCGAAAGTCGTTGCGACGGCGGTTCCTGGAATTTTCAATACCAAGAACCGTCGCCGCGGTCCTGGAATTGAAACATCTACAAGAGTTCATCTCCAAATGTTGCATCACTGGCTGTACAAAGAAAAGGGGCACCTAGGTAAGCTGGTTGTGTGATGGTTTGATCTACATTAAAGGTAATCATTTCCGTATATTTCTGTTTGTGGCTGCGTTTCTGACATTTATAATAAAGTTATTGTTGTTTTTTTACAGCTGTAACTCCATTTTTTTTCTGCAGCGAAATTATTTACGTTCAAAGACTTTTGTAATTGATGCGGTAATCTTTTTACCTTTTCATTTTGATTAATTCATTTGTTTGCCGAAATTGAAGCATTACGTAACATTTTAATCCGAATTTTAACGCAATCATCAGAGAAAGAATCCATTTTGAGTATTTTTAGCACTCTTTTTGGATTGACACTATTTCAGTTGGTTATAAGTATTAAAGCATAACGTAACGTTATTAATAAGTAATCGAATTATAGAACGACCATTTGTTATTTTAGGAGCACGGCATTGCTCTGCTAACACGTGCAAATATTATTTTGTAGCACCTGTGGATCCATGGATCTACCTGTAATTATCATATAGGGTAAGTGAGTTATTTGGGTGTTTAGACAAGCTGCAAACCTTCGTAATTAGGCATTTCATAACTACTTTCTTAATTCCAGACGCCTTGGAGCTAATTCGATTTGTGACTACCCCTATCAAGACTGTCCTATGATAAGCTATTCTTATTACTCGTAAAAGCTAATAATAAGGCCCCCAACCACTGAGCTACTATACTTTTTCTCGTGGTCACTGTAGTGTATAAAACAAAACTTGTATTATTTATTGCATTATTTATACCACAATCAGCACCGTAAAATTGTCCGTGAGGGTGACTTTGATAAAAAAAAGGGTTTTTATGCCTTCGATCTGTAATAGGGCATCTGCAGACCGCAAATAGGTCTGAAAAGTATACGTTTTTCGGCCTAGGCCGACAAAAATAATACTGAGTTACAGTTGGTATTCGTTGTAGTGATATAACTGAAAGAATATTAGACACAATCGACATTTGATATAATACAAAGCATCCGTTATTATGTCCGTATTAGTTCCTTATAAACTACAAATTACATCTATAAATTGTTATAAAGTCAACAAATTGGTAAGTTACCTACAAAAATAGAGTAATGAACAATTTCGCAATTGTATGTTTTATTCGTTACTGTTAGTTGTCAGTGTTGCCAACTTAATTTCAACAGGTATGAAATTTTAAAAGGTACAACAGTTTTGTTTATTGATTTTAATAACAATTATTGAGATCAGCACAAAAAGTCTTGTGTATTGCTATGCCATAAAATGGTTTGCGAGTACTCATAAATTTTCGTACTCGGAAACACCCATTTTCTGGCCTTGTATTACAAATAACTTTTGTTTGGTAGGCAGACACATGTAATAAACATTTAGATTGACCAATAAGCGAGTACAATATTGACATTTGTATCTATCTTAATTGAGAAACTGACAGTCCTTCAAAAAAATGCCCTAAGGTCACCCAATTTTATTATATATATTTTTGAAGTTAACTTCCATTTGTGATAGATATGTTATGCTTAGCTTTAAAATGTTCGAAAACGCCCAAAAATAAAATTTGAGCAAAAAAAATCTTGTCTGTGTGTCTTGTCTATGTGTGTGTACTCCATAACTTTCGAAGGACTTATCATATCAACTTGAAATTTGGCACACATGTAGATATCAACTACCCAAAGTGATTGATTGGGGTCACTGGGGTATGGGAAAGGAGTAAAATTGGGGCGTAAGTACTCCTTTTGCAAATTTTTATTTTTTTAGATTTTTTCCTTTTAATATGTGAATATAATTGTGAGTATTTTTTGACCCTATAATTTTTCTGTACAAGTTTACAAGATATTAGCAATAAATCGTCACTTTAAAAAACCGATTTTTCCTAAATATCTCCGGTACTACTTAACATATTCAAAAAGTGAAAATACCATTACATAGGAAATACAATTTCTCACTAAGAGTATTTTTTGCAATGCGCGAGACTAACGGTTCGGTGGTTGATGTTTTTACAAAGGGTTGCCATTATAGAAATCTAAGCGTGTTTTTATTAACGCAAAACATATTTCATCAAGCGCGTGGACAGCGGGATATCTCTCAACGCTGATTACATAATCTTGTTTAAGAACCCACGTGACAGGGCGCAGATACAACATTTAGCAAGGCGGATTTCACCTGACAACCCGAAATTTTTAGAGGCTGCGTAGCAAGAGGCTACTTCTAATCCGCAATTTAAAACAGAATACACCTGATGTGCTGCGCTATAGAACAAACATATTCAGGTCTCAAGGTATTTGCTAAGTATATATAGCGAAAAAAGGGTTTAAGCCTCACAGTCATAAAGATTACATCGTATATGATGGTTGGCGCTTTAATCGAAAACACCAATATCCTGCGCGCATTAGCCAGATTAAGTAAAAACCAACCTGGCACTTTATTGAAATGTCTGAGTAGTAAGCCGGTGGAATGAATTTGCGAGTGTGCCCATAACAGTTTGATAGGTCGTGTATCTCTGTAAGCTGATCAGAACCAGCGACTCTCTCAACATGAGCACGCTTTAACGCGGCTGACACAGAGAGGCGAATCTATAAAAAAGAAGAAACAGTTTCTCGTACTTAAGGGCGGTACATTTCTACCGCTCCTGTTAGGACCATTACTTGGCGGAATTCTGGGTAACTTGTTTCAATAACTATGGACCACAATCTGAAGAAGATGATTATTCTACCTATGGATTTTATACAGCGTCTGCAAGCGCCAGATGTCACGCAAAACAGCATATTAACGCAGTTGGGTAACGATATGGATAAAGTTTTAAAGGCCGAAATGGCCGACCATGACAAATGGCAGCAGTACAATCAGGTTCTTCAAAGATTTCCAAACCTTTCCAATCACGTCAACCCGCTAGTATAACAATCAGCGGGATGATGATATTAGAGATTCTCCGAAGCACAATGGTCTGGCAGACGACGAGATATTATCAGCACTGCCTCTTTTATATAGGAAGAAAAGTACTGATTTCTTGCGTATACTGAATACAGGTCGTAATGTATTTTGGGATAAAAGGGGTACTGTGACAATAAAAGGTGAGCTCTTCCCTCATTCAACATTATCGATCTGGTTTACGAAAAGTTAAGACAGCGAAAAACTAAAAACGTACACGGTTGACCACAATTTGCGACGTATATCAAAGAAATAAATATACCACGAGATTTTACCGGAAATACTCGGAGACGTGATGCTGGTGTATCACCTAATATTGAAGCGAGCCTCACAACTATAGATGGGAATTACCATGCCGATAGTGAATCGAGGGAAACCCCACGAAGGTCCTTTCGAAAAGGAAGACCTTCATTAGATTGGGACACGTGGAGAACATAACATGGATGCTGTATACTATGATTCAGCGCAACCGGCAGTGTTTTCGGGTATAACACCTTTAGCTAACGCTGTAAAAGGTAGGTATGGTGAAGTGAAACATTGGCTATAGGCTCAGAAAGCTTATACGGTGCTATAAACCAGTCAGAAAAAAGTTTCCTCGCAAAAGGTATATTATGAGCAACATTTACGAGCTGAGGAAAGCAGATCTTTGCGATATGTGAACTTTAAGTAAACACAACAGTGGATACAACTACATACTAACGGTTATTGATGTGTTCAGCAAGAGGGCCTGGGCGGGAGTTCTTAAAACGAATACAGCCGCATCTGTAATTAAAGCATTCACCGATATTTTTAAGGAAATCTACAGACGGATAAAGGCAAGGAGTTTGTGGCGGTCAGTGTACAAAACCTTTTCAAGAAACAAAATATGAATTTCTATGTAACAAATAACCCCGATGTAAAAGCATATGTAGTTGAAAGATTTAATAAAACGTTGAATACAAATATGTGGCGTTATTTCACCTTGGGAAACTTCTACAGGTATATTGATGTACTCCAAACACTTGTGACTGCTTACAACAATAGATAGTAAGCAGGTGAAATGCACTTGCTAGTGTGCCCATAACATTTGAAAAGGTCGAGTACCTCTGTCAGCTGATAAGAACCAGCGACTCTCTCAACATGAGCACACTTTAAGGCGGCTGGCACAGAGAGGCGAATCTATAAAAAAGAAGAAACAGTTTCTCGTACTTAAGGGCGGTACATTTCTACCGCTCCTGTTAGGACCATTACTTGGCGGAATTCTGGGTAACTTGTTTCAATAACTATGGATCACAATCTGACGAAGATGATTATTCTACATATGGATTTTATACAGCATCTGTAATTGAAGCATTCACCGATATTTTTAAGGCAAGTGATAATTTACCGGCAAATCTATTAACGGATAAAGGCAAGGAGTTTGTGGCCGTCAGTGTACAAAACTTTTTCAAGAAACAAAATATCAATTTCTATGTAACAAATAACCCTGATGTAAAAGCATCTGTAGTTGAAAGATTTAATAAAACATTGAAAACAAAGATGTGGCGTTATTTCACCTAGGGAAACTCCTACAGGTATATTGATGGATTCCAAAAACTTGTGACTGCTTACAACAATAGCCCTCATTCAAGTATAAAGACGGCCCCTGCGAGTGTAAACGATGAAAACATTTTCGAAGTGTGAAATAACCTGTACGCGAAAGGCTTAGGTACATCACGTCATCCTAAATATAAAACCGGTGAACATGTTAGAATCGCCAGAACTAAGTACACCTTTGAGAAAGGATATGAAACGAATTGGAGCAAGGAAGTTTTTATAATTGCAGTGATGAAAAGAAGTCCGCCAGTTTATCGCGTAAGCGATCTTAATCACGATCCTGTTGTACCTTTTAGGAGGAGGAGTTGCAAGTTATTACGGTTGACAAAGATGCCCTATCCAACGTCGATCAGAATATCTGGTCAAGTGGATACAGTGACAAATTTAATAGCTGGGTGTTAGCTTCGCAGTTGAGAGATATATAAAATAGAGTTTTATCTTACCTTATTAAGTAATAGTTCTATGACGTATTTTCCCGACAATATGGCGTCAAGCTTTATTACACAACTGTCAAAACGGATAAGATTAACAAGCTCATGGGTTGTAAGCATTTCGGAAATGCTGGTTGTTCTTTTGCCGCTGCAAGTGCGACAGACAATTTAATTTATTATAGAATTGATCCACCCGCAGGAGAAGAGGATGTGTTAAGAGACGATATTAAAAAAAGCTGCATCACATTTCCAACATGACAACGAGAAAGCCATTTATATTGAGGACGGATGTTATATGTTATGTTTCGCGTCGGGGAATTATGCCAACATTGAAGAAAATGCCAACAAGCTAAATAACCACGATCTAATAAGGTAATTGCTGACAATCGAATACCATAATCTAACTAAGCGCGTCACTATGAAATTAAAAACCTTCCTCTCGCTATTCGGATTCGAACAACATTTAGTCTTACAGTTGGATTATCGGCCATATCAAAACATAGCTATGGAACCAATGCCCCCGCACCCCGCTAGTATATGGATAGGGTCACCAACGCAGATGTTTGTTTCTTGCGACATCGTTGAACCGCAAATTGTTGGTGATGTTTTATCTCCACTTATGCGTATAATAAATATTACTTCTGAAAACTACGCTTACGGGGGGGGCATAAAGATGTGGTTCTTTGGCCTACGCATTACATGCCCGTGATGACACAGGAATTTGAAAACATCGAGATTAATATAAAAACAGATACGGGTGCAGCAATGCCATTCGAGTTTGGGACGTCGTGTCTGAAGCTTCACTTTAAGAAAGTTCCATAATGATTTGTCCTTATCAACAGTATTATATGAATCAGGCCGTTAACGGCATTGGATCCTTCTACAGAGGCGCACATATCAACGTAGTCACGGAATAGGAAGCTGGCTAAGTGGTATATTTTGAAGTATAATACCGTTATTTAAGTCTGGTGCAAATTCCATTGGAAAAGAAGCTCTCGGAACGGGTGCTAATACTCGTGGTGACTTTATAGAGGATCGACCTGTTAAGGAATCGTTTCAAGAAAAACTCTACGAGGCAGGTATAAATCTTAAACGAAAAGCCCATGAGAAAAAAATTAATGGGGGTTCTGGATATAAAAGAGTACGTCTGGCTGACAATAACCAGTCTCTACCGAGAGCTGTTGCTGCCAAGAGGAAGAAACCTACTTATGACGGTATATTTTGAATATAATGGCTTTTCTACACGCCCAATCATGTATTTGTCGACGTTGACGTAGACAAGTATCGAGGATGATGAATGGATATTTTACAAACTTTTATCAGTTCTTAGTGACGACGCCCCAATAGAGTTTGTAGTGCCCGGAAATGGAAACGATTACACAGATTTAAGCCAGACCATGTTGTACATCATAGCTAAAGTTCTAAAGCAAGATGATACAGCACTTACTGACGCAGATGTTGTATCACATGATGTATTCGCTTTTCTCGCAAGTGGAGGTTTACTTAAATCAGAGGATGGTGTTACAACCCAACAACATCTACGACTACCGCTCATATATCGAAACATTGTTAAATTATGGACAGGAGGACAAGAGTTCACGTCTAGGTTGTACCTTATGGCACAATGATACAGCTCTGCAGATGAATACACTGGGACATGCAAATAACGGTTTCTCGAAACATCAAGTACTTGTAGAGACCAGCAAACAAATTGAGATGTTTGGTCAGGTGCACTCGGATTTGTTTAATCAGGAAAAGTTTCTTACAAGCGGTGTTGAACTAAAGGCTAAATTTGTACAATCGGATACCTTTAGTCTTTTTTTTTTATGATTGTGGACCTGAACAGGCTAAATTTGGCCTATCGTGCTAAAGCACTCGGGAACACTTAGGAGGATGGATGGAGGGATAATGAATTGCCAATAGATGCCTATGAACAGCTACCTTAAATTTTCTCATATCATAATTGAGAGGAAAGCAGGAACTAGAGAGATCATTCCAGAGTTTAGGAGCCGTGTAGAAAAATGTGGATTGCGCCCGTTTGGTACGACAAGTGGAGATTTTTACTACATACTGATGATGTGAATGAGCGAACCGAGTATTTCTCGGAAAGATAGCCCGAGATGATATCAAAGAATATGATTCAGCAGCACAATAGCCGTTGTAATAACGATAATACAAAGAAAGAACTGAAACCATCCTTCTATGCTCAAGGGACTGTATGTGAGAAGTTAAGGTCGGGTCATTTAAAAGCCCAATCGCTCTCTTTTGAATACGATCAACGATATCGAGAGCGTATTGGGGAGAACTAACCCAGAGGTGAGAATTATATTCCAGATGAGGCCGAATTTGGGCCTTATGCAGCAGAAGGAGTTGTCGAGAGGTAAAGTACTGCTTAGATCTGTACAAAAAGCCTATTTTACGAGCAGCTGTTTTGGTAGCTGACAGAAGATGGTCAACCCATGAGAGATTTGAAGATACAGTTATACCCAACAGAGTAAGTCTGAAAACTTAAGAACTGAGCTATTCATACTATTTTTTTGCGGACACAAGGCAACACTGAGTTTTGTTAGCATTAAATTTAACTAGATTATTGCTTCCCCATTCGAGAATACGTTGAATGTCTTTGTTGATAGAATTTGCCATTTCAGCTTTAATTTCTTGATTTCACGTAGAAGGTGGATTATCCCTATGAGTAGACTGAGATGAACTACAGTAAAGGGTGCTATCGTCAGCAAAGCAATGGATGGGGTTAGTTCTTGAAGAAATAAGGTCATTTATGTACAGCAGAAAAAGTGTAGGCGCTATAACGGATCCCTGTGGTACGCCCGCGTTAATGCTAACTTCTTTTAAAAAAAAGCCATTAACTAAGACACGTATTCGTCTTTTATCAAGGAAACTAGAAACCCAGTTGAGCGTATCATTTAACCCAAACGAGGTGAGTTTGGCAAGTAAACACTTATGCCAAACTTGGTCAAATGCCTTTGAGATATATTGTTCCAAACTTGGGTCACATATGAAAGAAGATCACCTGTTGAACAACTTTGCCTAAACCCATATTGGTGGTCACTAAGGAGTTTGTTAGTTTCAAGGAACGTGAGCAGTTGCTGATTAATGGCTTTTTCCATGATTTTAGACAAAATGGAACTGATGGCAAATGGTCGGTAGTTTGAGGGATCTGTCTATAACAATAAATTGAATTGTTAACGTATAAACATTAAACATTACAAACGGAAGATTAAAATAATGTTATTTAAATAATGTGCCTCTGGCTCAGTGGTAGATTAAAAAAGGGAGGATTCTATTAAATTGAATTTTAAATTGGTAACTCACCTGAAACGCCGCTTGTCACTCAACTGCTTAGTTATTTTCACTTATGCCTATTAATAAAAAATTATGTAAAAATTTAGATACTAATTAAATGAAATCTCGGGCACCATGTTATCTTTAAATCAGGAAAATAACAAAACCTATTTAATGAACATTAAAAGCTTTCTAATAATAACAAATAATAACAATATGCAAAAATTTATTTACCAAAATTATGGATAGTAGGAGAGGTACTAAAAGGATTTAAAGCTAAGCTTAATAGATATAAAATTTACCACAAAAAAATTCCTCAGCAGTATTTTCTATAGACAGCTTCAAATACGGAGGCGGAACGGTCAAACAGATGAAAGCATTTTTACATCTCTTTCTTATTCTGGATGTTTTATTGAATTAAACTTGCATTTTAATATTATATTATTAATTTTTTCCAAAGAGAAACTTGGGTAAATAAGTTACTTAATAGCCATTTGTAATATAAGTGTTTAAAAATTAAAAGGTGGTGAAAATATAGTGCCACCTAACGTTTAAATTAATGTGCCACATAACGTGCCACCTAAACGTGCCTAAAAAATCAAACAAATGCTTAGTTTAAACTATACTGAATTAAAAAAATTACTCACCACCAAAATTCTTGATGGCACGAATATAAAAAATTAATTAAAAAATCATTCTGATTGCGGTTAATATTCAGCATTAACTGAATTACTCAAAAGCTTTCTGAATCAACCAAGTACAATAGTTTTCTCGCGTTGCGCTGTTACATAATATAAATCCAATTTTTTTAAAGAAAGGGAATTAAAACTATTTATGTAGTACACACAAAAGATTTGTTCTTGAAAATGCAATTTAAGTTGCCAATTTTCACGTTTACATGAAAATAATTAAAAATTCCTCTAATTTTACGCCAAATAAATTAATGATCTTAGATTAATGTACTTTTTTATACAACCACCAAAAAAGGTTGTTACATGTCTTATCGCCTTTTTTGGGAATAGGTTGAACACTTGCTAACTTCCATGATGAAGAGAATTCCCCAGAAGACATAGAGATCGTATAGAGCTTAGATAGGACTGGTACTAGTTCGGGGGAACATTTCTTTAAAACAATAGCGGGGATACCGTCTGGGCCAGTCGCCTTATTGAGATCAAGCCTACTGATGATCGATTTCAAGTACTTGTACCGAAAATGAATTGGTTTCATAGCGTATGAAGAGGAGTTGACTAGGGGCACATCTTTTCCAGAATCATTGAGACACGAGTTTGATGCAAACAAGTCCACAAACACATTGGCTTTGTCTACAGAATCAGCAACTACCGATCCGTCAATAGATGTCAGGGGGGAAGTAAAGATGTTCCAAAGTTTTTACTAATGGCTTTAGCCAAATACCAAAATTTATGACTGCCTAAAGGAGATGTAGCTAGTTCATTGCATTTTCGTTGTTCGAACAACTTTTTAGTTTTATTGATGACACTTTTGCAGATATTTCTAGCACCAACGTATTCTACATGACTGTCGACCGACTTATTAGATTTCCATTTAATGTAACATTTATTTTTTAAAGATATTATATCAGCACAAGCCTTATTGAGCCAGGGTTGGGAACGTAAATGACCTATACGGTACTGTTTTTTGGGAATGTATAACTACATTCCCATGAGTATGACTTCAGATACTGAAAGAGTGATGTCCGAAGAAGAGGACGACTTAAAACAATATTCACGCCATGGAAAGGTTTCAAAGAAATCCCGTAAATTACTCCATCGAGCTGACTTAAAACACCACAAGGTTCTATCGGTTTTACGAACAACAGTGCAATTAGGTACAGTAGAAATAATTTCTATTAGACAATGGTCGGAAAGACCTAAAGGCGAAAGAACGGAAGTTTGATAAACAAGAGGGTTTGATGTAAGAAAGAGATCTAGAAGATGTGGAGTATGGTTAGCGTTATCAGGGATTCTTGTGGGTTCAGAAATCATTTGTGTGAGATCACATGAAATAGCAAATGTTTCTGCACTATGACCAGCAGGATTTGTAGTAGATAAAAACTGAAGCCAATTAGAGTTATGAACATTGAAATCGCCTACAATTGAGATATCGCAAGATAGTCAACTTTCATACTAAGGTAATCGAAGAAGTCTTGAAAGTTACTGTCATTAGGAGACCTATCAATGCAACAGTAGAATTTCACAAAATTAGGACCAGAATGTTTAAACCAAATCACGTCAAAATTTTTATTTTCTAAGGAAGAAACTCTCCTGCAAGCAATTATGTCCTTGATGTAGTCACATACGCCTCCTTTATATCGAAAGTTAGAGTGAAGGTGGTATTGAGGAAAATGCAAGTCGGGTGACTCGAAGTTTTCAGAGGAGACTTGTGTTTCAGATAGAAACAAAATATTAGGTTGTAATTGTTCAAGATGTTGGTGAATAGCATTAAGATTAGACCTGATACCGCGGATGTTGCAGTAGTAAATTAGAAAGTTGATACTTTCGACGACCGTGGTCGCTTGGGCCCTGCCCTCCCGGACATCCTAGAAACCACAGCCATCTTATTTTTTAATTTGGGACTTTCAATCCGATAGGAAGACAGTGAGGGCGAGAAGGAAGAATAAGGATGACGATAGATTAAGGATGAAGGAAAAGGTAACCGGCAGCCCTTACCGAGCTCAGAAAATCGGAAACCCAATATTAAGGAGCCCATGGTAAGGGTGGTGGTACCTCCCCGGCTGGCATGGAGTATACATGCCTACAACCTACGCGCGGCGCGCGAGTCAACTTACAAGACGCGAATTATGGACGCTAGCTTACTTGTGAGACGTATGTGAATCAACCCCACCATTCTAATTGCACACGCTAAAGCTTTAGAAACAACTGCAGCAAAATATCCTGTTACAAGGACCGACGTAAACGTGTTAACTATACCTACAGGAATACAGCGAATATCATTGGATAATATCTTCCCGGGTGAGTTACCTAAACGATGCATCGTAGGTTTTGTTGCAAATAAACCCGTCAACGGTGATTACTCCTCAAATCCATTCAATGTTCATCACAGCAATACCTTACAACCAGATTTGACAGCTAATGGTTTATGTGTAATCGCATAGCTCACCTTATTCTCCGGTGCGGGTATTAATTGTTTGAATGAGGACAAAGATATATCGAGAAGAGATTACCGCAACGGCTACTGATTAATGGCCTTCGACCTAACACCTGACTTGTCTGCCAACGCTAGCACGCACTGGAATTTAGTTAGAAACGGTTTCGTTCGCCTAGAAGTCGGGTTTGAAGAAGTGATCGTAGAAACCGTTAACTGTTTGGTGTACGCCGAACGTGATTGAGATCGGTAAACATCAGAATGTGGTCGTGGATTTCACCTGTTAAAAGGGACAACTCTAGATCACAAGCTTCAGTGTACAACAACAGTTGAAAGAAAATTGATCCGTATTGGACGTACAAGGGTTTAAAGGTGTTGATAAGAGTTCATACCGAAAGAAATTTCCGTGATCACAGATCATGGTTCGTTGCTGCTGATGCTGATATAGTCACCTCGAGATTATTTTTTATCAAAACCCATGGAAAGACAGATAAGGTATTTAGAGGATAAATATCACGGCTTGAAATGGCGGTCAGGGTATGTACCATACAACGAATTCCAACAGGAGCTGATAAGAACTCTGCTACAGTTTAACAAAATTCACGTTAAGGGTAGTGAAAAATAACAGCTTTTAAGATTCCTTAACAAACCAATACTAATCTTGGACGAGGTTGGTTGTCCGTCCATTAAAAAATTGAAAAAGGAAGCAAAAGCGTATAGTTGTTTAGACCATAAGATCGAGGAGCCTATGTGTGTACTCTGGAAAACGCATTACTACTGCAATACCGGGCGAATACCAAAGATGTATGCGGTACAAGTGTTGAAATGTCTGAAATCGATCCCCAGCCACAAGAATGTGTTTCGATTTGTATGTGCTTCTAATCAGCTACCGAAGCACGCACCTAGACCTTATCTTATGCAATTATTATGAACACGGGTCCAGCAAACAAACCTGGTCATCATTGGACTGCTACCAAAATTGACGAGAATGGTAACGGGAAATTTTTTGATTCCTTTGGACAACTCCCGCTAGGTTACCATTTACGTTTCCTTGAGAAGAATTTTAGATGATTCCGCTACAGCAAAGAAAAAAACAAAATGGCGGCGATGAGTGTCTCGGTACTGCTCCTTAAGCTTTAAAATTACAATGTTTTTACAACTTTAACTTTACAAAAGTAAATAATAGTTCTTTGTATTACGTTGTTACGGACTAACTCGAGCACTATCAAACAGAAAGTACTTAATCGAAAATCTATAACTTACAATAGTAATGCGGTACTTTTATTCAAGGTTATGAATGCGTAATGCGGCTAACGTATTTAACATAAGAAGAAGAAAACACGCTCGTGACGCTGTGCTAGCGAGAAAGCGCTGTATTGTGGTAAAATTTGTCCCTGAAGTAACGTCATAAATACCACGCACTGTATACCACGCTCCAATGCAAAACCATGCATCGTGGTAGGGTTTGTCCTACGGACAGTGCGTACCACGATACAACGCGATTCTTCAGGGAAGTGCGTTGCACAATGGTAGGAAGTGGGTATACGTATCACACTACATGGGTAGTGTGCGTACGTAAGTTGGATAATTGTAATCAATTGACATTTTCTCACCAGTTATACCGAAAATGTAAAATTTCCGTAAGTAATAAAGCGATAACGGATTTCTAATAGATTTTACCAAAGATTAAATTAATGCCAATAATTGTAAGAAAATCCTTAATATTGCAAGTTACAGCTATTCCTATTACTCACATTTTTCAAATTTAGTGAGCTGAACTAGTCAAACGCAATATTCTGTAAGGATTAGAAATAACAGACATGTTTCAGGAATTCTCTTAATTTCTATATAATTAAGCTTGTGAATCAGGCATAGAATAAAATCTTGTTACATTTTATACATTTTAGTTTAAAACGGTAGTTGTAGCAGTTTTATTAAGCTATTATGTCCTAAACAAAATTTGATCTAAGAACTTTCGCTATAATGGTTATATAAAAAACAGAAACCTATCGATCATGTAAGAACTGTCAAAACTGGAATAAACAAGATTAATAATAAATTTAGTATTACCGTTCCATAAAAATATAAATTTATATTCACTTATTATTTTATTACGTAGAAATATATAAATTAGTAGTTTAATTTACTCAATTCTTGTTTAATTATCTGGGCATTTTATTTTACTGTTGCCACATGAAAAGATTTACCAAATCATAAATATAATGTTGGAAGGTTTCTACCTGTCAGCAAACAGCATAAAATAAGATACAAATCTTTACTTTCTGCTGAACTTTTGTATTTCAGTCGACGTTATCTGACGTAATATGATTCACTTTTACACATTTTAAATTTGTATGTTTCTAATAGGCAGAAAAGTTTACTTAGGATGTTAACATGTTACACTGGTTGTTGTATCATGGGATGTTACCATAGAAACTAACAAATTCATATCTGCAAATAAAATGTGAGAGAAAATTTAACAAAAGCAAACACGTAACATTACAGAAAGTGGATTAAGAAAATTGGTTTTTCTTGATAAAAAAGTTGATTTTATTACATTTTAGCTGGTTTTTTTCCACAAGAGAAAGATGCGTATCTGTAATTCGAGATGTTATTGCTACATTTAATTGGGTTAGATTAACCGTATTTAGAAAATGTACTAAAGGTCTCAAATTTGCGGATTTTCCTGTTACTATTATGGCAAAATTTAGCGAAATGTGTGGGTTTTGGGTTTCACCGCTATAAACAACAGCACTGCATCCTCACACTGTTACGGTTACATCGAGAATTACAAATCCCAACCACTGTAAATTTAAATCTCATCTACACATAGTAAAGGTTAATTCTACATTTTTTTTAATGGATTTAACGCAACAGGAAATGCAGTGACATCAACTTTTCCGTTTGCAAAATTTTTACAACCTCATGTAATTTTAAATTTATACTGACGCAGTTAAATATTCTGTCAACTTTACCCTAGTTGGGAAATATGTGACTGACAAGTTTGTAAAACAAATTTTCGGAATCGCTATGCCTCATGTTATATGAAGTGCTTGTGCATATTATTAAGCTTTTAATGATGCAGAACTGGAGAATGATTGCCAATTAGATGTGTTTTTTCCTATAACCCAGAATTATTACAGCGTGTAGGTACATGTTATAATCGGAACAGAAGTTATAAATCGTAGATACAAATTCAAAGAGTAACATGACATTTATTGAAGTCACTTTGAAAGGATTATTATTATTATTATAATCAGTTACGGAAATTGTAACTATTCTTTAGAATAACACATTCCATTTATGGAAATTATAAATTCATGTAATTAAAAACAACAATAGATGACACTGTGAAATATATGGCTTAAGGTAATGCTTTTTTGACACAAAATTTCCTTAACTGTTCCCTTTAGTACAAACTTTGAATATAAAAGTTTATGTTCAAAGGTGCAAGCTTATAACAGGAATTGTCTGCAATCCTGCCTTCTATTAAATCATACAAGCAAAATTGAAGAAAAAATTCACTTTTGGTTTACAGTTTTAAATTACTTCTGCGTAAGTTTTTAGTATTGAAATTATTTCTTTTCAGATGTAAAACCATTTAATTTAATTGTTTTGCAAGTACGGGTATCCCACGCTCAAGGTACTATGTTGAATGTTTTTCTAATTTAATTAAATTTTTTAGGGTTTCAATTTAAAAAAAGTTACTACATTTGCCCGAACAAAGATTAATTAACCTTTTAATTGTAAGCAAATTTATAATTTACTCCTTAATGTTTTCTTTACAGGCAAAAAAGTTATTTGATTCAAATCAAACTCGAATTTTTAATATCTTACCAATGGAAATATGAAATTTAGAGGGAAAGGAATAAATGAATGAATGTTATTCAAACATATTTTCTATAAATAACATTCCATAATAGTATGAAACTAGGTTCTATAAGATTCGCGCTTATTATAGTCCAAACATGCCCTGCTTGTTTTCTAATGGACTAGTGTAATAAGACGTCTGATGAATCGAGCTCTTTACATTACTTTTAATTTCTTGTATGTGAAGCATAAGTATTGTTATCTGGAAAAAATCCATGTAGCGTGTTTAAGGGACTTACAAATTTGATTTAAATTTTGCAAAAGTCTAGCCCCCGACATTTTAAGTTTGTTTTCAAAGAAACAATTTCAAATCATATATTTACCGCAAAATTTTGCGGGGAAAAGCTCGTTTCAATAATTTGCATTTCTTCAGTAGCTTTTTTATGATCCTTTAGTTTAGAAATTTTCAAACTACTAATATTAGTCGATAATTAAAATATCTCGATTACTAATAAATAGTAATAAAATAATCGACTATGGAAATGTCTCGATTATTCCCATCACTAATTCCTTCCCACACTAACTTGCTCAGAAATATTCATACGGATTAAGGGATTTTCCGAAATGTAGGTTTACGTGCTTAAATGATATTAACTATTATTGTGGTTGTTTGCCGACATTTCTTTTTGGGGTGTTCCATTCTTAATCCCTGAGTTGTCGGCAATATTTGACTTGTCCTTGGAAAGTACCTGTGTAAACGTGTTTAGTACTCAGATTTTAAATTTAAGTAATGCTGTATTTGTAAGACCGTGCTGTAGTGAACATTTATTGGAAAGTGCGTGGCGAGCATTAAACTACAAAATCGGCGCAGCGTGATTATTTGATTATTATTTAAATAATGCCAAAAATTAATAGTTTGGTTTCGGTTTGGATAAAGGACTTTCCAGAGCTTATACTCGATTGCGACAAAGTGTTTTGTAAGACATGCAGCAAAATACTAAGGAGTATTTTTTATTAATTAAATTTTCAGTAGTGGTTTTTTTATTTTAAAAATAATTGCCTAGAAGCTTTATTATTTGAAATTGCTAGATCTTAATTGGATATTACTTGTAATTTTCACAGATATCCTATAAAAAAAATTTCAAATAACGCAGCACATCGGGACTCCCTTACATCAAGTTAGATTGATGAAAGGCGGTACACAACTATCCCTAAAGGAATCAGTGGTTGCAAGTTCTACAAATAATGGAAGGGAAACTTTTAATTCAGAGCTGTGTCAGGCACTCGTTAATTCAAACATACCATTATCAAAGTTAGGAACGAAAGTTTTAAGTCTTTTCTGGAAAAATTCTGTCAAATGTCAATTCCAGACCAAAGTACATTAAGAAAAAAATATATTAATGATGTTTATATTAGTACAATGAAAACCATACGAAACCGTGTAGGTGAAAATCATATTTATTTTATTGTTGATGACACCACCGATGTTTGTGAGCGTGCCATCGTTAATCTAATGATTGGGTTCTTAGATGGGATACATCCTAACCCATGTTATTTAATTAGCTGCAAAGAAATCGATAAAGTAGATAATTTAACAATAACTAGATTTGTAAACGACAGGTTAACACATTTTTTTCTTCTCGAAGCGGTGCCTTTTGAAAAAATCGTGTTGATGTTATCGGTTGCAGCTATGTGTATGATTAAAGCAGCAAAAACCCTAAAAAATTTCTATAAAAATTTAATTCACACAACATGTTTAGCCCACGCGATTAATAGGGTAGCGGAAGAAATAAGGATACAATTTCCACTTGTAAATATATTAATTAGTGATGTTAAAAAAGTGTTTATAAAGGCGGCCCTGAGAATACAACTGTACAAAGAAAAATTGCCAAATACACCTCTGGCCCCCAACCTGTTATTACGTGGTGGAGTACTTGGTTAAATGCTGCTATTTCCTATGCGGAATATTTTAATAAAATTAAAGAAGTAATTGTAGATTTATCTGATAGTTCAGCAGCAATTATAGAATTAAAAAAAGGGAATGCCTTTGACGGAGTCAGTTGAATTAGTTAATAGTCGATTGGCGGAGTTACTGGAAAAATTGTAAATATTGAACAAAAACTTAGTGGTGTTCTAATTAAAAATGAAGGATTTAACATTCTTGAAAATGTTTCAAAAATTTTACAAGGTGAATTTGTGCCAAGTAATGTAGATCCTGCAATCATTTCTGTTTTAAAATGTGCGCCCATTACATCTGTAGATGTAGAGCGAAGTTTTTCTATATACAAGAATATACTTTCCGATAGAAGGCAATCGTTTACTATGCAGAATTTAGAAAAATATATAACTATAAACTGTTTTGGTAATGTAAACAACAATAAACTAAATAACTATTTGTGCATATTTTACAGAATCAAGTGCATATTTTAAAGATTTTAGATTCATATATATATATATATATATATATATATATATATATATATATATATATATATATATATGCGCATATTTTAACTAATTTTCGTGCATATAAATCCGAGCTCTAGTAATAAATCATACTATTACTGAAATAGTGTTTTTTTTTGCATCGAAGTAGAAATCAGTCGCAAACCGAAACGAAGATGCTGTAAATGTGCAGCCTGCCAAGTACTGTGTTAAATAAAGATTGTTCAGGTAAACGACAAACAAAAGACAACTCTTTAAAATTTGACTTAAGTCAGATGATCAGACAACTCATAGTCGAGCGGTTGGGACTTCAGAGTACTAAAAATTGTAGATTTTTATATTTTACAGACATTATAGTACATGCCTTTAATAAGTATGCTACTGAGCTGTCGCTGTCAAGATGATTTATTACTCTGATATTCTGGGACTAACTATAGACCATTTTCTACAGCGTACTCGTGTAACCTGTTACTATATAAACTGGCAGTAGAACGTAATAACAGGTAAAATTGGGGTTGGCCAGCCAGCTCGGTGGCTTGAGTGGATACGGTGTTATTTAATTTTACGCTCACTAGAATAGCTTATCGTAAATAAGACACAATACGGGTGACACAAAACAGGAATGGGCGCCAGAGTATTTAGAATGACAAGAACGGGGTGGTAATGCCTAATTACGTAAGTTTACAACTCGAAAAAATACTTCAATAACTCGCTTACCTGAACATAATCACAGGTGGTCCTGGTACCAGCAGATCTGAAAGGCTACAAATAATATGGCATGTTTATCTAGAAATAATTACGTGCCGCAAATTCAGTAACCAATGTGATAAAAAAACAATACTTCTGTCGCTACGTTACGTCACTAATAAATCTGAATTTCAATGAAATTACCCTTACAAAAAAATAAATCACTTTAATTCAATTTACAAGATCAATCAATCCGCTATAAAATATGCTCAAATTCATGAAAATAATGCATTAACGCATCTTTCGTTAAATGCTACATTACAATTAAATAATAAATTATTAACCTTTCGAACGTAATTACATTACTGAAAAGATGTAAAGAATTATGGACGGTAATTCAATGACCTCATTCTCATTAAAAAAAACAAACACTTAAAACTGCTCGTTACTAATGTGTTGTATAAGAAAACTGAGTTCACATTACAAAAAAACACAAGTGCGCTACATATACACAGTGCGCTCAGAAAGTAACGGATAAGTTCATTATTCTCGAAACCGTTAATTTGTGGTCAAAATCCTGGGACACGTCGACTTTTTATTTTGATTCCGTACTTTATGCTGTGTCGCACACGTAGATGTCACTACGTACTTTTCGGATATTTTCAAGTGGCAACCCTATATGTCCTTCGCGGAAATCGATGCAACCGTTTCTCCTGAGTTCAAAAATGCCCTACTTATTGGGATTTTTTGAAACAGTATGCGCGATATTGATTATTAAATGTGGCATAATTCGAAAAGTAATGTGGTGAATCCGTGTAGAGTGTAGGCAAATCAGACCCGATATGATTACTAATGTTATCAATGAATTAAGTAATCGTCTTGCATACTACCATGTAGAACAAGGAGGGCATTTTGAACATTTATGTTAAATTTTGAATTACTGTTTATTATGATTTTATGTTTTTGTTTACATTTATTATGTTTAAGTCTTATTTTATGTTTGTTTTCGTTCAGTTTATATTTATTTTAATAAATGTTGTGCACTGTTTAGTACCCAGATTCTTAATTTAACGCTAACATTTACAACACTAACACTGCATCACTTTTCGAATTATGCCATGTTTAATAATTAATATCACGCATACTGTTTCAAACAATCCCAATAAATAGGGAATTTTTGAACTCAGGAGAAGAACATACAACGTTGCTATTTAAGAATATGAACTTTGACGTCATATCCGGAAAGGGCGTAGCGCCATCTACATGTGCGACACAGCATAAAGCCCGGAATCAAAATAAAAAATCGACGTGTCGCAGGATTTTGACCACAAATAAACGATTTCAAAAATAATGAATTTATCCGTTACTTTATATGCATATATATATATATATATATATATATATATATATATATATATATATATATATATATATATATATATATATATATACGCACGCACACAGGCAGACACGCACACACACCCACACACACCCAAACACACACCCACCCACACACACACACACACACGCACACGCACACGCACACACACACGCACACTCACACGCACACGCACACGCACACGCACACGTACACGCAAACGCACACGCACACGTACACGCACACGCACACTCACACTCACACTCACACTCATACTCACACTCACTCACACTCACACTCACACTCACACTAATACTCACACTCACACTCACACTCACAGTCACACTCACACACACTCACACACAGACACGCACACGCACACGCACACACACACGCACACTCACACGCACACGCACACGCACACGCACACGTACACGCAAACGCACACGCACACGTACACGCACACGCACACTCACACTCACACTCACACTCATACTCACACTCACACTCACACTCACACTCACACTCACACTCACACTCACACTCACACTCACACTCACACTCACACTCACACTCACAGTCACACTCACACACACTCACACACACTCACACTCACACACACTCACACACACTCACACACACTCACACACACTCACACACATACTCACACTCACACTCACACTCACACTCACACTCACACTCAGTCACACTCACACTCGCACACACTCACACTCACACACACTCACACGCACACACACACTCACACACATACTCACACACACACACACACTCTCACACACACACACACATACACACGCACACGCACACGCACACGAACACACACACAATGAGTAAACAACCATCAAGATATCAATACAATCGTTACATTAATTTTGCTTTCTATACAAGTTGAATAACTGGCTTTATTTATAATGCAGTGATACTAGCTAGTTTCAACGTCTGCTTTAACTAAATTACTGTGAATGTTACTCCTATGGCAAGATAACAACTGGTTATAACAAATAATCTACGTTCCCCTTTCAACGCAATCGTCACAAAATTTTGGTATAAATAAAATTAAAAAAAACTCATATAAATTTGGATTATAACACGGCTGAATACGCTGGAATTAAAAATTTAAACGATCCAATTCTAAGAAGTTAATCCTAAAAAACCTCGTATTCAACCGTTATAACATAAAAAAGATGCGCACAATACTTTATTAAAATTGTCAATCACAGGGAAAGTATGAACGTAAATGGTTATCTTAAGTTTGCTCATTCCTTGATCGATTGGCTGCTATAATCTACACCCTTTTATTTCACAGTCACCTGGTGGAAACGCAGAGGATGAGTGCTGCGACGGATTCGGCAATGTAATCGATATTGAGTTACGCTCGAATCTGTAAGTATGACGCTCCTCGTGAAGGAAAGGGACGCATCGTTTCAAAGTGCCAAATTGCGGTTGGTTACTTTCTCAATTGGTTATACGGTACACCACGGTCTGTATTTACACGTTACTTGTTAACTTTATTCTAGTGAATCACTATGTCTGAATGGCACTTGTTATTAGTATGTACAGAGAGTTTTTCGTTACCAACGAGCTATGAACTGAATGTCTGGGAATGAGGAACGGATGTTTTGTTTCTTCCCCACAAAGGCGATAACTACTCCATAGTACAGGGAAAACACTGGGTTTAACGTTTAACGCCTTCTCTAGAGTTCTTACAGAGTCCCCTTGGGCAAACTGCACTTAAGGATAAATCAATCGCGTGTTGGCTGAACAATACAATAAAATCCCATCAAGGGTTGGTTGTGGAAACTGCCTCTACTAACGGAAGTTCTTTCAACACGGATTAAATGTAACGCCGTTTCGCGATAGCTCACCAACGGTGGTAACGGTAACTTGTTAACGCCTTACATTGCATCTAATTTAAATCTATACGTTATTCCTCTCTTCTCCCTTCTAGCCAAAGATAACGAGTCCATATTTTCTAATATATAACGCAATTTATTAAACTCTGTCATTGTTTGTTCTTTTCCAATAAATACGTATACTCTTCTTTTATACGTTGTATATAGTCCAATTTCGCCTCTTTAAAGCCAGTTCCAACGTATGTCAGCTTGGCAAAGGGATCCTATTTCCTTATGGGAGATTAGTTGTTTTAACGAGACCATGCATTGATTTTAGCTTAAGAGTGCAAGGGGACAGCACAACCTTTTAATCTCGCCAATGTACTAAATTCATACGATACCTTGATGTTTTTCAGATAAAAAAAGGTACACATCCTGAAAATCCTTACCGAAAATGACCAAGAACTAATTCCTATCGAACCATATTTCCTAGTTCAGTGTTTCGACTTAAAGTACATAATATGTATTACCTTCCCATCTGTAGGAAGAAGGTTGATATCGGAGAAAATCCTAGGACTGTAGTATTCTATACTAATATAAACCTAATGACTAGATGTTTGTCAAAAAGTTCCCGCGCCCATCAAAAAATCTCGATACGCAGAGCCAATAAAGAACCGTTTAACCTTGATGGGTTGGAGAAGAGAATACCGAAAACGTAGTACTACAAAAGCTTTTTGAAGTTATTTTACTGTGTACATCTCTTTAACTTAAAAGAACACCATATTCACAACACTTAGTCTTTATTTCTTAATTATGCAATACCGTTCCTAAACCTATATATATATATATATATATATATATATATATATATATATATATATATATATATATATATATATATATATATTACACTTAATTTTTGCACGCTCTGTCCAGTTCTAGTTAAAGCATGTTTACATATGGTTGGGGGGGCTCGAAAACGAATCAGAACCAGCTTTTTCAAAAACCACCCCTGGGGGATAACCCCCGTCGACTTATTTCAGTATCTATCGCTATTGGAAAAGCTACTATTTCCCCCTTAAGGTAGGTGATTTAAGGGGATTATTCAGCTTTTTCCATGATATAGAAACTACCCCCTATCAATACCTTGACCTATAAAAATACCCCCTAAGGTAGATGATTATCCAGCTTGATCTTGACCTACTTCAGATTTCTAAGAATTGTACCAGGATACCAACAAAAGTTGACCTTGACTCAATTTAGTCAATACAAGAACCACAACCTCAACCTACTGTTTAGCATAAACAATAACAACTTTCGTAGTTGATTCTATGTTCAGATTTCTAAGAATATGACGTTCTTCTAAGCAATAACCTTTAACATGTATTTCATAGAAACGTAATATGATACCCCTCACGAGCTGATTCTATGTTTAGATTTCTAAGATAAACGTTGAAAATGGATTTCTAAGAAATGATTGTAACCTTGTACAGCCTGATTTAATTTTACCTCAGCTACGATGAATGAGTTATTTGACTTGTTTTCTGGGGGGAAACGGTTACTTGTGTTTGGAAACGGCTCCCCTGTTTTGGGAAACGGCTATCTGTCTTTGGGAACCGGATCCGGTTATCGGAGAAACTACCTCATCTTGGCGGTGAGGACATCCCCATCATTCTTCTTGTCTCCACGAACTGATTCTATTGTTAGAATTGAGCAATAGGAACGCTAATTTGCTATTTCCAAGAATTTAACCTCCAAGGAATGCTAAAATTTGACTTGATTCCTTAACATTGTTTCCCTAGATGGATAGAGTGGGGTATAACCATAGGAATATTGTCATCAGGGGATGTAGCTTTACATGAAATAAAACACTTAAAAGAATATATAATTGCATTTTATTGTAAATATTACAAACTTTTCCCCCTTACTTGTAACCCCTATCAGCACACAATTTCATAAACCTTTTACTGCTATTGTCTTAAATAGTTATTGTACAAAAAGTGTACATTCATCAAAGCACAATTACAGGTGGTTTGAGTATGAAAAAAACAAGTTTTCATTTTGGGGTAAAGCTGGTTGCTCTTCAATTTCTATAACTGACTGTCTCAATATTTTTCGAATGTAATCGGCTTTTTCTCGTCCTTTAACGTACACATCATTTGTTACCGATATGAGTTCACGACGTATATGTGGAAAGAGATGTATAGTGGTATATCCAGATCCCCATTTGACTGCTGTGATGATTATTGATTATCCAGGTGGCTTGTCGTTGAAATTCCACATCTAAGACGTGCCACGGAAATGGTGGTTTGAATACAAAATGGGCAGCTTGATTTCCATTATATATTGCTAGCTCTTTAGATGTAAATATAAGTTTTGCCGGTTTGAATTCCTGTACATCAACTATTACGATCACTGCCTCTGTAGCGTGACCCCGTACCTAACTATTAATTACTAATGAGTGCTCGCAAAACATACGCACAATTTTCAAAATCTCTTGGAAATAGGACACAATTTCAGAATTTTAACTGTACGCATGTGTAGTTTAATTAAACCGTACAATTCGAAGCATAAGTTTTCATTTGATGCAAGTGGCAGACATCTATTTATAACTTTAACAAATATAAGTAATGTCTAATTGCTCTTCACAGCACTTTACCATAAAATTATTTATTATGATTGCACTCTCATTATATAGATGCATCAATTGCATTCAAGGTTAAAATACGGATAAGATCGGACAGGATCAGGACTTTAACAATTCTATTTTTAGCTTTCTCAGAATTGTGATATGGTGTGACCTTGAAATTTAAAGCAAATGGTGGTGATAGCTGGTGAAATCTGCGTCTCTTTAACTTATATGAAAAAGAACACCATTTTCACAACCCTTAAAGTCTTTATTTTTTAATTATACAATACAATATAAATGTGTTTTGAGACACTTATAACAACATTTGCCAGCAATAAATTTTTTGAGAATCGACTTACGACCTGATACCCCTGCAAGTTGATTTCTAAGAACTAACACCTTGACTCAGCCACATTGAACAGCCCAACCTAACTTCAACACAGAAATTTGTATAATGTGGTCCAGAATCGAGCTATGACCTCTTTGGCGTTGATGGTGCTGCCCTTTAATTTCTACTTTTTAGATTTGACCTTGACTAATTTCAAAGCGGTCTAGACTTCTTTGACCTTGATGATGCTTCCCTTTGACCTTCACTAGCTTCAGAGTGGTGCAGACTTCTTTGACCATGATGCTGCTGCCTTTGACCTTAACTAACTTCAGAGTGCTCCAGAATCTGTCTAATGACCTTGAAAATCGCTTTCTAGGCACATGACCATGACAGCCAATCTTAAGCTTAATCAACAACATGCAGCGTTCAATCAGCTGGGAAACGACTACTTGTCTTGCGAAACAGCTATCTGTTTTGGGAAACGGCTGTCTGTATTTGGGAAACAGATCCAGTTCTTAGGGAAATTACCTCATCCTGAGACAGGCCAGAAACCATTGACCTACTTTTAAACACATGACGTTGAATCGAGCAAATTGCTTGATGGCCTTGAAAACTTGACCTCGAAAATTTTCAATCAGTTTAGGTTGGGATACCCCTGCAGGTTATCACGTGACCTTGGCTCAGCTAAGAATTGCTTGCCTGAAAGCCACGAGACATTGATTAGGAATGCTGCTAAATCTGACGTATGGCCTCAACCATGAATTGTTTGGTGACCTAGCCCTGAAAAGTAGAATCCCCCGCACCTTGAAAAGTCTATTTGAATACCTCTTGTAGGTGATTTCTAGGAATCATGACCCTGACCCGACCAGAAGTGCTTGAAGAGTGGATCGCCTTTGTCCATGAGAATTGATTTCTCAGAGACGTGACCTTGAAGAATATGCAGGGGAGGTGTATGTGACCTTGACCTATGTACTTGCGGGTTTTCCTTAATAAATTAATAAGTGGAAAATTGATACCAATACATTTTAGCCATTGACCTAGATAACAATCTATTTGATAGCCGTACAGGTGATTTCTAAGGATTATGACCCTGGCTAAACCATGAATTACGTGTACCATGTAGCCTTTGTTCCTGAAAATTGATTTCTTAGAGGTGTGACCTTGAAATGGTGGGGAAACGGCTACCTGTGTTGAGTAACAGATGCCTGAAAGATAGAATCCCCCACGCCTTGAAAAGCAATGTGTATGATGGCCTTGAGCAAAACACTCATAGAAAAAGTATAGTGGAAGAGTGGTCTAGGATCCACCTAGCTATGTCTATCTTGAAAATCCATTGACTTAGAGAGGTATCCCTATTTAACCTTGAAATGATATACCTAAGTAATGAGAGCGACCTTGAAATACCGTTGACTTCAACGCAGGAACATCAAAGTAGATCCCCATAGTATCTCTCTTGCAATTGCTAGTTACTTCAGTGACCTTGATCTTGATGCAGGCAATGTGTACGATGGCCTTGAAAAACCATATGCTTGGGCGTAGTGAATGTGTACGTGATTAGACCTTGAACAAGAACACTCGTAGAAAAAGTGTAGTAGAAAATTGCGCCAGAAGTAGGGTAACTATACTACTAGAATGCATACGAAAAAGACAAAATAAAACGTTACAATCGAAAGCTTCCCTAAATTTATGCGTTATCAAGTCCAATTGCATGAACTTAAAATACATTTCTGTTGTACGGTACTAACGATTAATTTATAATTTCGTAACTAAAGACATATATTTGATAAAATCACTAACACGTGACACTCCGAATTCAACCAAAATTCGAATGGGAGTTTAGGTAGGAAACTCTCAAACCCGTCGATTTTTATTTTCAATTTAGAATTTTTTTACGTAGAAGTGAAATATACAGGGTGTGCCAAGAAAAAGATATAACGTCTTTCCACGTTTTTTTAAATATGAACCCCAATTTTTTATTGCAGAATTAGAAAGGGTACATCTTCTTACGCCCGACATGGTAGATATGGACGATGGGTACATAAGGAAATATTGAATGAAAATTATCGTAAACATTAAAAATGAGAAAATTTTATTGTCAGTGTAAGAAAACGTTAAATTGTACAGTTTGCTAAATTATAGCTATTTGCACGTTACCAACTTGAGTGTAGTTTTTTGACAGGCGACAGCATTGTCATCGTGAGTATATCTACAGTACCCATGACGATAAATGCGAAATGAATGTTGTGAACAAATGCAACAATATGTTGTGAGAACGCTCATTTTGTAAAAAAGTATAATTTTTCCGATGAAACAACATTTAGTTTAAACGGCCATGTGAACAGACAATATTGTCGTTATTGTGCAATTAAAAATCCTCATTAGGTCACGGAATATTTAACCCGAAACCCCTCAAAAATGGAACGTTTGGTGCGTCATTGTTGACGAAGAGGTATAGGTCCTTACTTCTTCGAGATATTTAGACTTCCTTCAAAATGACCTCATCCTCGCTCTAATTACGTTGTATCCGGATTTAGAAGAGCACCTCTTTTTTCAACAAGGTGGAGCGCCGCACACTACGATTTACCTGTTCGCGCTTGTTCGGATGAAGTTTTTCTTAAAATCGTTAGATAGCTAGAAAAGAAATAGTTGAGTGGTAAGCCAGATCGCCAGATTTAAATCCTCTAGATTAGTTCTTGTGGGGCTACTTAAAGTGTCCACTGTCCAGTCCAGCCAATTAAAAAAATTTAAAAGCACGAATTCGCCAAGAAATTAGAAACATTACCGCAGACGTCATCGACAACGTTAAAAAATCATTTGTTAATCGCCTTGGCTATTGTCAGATTGTCAAGGGTGCTTAATTCAAACATTTAATTTATTAGAATCATTTCACAACTAAATTAGGCCTAACCTCAACAAATTATCTGTGTTTCGAAATACATTTTATTACAAAAAATCCTTTGAATACTTTGTAACACCCTTTTCTTTGAATGAAAAGGGCTTTACTTTATTTTACTTCAATTTGCCTCAGGCTAGCTCAATCGGACACTGTATACACTGAATCATAGTCATACAAGGGTTTTATATTTATATTAATTCTATTCCTTTGTACATACTAAATATCGACACTTAATCTACGCAAACAAATGTACAATACTGAACGTATTTATTTATAATAATAAATGAAAAGAAATCATCGGATGGGCTCCTTGTCCGGGTTTATTATGGACTCCAGTTCTCTCGCTACTCGATTCTGGGACGTTTCTGTGAAAATAGAATTAATACTACCTTCAAATAACCTATTCGGGACTCGTATTTTAATATATATGCAAAAATGCTAATTACAATGACTTTTAAAAAATTATTTGAGTATTTTAATGCCGGTGCTGCATAGAGAAGCTACACTGGTGTCCACGTATAACGGTATCGCGAGGTTGCTTAGAACGATAATGGGGATAATGTTCGCGCTTACTCGCTAGAAAGTCGACCAGTAGAATCAATACTTTCAAGTATAGTGTATGTGCATGCAATTTTTACATTCGAATAAATAGATGATGTTGGTCTGCCTTTATACAGTAAAAGTTTTTTCAGGTGAACGTTTTATTAAACGTATACCTTACGGGAACTAAACTAACTATATACAAGATTCACCAACTAATTATTTATATTGGGCGGTTAATAACTTCGACAAATAAATTACCTGATTATTGTTGTACTAATCACAATGATAATTTCTTCACTTAAGGTGTTAGAAACTGCAGGAAACGTGATAGTTTATATATTACGGATGCATATTTTTTTTCTTTAAGACGGATTTCTTGCGTCTTTATAGAGCGGGGGGATCACGATGTGTGCTACAAGCGGCATCTGGTAGTAATGTTATCTGCGGGTTTCTGGCGCTTCTGGTTTTTTAACTTATCGTGGGTGGCATATTGATGTTAGGTAGTGTAATAGATGACCAGCAGTCCGGTTACATGGAAATGATTTTCAGTTGGCGTTGTCGACAAGTGATGCACTATGATAACAGATGAATATTATGACGCAGAGATCGACAGGTCGGCGGAACTGTGTAACGAGACTAAGACCGGCAGACGCGCGGATTCTTTCTTCGGTAAGAAAAAAAAAAGGAAAAGGCCACGTATTTCATTCCCTCGCCAAGGGGGAGGGCGGGCTTCTCGAGCTTTTCGAGCTCCTTCAGCCACAATCATGGATTCCCAGCATACATACATTACGTATATATGTATGGTGGGATCAAGGATGGGTGTGGCCAGGATAGATCGGAAGGAACGGAGTTAGGGTTCTGCGGGGGAAAATACTAACCCAGCATTCGCCTAAGCAGCCGCACATGATGTGCATATGCGCAGTGACCATGACGCTACATGTGTATGAGGAAAACCCCCTGAAAAAACTTCATACAAGGTAGACGGTAACTGAAATCGAACCCATTACCTCCCGAATGCAAAGCAGGTCGTGTCGCCATTACGCTACCAGCCCTGTCTTCCTTCGGTGGCGCGTCGCGGTTTTTACTTTTTTTGGGATATAAGAAACCGTTGTTAGAACTTTGGTACAAGCAAATACTTTTTTGACCGTGAAGTGGAAGTTAGCTGTGGAGATATATCCGGTTTAGAAACAGTGCCCAGTCACGTAAAACTATCGGTTTCATCTGAAATATAATCACCTTCGTAATCCATCTCAGATTCACAGTACAGTATTTTTATGGTTGAGCATTTAAAGGTTGAGCTCATAATTAATGTTGATGTATTAGTTTTAACGGCAATCACTAAGTTTTGTTTCGATGGAGGTGCTTCATCTTTTGCTTCCATTTTTCTAAGTACCCATAACAATTGGAATTAAGGTCGGAGAAGCACCTGCAAATAAGTTTCATTTGTTATACAAGTATGATTATTATTAAATTTTAAATTTTAGCCCAAAGATAGTAGAAGTAGTAGAAAGAAAAAACAGTTCTTAATAGGGAGAGTAACACATTCCCAGGTATGAAAATAAAATTTAAATACCGGAAAACTACGAAACAAAAGTGCACCCGCAAGTGTACAAAATTACACATAGACAAGTTCATTGGATTATAAATAAATAAAATACCGAATTTTTATTTAAATTAAGCCAGTTCCTGTCACAGTTTGAAGTTTCATTGTAAACAACATTTATCACGTACCCTCAAAATTAGAAACTTAGCAATGGTTCTGTTATCCTTGTTAACGCCCCTCTAGTATAAAAAAAAACTTCATGCAAAGCGGGAAAAGTTCGCGAGTGTTGTAATGTTACAAAGAAAAATATAACAGTTGCCATATGATCTTAACAAGCTTATATAGATCAATATATTGATTTAAGCTCTCAATATTTCACTTAATTAGAAAAACATTGTTGTATTGGATTTATAGGAGGACACCATAAATACTTTTTGTTTAATTATAAGCATCAGTAAAATGCTTTAAAGTAATTAATCTAATCTAAAATCAATCGAATCTCACCAAATAGCCAATTATCTCACAAGAAAGTGAAGGTTTGGAAAATTGGCAGTCAACTGTAAACGCGTTAGATTGATGTGTTTTCGGAAATAAAAAAGCTCATTTATAATGATTTAGACTGAAACAAGTAAAGTAATGTATAAAGAAGCTGAATTAAGAGAACCGCTGCTAAAAATACAATATTTTATTAATGAATTTTCTTTTCGCGTAAAAACAAAATGTGATAGAGTAATCAATGCCCATAGAATTAAGTAGAGAATTGAGTTAAACAAATCTGAAACAATAGATAAGAAATAACAGTAATCTCAAATCCTAGATATGCAACATCATTTTTTTTTTATATGCACAAACATAAAACCTTTTCCTGAGTTTGGGTAACATTAAATCAATGCATTCATATATTTGCAACAATGTTAGTTCAGTCATTATGTAAAAAGAACATATCAATCACATTCTATTGTGTGTGTAGTTCCAACCGTAGGAAACTCTATTTGGGTCATTTCCTTTATAAAAAAAACTAATCCGAAAGACAGCGTATTGTGTACTTGCAAGAGTAACAATTAGCTTGCTTTTATTTTTCAGTAAAAAAAAAGGGGGTTAGTTATTCAAAATTGCAGAAGAGGTGATGTTAATTGCAATCCAACATTTTGGTTCCTTCTTGTATATCGTTCAGAACTTGTAATACTGAATGATAATCCATAATAAATAATACACTTTTACTTAAATAAAGTACGTTTGGTAATTCGAACGTTTGTTTTATTTTACGAACGTATATGTGTAGAGTGTGTCCCATTTCTATGATTTTTCAGTGTATACGGGTTATGAGTGAAAATAAAGAGATGTGGTTTCCGTATTACTATGCTACTTTCTTGCCAAACGAATATCAATTTCACAGCTCTCAAAGCGACAAGGCTATCAGAAAAAAACGAATTTCTTAGTTCTTTGAAAGGATAGGTACCAAACATTCAATAAGCTAAAGATGTTCGATTAAAAAAAAATTGTTTGGTTGATATTGTAAAACGTATAATGTATGTTTTGAAAATTAGTTCTTTTAAAATCACCGAGTGCCAAAAGCGAAAATTAATTTTCCTCTATATCTCAAAAATGAACTTATGACAATTATGAAAAAGCGCATTGTTTCTTTGACAAGAAGTAGCATAGTATTTAAAAAAACCACCTTTCTCTAGCTAAAATCATAAGAGATACCCGAAAAAGATATCTGTATGCCAAATGAACTCTTTTAAATCAAAACTTTCACCATAATTATACACATTTAAAATACTTAGCTTTTTTGGGTCCTTAATAGTCCATTTTTGTATTTATGATTACACAAATGTATACGTTTCGATAACACTTACAGTTATCGTCAGTAGTAATAAAATCTGTTAAAATTGTTTAAGATCTTGAAACAAATTTGTGAAATATGAAAAGTGAATACGCAAACATAAGCCTGCCATTAAAGTAACAGTTCGATAAACGTATAAAATAAACGATGGTTTACAATTTTGGTAAAGGATAACCAGGTCCTTAATAAATTAAAAATTCCTAGACTACCTTCGAGATGACACATCAGAACACCCTCTAACGAGCGAATGCTAACAATCAAAAATTAGATAATCAAAGAGCAAATTTAACAAAATTTAATAAAACTTAAGTGTGAAGTTGCGAAAAACATTAATTTGAAATTAATAAAAACATTCACAAATAGAAACAATTAAAAATCAGATCTAACAAATATTGTCAATAATTGCAAGTGTTATTTTACAGTAAAACACAGTATACTACGTTTAGTATTTTTTTTAGTTCTAATATTCATTTTAATTTTAATTTCAACTAAATATGTTAAATTATACTGCTGTGGTAATTTAACATACAGGCTGCCGAGCTTCTTTCGAGTGTTGCAGTGTGGTAAAGGTTCCTTTTCGAAATTAGGTTTTTTAGGTTGAAACGATGCATGACAGCTGGAAACTAATGACACTTTTACTTCGAATATTATGGTGGCCAAATCAGTGGTGTCAAATTTTTTTTCGAAATTCTAACACAATGGAGAATTCAAGATGGCGGAAGAAATTTTTTTCCCAAATTCAGTGACATTTTGGGGAATGGAGTTTCAGTTACAATTAAACAAAAAAATAAAAAAAGATTAAAATTTTTAAACTTTAAGGAAAACAGTGTCTTGTGGGGCGCAAAGAAATTGGTAGAATTTAGCTGAAATTTTGTGGATAATTAATCCTAATTATCGTTAGCAATAATACTCCATTTCAGCTTAAAATAATTAAAACTGCAGAAATGGCAGAATTTTAATGTTTAATTCGATAAAAAAAAATTAATCGTGTCGTTTGTTTTTTGATTACTTCATGACTTCAGTGGAAAAATGAACAACTCTTGTCTTTTCGGTGCAATTTTCAGTAGCCGAATTAATTTTTAATATGGTAATGAACAAAACTATCGATGTTTATGTGTTTAATATCCTTGCTTAACAAGATTTGTCAAAATCACCGCCCACCTTGAGCATCTAGCTAAAATTTTGTGGATGATTAATCCTAATTATCGTTGGCAATAATACCAAACAATTAATCCTGTAGAATTTTAATATTTAAGTTAGTACAAAAAAAATTAATCGAGTCGTATGGTTTGTTGAATCATTTGTTTCAAATGACAGCAATCATGATTTTTCCTGCTTTGCAGATATTTAATATTAATTTTCAGGTGATTAATATTAATTTAATCTGTAAATTACGTTGATATTAATGTTTCTAAAGAAGAGTACGTGACATAGGATTTGTTTATGGGTTGTCAGATTGAAATTGTCGACAAGCTGCTAGGTTATAGGCAATTAGCTAGGTAAGGCAGGCACTGTTACTGCAGCCTCTTGCTTTGTAAACGTTTTGGATCTTTATTCATGTTATTATCTCTGTTGTTAAAAAAGATTATTTTTTTAAAAGTGGGCATTTATCTGTTCTGCTTTCAGGCATTGTTCCTGTAATAAGTAGGATAAGAAAAGTATAGATTATTGCAGTATATATCTGTTTCACGAAATCCAATTGATTTTAGATGAATCGGTATGTCACGGTTTGTAAAAAAATGACTAAAATATACCAAATGGTCATTAGGATTTTCAACGATCACTAAAAGATCTGTAACAACTTGTGAACCTTATAGTAAACCCGGAGTTGCACTTTTATCCTTGCTAGTATAAACAAAAAATTTGTAGCAATATCCATCTGAAGTACATAGCGCCCATAATTTATATCCAAATCGAATTGGTTTTGCTTGTATAAATTGCTTCATACGATTGTGCCCAAAGTATTTCACAATCATTTCATCAATTGATAAATCAGTAGAAAAGGTACCCCATTGTTGAAATGCTTAGTTTCTTTTATTTATTAGTGGACGAATTTTATAGTACCTACAATGAAACACATAATGTTAGAATTCTGACATTGCTATTGTACGTTATTTTATTTACCTATCAGTCAAATCAATTTCGTCGTTATTACAACTGTGAAAAACTGATTTCAATTTCGAGTATCTATTTCGAGACATTGCATCCGCTACAAGTTGTATTCTGGTGTCTTCATCTGTACTCCAATACAGCTTTTCAGAAGGTAAAATATGGTAACCAGAAAATACTAATAATCCAATAAACGTTTTTAATTCCTGAACAGTCATAGTAAAATCAGTACAATTTTTTACAGATTTAGCATATCTTTCGGTTTCCTCTTGCAGTAAATTATAAACATCGTCGGAGAAAAATTTTTCAAACAATTGTACAGGAGATAAATCAAGTATTTCAGCAGTAATAATTTTAATTTTATCATTTTCAGACTGTGACTCTCTTATTGTGTTTGTATAGGATGGCTGAGATGTATGCCAACGCGAAGTAATACTAGTTAATTTCTTTTTACCTGTACTTATTGAAGAGACATTATCGGGTTTCTTACGAGTACATTCCGTATCAGGATTATCATCACGATTAGACACATTAGCTCCTTGTAATTGAATTTCTATATTTGCAGAAATATCATTGATTTCATTTTCACCTGTTATGTCTTCGTCGCCTTCATCACAATCACTTAAAACGTCTGGATTCGGTGGAAAAACAGCTATATCTACACTATCCGCATTTTCCAAATGTTTATAAAATTCCTAATCTTCGAATAACGGTTCAATATCTTTAACACTTAAAAACCGCTTACTTGCCATGTTTTACACCACAATAAATGCACTAAATGAATAAGGGAGCATTGCCTCTAATTTATATACCAACAATCTCTGCAACAATCATCTAGTCTGCACGTGTAAATTAAAGGTATAAACGTATACGAATTGGACCAATGTCCTATAAATATGACATCATATTTTGTACTTGTTTATTCCTGTTTATGATACGATCAACGTTTGAAAAAAATTATGCAGTTTTAGCAAACAAACTTTCTATTTATGAATTCTGAACAGAAAAGTTACACAATTTATTGAATTTTAAAAGAACTAAGGAAAACTAAATGCGTGACAAGCGAAGAAAAGACAACCTTTCTTGTAAATTATTTTTCTGTTTATAATTACCAATTTCTTATAAAAGTAAAGGAACAATCTTGCTCCTAAAAGATGACAAAGTAATATAAAATTAAAAAAAAATACATTATTGAATTACAACCAAGAAATAAAAATTGCTATTTTTGGTGTTCTATATATATATATATATATATATATATATATATATATATATATATATACCGGTACATAATGGGTTAAAGATAAAGTTTAAAATAAATAAATAAATGTATTCCGGAAAACTTACTTTTTCATGAAAAAAAGCAAGCATGACTTCTTGGTCGATATCCCTTACATTTTTTGAAGTCCTCCAAGAATTGGAGATATTGAAGGTCTTTTTTCATATTTATCTCGTGATTTCAAGGGTAATTAACTAGCAACGGCTTCAAGCGCTAATGCCGCTATTTCAGGATGATTTTCATTATTTATTTCCATTTTCACGCAATAACTCTTGACAACATTTTTGATTTTTGTTTACCTACTTTTGTTTAGTTGCTGCAGTGATGGAAAAGGCAATTTGATCCTCGCGCTTGTTACGTATTTTTTAAATAATTTCTTATAAAATGTAATCCATTTCGATTTAGTGTCCGAAAAATTTTTATGTATTATTGTTAGAGAAAAGTAGGTTCTTCTTTACACATCGCGTTTCTAATCTCGGCTGCGCCTCGTTTATAAAGATAGCGATTCGTAAAGAAAAAAAATACTTTTCTTTACTTATAATACAAATAACTAGTAACAATCGTTCAAAATTGCAGATAATAAAGTGAAAACACGTTTGCATAACTTTTAAGAACTCTGTTTAGTCTAAAATATTTCCTTTCCGGTTAAGAATTAGCATATTAACGATTTATACAATTTACTTGGTACATCTTATCCCATTCGACCCTTCCAATGTACCTGATAGAGCCTTCTCATGTATAGTCATTTCGGCCAGTAACTCATTTTCCACCCTCTTTGGAAATATCGACACAAATACCTACAATGTGTTTAACCTACTAAAATACGTCTATCTAGAATTTCACAATACATTTAACCATATAGTAGCTTTATTTTAGTAAATTATGATGTTATTCATACTAAACACCGTTAATTTCCGCATTTTTACAATCCTTCCGATTATGAACTTAAATTGATCTTTTGTTCCGCAGAGTTATTTTAAATTCATCCGCTGTACACCAGGTTCGTTATGTACGACTATTTATACAAGTACTGATAAGTAAGCAACATTAATGTAACTTAATACGTAAAAATAATTATACACAAATACCGCAACAAAACAAAAATAACTAATATTTTACCCTAATAAATTATTTAATATAAATAAAATACGGCTAAAATAAATTTTGGTGTAATTGGGCGATATCTGCAAATTTATATTCATTGAAAACAGTTGAATATTTTTACATCTGTTAATTATCAATTAATATTATCCTATTGGTTTAATACTGTATACACAGTGAAGATAGAAAAGCACATTTATGTTTATTCGCAAAAATGTTTTCAATCATACTTAAGCTGGTTATCTCTTATCTTTAATCGTTGACTGAAAACTTGATTTTTTACTCAATGCTTTAATTTAATTTAAATTGTACACATATTCACTGCTTAATCAATTTCACACAATAAATAGCTTAGTGGTTTGTTGTTTGTGCATTTTTCTATTCCAAGTACCTACAATAGCACAGTTAATTTGGGGTTGATATTCGATTAGTAATGACTATCTGAAGCAGAAACCGGGCATGTTTTATATTCCTGGGTTTTATACATTTTATAACATTTATTTCTTTCAGTGCTCGTGGTTTTAAGTACTCTATATATTTTTATTAATTTAAGATAATTACTAACTATTATACTAGTTTACGACAAGAAAAAATATTGTTTCAATTTGCTTTATCTAAATAGATTTTGTGTACGAAATTAAAAGGCAAATGGGGTTGTGGTATGGATTATAGCTTTTTTTGTTGAGAGAAATAAAATGCGAAATTAAATTGCGTAATGCCACATTTTATACTGATACTTAATATGTTGATGGTAACTTAATATTCAACAGAAAATAATGTTTCTTCACCGCCTCTAACTGTAAATGTATTAACGTAGTTCCAATTCACATGTTCTCGATGTGAAAATTCTTACCAAAGCGTGAATCATGGACAAGCAGCAAGAAAAAGGCAATTTATATACCTTTTTCTGATTTATTACAACGAACTTTTTGTAATGTAACTGGCATCGATCACATTTATCTTTTACCTTTCAATGCATTAAATGCTTAGCTTGAAAGAAAGAAAACAAGGTTTTTTTTTGTAAAATGTGCATGTTGAAAGTTGTCACTGATTACTGTGTGTAAATACTAAATTAATATTACTTTTGTGAGCACATTGATTTGTATGCTGACTATGAAGTGAAGAATCAGGCTTATGATTAAGTAAAGTTACAGATTAGATATTATGTAAACCTTAAACCATTGTGCTGGTTATAAGTAAAATATAGCAAGGTGGTTTGGTATTCTGTAAAATTTAAATGAGCTCATCAAAAATTTTATGCGGCTTCACCATAACTTTCGTTACTATTTTTACAATTCTAAAGTTCATCAAGCTTCCTTGTAGGAAATGTGATGGCGTCGAGTCGTTAAGCTGCTTTTGCTTCCGGAGCTGTAGCGGAAGTTCGATTATTACCGGATTTATTTTCAGTTCAACGATGTTTTATTTTGTAGTGCCTCTGATGGTTGTCATCTAATATACGTTATTGATATCATTTAATCATTTTTGGGAAATATTTCTGTAGGTACTTTTTAATTTTTATTATTTGCAAATGGAGATCTGTATGTGTATTTCTATTCAATTGACATTTTAAAGCCGTTATGTGTAAAGTATCCATTGTATAGGTATCTAGTATGACGAAGTCGGATACCGTAAAAGACACAAACTCGCTTTGAACTAGAACAAGTTGCGCCAATTTGCGTATTGTGATAATAAACTGTTTTCAAGTTCAGAAGATACAGATTAGTTGCGGAGATATCCATCTTTAAAGTCAACAATGGCATATACCGATTTTTGATCCGAAGTCTTATTTGTGAGAAAATGTATAATAAAGCAAAAAATGCCCTACCTTTTTTAAGTGTGTAAAATGTGCGTCGGTTAACCTCTATGGATGATCAATCATATGAAGTATGATTCATTTTTTACCAGAATGACGTAAATTTACAGCATGTTACATATAACACAAAAGTATTAAATGATCCTTATATAATAAAAATCAAGTATCTAAAATAATAATTACTGTTGTGGTCAGTAGGTACCTTACTTTCTTATGACTATGTCTTGGAATACTATCAAATAATTACCCGTGATACGACCAATTCATATGTCCCTGGTTTTCTTTGATATAAATAAGTTATTTAAATTTTTTTTTAATATTTTAGGGTATAGCTTTTACACTACAAAAAATTTCATTAAGGAAAGCCGTTTAATATTTAATTATACTTAAGTTAGATATTATCGCTTTTTTCAATATATTTAGCAATTTTCGTGGGGTTCATAGCGTTTTTATTTTAAATAAATTTTCACCAAAATTTCATACGGGTACACTAGCGCGCGCCCACATACACGCACGCGCACGGGCACGCGCACGCGCACGCCCACGCGCACGCGCCCGCCCGCGCCCGCGCCCGCGCCAACACCCACACCCACACCCACACCCACACTCCCCCCCCCCCCCCCCCCACACACACACACACACACACACACACACGCACACACGCACGCACGCACTCAGCAAGCACGCACGCACGCACGCACGCAAGCGCGCACGCACGCACGCACGCACGCACGACGACGCACGAACGCACGCACGCACGACGCGCGCATACACGCACACCACACCCACACGCACACACGCACACACGACACACGACACACCACACACGCACACACGCACACACAGCACACACGCACACACGCACACACACACACCACACACGACACACGACACGCACACGACACACGCACACACACACACGCACACACACACACACACACACACACACACACACACACACACACAAACACACACACACACACACACACAACACACACAAACACACACACACGACACACACACACACACACACACACACACACACAACAGCACACACACAGACACACACACACACACACACACACACACACACACACACACACACACACACACACACACACACACACACACACACACACTCCGTCATTATACACTCATTATTTATCTTATCTTTTCTTTTTTTACCACATGCGCTTCTCAGGAATCTTAAACCCCACGGCATTAATTTTCTATCGTCCTTTTTTTTGACGTATCCATGTCTCACTTCCATACAGTACAGAAGGGACAAACACGCTACCATAGATTTCTCGTTTCTCAGCTAGGTTCACGCTTTCGTTTCTCATTATCGTCCACATACTTCCAATCACTAGACTTCCAGCATTGACCCTTCGTACAATCTGGCCATCCATTGTACCAACTGCTGTAAACATTCTATCCAGATATACCATCTCGTCCACTTGTTACACAATTTCATTTTGTAGAGTAAATACTCTACTCTCCTTTTCACCTTCCCGATTGAACACCATAATTTTAGTTTTGTCCACGTTTAGGTCCATGCTCTCACAGACTCTAACAAACTTCCTCAGAGCAGTTTGTAGCTCATCCGCACTGACACTTCATAAGACTGTGTCATCAGCATACACTAGAACTCATACATTTCTCTAAGTATACATTGAATAGCCACGGTGGCATCACACAATCTGGTCGCACTCCTTGCTCAATATTAAAGTATTCACTCACACCTCCCCTCACCCTTACACATGCCCGGCTACCGTCGTATACTACTCTTATCCCGATTATTAGATCTTCACTTAAGCTATATTCATTTACTATTTCCCACAGCTTTTCCCTATTCACTCTCTCATATGCTTTTGCTAGATATACAAACCCGCAGTACAGCTTCCTTTTTACACTTTTCGAGCACCTGCTGGAGGGCAACCATCTGATCAACACATCCTCTCCCTGGCATGAAGCCACCCTGCAGATCCCAAATCTTAGTTTGTGTAGTTTTTCGTACTCTATCAATCAGTATTCAAATACTTGCAAGTACACTGAGTAAACTTATTCCTCTGTAGTCATTGCAATCAGTCGTGTTCCTCTTACGTTTAAATAGTGGTACAATGGCCGCGCCCTTCAAATGACTTGGCACTTTTCCACATATACATTGAAAAATTCACACAATCTTCGTATAAGCTTTGCGCCTCCATACTTTAGCATTTCAGTTTTTCAACTTTCCTACCGTTTTCTCTACCTCATTTATCCCAATATTGTCATCTGTATTTGAACGTCCTGTATATATGTAGGTGTTTTTCTTCTTTTTATTCTTTTTTTGCTAGTGATTCAATTTGTGCTAACGAAGTTGTAGTGGTTTTCGAGTTAAACTTTTCGTGTTTCCATTTAGATTTGATTTCTGGAATTGGAAATTATATGTTTTGTGGATGAATTAATTGGAAATAGGAAATTTTAAAGTTCTAAATTAGTTTTCCTGTGAATTTGTGTAAAAGGTTTCGTTAAAATAAAATGCAGTTGTAGATAAGAAAAGTTCGCATTTAAATTGTAGGATGAAATCATTCGTTGGCTTGCTTGTTTAAGCAGGGTGGTTGATGTTAGTTTTACTTATTGCGTTTCAGTAATTGACGCCGTATATCTGCGGGAGCGTAGTATCTTAATCCATTAGCGTAAGTAATTATCGTTATCGTTAACGGTATAAATCTGTGGACAATTTGCACTGCAATTTTGAGAGGCTGTTTGTTTGCGCAGTTAATTGCGCGGGGGATCCTTGTTCTGACTTTGGTGAGTAACGGATGTGATTTTTTTTCGAAATCCTGGACGACCGGACCTTTCGAAGAAGTTGTTTGCAATTAAACCACCAGTTTGGTGGATATTTGTGTAGTCGTTCATCCCTCCTGGTTATTTCTTTTGAAGTTACGGGCCATGGGGTCAATTAACGAATATTTCACAAAGGGATGTGTATATAAATGCATCTTGGTGGTGACATTTTGAGACGCGCTAAATGCGGATTTATATTATCGAACAAAACCATTGTGAAGGCACAACGTTTTGTGTCCCCGTACACGTATCAGCTGCAACAGACAAAAATCTCACTGTAAATAATTTGTAAGTAGACATTTTTCTTCGTTTTAATACTAAACAGACTTGTGAATAGAGCTACCGAAAGTAGACATATAAGGCCGATCCTGGACCAGTTCAAGGTCACCCATGTAAATCTTATGGGGATTTATTTCAAGGTCAAGTGAGTTTTCTCGTTATGCCAGAACGCGCTCCACGTCTCAAGCATGCTTGTGGTGGGGGATTTAAATTTTTGGAGTCACTCGCCCTCTGGTGGTGAAATCGGAAGCTTTTGGAGCTCTTTCAAGGTCGAACTTTAAGCGGGAGATTTAAAATGTAGTTGGTCAAGGTCAAAGCTAAAAAGTTGCAAGGTAATCATAAATCAAAAATAGTTTTGAAGGTCAAAGGTTATTGACTTACGGTGGTGTCATATTTCTTAGAAATATAAAAAGGTCAAGGTGAAAAGCTAAAAATAGAAATTGCAAGGTAATCATAAATCTAAAATAGTTTTCAAGGTCAAAGGTTATTGACCTACGGTGGTGTCATATTTCTTAGAAGTATAAAAAGGTCAAGGTGAAAAGCTAAAAATAGAAATTGCAAGGTAATCATAAATCTAAGAATATAATTTTCAAGGTCAAACTTTTTAGCGGGAAATATAAATTTTGGAGCTGATCATCATCATCATATTATATTTATAGTCAAGGTCAACAGTAGGTATTTAACAAGTTTAAGCATGTTGTAATATGTAGGACGCATATTTCTTATATAAACTGCAGCGAGCTGTATGTTGAGATCAGTCTGCAACACATAATTGTTAAATATGGAATTAACAGGGTTAAACCAAAGCACCTATTGCAAACCCTTTAAGAATGCGTGCGAGCTCGATATATCGAGAAAGTATAAAGTAACGAATATGGATATAATTAATACTAAGTACGGTGAACGTATAGTGATAGAAACGGGTGATTTTAAATGTGTATTACCGGAACGCTTTTATGTGTATTTCAAAAAAGAAGAAACACGAATTGAAGAATTTAAAACACTCCTAAACACGAAGGATGTGTTTATAAGTAGTTTGGGTGCAGCTGGCAAAACAACAAACATAACATTTTCTTTTTAATAGTAGCACCCCACCATATGTAAAATTGAAATACTAGAATTATTTTCTTAAGCAGCGTTTAGTCATAGTGAAATTGTGAGCAAGTAAAGTCATGCAAGTAGCAATAAAATCATTTCTGGAACGATCCAAACTCAGAAGTTCACCGTTATATATGGATACATCACATCATTGCAGTAACAATCTGAATAATTTAACATTTTGTTGGTGCTGTCAAAATAGTGATGGTAGTAGTAGTAGTAAAAATGAAGAGAAACACGATGAAGGTTATTCTTCTGCTAAGACTGACTGCGCATCATCATTTCAATATAAGGATGAAGTGTATAAACAAGCAGCTAAGGAATACTTAATCGATTGTACCTATTATAAACTATCGAACGATACTCATCATGCAAAACATCTGGAAATTGGATACAGTACACACCTCAACCTTGCACCAGTGGTGCGTATTGGGTGCGTAATTGTGATCAAAGCAATAATGTAGTGTTGGATATGAAGGAATGGAATGAGCTTCTAAGATGGCATTCATATGTAGAATTACAATTTTTCGATCTCAAGAAATTGAAAATGAAATTGATTGGTCAAATGTAAATGAAGAAGATATAATCTATGATCAACATTATGAATCTCTATCTAGTAATCTTGGTATTTATTACAATTGGGAATTAATTAAAGGATATGACAGAATTTTGAAAACTGTTATGATAGAAAACTACAAGTGCTGTTCTTGTACATTCAACTCACATAGTATAGAAGAACTATTCAATTTAAAGGATATAGTAAGCTATAGATTGGAATTTCTTGAATCTTACAATCTGGTGTGTTTTTATGAAAAGTTCATACAACAAGTTGTTGACTACCGTCGTTTTCGTGAGAAAGAATTCAGTGGTGGTGATGATGACATTTATAAAGATATTGATGATGTTATAAATGCTAAGTATAATATTAATTCACATAACACTGTATGTTTAATGGAAATTTTGTATTATCGTCCTGCTTATCTAATGTATAGCATTTACTGAATAAAGAAATAACTATGATTTGTTTTTCTCAATTTAGGTATAAATACCCCTTCTATCCATCCATGTAAACAATGCTAGTTAAGAAGCGAAAGAGTGTAGGTGGTGGTGGTTTGGTGAATGGTCTAATCAATAAACTTCCGTTTGAATTGCATTTACCTGGTTACCAGTATTGCGGTCCTGGTACAAAGTTGGAAAAACGACTCGCACGCGGTGACCTCGGCATTAATCAATTAGATGCTCAGTGCAAACTTCATGATATCAGTTACAGAGATTACCGAGATTTAGAAAGTAGACATAAAGCAGATAAAATTTTACAAAAAAAGCTTGGGAGCGCTTTAAATCATTAGACGCAACGCTAGGTGAACGAACTGCAGCTTTAGCAGTCAGTACCATCATGAAAGCAAAGAGAAAATTGGGAATGGGGTGTAAACGTCGATCTAATATGAAGAAGAAATGCAATGGTGGAAATTTATTGCATTTACGAAAGACAATAGCTAAAAAATTAAACCTAACGGAAATTTCACAGACACAATAAAGTCAGCGCTTTCAACGGCAAAACGTGTGGTAAAAATTTAGGAGGAAAGAAAAACATTAAAGTTCCTAGAGTAATTCCCTACCTAAACAAGGAGGGTTTTACCATTTCTTATTCCGTTATTCGCAGGATTATCAGCAATCGGTGCTTTAGCTGGCGGTGCATCAGGAATTGCTAAAGCAGTCAATGATGCTAAAAATGCTAAAAATTGCAGGAAGAGACATCGCGCCATAATCGCATGATGGAATCGGTCGCTATAGGCTCCATGAATAAGAAAGGCGGTGCACTATATCTAAAACCAAACAAATCTGGTGGTGGTGCATTATACTTAAAACCGTTTCCAAAAACTGAATAGATTACCGGAAAGACCGTTAACGGATACTGATTTAAAGAAATACTCCAAAACGTACCGTACTTTAGGGATATTTTTATGAGAGATAGCATGCCTAAATTGCCACGGAAAAATGAATCTGGAATTATTAACTTAGATAGCCAAAGAGGACCAGGTACCCATTGGGTTTGCTACAAAAAGCGTGGTAAAAGGGTATGGTATTACGATAGTTTCGGTAATATTCGACCACCAAACGAAGTGATTAACTACTTTCGGGGTGTAAAATATATTATAATTACAACCAAGATCAAGAGTTTAATACAATTATTTGCGGACACCTATGCCTACAATTTTATATAAATAATCAGCACAACATCAAATTTTCTCAGTTATGTCAATAACATTCAGTTTAGAAGGTGTTGGTAACACAGCTAGCTACAACTTCTATCCACCGATAGAGCTAGATTTGGGGAAGAAATACGTTATTGGATTGGTTGGATTTTACGGCTGCAACAGCATTAGAAACATTTATGCAGGCAACGATAGATTTTATTTTAGAACAAATCCATCTCATTTGCAAGTGATTAATATTCCACACGGTGCATATGAGTTAGATGAAATTAACGATTATCTAAAATCTAAAATACCCACAGAAAAGTTTATCATTAGAGCAAACAACAATACACTTAAATGTGAGATAAACAGTTCATTTGAGATTGATTTTACTAAAGAAAATTGTATTGGGCGCATGCTAGGGTTTGAGTCTAAAATATTAGAACCAAATATTTTACATACATCTGCGTTAGACATCCAAATACTTAAACACACTAATGTACACGTAGAGTGCAACATTATAAAGGGATCTTATCGAAACGGGAAACCTGCTAAAGTATTATATGAGATTGATGTTTCAGTTCCTCCAGGTTATCGTCTAGATAAAACTCCGAGCAATACTCAATATTTAGAAGTAAACACTGACATTATTAGTAATATAACAATTAATTTGACTAATCAAAAGGGTGAATTAATAGACTTTGGTGAAAGTGAACCATTCACTGTACGCTTAGAACTAAAAGAACATGGGTCTGAGAATTAATCCAGGACCAATTCCATCTTTCAAAACTCATATAAAAGACATCATCCCTACAGTAAGTCATTAATTAGTCATCAACCTTCATTGCGGTTAACATCTGCAGAGAAATACTTTTTAACGTCAATAGGTTTAAAAGTTCTCAACCACAATGGCAGAATCGTTAAACGTCTTTCAAAACGTACATTTTGATGATACTATAATTAAATCAGATATTCACACTTATCTTCCATATGGATCTTCTAAATATGGACCTTCCGAAGAAATACGAATCTTAATTCAAAGTCAAGATCTAATTACGGCTACTTATGATAGTTTTCTGTACATAGAAGGTAAACTTGAGCTCAAAAAGAAGATGAAAGAAAAGCATGCAGCTTAACCAACAATTTCCCGAACTTTCTTTTCGAAGAAATTCGTTATGAGTTAGGTGGTCAGAGAGTGGATGTTTGTAGAAATCCAGGAATAACATCTACGCTTAAAGGATATATTTCTTATACGGCAAGCAAAAGCAAAGCACTAAGTCATTTAGGATGGTCACCAAAGAATGAAGAACCATTACAAGTAGAATTCGATGAGCAAAATGGAGAAAAATCTTTTACAGTATGCATACCATTGAACCACATATTTGGAATAATGGAGGATTATCGTCAGGTAATCGTGAATATGCGCCAAGAGTTGGTTTTAATTCGATCTAGAAGCGATACAAACTGTTACTATGGTGAAGTCGATGCCGCAATAACCTTAAATAAAATTCAATGGAAAGTACCGCACTTAACACTTAGTGATGCTGCGAAACTTAACTTGTTTCAAGGAATCAATAAAAATTCTATTATTACTGTTCCATTTCGACAATGGGAGTTGTATGAATTGCCTGCTTTAAAACAAGCAACCTCAGACATATGGCCAATAAAAACATCAACGCAACTGGAAAAACCACGTTGGATAATTGTTGCATTCCAACAAGGTAAAAGGTATACAAGGTCAGCAAGGGCTGGAAATTTTGATCACATTAACATCAGAAATCTTAAAGTACATCTGAATTCTGAGTATTATCCATATGAAGCAATGCATTTGAACTTCAGTGCCAACCAATATATACCTGCCTATCGCAATTTTTGAAATTTCGTTGTGATTACTATGGTGAAGATGATAAAGATGCATTATTCAACTATTCCGAATTCAAATCATGTCCAATATTTGTAATGGACTGCTCTAAACAAAATGAATCCTTAAAAACTCAACAGTGGACATCAAATTGGAAATGGAATCTCTAACACCTTTCGATAATGGAATCGTTGTATATGGTCTTATTCTCCATGATGCTATTGTACAGTACAGTCCACTCACCGGAGAAGTGAAAAATTATAATTATTATTGTAGTATAGTCTAATATATATAAATAAAGATGTTGTAATTATTCGTTTAGTTTTATTTCATCCATCAAAGATGAAAGTAGTTGCTCAGAAACAAAACTCTCAATTCAAAATCATGACTTTGATGAAAAGTCTATTACTTCAAAACATGGTGATTTACTTCCTAATAGTATACGTGGTATTATATGCGGCCCCTCCAATTGCGGTAAAACAAACGCAATGATCAGTCTGCTTACTGAAAAAATGGTTTGAAATTTAAACATGTATACGTATACTCTAAGTCATTGAATCAAAACAAGTACAAACTTTTACAGGAAATCTTACTTCCAATGAAGGACATAGGTTACTTTACCTTCAGCGACAATCAAGATGTGATTGAGCCTAATTGTGCAAAATCAAACTCTATTTTTATTTTCGATGATATCGCTTGTGAAAAGCAAAATAATATAAGAGCATATTTTTCTATGGGTAGGCATAACGATATTGACTGTTTCTATTTGAGTCAAACTTACAGTAAAATTCCAAAGCAATTAATTCGTGATAATGCGAATCTAATTATATTATTTGAGCAAGATGAATTAAACTTAAAACATGCGTATGAGGATCATATAAGTCCCACCATAAGCATGAAATTGTTTCGGGACATGTGTTCAAAGTGTTGGGTAGATCCGTTTGGTTTCATGGTCATAAACAAGGATGCTGAAGTTAATAATGGTCGCTATAGGAAAGGATTTGATGAATATATAATACCTTAAACTGGTTTCAGTAGTAACTGATCTGTTTAGGTATTAACAGCTATCTGTTTAGTGTAAACAGCTACCTGTTCAAGGTGAACCGGTACCTGTTTGTCGCAACAGCTACCTGTTCATGGTAAACGGGTACCTGTTCATTAAATCCGTTTTGGTATATAAGGCGAATATATATATATAATACCTTAAACCGCATTCAGCAGTTTAGTAGTAACTGATCTGTTTAGGTATTAGCAGCTATCTGTTTAGTGTAAACAGCTACCTGTTCAAGGTGAACCGGTACCTGTTTGTCGCAATGGACAACAAGGAGAGGATATTAAAGAAAAATTATTCAGGCTCGTAAAATAATACGGCAGAAGTATAACAGTATTAAGACTGCTCGCATTGATAATGAAAGAACATTCGAAAGTACTTATAAGCCTTTAATAGAACCTCTAACTGAAATAGTAAATAAAATCGATAAAAAACACCTAAAAGGAGGAGGAGGTCATTGATGTTAAACCTAAAAACCACCCGTATTGATATTTCCAAGAAAGCACGCCACTATCCCCACTAGTCCGCTAGCTCAAGTTCAATGGACCCACGTCTCACTCCATTAGGTGATTCAAGTAAGGGTGCTACTAGTCCACTAGCTCAGCTTCCGTTTTTCGAAGAAATCCTCCTCAAGTCTTCCATCTTTCTTGGAAACATCAGTCATGGGGAGATTAATACTGGGAGGAAGAAGAAGAACTGTCTAGTATCGTAGATGATTCCCATAATGAACCCATCTCGGAAGAATTTCTCGAGCAGTACAATGAATTGCCGCGTATATATGTTGAACGTATTTTGAAGAATGCTGAAGGTGATATTGATCATACGTATGGAGTCCACTATGATACCAAAACTGATAAATGGACAATTGGTAATACACCCATCACAATTAAAGGAGACGATATAATTATTAAAGGTGTCACGTATAAAGGGACTCCAGGATTATATGATCTGCTTATTATGAATGAACCCGACTTAAGTCTAGTAAAGTCAACAGATAGAAAAAATATAGAACTATTTTAGAGGCTACGAATGTAGTAAGGCGAGATTATGACATAAGTGCACAGATTCGAGGAAGCCGCAGCAAAAAGTATACACAAATAATCAAACCCTTGCTGTCATCATCACCCACCACAACCAAGGGAGGAGGTGGAGCTATATTTTTTAAGGAATTAACAAACAGACCCATTGAATATAAATATTGGAATGATATACATGAACTAATTCGTGATCTGGAAGTATTGTGGGCAGAAAAATTAGCGGGAAACACAGGTGTTGTAAATGACATAATATCAATTGTAGAAGAACTATATGAAGATGGATACATTGAAAAACCGAACAACCGCTTTTAAACAATATAAATGAGAATGCATTGATGTCGACATGTCACAACTAAAATGCCCTTGACAAATTTGGACGTTCATATGTCCAGTATCAATTAAAGAAACTAGCCCCTCAGTTTAAACAGATTGATGCTAATCAATTTGATATTGAGAATAAGAGACTCAGCAATGTGGCCAATCCCATAGATCCTCAAGATGTCATCACTAGGCAATATTATGTATCAACAAGGTTCGATTTGGATGGAAATCGTTTGACACAGTTGGTGACCCTGAAGAAGATGGTGATGCTATAAATAAAGGATACCTTGATTTCTGTTTACAAGCAGTTCGGAACACTTTCAAAGGAAACGCCAACGCTTATCTAGCGCTGGAGGAAAAACTACATCAACTTAAAGAAATTGTGAATAAATTAGCACCATGTCCAAATTACAACTCGTCAACGAATTGCACAAACCTGCACGAAAAATTTTAAACGAAGGCGAACAATAATTAGAGGTTTTGATGATCTTTGGCAAGCAGATTTAGCTGAATTTAACACATATGCCAAATTGGAAATGGAATCTCTAACACCTTTCGATAATGGAATCGTTGTATATGGTCTTATTCTCCATGATGCTATTGTACAGTACAGTCCACTCACCGGAGAAGTGAAAAATTATAATTATTATTGTAGTATAGTCTAATATATATAAATAAAGATGTTGTAATTATTCGTTTAGTTTTATTTCATCCATCAAAGATGAAAGTAGTTGCTCAGAAACAAAACTCTCAATTCAAAATCATGACTTTGATGAAAAGTCTATTACTTCAAAACATGGTGATTTACTTCCTAATAGTATACGTGGTATTATATGCGGCCCCTCCAATTGCGGTAAAACAAACGCAATGATCAGTCTGCTTACTGAAAAAATGGTTTGAAATTTAAACATGTATACGTATACTCTAAGTCATTGAATCAAAACAAGTACAAACTTTTACAGGAAATCTTACTTCCAATGAAGGACATAGGTTACTTTACCTTCAGCGACAATCAAGATGTGATTGAGCCTAATTGTGCAAAATCAAACTCTATTTTTATTTTCGATGATATCGCTTGTGAAAAGCAAAATAATATAAGAGCATATTTTTCTATGGGTAGGCATAACGATATTGACTGTTTCTATTTGAGTCAAACTTACAGTAAAATTCCAAAGCAATTAATTCGTGATAATGCGAATCTAATTATATTATTTGAGCAAGATGAATTAAACTTAAAACATGCGTATGAGGATCATATAAGTCCCACCATAAGCATGAAATTGTTTCGGGACATGTATTCAAAGTGTTGGGTAGATCCGTTTGGTTTCATGGTCATAAACAAGGATGCTGAAGTTTATAATGGTCGCTATAGGAAAGGATTTGATGAATATATAATACCTTAAACTGGTTTCAGTAGTAACTGATCTGTTTAGGTATTAACAGCTATCTGTTTAGTGTAAACAGCTACCTGTTCAAGGTGAACCGGTACCTGTTTGTCGCAACAGCTACCTGTTCATGGTAAACGGGTACCTGTTCATTAAATCCGTTTTGGTATATAAGGCGAATATATATATATATAATACCTTAAACCGCATTCAGCAGTTTAGTAGTAACTGATCTGTTTAGGTATTAGCAGCTATCTGTTTAGTGTAAACAGCTACCTGTTCAAGGTGAACCGGTACCTGTTTGTCGCAATGGACAACAAGGAGAGGATATTAAAAAAAAAATTATTCAGGCTCGTAAAATAATACGGCAGAAGTATAACAGTATTAAGACTGCTCGCATTGATAATGAAAGAACATTCGAAAGTACTTGTAAGCCTTTAATAGAACCTCTAACTGAAATAGTAAATAAAATCGATAAAAAAACACCTAAAAGGAGGAGGAGGTCATTGATGTTAAACCTAAAAACCACCCGTATTGATATTTCCAAGAAAGCACGCCACTATCCCCACTAGTCCGCTAGCTCAAGTTCAATGGACCCCACGTCTCACTCCATTAGGTGATTCAAGTAAGGGTGCTACTAGTCCACTAGCTCAGCTTCCGTTTTTCGAAGAAATCCTCCTCAAGTCTTCCATCTTTCTTGGAAACATCAGTCATGGGGAGATTAATACTGGGAGGAAGAAGAAGAACTGTCTAGTATCGTAGATGATTCCCATAATGAACCCATCTCGGAAGAATTTCTCGAGCAGTACAATGAATTGCCGCGTATATATGTTGAACGTATTTTGAAGAATGCTGAAGGTGATATTGATCATACGTATGGAGTCCACTATGATACCAAAACTGATAAATGGACAATTGGTAATACACCCATCACAATTAAAGGAGACGATATAATTATTAAAGGTGTCACGTATAAAGGGACTCCAGGATTATATGATCTGCTTATTATGAATGAACCCGACTTAAGTCTAGTAAAGTCAACAGATAGAAAAAATATAGAACTATTTTAGAGGCTACGAATGTAGTAAGGCGAGATTATGACATAAGTGCACAGATTCGAGGAAGCCGCAGCAAAAAGTATACACAAATAATCAAACCCTTGCTGTCATCATCACCCACCACAACCAAGGGAGGAGGTGGAGCTATATTTTTTAAGGAATTAACAAACAGACCCATTGAATATAAATATTGGAATGATATACATGAACTAATTCGTGATCTGGAAGTATTGTGGGCAGAAAAATTAGCGGGAAACACAGGTGTTGTAAATGACATAATATCAATTGTAGAAGAACTATATGAAGATGGATACATTGAAAAACCGAACAACCGCTTTTTAAACAATATAAATGAGAATGCATTGATGTCGACATGTCACAACTAAAATGCCCTTGACAAATTTGGACGTTCATATGTCCAGTATCAATTAAAGAAACTAGCCCCTCAGTTTAAACAGATTGATGCTAATCAATTTGATATTGAGAATAAGAGACTCAGCAATGTGGCCAATCCCATAGATCCTCAAGATGTCATCACTAGGCAATATTATGTATCAACAAGGTTCGATTTGGATGGAAATCGTTTGACACAGTTGGTGACCCTGAAGAAGATGGTGATGCTATAAATAAAGGATACCTTGATTTCTGTTTACAAGCAGTTCGGAACACTTTCAAAGGAAACGCCAACGCTTATCTAGCGCTGGAGGAAAAACTACATCAACTTAAAGAAATTGTGAATAAATTAGCACCATGTCCAAATTACAACTCGTCAACGAATTGCACAAACCTGCACGAAAAATTTTAAACGAAGGCGAACAATAATTAGAGGTTTTGATGATCTTTGGCAAGCAGATTTAGCTGAATTTAACACATATGCCAAACAAAATAAGGGTTATAAGTATATATTAGTGGTCATCGACTGTTTTTCGAAATACTTATGGACTAAAGGATTAAAAACGAAAACAGGTCAAGAAGTTACCAAGGCCGTGCAAACAATCTTTGAAAAAGGTCGGAAACCTACCAATTTGCAGACAGATGCAGGAAAAGAATTCTACAATGCGCATTTTACTAAACTAATGCATCGTTATGGAGTCAATCATTACTCTACCTATAGCACAAAGAAGGCTGCAATTGCTGAACGTGTTATCAGAACCATTAAAGGTGCTCTATATAAGTCATTCAGCCTGCAAGGTAAATATAAATGGATTGATACAATTGATACCATAACGATGGATTATAACAATCGTAAGCATAGAACTATTAGAATGAAGCCCAAAGATGTTGGTAATCATACAAAGCTAGAGGCTTACACTAACATAAAAATATTCGATGGGAATCGATATTCTGTGGGTGACATAGTACGAATCAGTAAATTTAAAAATATTTTCGCCAAAGGATACACACCCAATTGGTCTAGTGAACTATTTAAGATTGTGAAAGTTTGCATTACTAACCCCACTACGTACATGCTTGAAGACATGAAGGGAAATCCTGTACTGGGAGGGTTTTATGAACATGAATTACAAAAACAAAGTATCCCGATGTATATCTAGTAGAAAAAGTGCTTCGCTCCAAGAATAATAAGTTATTCGTAAAATGGTGGGGATTGGATGAAAGATCATGGATCAATAAGGATGATATTGTTTTATAACATTTAACCTGTACTTTGTGAAACAAATTACTTATATTAGTTATATATATATAGTTTGTAGAAAAGGATGTAGCTCTTAGATGAAATAAAACACACAAAAATAATAGTATTTTATTTTTAAATATTACATTTATTTTAAAATTTCATTATCTTATAAAGTGAACCTAAAGTACTTATATAATCACTTAAATTACTGGATGGCCATATACCCGAATCTGGCCCACACCTCCATCCCAAACAGGAATTTGAATTTGTTGGTATATAAGGCGAATATATATATATATAATACCTTAAACCGCATTCAGCAGTTTAGTAGTAACTGATCTGTTTAGGTATTAGCAGCTATCTGTTTAGTGTAAACAGCTACCTGTTCAAGGTGAACCGGTACCTGTTTGTCGCAATGGACAACAAGGAGAGGATATTAAAGAAAAAATTATTCAGGCTCGTAAAATAATACGGCAGAAGTATAACAGTATTAAGACTGCTCGCATTGATAATGAAAGAACATTCGAAAGTACTTATAAGCCTTTAATAGAACCTCTAACTGAAATAGTAAATAAAATCGATAAAAAACACCTAAAAGGAGGAGGAGGTCATTGATGTTAAACCTAAAAACCACCCGTATTGATATTTCCAAGAAAGCACGCCACTATCCCCACTAGTCCGCTAGCTCAAGTTCAATGGACCCCACGTCTCACTCCATTAGGTGATTCAAGTAAGGGTGCTACTAGTCCACTAGCTCAGCTTCCGTTTTTCGAAGAAATCCTCCTCAAGTCTTCCATCTTTCTTGGAAACATCAGTCATGGGGAGATTAATACTGGGAGGAAGAAGAAGAACTGTCTAGTATCGTAGATGATTCCCATAATGAACCCATCTCGGAAGAATTTCTCGAGCAGTACAATGAATTGCCGCGTATATATGTTGAACGTATTTTGAAGAATGCTGAAGGTGATATTGATCATACGTATGGAGTCCACTATGATACCAAAACTGATAAATGGACAATTGGTAATACACCCATCACAATTAAAGGAGACGATATAATTATTAAAGGTGTCACGTATAAAGGGACTCCAGGATTATATGATCTGCTTATTATGAATGAACCCGACTTAAGTCTAGTAAAGTCAACAGATAGAAAAAATATAGAACTATTTTAGAGGCTACGAATGTAGTAAGGCGAGATTATGACATAAGTGCACAGATTCGAGGAAGCCGCAGCAAAAGTATACACAAATAATCAAACCCTTGCTGTCATCATCACCCACCACAACCAAGGGAGGAGGTGGAGCTATATTTTAAGGAATTAACAAACAGACCCATTGAATATAAATATTGGAATGATATACATGAACTAATTCGTGATCTGGAAGTATTGTGGGCAGAAAAATTAGCGGGAAACACAGGTGTTGTAAATGACATAATATCAATTGTAGAAGAACTATATGAAGATGGATACATTGAAAAACCGAACAACCGCTTTTTAAACAATATAAATGAGAATGCATTGATGTCGACATGTCACAACTAAAATGCCCTTGACAAATTTGGACGTTCATATGTCCAGTATCAATTAAAGAAACTAGCCCCTCAGTTTAAACAGATTGATGCTAATCAATTTGATATTGAGAATAAGAGACTCAGCAATGTGGCCAATCCCATAGATCCTCAAGATGTCATCACTAGGCAATATTATGTATCAACAAGGTTCGATTTGGATGGAAATCGTTTGACACAGTTGGGTGACCCTGAAGAAGATGGTGATGCTATAAATAAAGGATACCTTGATTTCTGTTTACAAGCAGTTCGGAACACTTTCAAAGGAAACGCCAACGCTTATCTAGCGCTGGAGGAAAAACTACATCAACTTAAAGAAATTGTGAATAAATTAGCACCATGTCCAAATTACAACTCGTCAACGAATTGCACAAACCTGCACGAAAAATTTTAAACGAAGGCGAACAATAATTAGAGGTTTTGATGATCTTTGGCAAGCAGATTTAGCTGAATTTAACACATATGCCAAACAAAATAAGGGTTATAAGTATATATTAGTGGTCATCGACTGTTTTTCGAAATACTTATGGACTAAAGGATTAAAAACGAAAACAGGTCAAGAAGTTACCAAGGCCGTGCAAACAATCTTTGAAAAAGGTCGGAAACCTACCAATTTGCAGACAGATGCAGGAAAAGAATTCTACAATGCGCATTTTACTAAACTAATGCATCGTTATGGAGTCAATCATTACTCTACCTATAGCACAAAGAAGGCTGCAATTGCTGAACGTGTTATCAGAACCATTAAAGGTGCTCTATATAAGTCATTCAGCCTGCAAGGTAAATATAAATGGATTGATACAATTGATACCATAACGATGGATTATAACAATCGTAAGCATAGAACTATTAGAATGAAGCCCAAAGATGTTGGTAATCATACAAAGCTAGAGGCTTACACTAACATAAAAATATTCGATGGGAATCGATATTCTGTGGGTGACATAGTACGAATCAGTAAATTTAAAAATATTTTCGCCAAAGGATACACACCCAATTGGTCTAGTGAACTATTTAAGATTGTGAAAGTTTGCATTACTAACCCCACTACGTACATGCTTGAAGACATGAAGGGAAATCCTGTACTGGGAGGGTTTTATGAACATGAATTACAAAAACAAAGTATCCCGATGTATATCTAGTAGAAAAAGTGCTTCGCTCCAAGAATAATAAGTTATTCGTAAAATGGTGGGGATTGGATGAAAGATCATGGATCAATAAGGATGATATTGTTTTATAACATTTAACCTGTACTTTGTGAAACAAATTACTTATATTAGTTATATATATATAGTTTGTAGAAAAGGATGTAGCTCTTAGATGAAATAAAACACACAAAAATAATAGTATTTTATTTTTAAATATTACATTTATTTTAAAATTTCATTATCTTATAAAGTGAACCTAAAGTACTTATATAATCACTTAAATTACTGGATGGCCATATACCCGAATCTGGCCCACACCTCCATCCCAAACAGGAATTTGAATTTGTTTCACCTTTATTGATGTTGTCTAGTATCCAGTAATAAATTTTGTGGTGCTCATCGTTTTCCCACGTTGAAACTTATAGTTGATATTTTGTTCTAATAATATTTCAATCAAAATATCGAGGCACTTGTAGTTAGCATAATATGTCGATTTCTCAATACATTCAGTTATAATAAATACAGTGTCCTTGTAAGCAATATTTTCTAACGTAGATTTAACATTTGTTGAATCATGAACCCTTAATAAATCATATAGATACATTTTAAGCGGTATGTCACCAAGTACACTCATATCGTCTAAGATCCTATCTACTTTATCAAAAGTTAATGAATTGTAGCCTTTATCGGTACACAATTTCATAAAACTTTTAATGGTATCGTCTAATTTAATTTTTTATCAAATAATGTCCTAATAATAATTTCATTTGCACACTTTGAGTTTATAGCACACCAGTAAAACACTCATCGGGAATAACAATATTTTGTAATATATTCAGTATAAATGTATAGTTTTCAGGAGAGGTCAAAGAACGCTTCAGGTACTTTTTGTATATTTGATCACTACTGCACTGCAGCTCTTCCTGCAAGTTGACTTGAAGACTGCTCATTGTTTACTGAAAGTTATACCCCATGGTCTAGTATCAGTGAAATCAAAATTTACTAAGCGTTTATCGTCATAAGGATTGAGTATGACTTTATTTTGTTTAATGGTAAACACATCATGTTTCTTTGACCTTATGAGATGTTGATAGCGCCTTATTACGCTACTCTCAAGCAGGACCTGTTTATAATCATTAATCGTGATCTGCCTCACGCTTGCTTGCGTAGAACCCTTTGATTTTTTTACAACCTTTTCATCAACCGTGTAAGCATACATTTTGCACGAAGTCCTACAAATTCAACCATAATTTCGCCATGGTTTTCATCTTTCATTAAGCCGGGGACCTTTTGTTTACTAATGGGAGTCCAAAGATGTTGTCGGGACTATAATCAGATGTATCGAATTTATCAATGTCCTCTTTAATACAGGAGGTGGAGCTATATTTTAAGGAATTAACAAACAGACCCATTGAATATAAATATTGGAATGATATACATGAACTAATTCGTGATCTGGAAGTATTGTGGGCAGAAAAATTAGCGGGAAACACAGGTGTTGTAAATGACATAATATCAATTGTAGAAGAACTATATGAAGATGGATACATTGAAAAACCGAACAACCGCTTTTTAAACAATATAAATGAGAATGCATTGATGTCGACATGTCACAACTAAAATCCCCTTGACAAATTTGGACGTTCATATGTCCAGTATCAATTAAAGAAACTAGCCCCTCAGTTTAAACAGATTGATGCTAATCAATTTGATATTGAGAATAAGAGACTCAGCAATGTGGCCAATCCCATAGATCCTCAAGATGTCATCACTAGGCAATATTATGTATCAACAAGGTTCGATTTGGATGGAAATCGTTTGACACAGTTGGGTGACCCTGAAGAAGATGGTGATGCTATAAATAAAGGATACCTTGATTTCTGTTTACAAGCAGTTCGGAACACTTTCAAAGGAAACGCCAACGCTTATCTAGCGCTGGAGGAAAAACTACATCAACTTAAAGAAATTGTGAATAAATTAGCACCATGTCCAAATTACAACTCGTCAACGAATTGCACAAACCTGCACGAAAAATTTTAAACGAAGGCGAACAATAATTAGAGGTTTTGATGATCTTTGGCAAGCAGATTTAGCTGAATTTAACACATATGCCAAACAAAATAAGGGTTATAAGTATATATTAGTGGTCATCGACTGTTTTCGAAATACTTATGGACTAAAGGATTAAAAACGAAAACAGGTCAAGAAGTTACCAAGGCCGTGCAAACAATCTTTGAAAAAGGTCGGAAACCTACCAATTTGCAGACAGATGCAGGAAAAGAATTCTACAATGCGCATTTTACTAAACTAATGCATCGTTATGGAGTCAATCATTACTCTACCTATAGCACAAAGAAGGCTGCAATTGCTGAACGTGTTATCAGAACCATTAAAGGTGCTCTATATAAGTCATTCAGCCTGCAAGGTAAATATAAATGGATTGATACAATTGATACCATAACGATGGATTATAACAATCGTAAGCATAGAACTATTAGAATGAAGCCCAAAGATGTTGGTAATCATACAAAGCTAGAGGCTTACACTAACATAAAAATATTCGATGGGAATCGATATTCTGTGGGTGACATAGTACGAATCAGTAAATTTAAAATATTTTCGCCAAAGGATACACACCAATTGGTCTAGTGAACTATTTAAGATTGTGAAAGTTTGCATTACTAACCCACTACGTACATGCTTGAAGACATGAAGGAAATCCTGTACTGGGAGGGTTTTATGAACATGAATTACAAAAACAAAGTATCCGATGTATATCTAGTAGAAAAGTGCTTCGCTCCAAGAATAATAAGTTATTCGTAAAATGGTGGGGATTGGATGAAAGATCATGGATCAATAAGGATGATATTGTTTTATAACATTTAACCTGTACTTTGTGAAACAAATTACTTATATTAGTTTATATATATATATAGTTTGTAGAAAAGGATGTAGCTCTTAGATGAAATAAAACACACACAAAAATAATAGTATTTTATTTTTAAATATTACATTTATTTTAAAATTTCATTATCTTATAAAGTGAACCTAAAGTACTTATATAATCACTTAAATTACTGGATGGCCATATACCCGAATCTGGCCCACACCTCCATCCCAAACAGGAATTTGAATTTGTTTCACCTTTATTGATGTTGTCTAGTATCCAGTAATAAATTTTGTGGTGCTCATCGTTTTCCCACAGGTTGAAACTTATAGTTGATATTTTGTTCTAATAATATTTCAATCAAAATATCGAGGCACTTGTAGTTAGCATAATATGTCGATTTCTCAATACATTCAGTTATAATAAATACAGTGTCCTTGTAAGCAATATTTTCTAACGTAGATTTAACATTTGTTGAATCATGAACCCTTAATAAATCATATAGATACATTTTAAGCGGTATGTCACCAAGTACACTCATATCGTCTAAGATCCTATCTACTTTATCAAAAGTTAATGAATTGTAGCCTTTATCGGTACACAATTTCATAAAACTTTTAATGGTATCGTCTAATTTAATTTTTTATCAAATAATGTCCTAATAATAATTTCATTTGCACACTTTGAGTTTATAGCACACCAGTAAAACACTCATCGGGAATAACAATATTTTGTAATATATTCAGTATAAATGTATAGTTTTCAGGAGAGGTCAAAGAACGCTTCAGGTACTTTTTGTATATTTGATCACTACTGCACTGCAGCTCTTCCTGCAAGTTGACTTGAAGACTGCTCATTGTTTACTGAAAGTTATACCCCATGGTCTAGTATCAGTGAAATCAAAATTTACTAAGCGTTTATCGTCATAAGGATTGAGTATGACTTTATTTTGTTTAATGGTAAACACATCATGTTTCTTTGACCTTATGAGATGTTGATAGCGCCTTATTACGCTACTCTCAAGCAGGACCTGTTTATAATCATTAATCGTGATCTGCCTCACGCTTGCTTGCGTAGAACCCTTTGATTTTTTTACAACCTTTTCATCAACCGTGTAAGCATACATTTTGCACGAAGTCCTACAAATTCAACCATAATTTCGCCATGGTTTTCATCTTTCATTAAGCCGGGGACCTTTTGTTTACTAATGGGAGTCCAAAGATGTTGTCGGGACTATAATCAGATGTATCGAATTTATCAATGTCCTCTTTAATACATTGATAGATATCGGGAACCGAAAAGGCGTATATGAGACTATCCGTATCCGTGTACAAGAGCTTAGCATTATTATGGAACTTGGGTAGCGTGTAGCCGTAATGAAAATTATATAAAAAGTTTTTGAAACGTCTAAAACACTGAATCCCGCATATATAGGTTTATTGAAATATACTTCAAGCTTATTCATTTGAATGATAAGCATATCATTGTCAAATATTGTACAACTATGAAAATTTGGTTTTGATATGTAAGCACGAGCACCATAGCGACCCTCCCATTTCGTTACTAGCCGTATGTCCTTATGTTTACGTACATTTTCCATCAGCTTCCCGAAAACACTATTAATCATTAATTTATAGAAATTTTATCGAATTCATTTTGAGATTGCTGACGCATGGCTGTATTTAAATCTATATATTTTTTAACCACGGAGACTGTTTAAAACGTAATATACGGTGTACTTTTACCAACTTCAATCCATATTTTAAATATACTTTTAAATTTCTGTAATGAATTACATAATTACGTTTTGGATACAAGGTAAGCAGTAATTTTTTCATTTTGGAATCAGACGCGGGTGGAACCATATGTTCGGGTGCTAGCGGTAGATCACTATGACTCTCATGTAATTCTATAGGATAGTCTAAATCACACTCGACTATATAACCAATTTCCGAATCATCAGGATGGTTTATTACATCTAAAGTTTCAAAATTAGCTTCATCAACAAAAGAAAAATCGCCAAATGGTAGAAATTCTGACATGGTGGCTCCATATAAATTATTCACGTCGTAGTACATTAAATACACACTTTCAGAGGTAGGATCAAATTTTTCCTCCATGTACTTATTGTTAGCTTTAGCATACCGATTTGAACATTGAGCTACACCACCTCTAATCCCTCTTTCAATAAACATTAACATATCAATGTCTGTAAATAATTCTAACTTTACTTGTGTAATTTTAAGCATAGCATCGAATGCTAAACCGGGAGCTGTATAATAGTGCAGAGGATCAAGCTCTATATAAGTCATTCAGCCTGCAAGGTAAATATAAATGGATTGATACAATTGATACCATAACGATGGATTATAACAATCGTAAGCATAGAACTATTAGAATGAAGCCCAAAGATGTTGGTAATCATACAAAGCTAGAGGCTTACACTAACATAAAAATATTCGATGGGAATCGATATTCTGTGGGTGACATAGTACGAATCAGTAAATTTAAAATATTTTCGCCAAAGGATACACACCAATTGGTCTAGTGAACTATTTAAGATTGTGAAAGTTTGCATTACTAACCCACTACGTACATGCTTGAAGACATGAAGGAAATCCTGTACTGGGAGGGTTTTATGAACATGAATTACAAAAACAAAGTATCCGATGTATATCTAGTAGAAAAGTGCTTCGCTCCAAGAATAATAAGTTATTCGTAAAATGGTGGGGATTGGATGAAAGATCATGGATCAATAAGGATGATATTGTTTTATAACATTTAACCTGTACTTTGTGAAACAAATTACTTATATTAGTTATATATATATATATAGTTTGTAGAAAAGGATGTAGCTCTTAGATGAAATAAAACACACACAAAATAATAGTATTTTATTTTTAAATATTACATTTATTTTAAAATTTCATTATCTTATAAAGTGAACCTAAAGTACTTATATAATCACTTAAATTACTGGATGGCCATATACCCGAATCTGGCCCACACCTCCATCCCAAACAGGAATTTGAATTTGTTTCACCTTTATTGATGTTGTCTAGTATCCAGTAATAAATTTTGTGGTGCTCATCGTTTTCCCACAGGTTGAAACTTATAGTTGATATTTTGTTCTAATAATATTTCAATCAAAATATCGAGGCACTTGTAGTTAGCATAATATGTCGATTTCTCAATACATTCAGTTATAATAAATACAGTGTCCTTGTAAGCAATATTTTCTAACGTAGATTTAACATTTGTTGAATCATGAACCCTTAATAAATCATATAGATACATTTTAAGCGGTATGTCACCAAGTACACTCATATCGTCTAAGATCCTATCTACTTTATCAAAAGTTAATGAATTGTAGCCTTTATCGGTACACAATTTCATAAAACTTTTAATGGTATCGTCTAATTTAATTTTTTTATCAAATAATGTCCTAATAATAATTTCATTTGCACACTTTGAGTTTATAGCACACCAGTAAAAACACTCATCGGGAATAACAATATTTTGTAATATATTCAGTATAAATGTATAGTTTTCAGGAGAGGTCAAAGAACGCTTCAGGTACTTTTTGTATATTTGATCACTACTGCACTGCAGCTCTTCCTGCAAGTTGACTTGAAGACTGCTCATTGTTTACTGAAAGTTATACCCCATGGTCTAGTATCAGTGAAATCAAAATTTACTAAGCGTTTATCGTCATAAGGATTGAGTATGACTTTATTTTGTTTAATGGTAAACACATCATGTTTCTTTGACCTTATGAGATGTTGATAGCGCCTTATTACGCTACTCTCAAGCAGGACCTGTTTATAATCATTAATCGTGATCTGCCTCACGCTTGCTTGCGTAGAACCCTTTGATTTTTTTACAACCTTTTCATCAACCGTGTAAGCATACATTTTGCACGAAGTCCTACAAATTCAACCATAATTTCGCCATGGTTTTCATCTTTCATTAAGCCGGGGACCTTTTGTTTACTAATGGGAGTCCAAAGATGTTGTCGGGACTATAATCAGATGTATCGAATTTATCAATGTCCTCTTTAATACATTGATAGATATCGGGAACCGAAAAGGCGTATATGAGACTATCCGTATCCGTGTACAAGAGCTTAGCATTATTATGGAACTTGGGTAGCGTGTAGCCGTAATGAAAATTATATAAAAAGTTTTTGAAACGTCTAAAACACTGAATCCCGCATATATAGGTTTATTGAAATATACTTCAAGCTTATTCATTTGAATGATAAGCATATCATTGTCAAATATTGTACAACTATGAAAATTTGGTTTTGATATGTAAGCACGAGCACCATAGCGACCCTCCCATTTCGTTACTAGCCGTATGTCCTTATGTTTACGTACATTTTCCATCAGCTTCCCGAAAACACTATTAATCATTAATTTATAGAAATTTTATCGAATTCATTTTGAGATTGCTGACGCATGGCTGTATTTAAATCTATATATTTTTTAACCACGGAGACTGTTTAAAACGTAATATACGGTGTACTTTTACCAACTTCAATCCATATTTTAAATATACTTTTAAATTTCTGTAATGAATTACATAATTACGTTTTGGATACAAGGTAAGCAGTAATTTTTTCATTTTGGAATCAGACGCGGGTGGAACCATATGTTCGGGTGCTAGCGGTAGATCACTATGACTCTCATGTAATTCTATAGGATAGTCTAAATCACACTCGACTATATAACCAATTTCCGAATCATCAGGATGGTTTATTACATCTAAAGTTTCAAAATTAGCTTCATCAACAAAAGAAAAATCGCCAAATGGTAGAAATTCTGACATGGTGGCTCCATATAAATTATTCACGTCGTAGTACATTAAATACACACTTTCAGAGGTAGGATCAAATTTTTCCTCCATGTACTTATTGTTAGCTTTAGCATACCGATTTGAACATTGAGCTACACCACCTCTAATCCCTCTTTCAATAAACATTAACATATCAATGTCTGTAAATAATTCTAACTTTACTTGTGTAATTTTAAGCATAGCATCGAATGCTAAACCGGGAGCTGTATAATAGTGCAGAGGATCAAGCTCGTAAGTACTTATACAAGTTTGCCGAAAGTTCTCGAAAATATCCGCTAAAAGTAGAACGTCTGTTTTAGATACAAATCCGAGTATTCCCCTAACGATTTAATACTAAATTTGTTCCAAACGTTAACCGCATGCTCAAAACTCTCATCACTGATTCCCTCATTATTAAGATGACTGAAAAATGCTTCTTTAGGAGGAGCGTGGTCTCGTTTAATTTCTCCCAGTATCAATATACTCATAAGGAAACACACCTTTGCGAACTAGTAAAGAAAATTCTTCTTCATTGTTACATTTAGCTCGGTAATAACTTTTTACTATTTTCCAAATAGTTTGATAACTTTTCAATACTACTACTCATAAATCTGAAAGAGTCAATAAATCTAAACTTAATTTTACTACCTTCTATTACTTTTGTGAAAGAGATATATCTTTCTTTGTTTATGGGTAGGAGTGAAATCGTACCGGGAATAGTAGCCAATTCTCTAATGACGAAATGGCTATCATAACCTGACAAATTATGAAACACAACCGGTAAGATGTGAGAGTCTTTATAGTTTAGGTTACAATTCTGATGTGATGCTCCTCGAAATGCTCCGGTGAAATGGTTATGGTCTCTGACCTTTATATCATTATCTGTAAATGGTTTTCGCAAATGTGACAGATCGTAGTGCTTTCAAAGTGTTCAACCTGATTGGGAGTTAAAGTACCCATAGGAATTATTTTATTAATGATTTCGGTGCTCCAATGTGCAATACTTTGAAGCTCTTTAACAAACCATTGAATGCAATCATTTCCTCTATAAAGCCTAAATCGAGATAAAGAATCATTGTATGAACACTTTAAGTAGTAAGCAATGCTAAAGGGTATATGTTTGGAATGAAATAGAGTATTACCCCCAAGTGATGTTAAATTTGTACACTTTTCTAAAATACTTTCTAAATCCGCATAAATTACAAACGGTGCCTTTTCCTGAAATGCGAAATTTTTGAACTGCAGGAACATCTCCGCTTCGGTAGGCATCCTGACTGATCATATCGTCTAAGATCCTATCTACTTTATCAAAAGTTAATGAATTGTAGCCTTTATCGGTACACAATTTCATAAAACTTTTAATGGTATCGTCTAATTTAATTTTTTTATCAAATAATGTCCTAATAATAATTTCATTTGCACACTTTGAGTTTATAGCACACCAGTAAAAACACTCATCGGGAATAACAATATTTTGTAATATATTCAGTATAAATGTATAGTTTTCAGGAGAGGTCAAAGAACGCTTCAGGTACTTTTTGTATATTTGATCACTACTGCACTGCAGCTCTTCCTGCAAGTTGACTTGAAGACTGCTCATTGTTTACTGAAAGTTATACCCCATGGTCTAGTATCAGTGAAATCAAAATTTACTAAGCGTTTATCGTCATAAGGATTGAGTATGACTTTATTTTGTTTAATGGTAAACACATCATGTTTCTTTGACCTTATGAGATGTTGATAGCGCCTTATTACGCTACTCTCAAGCAGGACCTGTTTATAATCATTAATCGTGATCTGCCTCACGCTTGCTTGCGTAGAACCCTTTGATTTTTACAACCTTTTCATCAACCGTGTAAGCATACATTTTGCACGAAGTCCTACAAATTCAACCATAATTTCGCCATGGTTTTCATCTTTCATTAAGCCGGGGACCTTTTGTTTACTAATGGGAGTCCAAAGATGTTGTCGGACTATAATCAGATGTATCGAATTTATCAATGTCCTCTTTAATACATTGATAGATATCGGGAACCGAAAAGGCGTATATGAGACTATCCGTATCCGTGTACAAGAGCTTAGCATTATTATGGAACTTGGGTAGCGTGTAGCCGTAATGAAAATTATATAAAAAGTTTTTGAAACGTCTAAAACACTGAATCCCGCATATATAGGTTTATTGAAATATACTTCAAGCTTATTCATTTGAATGATAAGCATATCATTGTCAAATATTGTACAACTATGAAAATTTGGTTTTGATATGTAAGCACGAGCACCATAGCGACCCTCCCATTTCGTTACTAGCCGTATGTCCTTATGTTTACGTACATTTTCCATCAGCTTCCCGAAAACACTATTAATCATTAATTTATAGAAATTTTATCGAATTCATTTTGAGATTGCTGACGCATGGCTGTATTTAAATCTATATATTTTTTAACCACGGAGACTGTTTAAAACGTAATATACGGTGTACTTTTACCAACTTCAATCCATATTTTAAATATACTTTTAAATTTCTGTAATGAATTACATAATTACGTTTTGGATACAAGGTAAGCAGTAATTTTTTCATTTTGGAATCAGACGCGGGTGGAACCATATGTTCGGGTGCTAGCGGTAGATCACTATGACTCTCATGTAATTCTATAGGATAGTCTAAATCACACTCGACTATATAACCAATTTCCGAATCATCAGGATGGTTTATTACATCTAAAGTTTCAAAATTAGCTTCATCAACAAAAGAAAAATCGCCAAATGGTAGAAATTCTGACATGGTGGCTCCATATAAATTATTCACGTCGTAGTACATTAAATACACACTTTCAGAGGTAGGATCAAATTTTTCCTCCATGTACTTATTGTTAGCTTTAGCATACCGATTTGAACATTGAGCTACACCACCTCTAATCCCTCTTTCAATAAACATTAACATATCAATGTCTGTAAATAATTCTAACTTTACTTGTGTAATTTTAAGCATAGCATCGAATGCTAAACCGGGAGCTGTATAATAGTGCAGAGGATCAAGCTCGTAAGTACTTATACAAGTTTGCCGAAAGTTCTCGAAAATATCCGCTAAAAGTAGAACGTCTGTTTTAGATACAAATCCGAGTATTCCCCTAACGATTTAATACTAAATTTGTTCCAAACGTTAACCGCATGCTCAAAACTCTCATCACTGATTCCCTCATTATTAAGATGACTGAAAAATGCTTCTTTAGGAGGAGCGTGGTCTCGTTTAATTTCTCCCAGTATCAATATACTCATAAGGAAACACACCTTTGCGAACTAGTAAAGAAAATTCTTCTTCATTGTTACATTTAGCTCGGTAATAACTTTTTACTATTTTCCAAATAGTTTGATAACTTTTCAATACTACTACTCATAAATCTGAAAGAGTCAATAAATCTAAACTTAATTTTACTACCTTCTATTACTTTTGTGAAAGAGATATATCTTTCTTTGTTTATGGGTAGGAGTGAAATCGTACCGGGAATAGTAGCCAATTCTCTAATGACGAAATGGCTATCATAACCTGACAAATTATGAAACACAACCGGTAAGATGTGAGAGTCTTTATAGTTTAGGTTACAATTCTGATGTGATGCTCCTCGAAATGCTCCGGTGAAATGGTTATGGTCTCTGACCTTTATATCATTATCTGTAAATGGTTTTCGCAAATGTGACAGATCGTAGTGCTTTCAAAGTGTTCAACCTGATTGGGAGTTAAAGTACCCATAGGAATTATTTTATTAATGATTTCGGTGCTCCAATGTGCAATACTTTGAAGCTCTTTAACAAACCATTGAATGCAATCATTTCCTCTATAAAGCCTAAATCGAGATAAAGAATCATTGTATGAACACTTTAAGTAGTAAGCAATGCTAAAGGGTATATGTTTGGAATGAAATAGAGTATTACCCCCAAGTGATGTTAAATTTGTACACTTTTCTAAAATACTTTCTAAATCCGCATAAATTACAAACGGTGCCTTTTCCTGAAATGCGAAATTTTTGAACTGCAGGAACATCTCCGCTTCGGTAGGCATCCTGACTGAACATTGATTAAGTTGATGGCAGAGAGTGACATGTTTTTGTAGAAGGTGATCTGAAGAAAAGTGATTCAAGCATTGATAACAAATAAACTTCTTGTGCCCCTACTCGATAGTTGTTTAGAAAAAGAGCTGACATATTTTTAATCCACGCGAAATGATAAACAGTATAATTTTTGTATTAATAGCATCAGCAGTAGAACCCGCAGAATGATAATTAGGCGAAAGTACTAAAAGATTTATAGGTTCCTGACACTATTTTCTTGATTTACACTTAATACTAGCGGTAATACACCTTTCCCTGAATACAAAACAAATTAATGGAGAGGTTGTTTAATTTTTCAAATTTTTTACATCATCTATTTTAATGGGAAAGGAAATTGAACCATAATTCAAAACATCTCTAAAATGAGGATAACTGTAAACTCTATCTGAATGAAGTTGCACTGGGTATAATGCCGAAACAACGGCCCACAGGAAGCAGTACTCGTCATCGTTCTTAACATTCACTACCGCATGCTTTACTGCTATGAAGTAAGGAACTTTAACGTAAGTCGAAAGGCCACCTCTAAATGGAGTATAGCTATTAATATTCACCTTTAAATGTAAAACTTCATGTAATGCCCAACCAGAATCCCTTTCGGAAAACTCCTCTAACTTTTTTGTAATTTGTAATAAACGTTATTGTTATACCACTCACGCAAATTGGTGGTAATATCGATGACATAATTTTTATGGCAAATGTCTTCAACTCAATAACATGATTTTGAGGTTGCATGAAATTGCAGACTAAAATGACATTGACCTTTAGCATCGTTTGTCTTAGCATTACTTTAACCTTTCGCGCAAAACTATTGTATGCATTTTGTAAAAAATAAGAGGGTCCTTGATGTTTGCTATATTGACTATAATTCCAGTAAGTAACCTACCATTGAAACATGAATCTAGAGAGTACCAACTTAATTTGCGTGTACGCTTTTAGTAACATTTCCACTACCTGTTTTCTCTGAAGCGCTCTTTAACTGTTTACGTACATTTTCCATCAGCTTCCCGAAAACACTATTAATCATTAATTTATAGAAATTTTATCGAATTCATTTTGAGATTGCTGACGCATGGCTGTATTTAAATCTATATATTTTTTAACCACGGAGACTGTTTAAAACGTAATATACGGTGTACTTTTACCAACTTCAATCCATATTTTAAATATACTTTTAAATTTCTGTAATGAATTACATAATTACGTTTTGGATACAAGGTAAGCAGTAATTTTTTCATTTTGGAATCAGACGCGGGTGGAACCATATGTTCGGGTGCTAGCGGTAGATCACTATGACTCTCATGTAATTCTATAGGATAGTCTAAATCACACTCGACTATATAACCAATTTCCGAATCATCAGGATGGTTTATTACATCTAAAGTTTCAAAATTAGCTTCATCAACAAAAGAAAAATCGCCAAATGGTAGAAATTCTGACATGGTGGCTCCATATAAATTATTCACGTCGTAGTACATTAAATACACACTTTCAGAGGTAGGATCAAATTTTTCCTCCATGTACTTATTGTTAGCTTTAGCATACCGATTTGAACATTGAGCTACACCACCTCTAATCCCTCTTTCAATAAACATTAACATATCAATGTCTGTAAATAATTCTAACTTTACTTGTGTAATTTTAAGCATAGCATCGAATGCTAAACCGGGAGCTGTATAATAGTGCAGAGGATCAAGCTCGTAAGTACTTATACAAGTTTGCCGAAAGTTCTCGAAAATATCCGCTAAAAGTAGAACGTCTGTTTTTAGATACAAATCCGAGTATTCCCCTAACGATTTAATACTAAATTTGTTCCAAACGTTAACCGCATGCTCAAAACTCTCATCACTGATTCCCTCATTATTAAGATGACTGAAAAATGCTTCTTTAGGAGGAGCGTGGTCTCGTTTAATTTCTCCAGTATCAATATACTCATAAGGAAACACACCTTTGCGAACTAGTAAAGAAAATTCTTCTTCATTGTTACATTTAGCTCGGTAATAACTTTTTACTATTTTCCAAATAGTTTGATAACTTTTCAATACTACTACTCATAAATCTGAAAGAGTCAATAAATCTAAACTTAATTTTACTACCTTCTATTACTTTTGTGAAAGAGATATATCTTTCTTTGTTTATGGGTAGGAGTGAAATCGTACCGGGAATAGTAGCCAATTCTCTAATGACGAAATGGCTATCATAACCTGACAAATTATGAAACACAACCGGTAAGATGTGAGAGTCTTTATAGTTTAGGTTACAATTCTGATGTGATGCTCGAAATGCTCCGGTGAAATGGTTATGGTCTCTGACCTTTATATCATTATCTGTAAATGGTTTTCGCAAATGTGACAGATCGTAGTGCTTTCAAAGTGTTCAACCTGATTGGGAGTTAAAGTACCCATAGGAATTATTTTATTAATGATTTCGGTGCTCCAATGTGCAATACTTTGAAGCTCTTTAACAAACCATTGAATGCAATCATTTCCTCTATAAAGCCTAAATCGAGATAAAGAATCATTGTATGAACACTTTAAGTAGTAAGCAATGCTAAAGGGTATATGTTTGGAATGAAATAGAGTATTACCCCCAAGTGATGTTAAATTTGTACACTTTTCTAAAATACTTTCTAAATCCGCATAAATTACAAACGGTGCCTTTTCCTGAAATGCGAAATTTTTGAACTGCAGGAACATCTCCGCTTCGGTAGGCATCCTGACTGAACATTGATTAAGTTGATGGCAGAGAGTGACATGTTTTTGTAGAAGGTGATCTGAAGAAAAGTGATTCAAGCATTGATAACAAATAAACTTCTTGTGCCCCTACTCGATAGTTGTTTAGAAAAAGAGCTGACATATTTTTAATCCACGCGAAATGATAAACAGTATAATTTTTGTATTAATAGCATCAGCAGTAGAACCCGCAGAATGATAATTAGGCGAAAGTACTAAAAGATTTATAGGTTCCTGACACTATTTTCTTGATTTACACTTAATACTAGCGGTAATACACCTTTCCCTGAATACAAAACAAATTAATGGAGAGGTTGTTTAATTTTTCAAATTTTTTACATCATCTATTTTAATGGGAAAGGAAATTGAACCATAATTCAAAACATCTCTAAAATGAGGATAACTGTAAACTCTATCTGAATGAAGTTGCACTGGGTATAATGCCGAAACAACGGCCCACAGGAAGCAGTACTCGTCATCGTTCTTAACATTCACTACCGCATGCTTTACTGCTATGAAGTAAGGAACTTTAACGTAAGTCGAAAGGCCACCTCTAAATGGAGTATAGCTATTAATATTCACCTTTAAATGTAAAACTTCATGTAATGCCCAACCAGAATCCCTTTCGGAAAACTCCTCTAACTTTTTTGTAATTTGTAATAAACGTTATTGTTATACCACTCACGCAAATTGGTGGTAATATCGATGACATAATTTTTATGGCAAATGTCTTCAACTCAATAACATGATTTTGAGGTTGCATGAAATTGCAGACTAAAATGACATTGACCTTTAGCATCGTTTGTCTTAGCATTACTTTAACCTTTCGCGCAAAACTATTGTATGCATTTTGTAAAAAATAAGAGGGTCCTTGATGTTTGCTATATTGACTATAATTCCAGTAAGTAACCTACCATTGAAACATGAATCTAGAGAGTACCAACTTAATTTGCGTGTACGCTTTTAGTAACATTTCCACTACCTGTTTTCTCTGAAGCGCTCTTTAACTGTTTAACTCTTATAAGATAACACTTTAGCAATGATAAATTACTTTCGAGTTTAAGCAAATTTTCGCATGTCTCTAAATAAATTTTATTTTGAATTATATCTGCAATAGCTTAATATTAGTGTTAATTATACGGATGTGCCTTACAAATTCATTTTGGGTTTTCAACAATGGAATAATATTTCTTGTTAAATTAACAATATCACTACTGTTGGGTATACCGTTACTCATAGTTACCTTCAAAACTGTATCCAACACTGCAAGAAAATATGAAGCACACGATTATATAGTAATGGAAACAAATATTATATTTATTTGATATGTAAAAATTAAAAATTTAAGTAACTATAGAAGTACTTTAGGTATACAATTGCAATTCTAGTCGTGAGTGCAATATACTGACTGGTACAAAACTGCTCTTTATCTCCTTATATAGTAATATAAACCTAGCATTCAAGGTCAAAACTGCTTATAACTTGTTGCAAGAGCTTCAGTGTGCATAGATTGCATTTTGTAGCGTTTACTGGGAACATATATTAACCTTGACATCAATACTGTTCTCATGACTCATGCTGCATCACCTTTGCTTGCTCAGGTCATTGTACTAACCACTTCCACTTGTTATCAATTTTGTTAACGTTAACAGATCTATGTGTATATAACGTTAAAGTTTTAATTGAATACTCATTAATTATTCACCATTAGTAATGGCTTCATCCAGTAAACGATCTAAACTTTCACTAAAAGACAGGCAAAACCTTGTATTTTACATGATGTTTTGGTGCGCCCATCAAATAACACCGCACAACTAGCACCCTTCAAAGAGACCATCCCCATCATAAATAACATGACGCAACCAGCACCCTTCGAAGAGCATCCCCATCATCTCCATCAGGGATAGTGATGTAGAGGATGAATTTTCGAAGTATTTCGAGAGGTATGTACAATTTTAATTAATTAATATTATAGTTTCCTTTCATTAATTCATAGAGAATTTTTAGTACAAATAAAATTAATTTTACTACCTTCTATTACTTTTGTGAAAGAGATATATCTTTCTTTGTTTATGGGTAGGAGTGAAATCGTACCGGGAATAGTAGCCAATTCTCTAATGACGAAATGGCTATCATAACCTGACAAATTATGAAACACAACCGGTAAGATGTGAGAGTCTTTATAGTTTAGGTTACAATTCTGATGTGATGCTCGAAATGCTCCGGTGAAATGGTTATGGTCTCTGACCTTTATATCATTATCTGTAAATGGTTTTCGCAAATGTGACAGATCGTAGTGCTTTCAAAGTGTTCAACCTGATTGGGAGTTAAAGTACCCATAGGAATTATTTTATTAATGATTTCGGTGCTCCAATGTGCAATACTTTGAAGCTCTTTAACAAACCATTGAATGCAATCATTTCCTCTATAAAGCCTAAATCGAGATAAAGAATCATTGTATGAACACTTTAAGTAGTAAGCAATGCTAAAGGGTATATGTTTGGAATGAAATAGAGTATTACCCCAAGTGATGTTAAATTTGTACACTTTTCTAAAATACTTTCTAAATCCGCATAAATTACAAACGGTGCCTTTTCCTGAAATGCGAAATTTTTGAACTGCAGGAACATCTCCGCTTCGGTAGGCATCCTGACTGAACATTGATTAAGTTGATGGCAGAGAGTGACATGTTTTTGTAGAAGGTGATCTGAAGAAAAGTGATTCAAGCATTGATAACAAATAAACTTCTTGTGCCCCTACTCGATAGTTGTTTAGAAAAAGAGCTGACATATTTTTAATCCACGCGAAATGATAAACAGTATAATTTTTGTATTAATAGCATCAGCAGTAGAACCCGCAGAATGATAATTAGGCGAAAGTACTAAAAGATTTATAGGTTCCTGACACTATTTTCTTGATTTACACTTAATACTAGCGGTAATACACCTTTCCCTGAATACAAAACAAATTAATGGAGAGGTTGTTTAATTTTTCAAATTTTTTACATCATCTATTTTAATGGGAAAGGAAATTGAACCATAATTCAAAACATCTCTAAAATGAGGATAACTGTAAACTCTATCTGAATGAAGTTGCACTGGGTATAATGCCGAAACAACGGCCCACAGGAAGCAGTACTCGTCATCGTTCTTAACATTCACTACCGCATGCTTTACTGCTATGAAGTAAGGAACTTTAACGTAAGTCGAAAGGCCACCTCTAAATGGAGTATAGCTATTAATATTCACCTTTAAATGTAAAACTTCATGTAATGCCCAACCAGAATCCCTTTCGGAAAACTCCTCTAACTTTTTTGTAATTTGTAATAAACGTTATTGTTATACCACTCACGCAAATTGGTGGTAATATCGATGACATAATTTTTATGGCAAATGTCTTCAACTCAATAACATGATTTTGAGGTTGCATGAAATTGCAGACTAAAATGACATTGACCTTTAGCATCGTTTGTCTTAGCATTACTTTAACCTTTCGCGCAAAACTATTGTATGCATTTTGTAAAAAATAAGAGGGTCCTTGATGTTTGCTATATTGACTATAATTCCAGTAAGTAACCTACCATTGAAACATGAATCTAGAGAGTACCAACTTAATTTGCGTGTACGCTTTTAGTAACATTTCCACTACCTGTTTTCTCTGAAGCGCTCTTTAACTGTTTAACTCTTATAAGATAACACTTTAGCAATGATAAATTACTTTCGAGTTTAAGCAAATTTTCGCATGTCTCTAAATAAATTTTATTTTGAATTATATCTCGCAATAGCTTAATATTAGTGTTAATTATACGGATGTGCCTTACAAATTCATTTTGGGTTTTCAACAATGGAATAATATTTCTTGTTAAATTAACAATATCACTACTGTTGGGTATACCGTTACTCATAGTTACCTTCAAAACTGTATCCAACACTGCAAGAAAATATGAAGCACACGATTATATAGTAATGGAAACAAATATTATATTTATTTGATATGTAAAAATTAAAAATTTAAGTAACTATAGAAGTACTTTAGGTATACAATTGCAATTCTAGTCGTGAGTGCAATATACTGACTGGTACAAAACTGCTCTTTATCTCCTTATATAGTAATATAAACCTAGCATTCAAGGTCAAAACTGCTTATAACTTGTTGCAAGAGCTTCAGTGTGCATAGATTGCATTTTGTAGCGTTTACTGGGAACATATATTAACCTTGACATCAATACTGTTCTCATGACTCATGCTGCATCACCTTTGCTTGCTCAGGTCATTGTACTAACCACTTCCACTTGTTATCAATTTTGTTAACGTTAACAGATCTATGTGTATATAACGTTAAAGTTTTAATTGAATACTCATTAATTATTCACCATTAGTAATGGCTTCATCCAGTAAACGATCTAAACTTTCACTAAAAGACAGGCAAAACCTTGTATTTTACATGATGTTTTGGTGCGCCCATCAAATAACACCGCACAACTAGCACCCTTCAAAGAGACCATCCCCATCATAAATAACATGACGCAACCAGCACCCTTCGAAGAGCATCCCCATCATCTCCATCAGGGATAGTGATGTAGAGGATGAATTTTCGAAGTATTTCGAGAGGTATGTACAATTTTAATTAATTAATATTATAGTTTCCTTTCATTAATTCATAGAGAATTTTTAGTACAAATAAAATTATTCATTTTTTCAGCATAACACCAGCAACCACGGTTATAGCAACACCCCACAACCACCACCGTTGCGAAACCTGCAATATGGAGGAAAAATTTGACTCTTATAGAAGGGCATCTCACACAGCAGGATTATGAGCACGATCCACCGACCCTTCAAGCCTTTAGGGAAACAAGTATTCGGTGGTTGCGAAAGCTTCACAATGACTATTTGAATAGTGAGGTGGTGGGGTGGAGCGAGCGGAAAAACTGGATAAAGAACTGAAGGAGGCTAATCAATATTTAGAGTGTGTGCGGCAAAATATACTAAAGACTGAAAATATATTGCTTACGTTGGAAGGGATGGATGTGTGATGTTTTTGTGGAATTTATTGTATCTTTTCATTATACAAAATAAATGTAAATTGTTTTTATATTTTTATTATTTTCATGAATTATTCCCATTATCCAAAAATTTTACTACAGCTAAAAATTTGAGTGATAGTCCAAGTTGCGCTAGAAAAGTGAAATTAAAAACATCTGGAAGTCTGACTTACTCATGCATAAATTTCTGCATCAAAGTAAAGCAGTCCTTTTGCAAATTTTAATTGCATGCTGCGTTACAAATTTTAACTTATAATAAGTTAAGGAAATAATTGAATCCTTGAGTAAGTGCTGAATACAAAATGTTAATTTCAATTAATTTTGTAATTATAGGAAATAATAACTTAAAAATACACTAAGAAGGTTATTGCAAAATATCATATATAAAGCATATATAAAGCATATAAAGCATATAAAGAAAGTGTGAAAATATAATACAGTTAAAAGAAAGCTTGCGTTAAATAAAAGTTAAAACAGTTCTCAAATGCATGTAAATCTGAAAACTTTACAGCATGTATTTATGCAACACAAATGACACAATTGCATTCATATATATTTTACAAATCCTGTTTAAAAGTTGTAATGTAAATTGATGACATAGAAATAGAATGTTCGCTAAATGCTTTCACAGCAAAAACTGCGTTCATTATCCTACAATGATTATTAACGCTGCACCGAAAATTACAAATTAATGGAGAGGTTGTTTAATTTTTCAAATTTTTTACATCATCTATTTTAATGGGAAAGGAAATTGAACCATAATTCAAAACATCTCTAAAATGAGGATAACTGTAAACTCTATCTGAATGAAGTTGCACTGGGTATAATGCCGAAACAACGGCCCACAGGAAGCAGTACTCGTCATCGTTCTTAACATTCACTACCGCATGCTTTACTGCTATGAAGTAAGGAACTTTAACGTAAGTCGAAAGGCCACCTCTAAATGGAGTATAGCTATTAATATTCACCTTTAAATGTAAAACTTCATGTAATGCCCAACCAGAATCCCTTTCGGAAAACTCCTCTAACTTTTTTGTAATTTGTAATAAACGTTATTGTTATACCACTCACGCAAATTGGTGGTAATATCGATGACATAATTTTTATGGCAAATGTCTTCAACTCAATAACATGATTTTGAGGTTGCATGAAATTGCAGACTAAAATGACATTGACCTTTAGCATCGTTTGTCTTAGCATTACTTTAACCTTTCGCGCAAAACTATTGTATGCATTTTGTAAAAAATAAGAGGGTCCTTGATGTTTGCTATATTGACTATAATTCCAGTAAGTAACCTACCATTGAAACATGAATCTAGAGAGTACCAACTTAATTTGCGTGTACGCTTTTAGTAACATTTCCACTACCTGTTTTCTCTGAAGCGCTCTTTAACTGTTTAACTCTTATAAGATAACACTTTAGCAATGATAAATTACTTTCGAGTTTAAGCAAATTTTCGCATGTCTCTAAATAAATTTTATTTTGAATTATATCTCGCAATAGCTTAATATTAGTGTTAATTATACGGATGTGCCTTACAAATTCATTTTGGGTTTTCAACAATGGAATAATATTTCTTGTTAAATTAACAATATCACTACTGTTGGGTATACCGTTACTCATAGTTACCTTCAAAACTGTATCCAACACTGCAAGAAAATATGAAGCACACGATTATATAGTAATGGAAACAAATATTATATTTATTTGATATGTAAAATTAAAAATTTAAGTAACTATAGAAGTACTTTAGGTATACAATTGCAATTCTAGTCGTGAGTGCAATATACTGACTGGTACAAAACTGCTCTTTATCTCCTTATATAGTAATATAAACCTAGCATTCAAGGTCAAAACTGCTTATAACTTGTTGCAAGAGCTTCAGTGTGCATAGATTGCATTTTGTAGCGTTTACTGGGAACATATATTAACCTTGACATCAATACTGTTCTCATGACTCATGCTGCATCACCTTTGCTTGCTCAGGTCATTGTACTAACCACTTCCACTTGTTATCAATTTTGTTAACGTTAACAGATCTATGTGTATATAACGTTAAAGTTTTAATTGAATACTCATTAATTATTCACCATTAGTAATGGCTTCATCCAGTAAACGATCTAAACTTTCACTAAAAGACAGGCAAAACCTTGTATTTTACATGATGTTTTGGTGCGCCCATCAAATAACACCGCACAACTAGCACCCTTCAAAGAGACCATCCCCATCATAAATAACATGACGCAACCAGCACCCTTCGAAGAGAGCATCCCCATCATCTCCATCAGGGATAGTGATGTAGAGGATGAATTTTCGAAGTATTTCGAGAGGTATGTACAATTTTAATTAATTAATATTATAGTTTCCTTTCATTAATTCATAGAGAATTTTTAGTACAAATAAAATTATTCATTTTTTCAGCATAACACCAGCAACCACGGTTATAGCAACACCCCCACAACCACCACCGTTGCGAAACCTGCAATATGGAGGAAAAATTTGACTCTTATAGAAGGGCATCTCACACAGCAGGATTATGAGCACGATCCACCGACCCTTCAAGCCTTTAGGGAAACAAGTATTCGGTGGTTGCGAAAGCTTCACAATGACTATTTGAATAGTGAGGTGGTGGGGGTGGAGCGAGCGGAAAAACTGGATAAAGAACTGAAGGAGGCTAATCAATATTTAGAGTGTGTGCGGCAAAATATACTAAAGACTGAAAATATATTGCTTACGTTGGAAGGGATGGATGTGTGATGTTTTTTGTGGAATTTATTGTATCTTTTCATTATACAAAATAAATGTAAATTGTTTTTATATTTTTATTATTTTCATGAATTATTCCCATTATCCAAAAATTTTACTACAGCTAAAAATTTGAGTGATAGTCCAAGTTGCGCTAGAAAAGTGAAATTAAAAACATCTGGAAGTCTGACTTACTCATGCATAAATTTCTGCATCAAAGTAAAGCAGTCCTTTTTGCAAATTTTAATTGCATGCTGCGTTACAAATTTTTAACTTATAATAAGTTAAGGAAATAATTGAATCCTTGAGTAAGTGCTGAATACAAAATGTTAATTTCAATTAATTTTGTAATTATAGGAAATAATAACTTAAAAATACACTAAGAAGGTTATTGCAAAATATCATATATAAAGCATATATAAAGCATATAAAGCATATAAAGAAAGTGTGAAAATATAATACAGTTAAAAGAAAGCTTGCGTTAAATAAAAGTTAAAACAGTTCTCAAATGCATGTAAATCTGAAAACTTTACAGCATGTATTTATGCAACACAAATGACACAATTGCATTCATATATATTTTACAAATCCTGTTTAAAAGTTGTAATGTAAATTGATGACATAGAAATAGAATGTTCGCTAAATGCTTTCACAGCAAAAACTGCGTTCATTATCCTACAATGATTATTAACGCTGCACCGAAAATTACAAGTCATGTTTTAAGTGTTGTTTTAAAATTGAATTTGGTAATTTAAAGAGCATTTAGATACATTAAATGGATAAATGGCATGCATATGTTTCTTCTGAGCTTACGTAAGTACAAAAGGTGTGTTTTAAGTGCTTTTTGTTGTTTCAAAATGGAATTGGGCAATTTAAGTGTAATTTTTCATATTTTGGAAAAATTATTACATCAAATGATAGATTACCACTTCTACAACACAACTGCGTTGAAAAAAAAATTTTTTTTCTCAGAATTAGACGAAAATTTAAATTTTAAGAGCGCATTTTTCTAGGACTTTACTAACTTCCCCACATCCCTCCTACACCCTGCCCGGAGGACGTCCTCGTCGACTCGTTTTTATCTCTTTCCATAGATATGTACATACATCTTTTCTTACATCACACACTTTCAAACATACATCACTTTCGTAGTTCAAGTACATGTCTATCGTTTACACAACAATAATTGCAATTATGCATTCCATTCTAGTACAGTACTTGAATATCATATTACAAACCATACTTATAATACTACATGGATGCATTTTTGCAATTGCATGCTTTTACTCATTACGAGTACAATCCATTTAAGTTGAATTGTAATTATGTATATATATGTAAGATGTCTAAAGATTCATTGTGAGCGTTATTATTACTTTATTTCTTGTAAAATCGTTAAAATCTATTTTAGAAAAAACCGTATTACAAATAGTTTACAAATTAGTTACACTATTATTTTATTTTATCATATTTCATATTGGTGCTTGATTTATTTGGGGAAAAATGCATTCTAATAGTAAAGAGGACCTTCAATTTTTTCCTAATTTTTTAGTTCTATCTTTGGCGCTCTTACTTATTGGATATATATACGGAAATTCAGAATTTTGGGTAAAGGATTATCGAGTTGTGATTTATTAAGCAATTTCAGTAGTACTTTCATTGCTAACATGAATTGTTCCATCACATTTTTTATCACATTTTTTTTTGTGTTTTCAAATTTTGAAACTGCTATAATTGGCGCTCTTACTTATTGGGTATATATACGAAAATTCAGAATTTTTGGGTAAAGGATTATCGAGTTGTGATTTATTAAGCAATTTCAGTAGTACTTTAATTGCTAACATGAATTGTTTCATCACATTTTTTTTATCACATTTTTTTTTGTGTTTTCAAATTTTGGAAACTGCTATAATTGGCGCTCTTACTTATTGGGTATATATACGAAAATTCAGAATTTTTGGGTAAAGGATTATCGAGTTGTGATTTATTAAGCGATTAACAACGTTCAATTACATATCAAAACTACAAACTTTATCATTAATCATTGAAAATTTTTTTCACATTTTTAGTTTTTGAGAATTTTTGGACTGCTACCTATTGCGCTCTTACTTGTTTAGTATACATGCCAAAAATTGGAATTTTGGGTAAAGGATTAGTGATTTATAAATAAATATAAATATATATAAGCTTTATGTGTCATTTCTTCCTACATAATTTGTATAATTTAAGTCATGATAAGAAACTCGTTTAATATATATATATCTATATAATTCAATTAAAACCAAACAGAAATTTCACTTTTTCTTTCTTCTATGCCTACACACACACACTTTATTTTTTCAAATGAAGTGCCTTTTCCTTATGCAATATAACATACATGTAATTACTTATTTACTAAAGCACCTTTTCATGGCACATTCACTGAAGTTGCATCATTTTCTTTTTTAGCTCATACAGCTCTAAATCTACCCTCAATTTTTTTATTTCCTTGATTAACACCTCGAGCCTTTTCTTTCTCTCATCAATACTTAATAATTCTTTCTTTCTTTCTCTCCTTATCAATCTTATTACTTTCACCATTTCTAGCAATGAAAAGTTTACTGAATCATGCAATCACGGAGAAGCCTTTTTATTATAAACATGCATCCTTTCAAAACTGCTAACCTCCTCAAAAAACTTTCAGATTTCTAAGAATGATTACCTTGCAACTTCTATTTTTAGCTTTTCACCTTGACCTTTTTATATTTCTAAGAAACCACCGTAAGTCAATAACCTTTGACCTTCAAAACTATTTTTGATTTATGATTACCTTGCAACTTTTTAGCTTTGACCTTGACCAACTACATTTTAAATCTCCCGCTTAAAGTTCGACCTTGAAAGAGCTCCAAAAGCTTCCGATTTCACCACCAGAGGGCGAGTGACTCCAAAAATTTAAATCCCCCACCACAAGCATGCTTGAGACGTGGAGCGCGTTCTGGCATAACGAGAAAACTCACTTGACCTTGAAATAAATCCCCATAAGATTTACATGGGTGACCTTGAACTGGTCCAGGATCGGCCTTATATGTCTACTACCGAATTAATTGAACATTAAGCAGATGTTACAGTTTTTTGAGTTTTATTAAATATTTGTGTTTAACGTAACTGATTAGAGGAATTTTAAATGACGTTTATCTAGTTTATGTCTAATTATTTTAGTTTGGATTTCAATTAATGACAGAGCTTTGGACTTGAGTAGTATTAAAATTTGAGTTAATAAGATTTAAGCGTAACATTTAACGTTAATTATTTTTTTTATTGTGTTTGAGTGTATTTTGTTCACAAGCGTTGGAGTTAACGTAACGAGACATAAAGTTAAAGAAGTCATTGAATCCCAACAGCTGATTTGCGCACACGGTGCTTTAGTATTTGAGCGTGTGGATATTTTAAGATTTGTTCTAGAGCTCAAGTTTCGAAGCATCCCCGACGTGCACCTGGAAGCAGCCAACGTAAGGTAGGTGGGATCTTTTGGCTGTTGGAGGTTGATTTATCTACGTGTGCCCAGGTGTATGCTTACCGATATCGTCTTAATAACAGTCTGGCGCCCTTTAATTGACTTTATTTTACTTACGACGCTCCCTTATTTGTGGCTTGTGACAATACGAATAACCACCTTCAGTAACTTTCCTACCGTTTTCTCTACCTCATTTATCCCAATATTGTCATCTGTATTTGAACGTCCTGTATATATGTAGGTGTTTTTCTTCTTTTTATTCTTTTTTTGCTAGTGATTAAATTTGTGCTAACGAAGATTGTTGATTTTTTTTGTGTTCATCGAGAAACAAGTGAAAGTAACAATAGACTGTTTGATTTCCCTAAGTTGTAGTGGTTTTCGGGTTAAACTTTTCGTGTTTCCATTTAGATTTGATTTCTGGAATTGGCAATTATGTTTTGTGGATGAATTAATTGGAAATAGGAAATTTTAAAGTTCTAAATTAGTTTTCCTGTGAATTTGTGTAAAAGGTTTCGTTAAAATAAAATGCAGTTGTAGATAAGAAAAGTTCGCATTTAAATTGTAGGATGAAATAATTCGTTGGCTTGCTTGTTTAAGCAGGGGTGGTTGATGTTAGTTTTACTTATTGCGTTTCAGTAATTGACGCCGTATATCTGCGGAGCGTAATATCTTAATCCATTAGCGTTAAGTAATTATCGTTATCGTTAACGGTATAAATCTGTGGACAATTTGCACTTCAGTCGTGCACGCCGCAGCGCTAGCAGTTTTTCGTTTAGGTTAAAGTTGGTTGAGAAATATGGTGAAATATAATGGGGAGAGGGAGAGGCTGTTTGTTTGCGCAGTTGATTGCGCGGGGGATCCTTGTTCTGACTTTGGTGAGTAACGGATGTGATTTTTTTTCGAAATCCTGGACGACCGGACCTTTCGAAGAAGTTGTTTGCAACTAAACCACCAGTTTGGTGGATATTTGTGTAGTCGTTCATCCCTCCTGGTTATTTCTTTTGAAGTTACGGGCCATGGGGTCAATTAACCAATATTTCACAAAGGGATGTGTATATAAATGCATCTTGGTGGTGACATTTTGAGACGCGCTAAATGCGGATTTATATTATCGAATAAAACCATTGTGAAGGCACAACGTTTTGTGTCCCCGTACAAGTATCAGCTGCAATAGACAAAAATCTCACTGTAAATAATTTGTAAGTAGACATTTTTCTTCGTTTTAATACTAAACAGACTTGTGAATAGAGCTACCGAATTAATTGAACATTAAGCAGATGTATCTCGTGCGTAAAAGCGATTTGTTTTGTGTACATGTACTATATAACGTCCTGGTCAATTAACTTAGGCGTGTCGCTATCGAAATTTAAGACTGGGAAATCGCCGCATTGGTTTGCCTATCGAGAACATTCAGCAGATGTCCTGAAGCCGATCTCGCCCGTTTTTCTTTCAATGCTACCTGGTGGCGATGTATTCAAGGGTTCTGTGTAGAAGGTAACTCGATGGTGTTCGTTATTGTGATTGCTTCATCATATCTTTGTTTATAAAGTTGGTGATATTATTTGTTAATAAGCGAATAAATGCAGTAGTTTTTTTTGGTATTATTCATGTGGTAATTGATGCTCTCACGTTAATCTCAATTAAAAGATTGACTGTTTTATTTGCGCTATCTTTGGTATTTTGTTTTTCTATTATTATTTAATTAAATGTACTGCAAATTTATGTATATAAAAATTTCGCTTGGTAAAATTGATTTTGAGTGACCATTTGGTTACGTAATGTTTTGAATTTCAACCATATTTAGGTAATTTCATTTCCGTAATTTAAAATTAAGGCATCTGATAAGCTTACAAGTTTGACCCACTTATGTTCCCTTATTCTAGCATTTAAGATTGAAACTGAACCCTAAATATTATTGTTGTGTGTTTTCTGGTTTACCGATATTCAGATATAATAGATGAACAATTAATTGAAGTTCATTGTGTTAATTTGTGATCTCCTCCCGACCAGTGAAAGCAATAATTTACGAAAAGTGGTGATTTTATTATTCAAACTAAAGAATTAATTGAGAGCTCAATTTTCATTTCAACTTTATTGATTCATTTTAAAAGTAACCAGTGGTAATTTCCAACAATTAAAGCATTTAATGTCATACAGTTTTTTGAGTTTTATTAAATATTTGTGTTTAACGTAACCGATTAGAGGAATTTTAAATGACGTTTATCTAGTTTATGTCTAATTATTTTAGTTTGGATTTCAATTAATGACAGAGCTTTGGACTTGAGTAGTATTAAAATTTGAGTTAATAAGATTTAAGCGTAACATTTAACGTTAATTATTTTTTTTATTGTGTTTGAGTGTATTTTGTTCACAAGCGTTGGGGTTAACGTAACGAGACATAAAGTTAAAGAAGTCATTAAATCCCAACAGCTGATTTGCGCACACGGTGCTTTAGTATTTGAGCGTGTGGATATTTTAAGATTTGTTCTAGAGCTCAAGTTTCGAAGCACCTGGAAGCAGCCAACGTAAGGTAGGTGGGATCTTTTGGCTGTTGGAGGATGATTTATCTACGTGTGCCCAGGTGTATCCTTACCGATATCGTCTTAATAACAGTCTGGCGCCCTTTAATTGACTTTATTTTACTTACGACGCTCCCTTATTTGTGGGTTGTGACAATACGAATAACCACCTTCAGTAAGTTTAACTTCAAAAACACGCCCACGCCCTCTGTTCCACCGAGCTAGTCCTGCGCACTCTAATTATTTGTTACCTGTCGTTTTAGTTTAGTTTTCGACCGTAACAATGTCCTCAGTTTCATTCACAATTCCTTCTGCATTCTCCTTTTTTAACCCTTCTGTCTTATTTTTCTCACTAATGTACAGTTTTCCGAAATATTCTTGCCAGCATTTCCTCACTTCACAATCGCCCCATACTATTTCATTGCTCGTATTCGTCACTCCTGCACTGTTCTGTTTTGTACTTTTGACCCATTACCAGAAAGGTTTTGGTTTCCCTCAAAATCGTTCTGTATTTTTCCTCCTTCCACAGCCATCAATTATTCTTACTGCCTCCTTCGCTTCTTTGTGTCTTAATCTGTAAATCTCATACAATCGCTTTTTCATGGTAATCATTGCCATGTACGCATCTTTTTCCTTTCATGCCGCCTTTTTTACCGATTCATTCCACCAAGCACATTTGTTTTGTCTATCTGCAGTCACCCTTCCACATATCTGCTAGATACAGTTTTCAAGCTTACCATACACCTTCTACGTCAGTGTCTTTTGTTAGTTCCACACTGTTTCATTCACCTTCAACTTTTTAATCACAGCATCTTTGTATTACTTTCTCGGACCATCATCTACTAGTTTGTCTACCCCAATTCTAGACGTCGCCACTACGCTTTTCTTCCTAACGTAAAATATAAGTGTTAGCTCAAACTTTTTTAATATCTGAATAACTGTCAACTTTAGGAAATGGTAGAAATATATTTTTTAAAGAAAATTTGATTTTACATAACTTGAACTATATTATCGATACTTTATGTAACCGGCTCAAGTCATTCAATTTATTCAATACAACAGAGGTTATTTTAATTTTTTTATATTTAATAATACATATAGATATACTAACGTACAGTACACTTATAATTAGATATAATATACAAAGTGTCGTGCTTGTGTTGGTGGTGCGCTGCTCATGAGTCTTGGCTCGCTTCAGCGTATGTGTTTGTTGGGTTATGCCTGTTGTGTAGTTTTTTGGTTTAAAAAAAACATCGTCGTGTGGGTGTTGTAGCCATTAGTGTTGGTGCTGGGTACACTGTCTCGTTATCTCTCGGCTGGTGTATGTGGTGCTGCTGCCTGGGATATCTGAAACAAAAATGAAAACGTTTGTTTTAGTCGTCAAAATTGCCTGTACAACGATAGCGGGGCTACCATTGTTCAGTTGTAGAATGGAATTTCTGTACCTTGAAGAGGTACAGAACAAGTAGGGGGAAGGATTAGTACAGGAAATAGTTATTTAAAGTCAATAACTATATACTCATCCCAGACATCCCTTCACGTCGCAGTTCCGGAGAGTGCTACCCAAAAAGAGCATAAACCTCCTGACCGTGCGTGAGGATTACTATCCATATATCAGTAGCTTCGCAAGTGCGACTGCCATTTTGCGGATGACAGGTAGGGCCATCGTCAAATCTAAGCCTCTGAGGAAGCCTACGATGGGGTTGAACCCTAAAGCGTGTTTTCTCGACTGCGGTTTTAACCACGTTGGGTACGTCCGGATTTTCATTACCGCTCACCGTCGCTTTGACGTAACTAACGTCGGTTCGGTGTTGAGAGGGTAACGCTGTTGGCGGCGTCATTTTCTGTCACTATTGGCATGGTGCGTCTGTCTGCTTCCACCGGGGTTGCGGGAAACGTGGGAATGTTAGGCATTCCCGGAAGCTGGCCGAATGATCAACACCGCAGTTCACTCACTTAGCCCGGTCGGTGCGGGGTTTAGTGTATTCCCTGGAATGATGAATTTCTGCGCACTTGACTCACCCTGTCGCCGATGTGTCTTCGATGGAGATACCAAGCCGAACCACGTCTCCAACTTTCCGACTCTCGTTTGGTCCTGTTCTGTTGGGAGTATCACCAGCATAAGCGGGATCGCTGTCCTTGTTTCTTCATCGTGAAACAAAAACCTTGAACGTACGTTCACTCGTTCCCTGGTAGGTATGGTACGGAGTACCATGCGACGAGATCCCATGTGGGACCGACACCTTGCTTGATGTGGGTGTTCCTTCGAACGGTGGGTACTCTTATGTCACTGGGCAGAGTGGCAACATAGTAGCTCTCCAGCTGAAGCTCTCTACCCGGCATTGTAATAACGATGCTGGTAGAGGCTGGTCGATTTAAATTTTTTTGGACGCTTTAGGCTTTTAACTTGGTGTTCGCTGTTCCGAACACAGACATCGAATAGTATACCGAGGCGGCCAGTTTTGGTATTTTTGTATAAGTTAGCATCTACTTGTCTTTTAACCTCTATCTGACATGAAGTTTTAAACTTCCATCTGATATAGACTGTTACTGTTAAAATCTTTTAATTTCCACTTTTTAGGTTCGAAAGTCATGTCTCGCCCCATACCTGATATTTTTATCATTGGTGTGAAATGACGTTTTTAATATTCGAAGGTTATTTATTTATTGATTGATAGATAGTGTATCAGTCGTGAAATTTGGAAAAGGTTTCTTCTGATTCAATTCGGCAACAATAACAGAACAATCCTAAAAAGTGTCTTGTATATAGAAATGTGATATTGCAATAACTTTTAAAACTTTATATATTTTATATCTGAATTAGCACTGGAATTTGTGAGTAAAATCTGGCACGAAAGATTGGATTGGTCATATACATTAAAACGTTCACTTGTGCGAATTTGCAGTACTTACATATTTTATCGTTGGTTTTACTCTCTGGTGTAAAGATTAATTTTGTTTCATAATAGCTTTTCTCAATTACGTTTATTTTAATTGTAAATTCTACTCATTATATACAATACCGAAACGCTATTGCTTGTGGAAATGTTGAATTTAGCGACATTTTATTTGTTTATTTTTTCACAAAAGTGATATTTGTAATCTTTCTCTTAAGACCGCAATTTTTTTTTTCTGTGACAGATTCATATTTAGAAAAAAGTGTGTAATTAGGTTTGTTGAGAATTTCGTTTAATTGAAATTTACATTCACAAGTTCATCTGTTTAAAGGGGATTTCATGCAAGTATATTCTTCTTTGCTTTAATTAATAACCAGCATTTTAGGCGGTTTTCCTTATCCGAGTTGTACAATATTTTGTTGAACTCATGGAAACATTTAATTTAAAGAATCCTTTTGCCAAGGGTAAGTTACCTATTTGGAATATGTAGGGTATGGAAACCAAGAATGTACAAAATTCAGGATTTGTTTAGAACAATTTTTAGCTCTGATTGGTGTGTTACATATTTCCACGAAATTAACCTGGGCAATTACTATCACAGAAAGGAGGTAACCTATGTAATCAAGTGTAACGATACCTGGAATTGATAAAAAATAATTGTGTTGTACTATGCACATGTACTTCACCATATTTGGATGTTATATATTTACACGTTTACGCTTTTGCAATTACGAATGAACACGATATCTGTCTCCATGTGCTTTATTAATATATACGAGCACGTTTAGAACTTGCAAAGTACTGATCGTGCTACTATGAATTATAAACTGTTCCACGCTTTGATTTAGTTTAACTAATAATAATTTGCTGCATTATTCATTTTACAGTTGTATATTCTGGAAATTATGTAATATCTACCACTCGTTTGACGTGTTAATAATAACTAAATTCTAGCTTTAAATGCTCATTGAAGATTTTGTAAAAACACGAGTGTAAATTAAAATTTTATAATTATATTAAAATGGAATTTTTAATGGCTATTGATTAACATTTAACGAACAAATTACAATTCGGGCTTAAATGCCTGTCACATCTCCGATTATAGCCATTAATTCACGGAACTTTTCACAAAAATTTGTGAGAAAATCTGATTTATTTACGTTATGTTACTGAAGCTGTATACTGATATACTTGAATCATTTCTTGTGTAAATGTATTAGTAATAGTGAGTCACTATCTCCTCTACTTCTTTTGTGACGGCACAAGCCCCGCACATTTTTTGTGAGTTCATGCACGTGGCTGACCTCGTACGTGACCTTGGAAATTTCCGATGACGTAATTTTACCTTGGGAGTGACCTTGGCGCTTGGTATTGGAGTTCGCCTTGGGCCTCCCTTTGAGTTGACCTTGGGTTAGCCAAGGTCAGAACCAAATCTAACTTATAAGGTAGGTATAGGAACTTTGTAAGGGTCTGCGCCCCTCTTGTCGTGGTCCCCTTAACGGTAAATAGTATTCTCATAAGGGGGGCCCTAATGCTAACTTGTAAGACAGGTATAAGAACTTGTGTTAGGGTCTGCGCCCTCTTGTGATGGCCATCTTGACGAGAAATTTGAATTTGTGTCGCCATCTAGTGGTGTATGGACTACTGGACGTTCTCTGGTATATTTTTAGGACTAATTAGGGTTTGTTTGTGGCGCCATATAGTGGTATATTTTTAAACTAGCGAATGTTTTCTGTAATAGAGGTTGATCGTGCACGTCTCTCTCTCTCCCTCTCCCTCTCGTTTCCACCGTTTTTCTCTCGTCTCGGCTCTTTCACAAACAAACAAACCAATGAATCAACTCTAATCAATCGATCAATCAGATCAACCTTAATCAATCGACCACATCAATCAATCTCAATAAATCATAACTTACAGCTTGAGAAAATCAGCTTATAGTTCAAAAAGACTGAGTTGGCTTAACAATTGAAAAATACCAAATTGATATAACGGAAATAAAAAGAAAAAAGGTTTTATGGTTTATTATATGCGAGTCAACAACTACAAAGTTTAAATCCACAAATACGTGTCCGCATAATGTTATTAATTAATTAAAATAAAATAGCGCTTATACCTTTATCTAATTAACTAAACACATGAACTGAGATCGAGTCTATAGAATAACAGCTGATGCTATTGCAGCGTTGGTTTATGACGTCCTCCTATATGGGATAATAATACATTAAAAACTTTAATAGTATTTTTTGTGAACCTTATCAGGTAAAATATATATTAAAAATAATACGCATACCTTCAGATATGTTTTCTTTCGGTTGTTCTATGCGTTGGAGAACTGGATATTTAAGTATTTTATACAACGTATACATAGCCTTATTAAATCCGCTTTCTGTGTTTTTACTTATAAATAATTGATATAAACTGGTTATCGGTTTTCCCGTCATTAGCATAAAGTAATTTTTTAGAGTGTATAACTGAAATATACAAACCTAATTACCTCTATCAGACTTTTTGTAATTCTCTATCTACCTTTCCCTTTCGCAGGATTGCTTATGTGAAATTTTATTACAACAACATACTTTAAAATGATTTTCACCTTGTTTGTGTAAAGTCAGCCTTCAACAGTTTTCATGTTGTGTATACATACAAATTTCACCTTGAGATTATAAAATCCAGCCTTCAACTGTATTTATATTGTATATACACACAAATTACTTTTAAAAATTAAATAAAACGGATACTAACTAAGATAGATATATATCATCAAAATTTTCTAACTGTTATGGCTAATATACGATTTAAACACATACTAAGTTTAGTACGTAGTAGTAATAGGATCATTTTTTTATATTAAAAAGGTAAATAAAGTGACATTCTTTGTCAATTTTCTATGTATACATTCTAGAAAATAAATCTCGGTTTTAATATTAAAAGATAAGCACGATAAAATGTAGACTATATCGGTGATCGCATATTTTTAAGCCAGGATGATGACAGAGTACCCTTTAGTATCATTTAGCGACACAAGATGGAGGGACAGTTTAAGCATCCCTTTTCGGTAATAGTTGCTGGGCCATCGGGCTGTGGGAAATCGTATTTTATCGTGGAGTCTCTAAAAAATATCGAAACTGTTGAAAAAAATGTTTGGTTCTATAGCGAGTGGCAACCGTTATTCGAAGATCTTTCAGTAGAATTTAAGAAGGGTTTACCTGATATGGAGCAGTTTGACGGTAAAAAACCGGTCTTAATAATAATTGACCGTCTAATGCGCGCAACTAACGGTTCGGTGGTGAATATTTTTACAAAAGGCTGTCATCATAGAAATCTAAGTGTGTTTTTCTTAACGCAAAACATATTTCTTCAAGGACGTGGACAGCGAGATATCTCTCTTAACGCTCACTACATAAATTTGTTTAAGAATCCGCGTGACAGCTCAGATACAGCATTTAGCAAGACAGATTTTTCCGGACAACCCGAAATTTGTAGAGCTGCATACCGGGATGCCACTTCAAATCCGCACGGATATTTATTGTTAGATTTAAAACAAAAAACTCCGGATGTGCTACGATATAGAACAAACATATTCGGCCATCAAGCTATTTGCCAAGTATATATAGCGAACAAAGGGTTTACGCCTCACAGTCATAAAGATTACATCCTATGTGATGGTTGATGTTTTAATCGAAAACACCGATATCTTGCGCGCATTGGCCAGTTTATGTAAAAGTCAACGTGACGCTTTATTGAAATGTCTGGGTGGTAAGCAAGTGGAATGTATCCGCGAGTGTGCACATAACATTTTAAGAGGTCGTATACCCCTGTCAAGTGATCAGAAGCAGCGAATCTCTCAATATAAGCACACTTTAAGATGGTAGGTATACAGAGGCCAATCTATAACAAATGAGAAATAATTTCTTATACAGAATGGAGCTGCATTTCTACCACTCTTGTTAGTACTATTACTTGGTAGAATTCTGGGTAATTTGTTTCAATAACTATGGACCACAGTCTGAATACGAATTGATTTTATACAACGTTTGCAGGCACCTGATGTCACACAAATCAACATTTTAACGCAGCTGGGTAACGACATGGATAAAGTTTTAAAACCAAAATGGCCGACCATGACAAATGGCAGCAGTACAATCAAGTTCTTTAAGGATATCTACACTTTTCCAATCAATTACGTCAACCCGCTAGTATAACAATCAGCGGTGATGATGATATTAGAGATTTACCGAAACGCAAAAGCCTGGCAGACGACGAATTAATATCAACACTGCGGATTTCGTATAGGAAGAAAGTTAAGGCTTTCTTGCGTATAATGAATACGGGCGGTGATAAAATTCCAACATTATCGATCTGGTTCACGAGACGTTAAGACAGCGAAAATACAAACTCACAAGGTTGGCTGTAGTTTTCGACGTAAATTAAAGAAATAAATATACCATTTGTATGAAATACTCGAGGACATGATGGTTCTGCTGCTGTATTACCTAACGTTGAACGGATCCTTACGATTATAGGTGAGAAGTACGATAACGATAGTTAATCGCGGGAAACCCCGAGAAGATCCTCTCGAAGAAGAAGAATTTCACTAGAGTGGAATACGTGGCGAACATAACATGGATTCTATGATCCCTCGCATCCAGCAGGGTTTTCGGGTATAACACATTTAGCTAACGCTGTAAAAGGTAGACATGGTGAAGTGAAAAATTAGCTGCAGGCTCAGGAAATTTATACGGTGCATAAACCAGTCAGAAAATAGTTTCCTAGCAATAGGTATATTGTGAGCAATATTTATGAGCTGTGGCAAGCGGATCTTTGCGATATGCAAACTAAGTAAACAAAATATTGGCTACAATTACATACTAACGGTTGGTTAGCGATGTGTTTAGCAAGAGGGCATGGGCAAGAGCACTTAAAACGAAGACAGCGGCACCTGTAATTGAAGTTTTCGTCGATATTTGAAGGAATGAGACAATACACCGGCAAATGTACAGACGGATAAAGGCAAATTATTCGTAGCAGTCAGTGTGCAAACCTTTTCAAGAAACAAAATATCAATTTCTATGTATCAAATAACCTTGTAAAAGTATCCTAAGTTGAAAGAGTTAATAAAACATTGAAAACAAGGATGTGGCGTTATTTTACAGTATATTGATGTACTCCAAAAACTTGCGACTGCTTACAAGAATAGCCCTCATTCAAGTATAAAGATGGCCTCTGTGGCTGTAAACGATGAAAACATTTTGGAAATGTGGAATAACCTGTACGCGAAAGGATTAAGCACAGCATGTCACCCTCGGTGATCATGTTAGAATCGTCAGAACTAAGTACACCTTTACGAAGGGATATAAAACGAATTGGACAGGAAGTTTATAAAATAGTGTTGTAACTGGTATAAAATCTAATAATGTTTTAATATATGTTCTCCAAAAACACAACGTTAAGCTAACTGGAGATACTAACCATTCACCACAAATAATGCCTTCGACTCAAATCGGTAGATAGGGCCAGTCTTTTGATTTGCTTGATTACCACAATTATCTGCTAGCTTACTTCCACTGAACATCCATATAAAAAAAATTGCAATGTAATACTATTATAAAAATGGGTGTTTTTGCCTGGGTCCCTGATGGGTAGATCACCAACCTGGACGCCGGGCGTAGATGGTGGCTGTCTTGTGAGTGGGATATAAAATTCTTCCTGTCAGTATTTTTCTGTAATCAGTGTCAATTATAAGTTTTGAAAATATAAACATAGAAGATATGCCTATTTTGAAGTGAAAAAAAATAAATGTTATAAATGTTTTTAGTTTTACTTCGGAAGAATATGGGTATATTTCACCAGATCATTTGGATAATTAATGCCAACAGGTAAGTTGAAGTTTCAAATTATTATTTTAATTAATAACTGGTGATGCGATTGAGGTGAATTTTGTATTCCACGGCTCCATTTTCGTAATGTAATACTAATTATTCCTTGATCTTTGATCAATTATTCGAGTACTTGGATAGGAGGGTTTTAATATAATTCAGTCTAAAGGGAAAGTTTGCATTGTGACAAATTAAGGTTAATGCCACGTTGAACCGGGACCTTGAACTACTTCGAATACTGGTTTTATATACACAAGGAAAATCGTTCAAATAACTAGATTTATTCTTATACTATAATTAAACTAAATATGCACATAGGGCTGAAAATAATTAATTGAATGCGAAATAATACATTCGTTTTATTTTCATTTAGTGGAGTTTATGGGTATATGAAATCGTACACGACATGTGATGTTTATATCACTGAAGATCAATGAAACGTTTATTATTTGCATAAACAGGAACGTTAGTTAATCTTTTGAAACTGTTCACGATTTATATGACCGAAATGGTTTTAAATGGGATATTTTACTCAAACGTTTTAATTAAATTAAAACTAGGAAACAACCTTGCGCAATTTAAATAATGCCCTAATGGTACTCGTATTAAATCATTACGAATCAACCTGTTTTATTTATTCACATTTGTGAAGGTAAACTGAATGCTTTCGTTAGGTCTGGGGTTGTTTACTTTCGATACTATTCACACAAGGAGATTCTGGGGATATTTATATACAGGGAGTTTGATTATGAGTTCGCTCGCTGCCACAGTAATCTCGAGCACTCTTAGTGATACTAATTATTCAGAATTAATACGGACACTCTAAGTAAGTAGAACTTCGTGGGTAATACAGCGGGTTTAGGTTGGGAATTCTCTAGCCAGGTTAGATAACTTCATCTTAGCCAGCGAATTCTGAGTAGTTCTAGTTATTCAAAGTTAATTCGGACACCTCAAATAAGTAGAATTTTAAGGGTGGAATAATAATAAGTCGTTCCAATGGTGCTAGCGTGAGTTTTGATCCTCCAGACGAGCTTATAGCATCGTTACAGGAATTCTTTAAATATTTTATGATACAGGTCAGATTTCGAAATAGTAAAATACGTTATAAAAATAAGCTAGATTGCACGAAATCGCTTTAAGAGTAATAAATTACTATAAAAGTGGGTTTCAGAGAAATTTTATTGGAAATTCTACAACGAAGTATTTTTCAGAACAGAGTGTCGTTTTACATTAAAACCTTCGCTTTTATGCTTCGCGATGAAGTGGGGTTTGGCAAAATCATGTGTGATGGATTTGAATATTTTAAAGGGGGAACTGGTGCTCACGCAAAAGTGCTGTTATGATATCGGAACTGAAATAAATTGAATAAATTCTTATTTATGGCATTATCTCAATAATATTTAAAATAATAATTCATTGCTTACTACTTTTTCTGGGTCATTAGTGTTATGTTTCGCATCGGCAAATTATTCCAACGTAGAAGAAATTGCCAACGAGCTAAATAACCACGAGCTAATATGTAAATTGCTAACCTAACTAAGCGCTTCACCACTAAATTAAAAACCTCCCCCTAGCTTTAGCCTTAGAGTTAGGTTATCGGCCGCATCAAAACATAGCTATGGAGCCAATACCACCGCACCGCGCTAGTATATGGATAGGTTTAACAACGCAGATGTTTGTTTATTTCCGACGTTGTTGAATCGCAAATTGTGGGTGATGTTTTATCTCGGATTATGCGTATAATAAATTTTGTTTCAGAAAACTACGCTTACAGGAGTCATAGAGATGTGGCTTTTTCGCCTGCACACTACATACCAGTGATGACGCGGGAATTTGAAAACATCGAGGTAAATATAAAAACAGATACGGGTGCAACAATGCCATGCGAGTTTGGGAAGCTACACTTTAAGAAAGTGCAATAATGGTTTGTCCTTATCAACAATATTGTATGAATCAGGCCGGTAACGGTATCGGCTCCATCTACAGATCAGCGTGATCACAAAATATGAGGCTGGCTGGGTGGTATATGTAGATGTATAACACCGATACACCTAACCGGTAATAACCAGTCTCTACCGAGAGCTGTTGCTGCTAAGCAGAAGAAACCTACTTAAGACGATATATTTTCAAGATAATAATGGCTTTTCTACATGCCCAATCATGTGAATGCGTCAAATCTTAATTGTATTTATCTGCTTTACCGTCGACGCAGACAAGTATCGAGAGCGGTGGATAGATATTTTACAAACTCTTATCAGCTCTTAGTGATGACGCCCCAATAGAGTTTGTAGTGCCCAGAAACGGAAAAACGATTACATAGATTTAAGCCAGACCATGTTATACATCACAGCTAGAGTTCTAAAGCAAGACAATACAGCACTTACTGACGCGGATGTTGTAGCACCGGTAAACAATTTGATGCATTCGCTTTGCTCACAAGTGGAGGTTTACTTAAATCAGAAGATGGTATCACAACCAAACAACACCATCGCCTTCGCTCATATATCGCAACATTGCTAAATTATGGAAAAGAAGCCAAGAGTTCACATGTAGGTTATATCTTATGGCACAATGATACAGCCGGGGAGATGAACACTGGGGCCCGCAAATAACGGTTTCTCGAAATATCAAATACTTGCAGCGACCAGCAAACAGGTTGAGATGATTGGTCACGTGCACTCGGATTTGTTTAATTAAGAAAAGTTTCTCATAAGCAGTGTTAAAGGATAAATTTGTACGAGAGATACCTTTAGACTAATGACGGTTCAAATTACAAGACGAAAATTATAAACGCCAGTTTACTGGTGGGACGTATGTGAACAATCCCACCAATCTAATTGTACACGATAAAGCTTTAGAAACAACTGTAGCAAAATACCCTGTTACAAGGACCGACGTAAAAGTGTTAATTATAACTGTGGGATACAGCGGAAGTCATTGATCAGTCATCTAAACGATGCACAGTAGGTTTTGTCGCAAATAATGCCTTCAACGGTGATTACTCCTCAAATCCGTTCAATTGTCATCACAAGAATATTAACTACATATCGTTATGTATTGATGGCCACGAAATTCCTTCGAAGACCTTACAACCGGACTTCACAGCTAATGGTTTATATGTAAGGGTGCATCACACTCTATCCTCCGGTACGGGTTTTCATTTTTTGAGTGAGAGCAACGATATACCGAGAAGCGATTACTCTAACGGCTACTGTTTAATAGCCTTCGACCTAACCCTTGACTTGTCTGCAGGCGCTAGCACGCACTGTAATTTGGTCAGAAACGGCTCCCTTCGCCTAGAAGTTGGCTTTGAAGAAGCTTTCGTTGAAACCGTTAAATGCCAAATTAGATGGAGATCGATAAACGTCGGAATGTCGTCGTGGATTTCACGTGTTAAAAGAGTCAACCCTTGATCACAAGGTTTAATGTACAGCAGCAGTTGAAAGAAGATGGGCGCATACTTGGACTTTATACGATAATGTTTTTGTATTTTAGAATAAATAATAATTTACAAATGCTTGACTTTTAAATAAGTTTTTCACCACATCCTTACTTATAAATGATGAGATAATCAAATTACTGTATAATGCTTGTTTTGCAACCATTCTACTCTGATAAATAAAAGCGTATGTAGTAGTTTAGTTGTTTTAATTAAGAGTTCCTTCTATTATAGCAAACAACCCCTAGCTTAAAAATATACAACTAGATGGCGTCACAAACAGACAAATTAAAATTTCGCGCCAAAAGGGCCAAGACCAGAGGACGCAGACCATTATACCTGTCTTACAAGTTAGCATTAATGTTCCCTTATTAGAAAATTTCAAATTTGCAGCTGAACAGATTTGGTTCTGACCTTGACTATCCGAAGGTCAACTCCAAGGGTAGGCTCAAGGCCAAGTTCAATTCCAAGCCCCGGGGTCATCCCCAAGGTCAAATTACGTCATGTTAAATTCCCATGGTCAAACCCTAGGTGAGTGTGAGTGTGAGTGTAGTGTGAGTGCGAGTGAGTGCAAGTATAACTCTAAGTGTGAATTCGTCTGTGCGCCTGTATGTCTGTGCATCTGTGAGTTTGTGCGCCCGTGTGTCTGTGCGTCTGTGAGTTTGTGCGTCTGTGAGTTTGTGCGTCTGTGTGTATGTGCGTCTATATATGTTTCCCTTGAGCAAGGCAAACGCGTCAGCTTCTTGCAACTGGGTTGGTTACGCCTTGATAAATTCAGGGTTATCTTCGCTACAGCTATTATCCTAGCACCCAGGCCTTGTTCGCTTGCAATATCAGTACCGTCATAGCGCAGACCCTTCATGTTGCCCCAAAGATGGAAGTCCAGTCGTGTCAGCTCAGGAGAACGTGGTGGCCATTGGACTGATCCAGCTCTCCCAATCTACCTGGTAAGATTGAAATGTATCACATTATTAATTGTCAATTAGTTTCCAAAAAAGGGTTAAAACTGGATTTTGTTGAGTCAATAAAATGTTGCTCACCGAGTTGGGAAAATCGGCACCCAAGCAGGTTCTGACAGAGTCAACAAAATGTGACGGCGCTCCATCGTGCTGGAACCACAAGCCGCCCTGCAGAGCAAAAGGCATATCATCTAAATACTCTGAAAGTTGATGCTACAGGAATTCCAAATACGACTGCCCATTCAGCCTATCTGGGAGTAAGTATAGACCCAACAGGTATTCGTCGACTAAACCAGCCCATAAGTTCACCGAAAAGCGCTGCTAACCGCCCTGATGGATCATTAATAGGGGATTTTCTTCAACCCATTAATACTGGCTTCTAAAGTTCACAAAGTCACCTCGGTGGAATGTGGCTTCATCCATCCACATCTTTCTTTATCGAAAACCCCTTACTCCACGCCGCCGAACCCTCATGAAGTTACCAGATGTGACTGTAAGCTTCATCCACGGCATGCAGTAGTTGAGTCTTTTGTAAATGATAAGGGCACAACAGTTGCTCTAACACGTTCCAAACGGCTTTCAGTTCATTGATTTGGCAGTAGCGCGGATACTCGTATTCGAGTTCTCTTCAATCTTGTGAAGTACGGCTACGGTGCGCACCTCTAGCCCTATCATGCCACTGTTATGGCATCACCGACCCATTTCGGATGTAATGCGCTGAAGACCCGTCCACTAGGATGCCTTCTTTGTGGATATCTAATAAAGGAAAAATGTAGCGTAACGCGATGAGTCTACTACGAGTAAAACAAATAAAATTGGAAAATATGAAGTCTAGCATATCAAAATGTAAACTTTCATGATTATTACGCATTATAGAAATATTTAGCTTTCGGGGTTAAGTGGCGTATTTGTTTATGTATATTTTATACAAATTTAAATGTTTCGATAGCAATTACAGTTAAGTGGTAAAATCTTTAAGAAATTACTTGAGATGTTACACCAAATTTATGAAATATAAAAAATGTGAAAACGCGTTTTCATATTTCTTAAAGATTTTACCACTTACTGGACGATAACTGTAATTGTTATAGAAACCATTAAATTTATATAAATTATGTATAAATAAAAAATACACCATTTAAATCCAAAAGCTAAGTATCTTTATAATGAAGTCCAACAGTACAGTAACAGTACCTACCGTACCCCCCTAATTGCATACAATCTGTCAGCTTGTCGATCATTTCCATCTGCCAACCCATAGACAAATTGTTTGTCTACGTACTCGTATTTAGAAAAATTCATATCAACGTAATTTTCTTATTAAATCAATATTAAAAACACCAACAAAGCTGGAGAAATTATCATTGTTGTCATTTGAAACAAATGATTCAACAAACTATAGATAGATAGATATTTATTTCGTAACCAGTGGTATTGAAATGTGTACAGTAAATGCTCTGTAAAGGGAAACAAATACAAAAAAATGCCGTACAATACTTATCTAACATTTACGTCAAGTGGCAGGTTTACACTAGCAACATACATGTTTAAATTGATACAGAAAAAAGTATTCTTACGATTAAATACAAACAAACAGCATTCGTATATAAGTAAATTATAGACCGTCATAATGTTTTGTTCTGCAACCTACGAGTTTCTTTAAGTCAAATATAGTCCTAATAGCTCTTTTTTGAATTTTCAGAATATCTTTAGGATGTTGCGTATGTCCCCAATAAATTAAGAAATAACGAAGTAAAATTTTAACCGTGTGTTTCGGTCGCAAATTGGTTTTAATCTATGTAAACAGAAAAGCGCTCTGTTTAATTTGTTTCTTTGTAAATAACCTTTAAACCGTGTACAAATCCTAAAGTTCTGTACGTATACTTCTACACCCATGGCTACAAATTTTAGCTACTTAACAGTTTAGGTAATAACAATGTTGCCTTTAGCTCAGTCGTAGATTTAATTTGACCAGATTCTTAAAATTATCGATTTACCTTACTAACCACAAAATATTTACATGTACCTAGATATGTTCGTTCTAAAATCGGGGTTGATTCTTCCTGAAAATAATGATTAAATACTACTACGCCAACTTGTTTTTAAATATGAAATAAACAAGTACACCATTATACAATAAATTTAAAAGAAAATTTCTACAACAAGTTTGATTAACACAACCTATAACTAATTATAAACCTAAATACTTAAAGCTAGGGTTAGTACCGTTAAAAAACTAATGAATAATTAATTAATTACTAATGTTGTGAGTAATTAATGGAATCAGAATACCTCAGTCTTGGACACACTGTAGATAACGAAATGGATACATATGCTGAATCAGCGTTTTGGAGAATTGATGCTTAATATTACTTCAGGTTGAAACAAATCTGGATTTGTATGCTTAATAATTCCCAAATGACTAAATTTGCAGGATTAAAGTGTTTTAGAATTCCACTTCCCATTAACGTAGGTGATTATCACACTCTTAATTAATCGTATAAATACCGTAAATTGGTTAACAGTAAAATAATTAATTGCGTAGATGTATAGATGTATAGTTCCTTTACAACTTACCATACAATTATGTGCCACTTTTTTTTTAATTTAACAAGCAATAATTGACGTTAGTTACATCCACCTTCTTAGCTCAATCAAAACGACGCTAAGCTCTTTGCGCATGAACATATTTGAAACTCGAACGATACGCGTAGGAGCTCTTGTTAAAATAATTAAATTACGGGTTTATGCAATTAGATATGCAAAAACACGCTGCACGAAATGCACGTTAATTACCAACATATACGTAAATTTTATTACATACGTAAAAAGTTTGTTTCATCCTACTTCTCTAGTTTGGTCAGTCCACTTCAACTAGTTATCAATGATTACATCCAAACGCTTTATTGATATAACAACATTTATTTTACCATTATTCTTAAAATTTTGAAGAGGTTCTATTTGCTGTGTACTATTTAGAAAGGAAATAATATTAGATTTATTTACATTAAGAATAAGATTATTTGCAGAAAACCACTTTTGTAGATTAGCTAGCGTTTCTTCTATGTTAGATTCCAACTCAGAGACCGAAGTACCAATTACATTTATACTACCGTCATCAACGTACATTTTAGTTGGATGTGAAATGTTACTTGGAAGGTCGTTGTTGAATATTACAAATAGAAGCGGACCAAGAATAGAACCCTATGGTACACCACGACTATCCTCAACTTTTGTTGATCTATGACGCTTAGTTTCATTGTTATTTTCATAATTCATGTCAACATATTGTCCACGTTCCATTAAGAAGGACCGTAAAAGTGCTAAGGAGTTTGATCGAAAACCATAGTACTCTAATTTATGCAACAATAATTCACCAACGATAAGGTCGAATGCTTTGGACAAATCCAGATTTATATTAACAAGGAGTTGTTTTTTATTTCAGGCATCCAGCACAACATGGAGTGTAATGCAGTGCTAGTAGACTTATTGCTCATAAATCCATGTTGATTATTATTAAATAGTTGGTTCATTTCAAAATATGTTGAAACTCGGTATTTTAATGCAGTTTCAAAAATCTTACTGAATACTGTAGGAATTAATATAGGCCTAAAGTTACTAATATCTTTATTATCATTATTTTTATGCAGCGGAATGACTTTTACTTTTTTTAGTTATTTCGGAAAGTATCCAGCTTCAAAACAGGAGTTTACAATGTATGATAATACACCTGAAATAATCTTTGAGCATTCTTTTATCAGTGATACGAAGTGATATGAAGTAGTGACTGTCAGAAAGAATGAATTACAATTATTTATTTTAATGAACGTAGTTGGTTAAGAGCTAAGTCATATGGAATACTTGAGTTTTTTAAGTTTATTGCCGACGTAGTAAAAAAGTTATTGAGCTCGTTAACAATTACTTCCGGTTCTTTAATCAAGTTCCATTAACAAATACATCAAGATTGGTTTTTATTTACTTCCTTTTTCACAATATTCTCCATGTTGTTCTAGAAATGTTAGAAGAACGCGCTATTTCTAGATCAACACTGCGTCTTTTTGCCGCTCTACAAATATTTTTTAGAATATTACAATATTTTAAGTAGTACTTGTGCAATACAATATTAGGGAAAACTTTTAAAATTTGACGAAGTTCTCTTTTAGTTTTTGAAGATTTCTTTATACCGGCCGTTATCCAATTTTGTGATGGTTTGACTGCAATTCGTGTTAATGGATATTTTCTATAAAATAGTTACTGTACGTTATGATCAGTAAAATATACTGAAGTATTCAGAGTAAATCTAAATACCCAGTATTTATAATAAAATTGTCTATGCAAGTCTTTGAAGTAGCAGTTACTTTGTAGGTGTAGCAATTGTGAATGTAATCATGTAAGATTGAAGTAATGTAATTAAACGACGTTTACTTGTACCGTTTGTCAATATGTTAATATTAAAATCTCCACATAAAATAAGCCGTTGGGTTTTTGCATGTACATCTAGGAGATATTCTAACTTTTCAAAAAACGTGTTAATATCTGTTTTAGGAACTCTGTATATACAAATAACGATTATGTTGTATTCAATTAATTGCACAGCGCAATATTTTACACTTACTAACACATTGTTGTGTATGGGAGAAAATTTAATATTGTCTCTAACCCAAATAAGCGTACGACCACGGGTGTGATTAGATCTGCAAAATACGTTAGCTAGTTTATAACCTGTAATTGATATGCTATCACATTGAAAAGTATTTAGCCAATGTTCAGATACGCAAATAACGCGTATACTTTTAAAATCATCTAAAAATGCTTCAATATCTAAAATTTTGTTTTATAACCCTTGAACATTGACATGCATCACGCTGAAAGTATTTTAATTTAGCCTAAAAAAGCTGAAAAGTTGTCGAAAATTATTGATATCCATGGTGTCAGTGTGTTTATTTATACTAGGTGGCGCAAATTAATCATCCAATTTTGTTTTTGAATTACAAATTAAAATAAATGATTTTGAGTGATAGAAATCTTTATTTGGACCTTTACAGTTTTTCTGTTAAGTGGAAAAGATGATATCCGTCAAATGGCTGCCGCCAGTGTTGATACACATTTGTGCCCGTTCTATCGCATTTTCCATGACTTTCCGCAAGATTTCCGGTGATAACTGTTCGCATTCCTGTCGAATATTCTCCTTAAGGGCTGCGATTGTCTGAGGCTTGTTGGCATAAACCCGCGACTTCAAATAGCCCTAAAGAAAGAAGTCTGGTATGGTTAAATCGGCCGATGTTGCCGGCCATGCCAAATCGCCAAAACGGGAGATTACGCGACCAGGAAACACTTCCTTCACAATATCCATTATGTCTCGTGCTGTGTGTGAGGTTGCACCGTCTTGTTGAAACCATATGTTCACCAAGCCCCGCTTATCCATTTCCGGCAGTAAGAAGTCGTTTATCAGCGCCTTGTAGCGTTCGCCAGGAACAGTGACCGTATTGCCGATGGCGTTCTCAACAAAATACGGCCTAATCACTCCTCCCGCGTGAACTCCGCACCATCCAGTGGCTTTGAGTGGATGTAGTGGCTCTTAGTGCATCACACGCGGATTTTCAGTACCCCAGAAACGAAGATTTTACTTATTAACGTAACCGCTTAAGTGGAAATGCTCCTCGTCGCTCATGATGATTTTTGACACCAAATCGTCCTCTTCGTTGTTGAGATTAAGGATGGCTTCACTGTAATTCACACGCGACTGACGATCAGTAGGCATTAACTGATGCACTGCTTGCACTTTGTATGGGAACATGTGTAAGTCTTTCACTAAAATTCGCTGTAGAGTCCGTCTGGTGATGCCCAATTGCGTGGCCCGTCGTCTGGTTGATTTTTCCTTGTTGTCAGCGACATCGGCAGCCACAGCCGCGATATTCTCGGCCGAACGACCAGTCCGGTGGCGGCCACGCCCAGCAAGGTCTCGTGTGGTTCCAGCCTGTTCGAGTCGAGTAGCTAAGCGCCGGAATGTTTGCCCAGTTGGCACCACACGATTACGAAATCGACGTCGAAATACACGCTGCTCTAACACCACCGACCGATTATTGGTCAAAAAAATCGACACAATTATTCCACGCTCTTGCGGGGTATAGCGCTCCATTGCTTGTCTGTTTGTATACTGCAGCTGTCTAGTTTATAAATGTCAAATATGATTGACGTACGACGCCATTTGCAATAATTATAACATCTTCCGATAGGGTGATTAATTTTGCGCCACCTGTTATTACCAATTGTTGCATTATTACAAATTTTGTCCATTTCTAGAAAATTATTTTGTAAAATCTTCACTTCCGTCAAGTTCTCTTTGATAACGAAACTGGTATCAGTTTTATAGTCCACAAGATGATGCTTTTGTTTAATTTGAAACTGTGTAAAAAATGGTTTATTATTGTACACAATAACCATTTACCATTTCTGTTTAAATGAATGCCGTGATTGTTAATGTGGACGTTGCGTAATAGTTTATTGCTGTCAATAAAGTTTATGTTATGTTTGAGATTGTTTTGTGTTAACTGGGAGTTATATGTGTAAATTAGGTTGTTTAAAATTTTATTTCTGGTAAAGGGAACACTGACAAAAGTAACGTTAGTTTTTTTTGCCAACTTCAAAACACCTTTTTAAGGAATTGTCATTTAAACTTTTTTGTCTCGCAAGTACATCGTTGGATTCAGCTATAATAAATATATGATCACTTTTGTCATAGATTTTAGTTAGGTTATTTATGTCACAAACAATGCTATCTATTGTAGCATTTGGTTTAACAATAGATATAAGTTGGTCATTATTTAAACTAAATTTTGAATTTAAAATATCAGCACAGTGGCGTTCGTAGCTATCTGCTAGGATTAAAATATTTCAGTTAACACTTTTTTTAACTGAATAATTTGTACTTGGGACTTGTGAGTTGGATTTTATATTTATCTCCTTATTTACGGTTGTCATTTCCGATTGTTTAACACTATGCGTTAACGCATTATCATTGACTTTCGGTGTATCAGAAATCGGCACTAGGTATAATCCTCTGGTGAATGAACAATTTTAATAAAATCCCTTTACAGGTCTTCTTCAGAAGTAGCTTAACTACCCTTACTACACAAAAAGTACGTTCGTTAAACATCACAAGGTCCAAGATATTAACGTTCTAAACCACCCCTTAAAGCGTAACAATAAACGGCACCGTACTAGTACACGAGAGCGCGATCAGTTTTAGAATCCAGCAAATTATTACCAAAAATCCATCTTGGAATTTTGAATCCCACTACTCATAAAAAAATCTTATCTACTTTAATTCCACCAATTAAAAAAACGGAAGGGGAAGATACACACAAACTTCGTTTTCGTCCGTAAGGACTCGGTAGTTTTCAAAATTTTTTAAATGTCAGCAGACTTAACGTGCAAAATATCTCTATGTTTTTATTCAAGTACAACCAATCAGTCCCCCATTCAATCTCTATGACTTAAAACCAACATATTCACTATTACACTGAACAACTATACTTAAGCGTCTTTATGTCGCCAATATGACATCATATACATATAAACCTACACTATTTATTTAAATTACTTAATTTTCTATTATATTTTACGGAAATCAAACGAAATAAACCTTAATTAAACTTATATACAACTATATACAAATAAACGTTACTCAAACTTCGATACACGGGAAATAATAAAGAAAAACAACCTAAATTACAAAAAAAATAATTCACAAACAAAACAATCTAAATGTAAACTTTCACCATTAACACTCATAATAAAATACTTATCTTTTTTGGGATTTTTTAATGGTGTACTTTAAATTATACAATCTAAACGTTTCGATAACACTTACAGTTATCTTCGTCAGTAGTAATGTTTCTTAAAAAATTGTTAAAGATGTAGTAAACCTAAAGGTCGCAACACACGTTAAACAAATTTACTATAAAACCCAATTTGACAACAAATATATGTATATATATATATATATATATATATATATATATATATATATATATATATATATATATATATATATATATATGGAATCTAAGTAAGTGCATAGAACTACAAACAAAATTACGCAATGCGTACACAGGGTGTTCAAAATACCCTGACATTGTTCCCGGACTTGTTAATTCCATACTTAGCACGGTATTGTTTCAATTTGTGCACTTTTAATTCTGTAATTTTAATTTTCAGCGGCATTACTAGTTTATAGCGACACAATAAATCTCAAATACCACTAGTTAATTATAACACTGCTATTAGTAATTTATATTTTTGAGAGGGAATACAACCACGTCCGCTCCGTTCAACGTCAACTTCTCAATACGACTCGATTAATTTTTGTTTACCGAATTAAACATTAAAATTCTGCCACTTCTACAGATTTAATTATTTTTAAGCTGAAATTTGGTATTATTTCGAAAGATAATTAGAATTAATTTTTCACAAAATTTCAGCTAAATGCGATCGATTTTTTGAGCGCCACAAGACATGCAGTTTTTCTTAAAAATTGTAATTTCTTGTTTTATTTCTTTGTTTAACTGTAAGTAACTGAAACTCCATTCCCCAAAATGTCACTGAATTCGGGAAAAAATTTATTCCGCCATCTTGAGTTCTACATTATGTTAGAATTTCGAACAAAAATTGACACCACTGAATAGGCCACCCAACGATGTTAGTAGTAAAAGTTTCCATCTATCACGTACCATTTCTGTACAAACCTAAAAAAACTGTTTTTGCTAAATAGGTTTAAAGTTTCTGCAATGCTTGAGTTTTACAAAATGTTGCAACAATCTAAAATATAATTGTCACATTTTAAAAGAAACCTAGACTTTTACGTTCTTTTTTCATGTAATTTGACTTTTACTGACATTACTGTCACAACTTGGTAATCAAAGTTCCGCGTTGAATTGTCTTCGTCTTCTTTATCTTCAGTTTAGTTTAACTTTGGTTTATTTCTTTTTATTTGTGTTTATTCGCGTTTTTTCCGTAATATCGTTATTTTTTTGCACTATTTTTGAGCCTTGATATTAATTTTTCTGTTAGACTCCGCAAATTAGCGTTATTGAGTACAGTTTTGCTGAGTACGCAGATATGTATTTAATTTTAGGGGAATGTCGTGGCAATTTTAATGCGGCTGCTAAAATTGTAAATAATTGTAAACACTTATAACCTAATTCATATTTTCTTACGAATTTTGTATTAACTTAAAAACACAAATAACACATTAAAATTGGAACCTTGCCATGAAAGAGTTCTAGTATGCCTGTAAGCGTTCTTTTTAGAGTAAAAATAATTAAACCAAGTGCGTTACTATATTAATCACTGGCGACTGACATACAGGTTAGTACGACTGACTACAATGTTGCTAAGTTTGCCAATTTAATTGAGAATTCGTCGAAAACTAGACGATTTCGAGCAAAACGGTTATAGAATTTTTTGCTCCACTTTTGATACAGAATCAGGTGGCAGGTCTATTATCTGCCATTTAGGACTCACTCTATATATTGGGTTTGCAATGTTCGCGAGTGTTATACGTATTTCCATTTCTCCCTAATCAATTAAGTCATTAGACTTAAATCTACCGGGTTGTCCATTAATGAAGGAGACTTATGAGAAACTACACATCGGGGTTTCGAGAAAAAATATTCAGAGCAAAAGTAACCGAGAGAAATTGCTGGAAATTAGTTTCAAGTTCCCGCGATGGCCGCTAGGGAGAATACACGAACACCAAATTAGAAAACCGGTTTTTTCTCTTAAATCATCATTATCGAGATATGCCCAAAGTAGTTTTTTTATAAACTACATAAGCTTAGAAACATTTTCTTTTTTTACCATTTTTCTCTGCTTTGTTAAATGAAGGGAGGGAGAGAGGTAAATGTTAGTATAAATTCTTTTTAACTCAACCGATTTTGATAAACTAAGTCTGGTTTGAGAAAGGCTGCTGGGGTGCTCTTAACAAAGTATTAACATTGTCGGTTTAGTTTTTTTCTTCTCTATCGGTAGATGGCGTCTTGTGATAAAGCTGTAACTGTTCTCTATTTTCTAGAAAATTTTAAATCTAAAGGTATAATTATCTCTAACTCACGAGAAAGTATATTTTACAAGTAATATAATTAGAGAACACGTTTAACTGTCATTAATTATTTACTTTTAACTTCTAAAACAACAGGAATAAAATGTCCCCTGGTGGGGCATGTCCTTAATTTAGAGCAGACATTGAAATCTATATTTTAAATTATTATGTTGCATTACGAATTTCCTTTTTATAGTATCTGTGTCCCTAAAAAGGAGCGATGTTATAGAAGAATGGTGTGCAACAGCTCTAATATTCAAGAACAAATGACACCCCAAATTGTCATCCCTACTGTTCAATACAGAGCTGCAATCTCTCATGTCTTCAAGTAGGCATTGAAATGCCAAAAATAACACAACACAATAGCCACTGTAAATATTGCTTTGCGTCAAAATAATATTAGCTCGATGAAAACTTTTCGTGTTTGATTAACGAACCGGTGATTTCAATATGCCGTTAACAAGTAAAATAGCGTTTGATATCCTTGCTGTATATTTTTAATGCATAAAGAATTCATCTGATTGGCGCGGAATACCGGAAGTATTCATCGTCTCGTCTTTTCTAGACATGGTAGAGGCTGAAGTGAGAAAAATATCATAGGCGTATACAGAAATATTAGAGATATTTCTAAAGACTTAGGCATTACCCAAACGAATTTTAAAAGATCATACCTTGTCGTATTGATATTGTTTAAAATAAAAAGTTTTATTTCAAATTTACGCTACACCTGTACCATGCAGCACATCTGGAATTAACGCCACTCGATTTTGCTAGAAGACTTGGTTATTGCCATTGGTTACCAAACATGGTAGCTTAAGATCCTAGACTATTATCAAATATACTATGGACGGATGAGGTTACTTTTAACAGAGCCGGGCACATGATTTTGCGTAATATGCATTACTGATCGTAAATCAATCCTGATTGGATGAAGGAGGTGCAACATCAGGGCAGTTGGAGCCTAACATTTGGTTCGGTATGTTGGGAGGAATGATCATTGGGCCATTTATATTTAATGAAAAACTGATCGGTGAAGTTTACCTCAATTTTCTGACCAACGAATTGACAGTTATTTTTAAAAAACATGCCATTAGAAATACGCCAAAACACTTTTTTCAGCTTGATGGGTGTCCAGCCCATTTTTCCGAAAATGTCCGTCAATTTTTCAAAAGAACGTTTCCTGACAGATGGATAGGAATGAGAAGTTTGTTTAGGTGGCCATCCATGTATTTATATTAAGAGAAACACTTATAGCAAAGGTAGAAAAAACGTTTTAATTTCTAGGTCACCTGATCTAACTTATTTGGATTTTTATTTTTGGAGGAGGTTGAAAGATATTGTTCATTTTGTATTGCACCCCTATTTTGGTGTCAAATTTATATTGCGCCCTTCTGGTTGGGTAACCCAACGCGGTTTTATTTTGCCTCGGCTTTGCTCAATCGGGTTTATTTTATAAACGGGGTGTGGTTCGTAATAAGTACTGGATGGGTTTAACACTGTAACCTTAAATAAAAACCGTAAAGCATTTTTAAAATGTATATTAACCAAATATTTACAATAAATAAAATAAGAAGGTAATTAACGAAATGTATAGGAGAACTTCTCGGTCCGGGTCCTAGCGTCACTGGGTGCGACGTCGCTTCTGTGAACAAAAGATGGTCTTGTTAATCTATTCCTTACCTAAGAGGCAAAGTTTAGGTTACGGTCCTGCACGTATAGTAGCGAGAGCGTCAGCCTTGATACCGTTGTTGGCCGGGGCGCCAGCGCAATGAACTCGAATCGTTTGAGAAAATCGATATCGTGTTTATACGTTAGTAACTCTGGATCGCTGAAGCAAGGATGTCTTACTCCCGGGAAATAATACACGCGAAATGCACGTATACAAACGCGAGGTCTTGTGACGGTCTTTTTCCAATTATAACCGGTTGTAATGCAGGCAATTAGATTATTTATCTAACTAAATTAATTACCGATCTCTATACTAAGTTTAATTATTTATAATTAATCAAGGGAACAAAATACTTAATTTTAAACTACTCTAATAGATTTACGTAAAGATAGAATACTCTACGTAATCTCTAATTTGTATACAAACGTTCTCGCACCAGGTATTTACGATGGTTAGGTGGACTACTAATTTATACTACAGGTTATGGTATTCCTCTGCAATTTAAAGACACCGTGTATGGTTATTATGTTTGTCTGGAGATAGTGTATGAGTTTCGAGCGGGATTTCAGTAATGCCCAGAAGACGTAGGCGACGGCCTGTCTTTACTGTATATACTAAGAGAAAGGTCGTAGGTCTTTACAGCCCTGTAACAACCCTTCACCCTCAAGTGTTGATGAGATACGTCGGGGGCTACCCTGCGTTCCTCTAGGTGTACTTTGTGGTGGCGAGTGACGATGGGATCTACCCTTCGTGCTACTCTAGGTGCTAGTGTAGTATAACTCCTGGAGCTCAGCCCGGAATTATTTACGGTCTGTAGTGTTTGAGTGTAAATTGTCAGAATGTATAACTTTACAACTTACGTGTCTATCAATAGCAGTACAGAATTGAACTCTAGGTTGCCCGATCGCGAAGGACTCTTCGTCGGTGAACAACAGGTCGGTGCTTACACTAAGCAAACGGAGCGGCTGCGGCTATTGGTTTCTGGAACGGTCAACGGTACGGAGGCGGCTGCTGGATATCGGCTTAACTTGAATCTACTAAGATTCATCTCTCCTTACTGAAGGAGTGTATTTTTTTTTTGCGCGTCGCGAGTTTATAAAGGTGCATCTGTGGGCGGCTTCGCGGCTACCGTGCGGGGAATACCGTTACGTGATTGGTTAAAATCGTTCTGACGTGCAGAAACTTACGGTTTCTTAGAAATACACGTCAGCGGTGATGAATAAATTATTTGTTGTGCAATATCGCGTAAACTTATGAAATCTTACATACAGGATGGTCCGCACATAATTTATTCTAAAACATATAAGTACAGGACGCTGGTTCTTTACAATTTAACAAACCAACTATCAGGGAGAAAATGGTAGAGCAAATAAGGAACACTATTCGCCATATTCCAATGGAAGAAATAGCGACTGCTGGTTTTTTACCCGTGAAAGATTGCAGCTCTGTATTGAACAGGATGGGCGACAATTTGAAGATTTCGGGCGTCACTAGATCTTCAGTTCTAGGGTTGTTGCATACCGTTCTTCTATAACATCGGCCCTTTTCAGGGCCACAAATAATATAGAAATGAGATTCTTAAAGCGACATAATCATTTAAAAAATAAATTATATTATCTGATCTAAATTAAATATACGCCCTCTAGGGGATATTCAACGTACTAAGTTTTGTTCGTATTATTTCAATTGTTTAATAATTAATTAATTTTAATAATTAATGAAAAATATGTCGATTTGCGATTTTCATCAATTTCTGTATTTTTACGCTCCTTTTCGCCAGTAAAAATAATTATACCTCTACATTTAAAATTTTCGAGGAAATTTCACAAATTTACGACTTTGTCACAAAGCGCCATCTACCAACTGCAAACAAAACTAAACCGACAATGTTAGTATTTTATTAGAAGCTGTACAAAAATAAATAAAAATTTAAAACACTAGTTCCGCGCATATATATTCTAAACGTACAAATGGTTGTTCGCCAGCTTTACAATTCTCTTCTGTTTTTGAATACAGGGCGCCCTGACTTTATGCACTTGGTTTCTTTGATATGATGCCGAAAATCACTTTTAGATTTAGTATTCAATACTGCCCTCTGTCCTCCATTTATGTATGTATGGATTTAAGAAACTTCAAATTAAATAAATTAAATTAATTTTGAACATACTCCCCAAATAACTTTGAAACGAGGTGAAAAATTTAAAAAATGATCTAAATTAATTAAATAAATATAAACTTTGGCGACCTCTTCAGGAGTATTTTCTGCATTTGGCAATGGTCAAAGCTTAACTACCGGGCTTATATAAGGTCCTTGATCGGTGCATATTTCTGCTACCCGAACTATTCCGTCTTGGCCGGGGATGACTCGCGAAACCCTTGCTAACTTTCATTTATTGGGTGGTGTATTATCTAATTTTAGCACTACTAGAATATTTTCTTTTAAATAATTTTCGGGATTAAGCCATTTGGATTTTTGCTGAAGTGTATGAAGGTACTCAGTAAATGTTGATACCGGTTAAGTCTATTTAACTTTAAATTGGAAAGGTCAGGATCTGGTAAACATTTAAGAGGTTCAAGACTTAGCAAATGTCACGCTGTAAGTACTAGATTACTGGATAACCATTTGGATCGCAAGATATCGTTTGAAGCGGTCTAGAATTTAATAAGTATTCTACTTGAATTAATACCGTGTTAAGGTCTTCATATGTTAGTATTTGTGCTCCGATAACACGAGATAAATGTGTTTTTACGGACCTTAATGGGGCCATAATGGGGGAATAATTCATCATTACGTATTTTATTTAGCGGCTACTTTTTTCATCATGTCTTTTAGATACTTATTTGCACCAACAAAAGGTGTGCCATTATCGCAAATAATTTTTGATATGCGATCATGTTTCGAAATAAATGTACGTAGAGTATACAAGAAAATATCGGTTGAAAGTTCAGTTCAAAGATCAACATGAATTGCTTGAGTACATGTACAAACAAATATTAAAATATAAGATTTAACCTTTTTGGGCCATCCTGAAGGCTATAAAAAATGGACCTCCATAATCTATAGACCCTACCATAAATACTTTTTCTTCCATAACCCGATGACTTGAAAGACTACCCATGGGGGGCTAAAGTGGTTGGATTTAAACGCCAACATTTTAAGTAATTCCATTCAACCTCTTTTATAGCACGGCGGGCTGCCAAAATCCAGTAATTTTGACTTAAAATAAATTGTAATGTTTGTAGTCCGGGGTGAAAATATTTTGCATGTGCCTCTTATATTATATACTTGTATAAGGTAGTTAAACGGCTTACACCAAAAAGCGGCTAATTTTCAAAGTAGTTTTGAAGGGAACCTATTGTTACAAGTATTTGTTATTTCACTTGCAAAGTTTAAATTTTAAAGTGCGCTTAATTACAATAAAAAGAGCTATTTGCCTTTCAAAAAACATACAATGCTCAGGTTTATGTTTTACACGATTTTTAATCATAAATAAAAATCTTTGAACGTAGAATACTATCCTAATTTTATCTAGCAAGGAATATTTATTTAATAATATATCAATGTCGTTTAACGTGGGAATTTATGTTAACCTACATTTATTTGTGTTCAATGTAAATCTTTAGCTCGACTACGTCTGTAGGTTTTAAACTCATCTGTAGGCGAAACTTTAGAGCACAGTTTGTAGGCCATTCAGTGAGAGGTTGGACATTTGGGACCTGACCATCAGGTCACACAGTGAACAAACTTTTGAAGAAATTGCCCTATGGAAGCGCAATAATCAATATTTAATTCGGTAGGAACATGATACTCAATAGCTTTAGGTAATATTTCATGACTTTTAGTGAGGCGATTGGCTTACATATGGCTTCCATTTTTCAGGGGCTGAATTTAACCAAAACAGAACGACAGTCGAGGCTGCAAATGTATAAATGTTTCTACATAGAATACGGTCAACGTATGTGGTTTGGATAAAGTTAATAAATTTACTCAATAAAAGAGCGATACTTAATTTGATTCGCGGGACGGTTAAACTTTTGATGCGACGAACTTTTGATTTACCGGCAAGTAAATAAATTTCAACATTATCTTGAAAAGTTACACGTAAATACGCATATCCGGTGTAATCTTTAGTTGAGCCATCGCAATATAAAGAAATATAAAGAACTTGAACTAGAATTTTAGCAATTACATTTATTGGGTGTAAGGTTATTTTGACGCATCGTGTAGTGTAGTATTTTGATAACGTATGGAACGTATTTTGAATGTAAAGGAAGTGTTTGCACGAAAACAATTTTTTTTGTGTAAATGATACGCCACTAGAGTTAAATGAAGCATTAGATATTATATGAAGGAATATTTGAATGTTGTAGAAAGACTTTTATGAGGAGAACACTAACTTGAGCTGAAAAATAATGATATGGGGAAATTGTTACTGGGACGGTACTGGTAAGAGACCAATAGTTTTCCACTGGTCTGTTGCTACTGTTTACAAAAGAATTCGGATTAAAGAAATGATTGTAGGACTTGAGTGGGTGACAGTATGATATATTGATATTGTGTTAATGTGCACTAAGTAATATGTATGCATATTTTTGTTTGGAGGAATTTTATAATATGGCGCAATAAAGGAAAATTGAATGCAGGTTCAAGAATGAAGTTGCTGGAATGCGATGGAGGTTATTTAATTGTGCGGAAATAGAGATAGCGAAAGTTAAGTTATGTTGTGGATAATGTAGAGTGAATATAATTACAATTAATGATTTTTTCGGAGAGTTCTGGGTGAATTTACAAAATAAATTCAAGGCTACGTTCTTCTAACTTTGCATAGCGGTAGTTCAGTTTCAGAATTCCATTCGGCAAAGAAATGCATGAGATCTCAATTGTCATATGTGAATTTTGATGTTAGCGCGGAGAGATAGGTAATATGGTGGGTAGAAGGTACATAAGGGAGAATTTAATAAGGGAGTGAGAGTGAGAGAATCGTTCGGTTAGAGATTAAATAAGGGTGGTCGCACGAGCGTTTTTTAAGGGACCTTAGAATGGTCAGTGTTGTATTTTGTTTATGAAAATGTTTGTTCAGCAGTACCTACATAAGCGACTGCAATAACCCATAAGGGGATCAATTATATATAAATTTTAATATATAAATAGTTTAAGTGTAAATTGACAGGAGACAATAGTGATTTCCTTTCAAGAAATTTAAGAAGTGCTAAAGTAGATTTAAAAATAAAACAACAAAATATTCAGCTAAGTGTTCAGTAAGCTCGTGATTGAATAAATGAAGTAACCATTTAAGTAACCGAATTAAAAGTTTGTGAATTTAGTTAAGACATTGGTGGTCATCATTGACATTGAATGAAGTAGATGTGTACAATCGTTAGTAATATAAAGTCTAATGAGTTAGCGATTACGACTGTTTTGTGCCAATGTGGGTGCAAATTTAAAAAGGATTACTGCAAGCAGATCACACGGACTTCACTATACCACGGATAGAGGATTAATTAACGTAAATTGTAAGAAATAGTTTTAGGTTTGTTTAGCAGCTACAAGTACGATTATCTATTAAGTTCATTCTTGCTTGTTGAGTTAATAATTGCTTATTATAATTAAACTGTAATCGAACTTTATTTTGATGTGTTTAGCATATAATATTTTTGAGGAATTTTTAATCAATAAGCATTGATTTTTGTGTTGCTTTTGGAATCCACGTGTTTGTACATATTTAAATTTGCAAATTGGTCAATATATATCCATCATTTAATTAACTCTTGTTGTTTATGAGATAAAATTTAGCCTTAACCTGTGCAAATTTACGTAACGGGTTACTTCTATTGGCATTTGAAGTGACCTTTGAATATTTTTGAGTTTAATGATTGATTTGAAATTGCGTAATGAGCCAGATCGATTACAAAGGTAAGTATTTGACAGTCCGTAAAATACAGAGCACGAATAGCAATTCTGCTATTCGTGCTCTGATTATTCATTCTTATTAAGTATAAATTACAAACTTGAAGTATTAAAATTTAAACCTACTGATGAATATTTAAATACGATTTTTAAAGAGAAAGTATCAGAAAAGATATAGATATTATTTATGATGAAAGGACTACCGTTGTCTTCAAAATTTTTCGGAAACAAACGAATGTTTTGTTGATATAAAAACTATTAAACCGATTTTTTATTTCTTGGGTAATATTTATTTAATTCAGAGTTATGTATCAATTCGGAATATAAATTTATATGCATACGAGGGTTACTTAGAAATTATTCAAATTAACGTTTTATGACTGGAGATTTTTATATGTACAGGGTGTGATCAATAAGTTTACGACGACCCATGTTTTAGAAATTTTCTTAAGCTTTTGGGTAAATTTATTTTCAAGTGTGATCGAATTTGAGTTGTGAATAGTTGTACTGAGTAAGCTACAATCCTGTCTTCCACGGTTACCTATGATTAAGATAAGCACACTTTTATGCCTATGTCTGTATAATTTTATTTAAATAACATCTGTGTAACCAGACGTTTTGGGAATACAATCTTTTAACAAAAAGATAAAGCTTTCATTTTTATTGAAATCATTTCAATAACCAAAAATAATAATTTAATTAAATAAATCGGGCAATTAAACATACCTAAAATAAAATTTACCTTCTTTTAATGTAATCTAGTAAATGATAAAAATTTACGTCCACATTATAATAGAAAAAGGATAAGTATATCACTTTTAAGCACATAGAATTAAAAAAACTTTTGATATCATGATAACATTAAAACGGTTTTGCACATTCAATTCTTTTTCTTTGAAATTATAAAATCTTTTAGAAAAAAAATATAATTTAACCAGCCTTACAATTAAAACATATCAATATTTCAATTGTCCTGTTAATGGTTATTGATATCCAAAAGATCAGAGTTAATTACTTAATAAAAATTAATCAATAAAACCCACCTGTTGCCTCTAACGAAAATCGTTGACTTAGTAATAGATAGGGAATTTTCCACTATACACTATACGGATCCAGACCAGGAATACACACTTAGAAAAATAGGAACACATCTCCAACATAAATTCTTTTTAATAAAAACATCATTAAAAGTAAAATACTTCGTTTTAGTAACCGGTGGTAAACAAAACCAGCCATTTTCTAAATCAACAGGTCGTTAATAGTTACCTGTAGAGTGGTTTTACCTTCGTTTAAACATTGCAAAAAGAATAGTTATTAAATTATCTCATTGTTAACTAACAAAGAGCACTAATAAACCTCCCCCTTTTATTAGAAAGCAAACGTTGGGGGTATAGAAACTATTAATTATTATTAACTATTAATTATATACTCCAGCGCCCAGAGTTGCCTAAGCAGAGAAGCAGACTGAAGTTTCAAATATCTATATTTTTTGGTTAAGTTTTGAAGTACAATTTAATTTCTATTTGTTTTATATTTATATTTGGTTAAATAAATCCCTGTTTAGTTGAGGACGTTGTAAACTGTATGAGATTCACGTCCAGTCTCCGAAAAGGGTTACAAAATTAAAAAAAATATAAACTTTTATTTTTATAATTCCCTTATAAAAGGGGGCTTATAAAATTACATTTATAAATTACTATAAAGTCAACAAATTGGTAAGGTACCTATAAAATTCGATTAATGTATAATTTCGCAATTGTATTTTTTAGGTTATATTGATTAATGTCAGTTGTCGGTATTGCCAACTTAATTTCAACAGATATGAAATTTTAAAAAGTACAACAAATTTGTTTATTGATTTTAGTAACAATTATTGATGTCGGCACAAAAAATCCTTTGTATCATTCTGCCTTAAAATGTTTTGCGACTACTCATAAGTTTGCAAAGTTTAGTCGTACACGCAAACATCCATCTTCTGACCTGTAATCCAAATAAGTATACCTGTACAGCAATATTATTACCAAATTATTTGTACCGCTAAGTAAAACACCAAATGTAACCAAAGTATCATAAGCATAGTGTTCGAAATATTGCAACATGATTTTCCTGGGAAATTAGTATATGTTGTATATGATGTATATCGGATAACCTTGCGACGAATAGACATAATCAAAGTGTTAGTAATGGTTTTTTTAATTTCAGTTAATTACGCAAGAGAGAAGGTTAAGTACAAGTGCTTCAAGAACTATGGCAGCAATGTCACTAGGGTTTATAGTGTTGGTAACACCATGGACAATACAAGAAGTTGTTGTGGCGTGTACTGGAACAAGAGCACCTCCAGGATTAGACTTTTTAGTTACGTGGTTGGCGTTAAGTAATAGCTTCTGGAATCCATTTCTCTATTGGTTGCTCAATAATCAGTTTAGAAGAATAAGTAGGGAAATTATATTTAATAAGGTAAGTGTTACATAATAATAGTACTGTATTAAATGTATTGTTTGGTTAGACTATTCCTTCCTTATGTTAACGAGATGCTTATTATGAAAAATATATATTTGTACATACTTAAATATAAACGAATGGTTTTATTAAATGAAGTAATGTTTTAGTTGTGCCTTCTTAGTACAACTTCCATAATATCCTTGAACAAGTTAAATTAGATATGGTCTGGTTTTTAATTGGGATTATAAACGAACGAGGCGAACAAATAGAGTAATAGGCTATAAAATTTCTTAACGTTCTTCGCCATTCTGAATTATTGCAGTATAAATATTGATACGGTCGAAAATGAAATTAACACGGAAGGTAACAGATAATTAAAGTGCACCGGACTGGCTCGGTGGGACAGAGGGTTGTGGGCGTGTTTTTGAAATTGAAACTCTGAAGGTGGTTAGTCGTATTGTCCAAAGTCGCAAATAAGGGTGCATCGCAATTGGAACAAAGTCGGTAAGAATACACGTAACACACGCAGATAAATTTAAAATGTGGTGGAGCTCCATCCTGCTGTAACCGCGTATTTTGTAGAGCTTCTGGAGGAACATCATCCACATAATCCGACTAATCCAAAAATAAGGATAATTCTCACCACACATTTACTGAAAAGGAACTATTACCACTAAAATCATGTTAGCGTATTCTTCATTAGTAAATTGAAATATAATTGCATAGGTTAATCACAATTACTGTTAGTATTTTTAAGAGAATATCAAACAAGGACTAAATTGTTAAAAATTCATTTACAATAGTCAATTTATCAAAGCCGAAAATATGCTTGGTAAATAATTTTTTATTGTTGAAATTTTTTAACAATTTCCTTTCGGTATTTCCGAAATGAAGAGGAATTATCGAATGGTTTATGTAATTTTTTTAGTCAGAACAACCTCTAAAGTACATGGTACAAGATTGTTATCGAGTTCTGGGACACCCTCTATACCCAATGGATGTATGTTGAAAATCTATCTATACGGCTGAAACAGCGTGGACAATTCAAGCAGCGCGGCCTTCCCTTTAGAGAGGAAATAACACGTTGCTTTTATATTTTTTCCTACAAATTTATTATACGGAACATAATATAATATATAAAAAACGTTTATAATATTACAACATGGCATATTCTAGAAACTAAAAACTATTGTTTAGCGTGCCGGTAATCATCAGGACACCACTCCTGGTAATTATTTTTGTAGATGAATCAACGGTATTGCCAGTTACGCTGTACGCTTTGGTTACCGGAGGGTAAATTTGCCACTAAGGTACCGGACGGGGTACATTAGGTACCCCATTAGTTTTTGTCAGTTGAGGTACAAATAATGTATTATTATATACTTTAAACATAAATAAAACAAAATTTCAATATTTTAAAGGAACTGTATTTATTCTATAAAAAAATTAAACGCAAGAAAAACTATAAACAAGAATAATAATTAGTAGCTACTTTGGAATACATTTAAATTTAGGTTTGCATATGAGCATAGGCAGAACAAGTTACGGTTTTTTTAAGAGTATTATGGTCAGGACATATGAAACTGTTACACAGGTCACAAATTCTTCGAGTCTTACCTTTTTTTCTGGGACAAAGGTTACATCCTCCTAATCATTGTCTGTATTACTTGTACTTGGCTGTACACGTGGTGGAACAATATGCACAACAGTTAAAACTCGCTTCTGGAAGTTTCCAGGTCTTTCTAATCTCCTTCCGATATTTGGTTTTATTAATTCTTTCCCTAGCTGGAAAAGAAATAGTCGTCGTGTATGATAAGCTTTTGGCCTGAAATGTGGGTGTTTGGTCAACCCTAAAACAAAAGCGTTAAGGCAGGAAATATCCAGAACGTTTTTAGATAACACGAAGGGCTATCTTTTAGTAGATCTTTTTAGAGAATGCTCATTTACCAATTTATCCATGTGATCAACCGCCCCTTTTGTGTCATTATAATGTAAGGTTATTTCCGGCTTGAACATTTCCTAGCCTCTGGCTTTATTATCGTGGTGCTCCGTAAACAGAAGCAAGACTGTTTTATTTTTACGAGAGACGTACGAAACTAGTGTGATATTCATGTAGACCGCAAAAGTGGATGATATTTCTTGTCTTGACGGATGTAGCAAAAGAGTTGTACGGATATCGGGCTTGTTTTTTCTGAGAGTACCGCACAGCGTTAAATTTTTATTCAGCAATTCGTTCGTTAAGGGAATACTAGTAAAAAAGTTGTCCGTGGTGATGCCATAACAATTCTAAAGACACTGAATTAAATCCTTTTCTGGTTTGTCTTTCTTCTCTGTATATATTTGAAGGTTTAGAGCGTAGATTGACTCGTTATCCATGAGTACCCATACCTTTATTTCATACTTAACAGGTTTAGACTTCACATACACCCAAAATGGGCATCTGCCTCTAAAAGGCAGGTACCAGGATAATAATTATTATTACAATGTTTCACAAACATTTCAAACACTTAATACTTACCTCTTTGAGGTTTTTTAATGATGCATTTTTACATTATACAATCTAAACGTTTCGATAACACTTACAGTTTTAATTTTGCAACTTTCACAAAATTGTTGTCAATGTCTTTAACAATTTTAATAGATATTACTACTGACGACAATAACTGTAAGTGTTATCGAAATGTTTAGATTGTAAAATATAAAAAGACACCATTAAAAAACCCCAAAAAGGTACTTTATTATGTGTAATAATGGTGAAAGTTTACATTTTCATATTTCAAACACTTCTCGGAATGCTGCGAGTTTGTCATATTTCCTACGCTCTATCCTAGTTTCTAGATCAAATCTCATAAATAATATTATTTCTACAAATCCGTCGCGTGCCTTACCAGCTGTAAAGACAGATCTACTATAAAGTGGGTCTTTAGACCAAAGGAAATGAACTGGCTCTCTGTTGATTTTAGAGTACCAGCAGTAATCAAAAGGCCAAATACGGTACACATCTTTATAGAATCGGCGGGATTTCAAGTTCGTTGGGTAGTAGGATGACTGTTCTACAAACAGCTTGAAATAGTCGCCGCGGGAAGAAACATTTGGGATGTTGAAGTTAGCCCAGATTTTTTACTTATTATATTTTTTTTTGAATATACGACTTAGGAAGGTTTATTTTCGAAACGGTACCGTTCTCTGCAATAAATGCTGAATCACTGCCCTCTGTATCACTATCGTCAGAATAGACCAAAAATTTTACATATAAATACCAAATTTTTAACGTAAACAATTATGTTTCCAACTATAACGATATGGCTTTCATACCTGTTACCCGTACCTGTGTACGGGTTCACAATCTTCTACTTCAACGTTATCTTCGAGTTCTGAACTGTCCGACAAATCTTCGTCAATAGGAACATCATTGTCACTTTCTTCAAACCACTGCAACGCAATTGTGCGGTCAGATTCAAAAGATAAACCCAATTTCCTTTTTTGCGACTGACGGTGGAAGCACTTGTTCATGGATCGTTAGAATTCGTGCATAATTGTAATACGGAACGAATTTCTGTTAGTTAAATACTTTGAATGTTGGTAGTTGAAATGACCATTCTTACATTTGTAAACTGAAATTAAATTAAATGCTGAAATATACATTGTTAGCGGATGGGGTACAAATTGTTCCCCAGGTGCGTTTTTTTTTTATTTTTTATAAAAACAAATATGCTCATATATTTAAAAATGTACGTATGTTATGAGAAACTACATAAAAAAGGATAAACTAAACGCACTAAGCGACAGTCGAAGTTTTATATAAAATAACAGATGAAAACAGATCTGGGGTACATTTTGTACCCCGGTCCGGCATCCGAAGGTTAAAATAAGTAGCGTACGTGTGTAGCATTGCACCATCTTGCTAATAATAACCTAAAATTAGTAGTTTATTGAAAATAACGAATATCTAACAATTCTTTATGATATATTGCTCATGTAATTGATCATTAAAGTTTAAATACGGGATATTCCGACTATCACGAATGATGATCTAAAAAAAAATTGCCCAATTATTTAACGTTTACTAGTTAGCCCATACTTTTTGTGTTGACATCAATTCAGATCAAATCAAGCTTTTTTCCTTAAAATAGTTCACTCTAATAATTCATCCGTAAATGTCTTCAGAAAACCAATGACAGTGTTTCATTCTTGGCGGATAATCTCCTTTATATAATCTTTGAATGCAGGTTACGTGACAGGCAAACAACAAAAAGGCTTTTTTCAATATAGTTTCTCTCTTGGTAAATTGATTTTAGACAAATAGTTTACAAAATTGTTGGCTGCTATTTCCATAATTGCCCCTACCTCAGATTTTCTACAGTTTTCCAAAAAGATTATTTCTGTAGCAATCTTTACCGTTTTATAGGTTTAAGAAATTATCGATTACTGCTAAACTTCAATAAAGTTTATTTTTAAAGAAAACGATGGAAATACTGAAGGAAAAAAATGAAGTAAATCCCGTAAACGTATAAAGAATATGTCCATTTATATTTTGACCGCATATAAAGAGTTTAGTTACTAGGTGTGACGATATAAATTTTAATTTCCCAAACATTCTTGAGGTAGAGCAATTATTTCGTTACAGATATATTTTTTTATACAATTTACAATAATATTCATAGGGTTAAAATAATAAGAAATTAATCACTTTAGGTAAATTTTAACACGTAAATAAAGTAAAATCTCTTTCCTTGCTCTTTTACTATTATGAATGTAGCAGTAAACAATTTCACTAAAAAATCCTTCCATTTACCGTATTAAATTTCTGAAAATGTTGATAAACGTTTTTTTATCCTTTGTTTGTGAGAAAAGCTTTGCTTATAGTTCCACTTTTGGCCTAGTTGGTTCGTTGAAAGTTCAAAGTATATTTTAAGCTCAAGACATTTTACCATAATTTATGTGAGTTTAGTAATGTGTTACCAAAACATATATAATTGAGTAAGAATTATTATTCAATTTATTCTATAATTATTTCTTCTAACATACAATATAATTTTAGTAACATTTTTGTTTTAGTTAAGGTAATATAACAGTTCCCTTCAAGGACAAACAGTTGCGATACCAAAAAGCCCAAAACGTGCAACAAAATCGCATTCTTTCGCAATATATTTACATAGCAGTAATTATAAAAAAAATCAAAAGGTTTTTATTCCTTATTAATATGTACTGAAATATATTATAAAAAAAACACGTGTCTGCAGTATGCAGAAGATGAAAATCAAATTCCCGTTCATGTGTTTGAGCTGTTTTTGTACGAAAGTCGACATTCTAGAGATACAAAAATCTCCACACTTTAAATCGGGTGTTTCTTATATTTCTTTGCCCTTTTATCGAGATTTTATTTCATTGTGTATGGAAATAGAAAAACACTGTATAACGTTGTATATTACTGCAACTTGTTTTACCATTGTCACAAAGCACATTACTTCTGGTCTTAAATCTATGAAAACGTAAAGGTTTATTTAGAGGATGCCACCAAATAATTATATAATAATAATACATTTCAATTTTACTTAAATACGTATATTCTGCTACATATTTATGTTTATATTCATGTGTTATGTTGGAAACTGTCTAGGTGCATCTGTTTTTCAGCACATTGCACATCTTGTACTGTACATCGTCACAGTCAAATTTTACGCTTAATAGATCTTTGAAACATGGTATGGTAGCTACATGATTTTCCTTCTTCGTATTCATTGATTTGAATTTGTTGACAAATTTGATAAGGTCATGGATTGATATGGACTTTCTTCTTTTGTAACCCATATTACAGCACTCTATGAAGTCTTTTATGTTTCCTTTTTTGCATATTATTTGCTCCATTTTCCTTTGGCAATCGAGTAACCAAAAACACTTTTATATATATATATATATATATATATATATATATATATATATATATATATATATATATATATATATTTGTCATGGCAAAATAAATTAAAGAAAAATAAATGGGGATAGAGTTCAATTAGTATTTGTTGGGCAAATGAAATAAATATATTTTACACTTTGATATAAATTTAATTGTTATATGTGAATTTAAAATTATAATAAATATATCGTATGTGAAATAGCCCTTAATTAAACTTGCACAAAGGCGCATGCGTAGCGTCTTAACTGAAATAAATAGCAGCCTGTCATAATTGTCAAATGGAAAATTCTTAAAAATGTGAGTTTAACTATTTTATAATTGAAATTGAAATGTTGATAGAATAAAAAAGGTTCAAATACTTTACAGATGTTTACACCGTTATTGCATAAACATATACACATATAAATGAAACGCAAATGCAGGAAATTACATAAATAATGGATACAAATTTAAGGGTCATTATAATTATACATGTGTATCGGAATATTTCCAAAAGATGTTATCATTTGGTTGGTTCCATATACAACTTGAGTAGGCTTCTTCTCATATGTAGTCGATGTTACAGGTTCGCTGTTCAAATCGTTGCTGCAAATACTTACAATCTTCAACCACCGTACACCTAGTTGAATGACGACTTTTCTTTTTTGGTAATCGTGATGTTGCTTATAATTGCTTAAATAACTTCAACTAAGCACTGTATTGTTAATTATATTTTATTTAAGTGTTGTTTAAAATGTTTGTAAAATTTACGATTTAAGAATTTTATTTTAAGTTCGTAAAACTTTAATTTTTATTCACTTTTTGTTTTAGATCCCGATATGGAATATCGTTTATTATTATTATATGTGGCACCAGAAAAATAAACATCAATTCAGAAAACTGAATAATTTTGTTTACGACAAACATAAACAAAAACAAAAACACATCAACCGAATTTTGAATACGTTAAACTTGAATCGAAACAAACTTTTATTATTGTAGAAAATTATCGGTAACCTAACTTTATATTTGATTGTAGGTTAAGAACAATTGTTTCTGATTTCTCAGCTCTTCACTAACCGCGTTTCAAAATTTCTGATAGTAACGTAAATTGAAACTTACATGTTATCACAAAACACAACACTTTGACTTTTGTTAGTAACTTTTAAAATTGGAAGAGAAATTGGAAGAGAGATTGGAAGAGAGAGAGGAATTGAGAATCAATTCCTTATATACTATATCGTTAGCTACAAAAATTTCAATATTTTTCTTACCATACAAACAAAGTAACTAAGCTTCTGATTGGTTTAAGCAAATTTGAAAACTTGCTTAGAATACAAATTATACCATAACTTTCTTAATATACTTCTGATTTACATTTTGAAAACAGAATTGGAATCTGTGCATAATTCCGCACAAAATGATACCTCACGAGCCATGTATTGGTTAAAAAATGTACGATTTGACATAGTCTAATCTAAATTTACTTATATCTAAAAAACCTTAAATTCTACACTTAAACTAAATACATATTCGTGATCTACACGAAAAACTGAACTAGAAAACATTTATTTAAACTCAAATATCTTAATTTTAAAGGAAAATTCTTTTTCATGCAGGAAATTTATGTAGTTAACCCCATTTTCATAATTTTACGTTTAAATAGCTTGTACAAAGTAAATTTCTACATGGAAATGAGGGAAACTTCCTATTATTGTCTCTAATAATTTATTTTGTGCTCAACTTATTCTAAAAAAACTATAAATTTGCAAAAACCTTAAAATTAAAACTTAACCTAACTTTATACAAATACGCATATAATTTTCGTTTCTAACGCCCAAATTACTTGAAATGTTACTCTAATAATTAAACTGTCTTCAACATCACCAATGTTCACTTTATTGTACTGTCTAAAACTTTCTCAACTCAACAATCCATATTGTTAAACACCAATATAACAACAAGTGTTATTAATATTATTAAATATCCATATGTAAAATTGTTGTTTATATCGTCTTTAATGTTTACAATGCACTACTTCTGTTGCACTTTTTTGTACACTAATTTTGTGAGTAAAAACTAAACCATGTCCGCACAATAACCCTTTCTTAAAATTTTAAATCCTTCCTGCATTTTATCTCGATTAACTCGATACTAAATATAGTTATAAATCTAAACTGTGTGATAAACATCTGTAAGGTTTCCAAAATCCCAAAATACTTTATATAAACTGTAAATTTAATGAAATATGTTCTACGAACTTAATCGTACTTACAAATATAACTTTATCTGACCTTTCTGACATGCTCCTTACATAGCACAATGCTATGTATGATTAAACAAACTTGCGCAAATTTCACCAAGCTTGTTTCATTAAATCAAATCAATTTCTTTCACTCGTTAGCTATATTACTTAACAAAATGCAATGTAAATATACTGTAATTTATCTCAAATTGCCCAATGTAAGAATTACAAGCAAATATATATATATATATATATATATATATATATATATATATATATATATATATATATATATATATATATATATATATATATATATATATATATATATATATATATATATATATATATATATATATATATATATATATATATATATTCATATCATGTGATGTTCTTCGATACCTTTCCTAGAAGATCCTATTATCGGGATATGTTGCGCAAAAGTCACTATGCATTATTTTTGTGGTGAGATCTTGTGGTAGATCATTACGATCTGATGCGTCAATCCTTCTGTAGTGGGATGGTTTAGAGCTTTTATAGAGATTTATGATGTCCCCTTTGATCTGGAAGAAGCAAACTGAATTTATCGATAAATAGATAGATACATATTGTTACGTTTTAGTTTTACGCGAAAACATAAATTGAAAAAAAAACATAATTGTGAATAGACACTAGAACTGCCTCGGCGGTCAATTTGACCGCGTGTCTTTTTAAAATGTTGTTTCTCCATTGTGATTGGAGTTACGGTGTTGAGGTTTTGTGGCACTTTCTAGATTTTCATGTACGTTTAGAATATAAAAAGTATATTAAGAAAATTAAGCCGTTTTAGAGTTTTTTGTACTATTTGTATAACTGCCGGAACCGTGATTTTGGCCGTTCATATATTCACAATCAGTTTCGAGGTTGTATAACAAAAATTATAACAACGTTGAGATAAAACAATGTATTTTACTATTACTGTGGTAATTTTTAGGAGTTTAGTGCAAGTCAGAACTTGTTTAGTCGTGTCCGAAATTCTGAATAATCTTCGCTATTTTTACCTACGCGCCCGAGATATGAAAAATGCAATATATAATATGTTTCTATGTGAGATACGTCTGTACTTATTATGGGGTTAATTTCGTAGTAAAAAAATATGGTCATCTCGCGGTTTTACACAACAACAGTCTTTAGATTATCTTTCGGAGTTGGAAAAGTTATCTGAATGCGAATCCGAAAAATCTAATAACCACTTCGAAGATGGTGAAAGTGATGTAGCTGTTCCTGCTGATGAGAAAAGTAGTGAACAAAATGAAGTATCTGATGTCAGTGTAAATAATGTCACTTCTGATCCTTGTACATCTAATGAAATTAGTGATGACATTGAACACCATCCAAAAAGAAAAAAATTATATGCATTTACCTGTGGGGAGTACATGATCATCCAAATCTAATGATATGGGGAGTTGTGGAATCAAGTGAACCTTATGTTGGCCGTATAATACAAAGAAATGTTATGCGAAATACTGCTGGACCAACTCTATGCAAAAAGAAATGTTATTGCTAACTCTGTGCATTTCGATTGTTTATAGTTAACACAACGCTAAAACACATTCAGTACTGTACTGACATTGAAGATAAACGACAACTAGGAGATGATACAAACTGGTCATTGTCTCTTCAAGAACTTGACGGTTTTCTTGCAATATTGCTAGCTCGCAGTGCTTACGTCGCATGAACATTACAACTTGACAGTTTACGGTCTGTTACTTTATTACGTACCAATAAGGCAGAGGCAACAGATTACAGAATGCCGGAGCTCAGTTCGTCGGAGGCACTGGATGCGTGGGTGTGTCTATTATCAAAGGAGACAGAGAAAGAGTTCACTACCCAGCCGTAGGTCTTTAACTACCGCTTGCTCAGAACGGATCGTGCGTAGGGGAATAAGTTTGCAGTAATTTTGGGCGCCAGGAATCGCCCCTCTACGCTAGGCCACACCGTTATCCCGACTCCTGGATACACGGTGGTACAGTGGATGGGTAAGGAACTAAGGAAGAGAAAAAGGAGGAAGAAAACTCACCAAACAAAACTATCAAAGTCACGTAGTAAAAGTAAATTTAATTGCTATCGTTAATTACTTTTTCAAAATGGTGAACTTATTCTCACAGAACAAACAAAATTATATTCACATTGTACAAATTTCGATTATCTCACAGATGTGTCAATTTCTGTTAATAATTAAGAAAAAAATATTTGTATTACAATATACTTAATGCAAGAACCGAAGTAGTATTATTGCGGGCCAGAATAACCCCCAATTTGACTCAAATACCCAATAAATAAAACAAAAATGTTTACAGTACTTTAGCAAGTTGCTGGGTAACTATACGCAACCCAAAATCAATTAGTTCTAGAGAAAAGTTTAAATAATTAACTGAAAACGTTTCCTTTTAATGAAAGACCTTTCATTGTGTACACCGAAAGAAAACATAGATTCTCGCTACAACAAGCGTTTTAGATAACAAGAGAATGAAACACAGAATAATGACTAATACTTGCCGCAGCGTACACGAATAGCAGAAGTATTCCCTAAAATTATTGTATAGATAAGTAATACTTATTGACATTTACATAAAACACATTAATATTTAAATACTTAACCGCCCAATTAAAGCGGTTGCTGAAAGAAAATGGGGACGATTCAATTAACCCAAACTTATTTATTTCTGAGAAAAACTAAGTCAATAACCAAATATTTAGGAAGAAAAGAACCAGAAATAAATAATTGAGTAACCAAATCGTTCTCGTAACCTAATTTTGATAAAGCAAAGAAATCTTTTATGAGAAAAGAAACATTCAACAATGAAAGTAATAAGTTCGGCACAGGTAATTTAGATTCAATGATACTATTTAGACACATCCAGTTACTTAAATTGTGACGCGCATACTTATATAATGAAACTCGGCTGCCGCGCAGCTGACATTTACATTAAACATAACGGTGGTTTTAATCACTAAGTAAAGCTGTAAATTCTAATATTACCCAGATAATGAAACTAATAGTAAAGTATATGCTTAGGAAGGTAGTACGATACTAAATCAATCAATGTTAGCTAGAGGTTGTTGATCATATTTACAGATACAATTAAGGTGAGCATTTATAGGGTTATTAATCCTAATTGAAATCTATACCTTCATTCGCAGACAGTAATGGAAGTAGTACATATAATAATACGGATAAACACCCTGACCTTATCTGATGTCGAGAGTTCTTACTCTAGCGATGGGACAGCCACTAAAGCAGGTGCAGCGCTCCCGATATGATATGTTCAATGGCTTAGGTTAGCGTAGCCAATCCAACTTCACATTTAAGTTACCGGAAGGTTACAGATGAGGAAAAGTAGGTTCGCAAGAAAAGTAATTTTTCCTTCTAATTGAAGCTAATACAAAACTAATCCACCGCAAAACCAACACAACACCAACATACAACCAGCGCAGAACCAACACAAAACCGCTAAAAAAAGTAAAGGTAGGTAAGCACGAAGATAGAAAGGTTTATGAACTTACCACTATGTTGTAAGACGTGCAATAAATGTTAAGACGAGCCTGATAGGTTCGAATCTAAAGCTTTATGTTTGTAGATTGTATGTGTTCTGTTCCCTAAGAAGAAAGATTTTAAATTAGTACCAAATGAGAGAACTGTACTTCTTACCCCTTATTGGACACGACCAAATTTTGTTTGAAATCCGCAAAGCTTGCGATCAATAGGATTAGCAAATTTGGTAGGAATTCCTATTGTTTTGAAATCTTTTACCATAATCCGAAATAATTTCGTTTAGTAGAGAAAGTGTAAAAGAAATCACAAAATTTTCGTAGCGTCACAAAATGGCGGAGAAGAAAGTGAAAATTTTTGTTATCAAAACTGAATTTTTGATCTATTAGATTTATGTTCAATAAAACAATTTCCTATTGGTTATTTGATACCTTAAACCTCGCCCTCTTACGAGAATTTCGTAAACTAACTTAAAGTATTGGCGTTTACAACCATTATGTAGTACAGAGTTTGGCTACACGCCGACAGATGTCATACCTATTTACTTTTGATAGAATTCTTAACATGAATCGGATTTTTGTTAAATTACACAATAGAAAACATGTAAAATTACTGTAATGTGTTACACACGAATCGTACGAATAGTGCGTTTAGTACATATAGAGAAGGAGTTAAAGTAGATAATTTTTAGTAATTAACAGAATTTACGCAGATGAATTTTTGTACGTTACAACTTGGGGACCGAAATTTTTTCGTGAGACCATGTCACGCAATGGATTTCGTGAAATCATGAGATTTTTAAGATTTGATATTCGATCAACACGAAAAGAACGTCTAGTTAGTGATAGGTTTATTTTGGCGTCCGAAATATGGGATAAATTTATTAGTAACTGTAAAGCTTGCTATGTTCTAGGAGCAAACATTACTGTAGACGAACAACTGTTTCCTACTAAACCTAGATGCAGATTTACACAATATATAGCGAATAAGCCTGATAAATTTGGTGTAAAATTTTGGCTAGCTGTTGATACGAATTCTAAATATCTTCTGAATGGTTTTCCTTATTTAGGAAAAGATGATATGCGTCCTAACAACCAACCCCTTCCCGAATATGTTGTTTTAAAATTAATGTAACCTATCCTAAATATGAATGGAAGTGTTACCATCGACAACTTTTTTACCAGCCAAAATTTAGCAACGGTGCTGGCAAAAAAGAACACAACAATAGTAGGAATAATCAACCGAGCAAGAAGGGAATTACCAATTTGTATCAAGAAGAAAAGGGCAGAATTACATTCTACCACAGTAATGAAAAATGATAAAAGCACCTTGTCAATTTATCAGTGTAAAGTTAATAAAAATGTCATAGTGCTAAGTACTGTACGTCCAACTGTGACCATAGATGTTGGCGGAAAGAAGAAACCTGAGACAGTGTTGTATTACAATGTAACAATGTTTGGGGTAGAACTATTGAACCAAATGGCTAGAAAATATTCTACAAAAGCTGGTTCACGTAGATGGGCAGTTCATGTGTTTTAATGTTTTAGGTCTTGCCATAATCAACGCCTGGATAGTTCATAAGGAAATCGTAGGCAGTGAAATAAAAAGAAGAGACTTTATTTTCACTCTAGCTGAGGAACTAAGAAAATAATATTTCGATTCAAAACAAGATTCTGGTGCAAGCACCAGCACATCTGATACAAATAAACCTTAAAAACGTCATCAGTGCCAAATTTAAAAATGTGACAAAAATAAAACTGCGGATGTTTGTTCAATGTGTAACATACCGGGTGGTCGTAAAGTAAGGAGTAAATTCAATATCGATTTTATATTTTTTCGGGGCATATTTTGCGAAAAAAAAATGTTATACAGGGTGTCTCAAAAAAGATTTGCTAAAAAAATTTTTTTTTTCAAATTGCAACCCAATTTTTTTATTGCATTTTTGGATTACCCTTGCAATACTAAACATTTGTCATGTAGCATGTGCTATACCTAAGTCCAAGCGTTTTGGAGTTATTCGCATTCAAAATTTAAAAATTGAGTGGCCACCAAGATCTCACGATCTAACACCACTAGACTTTTTTTTATGGGGATACCATAATCGATTAGGCTATTGTCAGTTGACTAACGGAGGACATTTCGAACATTTGCTGAAATAAAATTATTTTTAAGTTTACGAATCTTTGTTTTCGATATAATAAAACGTTATAAAAATTATTTTATTTTTCGTTTTCTTCATGCCCCGAAAAAATATAAAATCGACGGGTCTGAGCGATTTTTGAAAAAATTGTGCTTTACGAGATATTGAATTTATTCCTTACTTTACGACCACCCGGTATATATTTGTGGAAGATGTGGAAGTAAGTGTAACAAATTTGTTATTTGTTTGAACTGTAGAGCGTAATACAACATGTAAAACTGTACTGAACTCTAAATATATTAGAATCAATTTGATATTTATTTAATTCAAATGAATACTTACCTAAATGTGCTTTTTTATGTTTCTTTCTCAATTAAGTGTAAAATATATAAAGAATACATCTCAAAATCAGCTTTCCTATCCAGAGGTCAAAATGACCGGCGATGGCAGTTTTAGGTATTTACAAAAGCCAGCGGTGCTAGTGTTAAAGTAGTGTCATCCAACGGGGGAATTATCAATAAGGAAAATCAGAACTTTATTTAAAAATATACAGGTTTCTGTAAATGGATGAATGGTATACAGGAATCTGCGTCTTGCTACCATCTGGCAGACTTAAAATTATATAGTGATAGTGGGAAACTTTGAATAGCTCTGGGTATTCTTTATTTTTTCGTCGGCCATCTTATAAAAGCTAGAAACATTTGTTCATACGGGATATTCGGCAAATAACTTATTATTAACTACCTTTTGTTATATAAGGGATTAAGCCTAAAGCACTTAATAAACGATTTGAAGATTATCGTGAAGTAGTTTATCTGAGTTTCAATTTGTGCACACCTCGTAGGATCAAAAAGTTTAACAATACACTACCTCAGCTTCTACATCTAAAACCCTTCGATGAAGGTAACGTTTTGTACAATATCTGATTTAGTTACTGATAGTTTCTCCTACAGGGTTTTAGTTTGCAGTCGCAATTACAGTTTTAGTTTACGGTTTTGTGGTACGATCGTCGTATGAAGTCGTACCCCAAGTTATACGTTTCTGAAGTTTATCATAATTTAGCGTACATACATTAGGCTAAAGGATCACGCTTTGCACAATTCCCTTGGTACAAATTGGTAATTAAAGAGTTGTACGAGCACTCGGTTCATTGCTGATCGTAACGAGATTTGGGTGCCTCTGTAAGAAGTGTTACCACAAGCCATATCTGTGGAAACTTATCAGCTGTTGAATACAGGTTAGTGCCGTAATCGGGGAAGTATAATTAGTGCATTGATTTTGTGAATGGTTTATGGTCGTCTTCATGCTGTACTTAGTACTAAATTTTTAACTATGGATGGTTGATTCGTGTTAATACTTACATTATCGTCTGATTATTGTTTTCGTTCAATTCAAGAAACGTACAAAATTGGAATGATCCCTTTGAGAATCATGATTGTCTAAATTGTTTACACTGCACTAAGCAACTAAAATTTCACTCTGTGTTAATTAAGCAAACAAAAAAAAAACTCGATGAAGCAAAATTTTTAATATTAGAAACGCATGCAACTATAAATAAAAGAAAAAGATTAAAATTCATTCTAACTAAATTAAAGCTCATGCAAATTAATGAACAATACAAAGCCGTTAAAACCCATGCAACCATTTTTAACATAACTATTGTATGTGGCATTGGAAGTTGAAGCAATGTTGTCTGCAAAATAAAATTTAAAAGCAGTGTTGCCGAATTATAAATTTTCATTATTTAGTCAGGATCCCGCAAGTTTAGCAGAATTGATTGAAGTAGAGTAAATGAGAGGGAGAATTTGCAGGCAGCATAAATTTTAGGTACAGAGTCGAGTTGTACGTACAAGGCGGCCGATACGATCAATATAACTAGGTTACCTTTGTGTACATTTGTAAATAATTTTGTAAGAAAAATAAGGGTAAATTGGATTTTAGGAATAGTCAGTTTATTGTAAATTCAATTGGGTTTTGGGAACAATGTAAAAAGATATGTTGGTGTGTGTGTGTATTTGTAAATAAAGTCTCTATGTTGATATGTTAAATGTCTGTTTAATTATAAGTATTATTAGTATTGAGTCAGTGGCGCCACGATTTTAACATCATTACAAATTTTTCCTTATCGAAAAGGACCGCATCCCCTCTCCTACTGCAATCTAGGAGCATAGCGGCAAACTCATATCGCTCCTCTCATAGCACTGTTGAACCTAGTTGTTCAGGAAATTGGTACCTGCCCATTTAATTAAAAGTTTCGTGTATTTAAAATCTTAGTTACCGGTGATAAAAATTTGACGCCCGACTTGTGGTTTTCTCGTCTGTTTTGATTATCGTCCCTTAACTTCGTTGTGATTAGTTTGGGTTCTCGCTTTCCTTTCCTCTTTTCTGCAAGATATCTTTCAGAGTAGACGTCGATCGTTTGACGAAGAATGAGTTGGAGTATGAATTGAATGTTAGGTGTATATATGAAACGGATAATGTTGATAAAATGCTTAAGTGTTTGCGAGATGTCTTTGATTTAGAAAAACTTTTACTTTTGAGTTTGTAGACCCCCAAGCAGAATTAGCTAGGTGCGAGAAAAAGCTTGCCGAAATTAAAGGGTCATTAGAAGGAGAACTTAATCCCTCTAATACTAAAACGATAGATTAGCTCATGTCTATTCTCGATTAGATAGAATTTCTAGCGATGTTGAGGCAACAAAAATTAAGAAGTGTCAATTAACATGTGGTGTATTGCAACTTTTATCCGATTTCACGAGTAAAGTTTCTTCTGATCCACCATTAAGAGCTTTGTCTCCACCACCTCTAACTGTTTTTTTTTCTCTGTTACTTTCTACCTCTGCTCAAGTTCCTAGCGCTAGTTTTTATCTTCCCACGGATAGTACTGTTTGTAAATCGGTGCCTGTGTACAAATGGAATCTAAAATTTTCAGGATGTGTGATAGATGGTTTAAGTATAAATGCTTTCCTCGAACGCGTGGAAGACTTATGCAAGTCGGGAAGTATTACTAAAGCTGAACTGTTTGATTCGGCTATTGAAGTATTTGAGGGCGAAGCTTTGTTGTGATGTAAGATGATAAGTACACAGGTATCTGATTAGGATAGTTTGGCACGTCGCATGAAAGAAGAATATCTACCTTCTTATATGGGTGACTGGGAGCAAATTCTCAAACGAACACAAGCTCCGGATGAATCTATAGGTATTTATGTCGCAACGATGAACACATTGGTTGAATGCATGTCTATTCCAGTCCCTGATGAGTTATGCCTTAAAGTTTTAAAATCTCGTATCTTACCCTTTTATCAAAAACGTTTAAGCTTAATGGATATCGATACTTCTTTCGCGTTGATATATTTATGCCGTAAGTTGGAAGTCTGTTGATGCCTATAAACCCCCACTTAGGTGAGACCTATTCTTGTAACCTGATTTAGCTTATCAGTCAGGGAAAAAGTTCACTCGTTTGTCTGCCGTTGATTGTTTTCCCTCTGTTGATATCGAACCTTCTACGTCGCAACCTTCTTCTGTAGCATTTGTTGATAATGCCTGTTGGACTTGTCATAAAGTACGATTTACCGTACGAACTTGCCCAAAGTGTTATTGGTTGCCCCTGATTCGTCACAAATATCGACTACCGAAATAAATGGTTCTACCGCTTCCGATGAAAAACTCCGACCGTATTTCAATTGATTTCATTTTAGCACATGCTGAGGGTGATCAGCGTCCATATCTTTGTGTTGGTGTCTTAGGTTGTAGTATTTACGGACTTCTTTGAAACACTTAGGTCTCGAATTAGATTATAGCGATATGCCTACAATTACTGTGGCTAACGGTTAGAGTTGCAAATCTTTAGGTAACGTTAACGTGCCCTTTGCTTTAAAGGGGCGTTGTATTTTACTAAAGGTTGTGGTTGTACCGGAGTTATCCGTTCCTTTAATTTTAGGATTAGATTTTTGAGATCTATTGGTGTTGTACCTAATTTAAAGCATGATTTTAGGAATTTTACCGAATCTGTTACTGTTTATTGTGTTGGTCCTATTGAAAGCCAATCTGACCTTACGGATGATCAGTATCGACTATTGAAAACTCTCGTAGCCTCGAAATTTGTTCTAATAAGTGATAAGTTAGGTTTCGCTTCCGTTGTTTAACAAGACATTATTTCAGATTCTGAACCGACAAAACAACGCTACTATCCTGTCTCTCCGACAAAACAAGCTATTATTGACGCCGAATTTCAAAAAATGTTAGACCAACATGTTATCTAACCATCTACCCCATCATGGAGTTGTCCAAATTTGTTCGTACCAAAACGTGACGGACTTATCGCTTTTATGTCGACTATCGCAAATTAAATCAGGTCAACAAGGAAGACGTGTATCCGATTGCTTATATTTCCGAAAATCTAAATACTTTGCGCGATGCTAAATATTTTAATTCACTTGACATCCGTTCTGCCTATTGGCAAGTTGGCGTAAAGCAATCTGCTCGGGAATACACCGCCTTTACCATCCCCGGCCGCGGACTTTATCAATTCAAGCACTTACCTTTCGGTTTAACGAATACTCCCGCTACTTTTCAGCGTTTAATAGACAAAGTATTAGGTGCCGATCTGGAACCGTACGTTCATGTTTATTTGGACGATATTATTGTGTCCACTCCTGATTTCGAAACACATCTACGAGTCCTGGGTTTAGTTTTAGACCGTTTAATTGCCGCTGGGTTAACTGTGAACCATAATAAATGTCACTTTTGCCGTGCGGAATTGAAGTATCTTGGTTATGTCGTGGATAACAATGGACTTAGAGTTGATCCTGATAAGGTGTAGGCCATCCTCAACGTTAGTGTGCCTAACAATGTAATTGAAGTGAGACATTTCATTGGTATGGCTAGTTGGTATCGCCGTTTCTGTAAAGATTTCTCGTCAGTAATTTCTCCTCTTTCCTAACTCACTAAGAAAAATAGATCTTGGTGCTGGACGAATTTCTGTGAGGAATCCTTCCAAACCAACAAGGTGATGTTGGTTATTGCTCTTGTTCTGACTTGTACCGATTTTACGCGACCCTTTGCCATTTAGGTAGAAGCCTCTGCGTACGGAATTGGTGCCGTACTTACCCAATAGGTTGGCAACGGCGAAAAAGTGATCTGTTATTTTTCTCGGTCTTTAACGAAATCCGACCGTACATTTAGTACGATGGAGGGCAAATGTTTAGTTGGATTGTTTTCCGTGGAGAAACTAGACACTATCTTGAGAGTGTACACATTTCACGATTGTTACCGATCACCATTCATTGCTGTGACTTAATAATTCAAAAGATCCTACTGGACGCCTAGGCCGTTGGTCTTTACGTTTGCAACCATTTGATTATGAAATTCTACATAGGAAGGGCAAGGAGCGTATCGTGCCTGACTTTCTGTGTCATTCCGTACCGGAAATATCGCCAATCTCGATTATCAATAATGCAAATCCCGATCGTTGATATTCAAAAATGTGTCGTTTAGTTAAAGCAGATCCCTTGAGATATTCTCAGGGGCGTCTTGTTTAAGTACGTCAAATGTCAAGATCCTGGATGTTTGGAAATTAGTTGTACAAAACCTGAACGTAACGATATCTTGCGTCAATGTCATGTTTCTTCTGCGGCTTGCCATTCAGGCGTACTTAAAACTTATGAACGTCTTAAAGCTAAATATTATTGGCCAAAAATGAGGGTCGATGTAACCCGTCGCGTAGGCCATTGTACTATTTGCTTGCAAACTAAAGTTCCTAGTCAAAGACCACAAGGTCTCACGGGAAAACGTTCCGATATAACGAAACGGTGGCGTATGATTTGCGTTGATCTATGTGGACCGTTACCTCGATCATCTCAAGGTTATACCTATATTTTAGTTATTTTCGATTACTTTAGTAAGTTTAGTTCTTTCCGCTTCGAGCAGCTACTGCTACGTCCATCCTACGTTTAATAGAAGACCCAAGTATTTTGAGTTTATGATTGTCCCGAATTTCTAGATTGCGATAGTGAAGCGCAGTTCAAGTCTCGAGAGTTTGCCTCACCGTGTGGTAATTACAAAAAAAAAATTTGTACAATACTGTGTACTACCCCCTGAATAATCCCGTTGAAAGGGTGAACCGTGTATTAAAGACTATGTTGTCCGCTTACGTTTCTGAAAACCACCGCAAATGGGACCGCCGTTTGCCTAAGGTTTCTTGTGCAATTAGCACGTCGACCCATTGGAGTCACTCCTTTCTTCGATAATTTCGGTAGAGAATATATCCTTTTTGGAGAAGAATATAAGTCACATAATATGAAATCACTCAATTCCGTTGAGATAAATGAACTCCCTGTACCTACCGTCAAAAAATTTGATAAGCTTTTTGGCGATATACGTAATCGACTTGCCGCCACTTATGCTAGAGAAAAACATCGTTACGATCTCCGTCGACGTCCTGTCGAATACACTGTAGGGCAGCAAGCTTATCATCGTAATTTTGTGCTGTCGGATGCCACAAATTACGGCTACGTTAGCACCCAAATCAATGTCCTCTTATAATTCCACGTAAACTAACAATTTTGGCATATGAACTTACCGACGGAAATGGAAGTCCTAAAAGTATCTGGTATGCTTAGGACCTAAAGGACCTCCAGACGACATGTGAGCTTTCGATTGATTTACCGTTACGCTATTGCTTTAATTACCGGATCTCGCTTAAGGCTTGAGAAGTGCTTCATATATTGTTTGTTGGTTTACTATCGACGTTCCATAGTTTTAGCTTAGTTTTAAGAACACAACTGGTGAAGTTGGATTAATAGGAAGTTGATAGAATTGTTCAACTCTCTTTATGTCATTCTAGATCGTACCGTATCGACATCGTTTTGTGTCTGAGTGTAGACTAGTATCTTATCGTGAGGGTTGATCTCGTTTCTAATTGAGAATAACCGCTTTGCTTAGGTTTTTTTTGTAATAGGAGAACCTCTGTATTGTTTAGGTTGGGTGTTTTGTTTTGGTTTCTGAGTTAATCTCTATTTAGCCTTTTGTTTTACGTTGTTATTCCTTATATACAGCTATATCTTGGTTTTTTGGATGGTTGGGCGTGTGGCTGAACTTTTGCTCTAGTACAGCTTCACTAAACTAGAACATGAACAACTTCACCTTGCTACTTTTGCTTTATGTTATGCCTTCCCGTAGAATACTTCTAGGATTCTATAAGTTTTACTGTGCTCGTCTGGTGTGCTGTGCTAGTTTCTTTCGTCATTGGCGAGTTTTGGTCTACCTTTCGTTTCTCCCCATACGGGAAACAGTGTTACGGGTTGGATTATCTTATGGTTTGAGTAGTTTTTTTTGGATTTTAGTCTTGCAGATTTTAACTGCATACCGGGGGTTTTAAGGGTTTGTGGCGTGGGGGTAACCCCGAATTTTCCGTCACTTCTTCCGTTTTCTTTTCCTTTCCCATCACTAGCTTTTATTTTTTTAGCGCTTGCCATTGCGTCAAGAATTCGTTTAAATTCTGTGAAATTTTCAATTCTCCAGCTGAGGGGAGAGTTGTTACGCTTTAATTTTACGCTGCAACATAAATTGAAACAAAAAACCATAATTGTGAATAGTTTAAAGTAGTGTCATCTAACGAAGGAATAATCAATAAAAAAAATCAGAACTTTATTTAAAAAAATACAGGTTTCTGTAAATGGATAAAAGTTATATAGGAATCTGCGTACTCTTTTAATATTCTTGCTACCATCTGGCAAATTTAAAATGATCTAGTGATAGTGGGAATTTTTGAATAGTCTTGTGGTAAATCTTTATCTTTTTGTCGGCCATCTTATAAAGTTGGGAAAATTTGTTAATATGGTCTATTGGGCATTTAACTAATTATTAGCTACCTTTTGTTATATAAGGGATTAAGCCTAAAGCACCTGATAAACGATTTGAAGATTATCGTGAAGTAGCTTATCTAAGCTTCAATTCGTGGACTCTTCGGAGGTTTAAAAAGTTTAACAATACACTATCTCAGCTTCTATATCTGAAACCATTCGATGAAGGTAATTTTTTTGTATTATATCTGATTTACTTACTGATAGTTTCTCCTACAGGATTTTAGATTGCAGTCGCAATTTCAATTTTAGTTTACGACTTTGTGGTACGATCCTCGTATGAAATGGTAATCCAAGTTTTACGGTTCTGGAGTTTATTATAATTTACCGTTGTACATACATTAGGATCAGGATCACAGGAATACAGGTTAGTGCCGTAATCGGGGAAGTACAATTAGTGCATTAATATTGTGAATGGTCTATCGTCGTTTACATGTTGCAATTAGTAATAAAAATAATTGAATATTAATGAACTTACAAATTTGGAATAATCCCCTTGAGAAGTAGGATTGTCAAAATTGTCTAGGTTATACCTACACTGAACTAAGCAACTAAAATTTCACTCTGTGTTAATTAAAGCAAACAAAAAAAACTCGATGAAGCAAAATTTGTAATATTAGAAACACAAGCAACTATAAATAAAAGAAAAAAATAAAATTCATTCTAACTAAATTAAAGTTCAAGCAAATTAATGAACAATACAAAGCCGTTAAAACCCATGCAACCATTTTTAACATAACTATTGTATGTGGCATAGGAAATTGTAGCAATGTTGTCTTCAAAATGAAGTTTAAAAGCAGTGTTGCCGAATTGTAGATTTTCATTATATAATCAGGTTCTCGCATGTTAGGAGAACTGATTGAAGTAGAGTAAATGAGAGCGAGAATTTGCAGACAGCATAAATTTTAGGTACAGAGTCGGGTTGTACGTACAAGGCGGCCGATACAATCGATATAGCTAAGTTACCTTTGTGTACATTTTTAAATAATTTTGTAAGAAAAAAAATGGTAAATAGGATTTTAACGGAATAGTCAGTTTATTGTAAATTCAATTGGGTTTTGGCAATTTGTGGAGGGCCTTTCAGGCCACAATGTAAAAATATATTTTGGTGTGTGTGCGTTTGTAAATATAGTCTCTATTTTGATGTGTTAGTTAGTGTCTGTTTGACAACAGGTAAGAATGGCTATTGAGATCGTCTGAGCTTCCACCTTCAGCACCTGCTGGCTCGAGTGCGGGCCAGTTAGTATTGAGTCAGTAGTGCCCCGATTTTAACATCATTACACATTTTTCCTTATCTAAAAGGGGTCCGCACGCCCTCTCCGACTGCAATCTAGAAGCATAGCGGCAAACCCATATCGCCCCTCTCATAGCACTGTTGGACCTGGTCTTGAGGAAATTTGAACTTGACCATTGCATTAAAAGTCTTGTGTATTAGAAATTTGAGTTACCAATGATAATATATTGACTTTGCACTACAAAATATAGTTGTTTCTCAAACCGTTACAGTTCGTAGTAATTACAATAAACACAGTAAGTTTAGTTCACAGCGTAATCAAATGTAACAGGTTGTCCTTATAAAATGCAAAATCTTATGTAAAAATGCATTAACGTAATATATTAATAAGGTTTGAGGGAGAGTAAATAATATTAATTAAACTTCACCGAATAAATTTTACTCAATGGTTTTACTTGAAAAACCCATCTAGATTGTAAAACACATTAACAATTTGTTTAATGTACCTTTAAATTTGCTTATTGATACAAGGGATTTGATATCTGAGGATAAATGATTGTAAATCTTAATGGATGTCGTTAAATACGACATCAATCCCTAATGCAGTACACCTTTTAAATAACGCTGTGACTATCCGCACGCAAAAATTATAACCTTAATCTGTCTAAAGATGGAAATAAAAAGGAAAAAAAATCTACGGTAACCTGGGATTCTCTCAATGGACTGTAGCGTAACGTAGCTTGAATCCTAGGTTACCGTAGATTTTAGATTCCCTTTTTATTTCCATTTTTTTAAACAGATTTAGGTTAATTTCGCGTGCGGATAGTCATAGCCTTTAAATAAACCGAATTACCCCAAAATAGTAGACCATATCTTAAATGAGATTCAAATACAGAAAAATAAATTGTACACATCGTCGATAAGTAACAAAATGGTTTCATTTTTTATCTTCCAAGCTACATATAGTGAGGACATAAAGACCGTCGCTCCCCTCTAACTTTTGGCTCCGTTCGGTATATTGCGATAGAATTTGGAACGGTATTATATGAGACAATGGTCTATTTTCTAAGTTGAAAATGACAACTTCATTGGTCAAAATGACAGCTTGGCATAGTTTTGATTTCTTTTAATAGAATAGTGGGCCATGTGAAACCATTTCATTTTGAAGCTCTTTTTTGCTTAATTCAAACTTCGAATTTGAAAACATTTGATTCATTTATTTTAAAATGGCGACCAATAATGTTTTAGAAAGGCTATTATTATTAATATAAAATATTGTTTAGTTTCAAGAACGAGAATACTTGTTTTAAGACTGTTCTATCTATTTGCAAGACACTGTCTAGTGTAAACGTATACCCGCATTCTTATTTTATTACCTGTGACTTTGGACATTCATCAAATATATGCTTTATTGTTATTGGAATTGAGCAATTCTGACATACTTGTTTAGTTTTCCCTGATAGTAGGCGAGAGACTGTTATTTTTGTATGTCGTATTCTTAATCTTGTTAAAATTATGCTGTGTCGTCTCGTCATCGGGAAATAGCGCTTCCTATCGGTCAGTGTTGGCAGATGTTGCTTCAGTACCCTATTTTCTGATTCCCACTCCACTTGCCATTTCTCCCAAGTTTTATTTTTAAGAGGTTTATGTCTTTTAATTCACTTTTAGCTCCAATATTTAATATTAAGCACGATTTTAATATTGCGCTATATATTGGTACGTTTGATGTTTTGCTTAATAGAGCGTAATTAATATGATCCTCGTTGGCAAAAACCTTAGTTGCATATTTCAATAGTAACCACATCCTTCTATATTTTAAAGGTAGCACTCCGGTTTCCGCGTAGATACTGCTTGCAGGACTTCTGGGATAGGCTCCTATGGCACATTTTAGTCAAATTTTGAACAACGTCGAACTTGTGAAATCGTGATTTACACGCGGACATATATACAATAAAAGCATAGCCTATAAGTAGAAGTGGGACACCTCACCTTTCACTTTTGTGACGTCATTTGGCCTTGGGAATTTCCCAAGGCCTGCGACGTGGTTGACCACTGTTTGACTTGAGAAAGTTGTTTACATTTAGAAAGTTGTTTACCTTAAGAAAATTGTTTACCTTGAGAAATAGGCTTACCTTCCAAAAACCTGTTTACCTTAAGAAAGTTGTTGTTTACCTTGAGAAACAGGCTTACCTTGAGAAAGTAGCCTACGGCTTGGAAATTGTGTGGGTTCTTGTCAGACAGGTGTAGAAGCTATCTTATGGGCCTGGTGCAGCGGTGAGAAATTGTTTTAATGGAAGTTCTTGTAAGACAAGAGCTATCTTATGGGCCTGGTGCAGCGCTGAGAAATTGATTTTAATGGGTTCTGGTAAGAGAAGAGCTATCTCGTAGGCCTGGCGCAGCGCTGGGAAATTGTTTTGAATGGGGTTCTTGTAAGACGAGAGCTATCTCTAGGGCATGGTCTTGTGCTGGGAGTTGTTTCTTAGTAATAAAAAGGTTCTTGTAAGACAAGAGCTATTACTTGGACCTGGTCTTGCGCTGGGAGTTGTTTTTTTAATAATAAAGAGATTGTTGTAAGACAGGTGTAGAAACTACCATATGCACCTATGACCCTATCGTTCCCCCATTGTCGGAAATAGTAATCTAATAAGGTTCTAATGTTAACTTTAAGACAGGATAAGTCGGCGTCCTCTTTGTCGCGGCCCCTTGGTGTATGTGATCGTAATCTAATCTTATAAGACAAATGTAGATCCCTGTCATAAAAGGTTGTACTCTAATAATATGATGAATTGTAAATTGTAAAGATGTAAAGATGATGACAAGTGTTTTTATAATAAAGAGATTTGTGTATTAATTTTTATTAGGGCCTATTTTTGATTTTATCAAATGAGATTGCATAACTGTTATTAAATTATTACATTTCTTTAAGACCTGTTTTATTTACACCATACTTATTTTAATTTGAGAAAATATTATCTAATTAAATGACTAACTAACCTGTCGGTTTGCTTTAAAGCGATTTTCACTGTGCAGAACTATTAACAATAGCATTCTCCATATTTCTACGAACTAATAATAACTATGTGTTGGAGATCAGAATTTTAAAATATTTTATACAATGTATGCACAGTCTTACTAAATTTATGTTTTTTACTTACTAATTGTTGATATAAAGTGGTTATTGGTTTTACGTTTCAGTATCATAAACTAGTTTATTTTTAGAATTTAGCGGTTATGTAAACACATAAATTTGATTGTAAAATAATACAAACCTTGTACCTATATACGATAACATACAGCTAAGACGACCATCACCGAATACTTTAACAGTCGACCTTCATTTGTTTATAATACTATTGTATTGTTGCGTTTTTATTTATTAATAGTTAAGCATATAAAATTGTTCGCGTTTCATTTTAATGAGGCAACTATATGAAGTGTCAACCGTTAAAATCAAGTTTCTAATTACCTTTTGCAAGGTTGTTTAAAGCAGTCCGTGTATTATTCGTGTACAGGTGATATTTCGAAAATATTTTTATTGCGCACGCTTTATATTGCATTTATAGATCTACATTCAAAAAAACAAGTAATTAAGATATAATTTGTTATCAGGCATATAGCAAAGACGGCCAATAGGTTTTCATATTTTATTAGGGGTTGTTTTGAAAAGACGGCTAGAATATACCACTGTATTTTTCAATTTTAGTAAAAGCTGCATAATCAGTATAAATTTAAGTTATTACATTTTATTTAATTTCCATCGTGCAGATTCCTTTTAATGGGTAATTAAATACATTATTTACAAAAAGTAAAATGTATGATCTCGTAAAACAAAAAATTCCATATACGATAAACGCACAAGTGGTATTTCGAACAATATTTAAATATATTTTGGTTTAACTATGACTCGTGCTATTTTATTTCATATTTAAGCTAAATTTTACATCTACATTACACACAAAGTCTATCTATCTTATCAGAAATACCTTCATCAAAAAGGTCTTTTATCGGCGAGGGCTGTTTTGGGGCGATAGACAAATTCCTTGCGTCCGAAAAGATAAATATCTAGAGTAAATAAAACAAGCTACGTTTGACTTCTAATGGCTTTTGTTTTGTATTAAATCTAATAAGATACCCAAGTGATCACATAATGGGGTTGTAAATAAAATCCTTATTTGCAAGACGCAGTAAAGAAATTGGCTTGTTTGAAATTTTAAGCTAGCCTAAGGCATATATTAGAGTTTGTTACAGAAACCATGCGTAAATCTACAGAGAGAAATTTACTCAAGACTGGTACATTGTGAGTGACCTTTAGGCATTGTGCGAATATTTTGTGTAATAGAAGTTGATTGTGCACGTTGTTCTCTCTCTCGTTCCTATTGCTTCTCTCTTCTCTCTTCTCGTCTCTCTTTCGCCCCCCTCGTTTCTCGCGCTTCACTCGTTTCTCTCGCTTATCCCGATTCACACGAAAAACGAAAACATACAAACACACCGAACGAAAGAACCAAAACATACAAATACACACAAAATGGAAACACGAAAAATGAAAACACGCAAACACACAAAACGAAAAAACACGAAAACACGCACACACATATACGAAAACACGTAAAATGAAAACACCAATCACACGCACAGACACAGGCGTAAACACGCAAAGACACTCAAACATACAAACACGCACCAAGACACAAATGCACACAAAACGAAAGCACGCAAATACGAAAATCTGCAAACACACGAAACGAAAAAACGAAAACATACAAACGCACAAAACGAAAACACGCTAACACGAAAACACGTAAACACGAAAACACAAACGTAAAAACACACAAATGAAAACACACAAACGAAAACACGCAAACGAAAACACACTAACACGAAAACACGCAAACGCGAAGATATACAAACACGAAAACACACTAACGCAATAACACGAAAACATGCAAACGCGAAATCATACAAGGACGAAAACACGCTAACGCAAAAACACGCAAATAAGAAAACACACAAACGAAAACACGCAAACGCAAAAACATACAAAGACGAAAACATGCTAACACAAAAACACGCAAACACGAAAACACGAAAACACGAAACACACACACACACACACACACACACACAACACACACACACACAAACGAGAACATACTAACACGAAAACAAGCTAACGCTAAAAAACACAAACGATAACACACAAACGAACACACGCTAACACGAAAACACGCAAACGCGAAAACATACAAACATGAAAACACGCAAACGCAAAAACATACAAACGCGAACACACGCTAACGCAAAAACACGCAAACACGAAAACAAACACACAAACGAACACACGCTAACACGAAAACACACTAACCCGAAAACACGCAAACGCGAAAACATACAAACACGAAAACAGGCAAATGCGAGAACATGCAAACACGAAAACACGCCAACGCAAAAACACGAAAACACGCAAACGCGAAATCATATAAATACGAAAACACGCTAACGCAAAAACACGCAAACACCAAAACACACAAACGCAAAAACATACGAACACGAAAACACGCTAACGCAAAAACATGGAAACACAAAAACACACAAACACGAAAACACACACACACACACACAAACGAGAACATACTAACACGAAAACAAGCTAACGCTAAAACACACAAACGAAACAACAAACGAAACACGCTAACACGAAAACACGCAAACGCGAAACATACAAACACGAAAACACGCAAACGCGAAAACATACAAACACGAAAACACGCAACGCAAAACACGAAACACGAAACGGAAACACAAACGAAACACGCTAAACGAAAACACACACCGAAAACACGCAAACGCGAAAACATACGAAACACGAAAACAGGCAAATGCGAGAACATGAAACACGAAAACAGCACAACGCGAAAACACGAAACACGCAAACGGAAACCACAAAGACGAAAACCGCTAACGCAAAACACGCAAACACAAAACAACAAACGAGAAAACAGTACGAACACGAAAACACGCTAACGCAAAAACAGGAAACACAAAACACTACAACACGAAAAACACGCACACATACACTACAACACAATACCAACTGAAAACTCGTAGAACGCATCGAAAACCACATATACGTGTTAAAAATTCAAACATCGAATTTCATTTTTGCGCTTGCAAATCAGGATTTTAACAGCTAACACCAAAATGAAAACACGATAACGCGAAAAATACAAGAACAAAACGCAATGGAAAAGTACAAACGTAGCTGAACCTGATATACATCGAGAAGTAAAAGCATCGAAACGAAGCACGAGAAACACGTAGACCTTTTTCGAGCATTTCGATAAGTTACATGTAGTCTTGGCCTGTGTAATGTAGCATGTATTTGTTAAATCTGAAATAAGCGAGTGAAATTGAAACGCAAAACTAGGCTGAAAAAGATTTTCGAACATACCACAGTAGGGTACTATGAGAATTGATACGAAAGCAATTAGCTTGTAAGAAGTCAAAGTAGATTGATTATGCAGTATTACTAAAATTGAAAAACGACGTGTATATTCTACCCTCTATTAAACACCCCGAATAAAATATTATCTAAGGACTTCCATAGACAGTCTCTGGTAATAATTTCTCATTGTAGATTTACGCATGGTTTCTGTTACAAACTCTCATATATGCCTTAAGGTAGCTTAAAATTTCAAACAGTCAATTTCTTTTCTGCGTCTTGCAAATAAGGATTTTATTAGCAACACCATTATGCCACCACTTGGGTACCCTATTAGATTTAATACAAAACAAAAGCCATTGGAAGTCAAACGTAGCTTGTTTTATTTGCTCTAGATATTTATCTATTCTGACGCAAGGTATATGTCTATCGCCCCAAAACAGCCCTCGCAGATAAAAGACCTTTTTGATGGAGGCATTTCTGATAAGACAGATAGACCTTGTGTGTAATGTAGATGTAAAATTTAGCTTAAATCTGAAATAAAATAGCACGGGTGATAATTAAACCAAAATATATTTAAATATTTTTCGAAATACCACTTGTACGTGGTATATGGAATTTTTTGATTTACGAAATCGCACATTTTACGTTTTGTAATAACTCAAATTTATATTGATTATGCAGCTATTACTAAAATTGAAAAATACAGTGGTATATTCTAGCCGTCTTTTCAAAACAACCCCTAATAAAATATTAAAACCTATCGGCCATCTTTGCTATATGCCTGTTAACAAATTATATCTTAATTAGTTAATACTTGTTTTTTTGAATGTAGATTTATAAATGCAATATAAAACGTGCAAGCTTGCATTAAATGGCATGCCTAACTTATTAGAATAATATATCACTACGTCATCCACGTATACGCGTCTACCAACGGAGTTACCTAACGTACTGGTAATACTATTTATGGTAATACCAAATAATGTGACACTAATAGGCGATCCTTGAGGGATATCGTTCTCTAATTTGTGTACTGTTGACAGTGTATTCCCTACCGGTACTGTAAAGTATCTTCTCATATTTCGTCTATTACCCCATTCATACAGTTTCGATGTTACTGCATGCCTCCATACTGTGTCAAATGCTTTTTCGATGTCGAAAAACGCTGCTGTAGTATGTTTATTTTCTAAAAAACCTTCTCGGGTTTGTGTGACAATACGCACTAGGTTGTCATTTGTCCAATACCCTTTGCGGAATCCTGTTTGGTCTTCGTTAATCAAATTGCTTCCCGCAATGAACTTCACTAGTAGCTTGTTTACAATCCGTTCTAATATTTTCCTATACAGGAAGTTAGAGAGACAGGCCTGTAATTTTCCACGTTTAGAGAGTTTCCTGGCACTTGTTACTGCCATTTTCCATACTTGTGGATAATATCCCTCATGGCATATCCTGCTAAAGATGTTCAACAGGTCTTCAAGTTGTTTATGGGGCAAGTTATTTAGCATACGGTTGGGAATTTTATCAATTCCAGCCGCGTGCCCCTCAGATGTTTTATTTCACCTTTTAACTCTTCCATAGAAATGGGACCATTATAAGGTTGCTGGTAGTCGTCTAAGAAAGTTATTGGTACTTCTCTATGCTTTTTATTGACGATGAAATTTGTTTCATAGTTTTCTGTACTGCTTGTCTTTCGGTAATGATCGGCGAACACTTCTGCTACTCGAGACGTGTCATTAATTATTTGCCCATTCGATATCAATTTTGGGATCGTAAAGGTCTTATTTTTTCCTACAATAGCTCGAATTCTGCTCCACATTTTCGCCGCGGTGGTATTAGTGCCTATTTCGTTGACATACTGCTGCCAAGACCGCTTTTCCGCCTTTCTTAACTGAAGCCGTGCGAAAGCTCTTAGGCGTTTGAATTCTATTAAGTTATCCATTGTATGATTCAACAAGAATCTCTTAAGGCTTTTCTTGCGTTCTTTTATGGCTTACGCTGTTTTGGGGTTCTACCAAGGAACCGGTGGCCTGTTCGCTCCGCCTTTTGATTTGGCCTCTTCTAAATGTGTAGATTTGCTTTCCGCTGCTTTGACGTATGGTAGATTAGGTTTAGGAGTAGCGACAGGTACTTTTTTCCTGGCTTCCGAGTAGCTGATTCTTTCAGTTACCTTACATTTTTGTGTTACGGCTTCTTCTAAGTACTTGGGGGTATTGTTTCGATCTCGTAGAGTGATTTAGTCCGCAATTTACACATTTCATAGGTTGTCCGCATATACAAATGTTTTCTTCGGCTTTGTATCGTTGGGATATATTCCTTATTTTTTGACACCTAAATCATCTTACTGGCCCCGGAATATAAGGTTTGACTTCTAAGCTATGGATAGCTGCGATTTTTTTTTGTAGTATGATTGTACTGAACGTTGATATGTGAAGAGGACTATCTGAAGTTATTCCATCCTTTTTACTCTTAATACGCCTTACAAACATGACTCCTTGTTCTGATAGACCTTCCAGAATTTCTTCTATTGTGCAGTTTAGTAAATCTCTGCAGTATATCACTCCCTTGCTATTGTTTAGAACTGGATGAGGTGTAACCTCTATTTCGTGATCGATAAAAATTTCATTGTAATTTCGGCTTTGGTCTGTGCATTTGGCACTCTTTCGATTTGTAATCCTTCTTTAGATTTTTAAACATTCTTTAATTTACCTAAAAATCCAAATAAACTTCTTGCAATTACGAATGGACTGATTTTAACAAAATCATCACTGTCTGTTCTTTTGATCAGCAAGAACCGGGGTAAAACTTGCTTTTCATTGCATTTACCGTTCTTTGAGGACTGATTAGGCGTTTCTACACTCGCGCCCATTTTAGAGGATGGGTCCTACTCGGAGAGAGAATTTACTACAAACATAGTGAAGAGGTGAAGTGTACATCAACTGCAGCAGTGCACGCTTACTACCGAACGGTATATTGCAATCGACTTTTTTTCACAATCGCTAAATAGACTTATCTCATTTTACAAGGCCAAGTTTCGCCAAAATCGGCCATCATGTCTGGATGTGTGTGTATGTCTGTATGTCTCGATGTATGCTAGTATCCACGATAACTCCATAACGCAAATACCTACGTACTTAAAATTTTGTATTTAAGCTTGATTTCATTTGGCTTAGAACTGATTTTGGGAGGGATAAAAAAATACCGAGATGCAGACCTTAAACATATCGATTAATTATGTTCTATGCAATTTTTTACTACAACGCGTAATTTAGCGGCAAAAAAATTGCTAAGGTGGAATTTAAGTGTTACAATTTTTTCATTATCTGAATAACGATTAATTTTATAAGAAAAAGTGTAGACATATTTTTTAAAGAAAATTATTTTTACGTAACTTTTCTACTACTTTTCCGCATCGTTAAAATAAAAATTGTGCTATGTACAGTGGCGTAAATGCAGATATTAATGTAAATACTACCATAAATAACAAAAACTTTCGTGAATGATGAATTGCCTATTATGTAGGCGTACAGAAACTTGTACAAAAATTGTAATTTACGTTTATTTTGAATTAACACTTAATTTTCTTAAATTTAGCTAAAGGGACTACCATTGTTTGCATTACAGGCATCTACTCTTCGCTTCATACTCTCAAATACATTTATTAATTGAGCTTCTGTAATATTTTGAATTGCGTCAGTCATTGCGTTTTGTAATTCATCAACTGTATGAAGGCCTGTTTTGTAAATTTTTCGTTAAGTGTCCAAATAAATCCAAAATAAACTTATCTTGTTCGACAGTAAAAGGCATTATAACCTAAACAAATTTATTTACGAAAAAGACATAAAATAAACGAATTACATTACCTTGAAGGTCCTGGTTTGTTTATTAATGAGTTTGAAAGAAACTTATTGTAATACAAATGTAGATAAAGGAATAATTGAAAAAGCAAAATCTATGTACTTTTATGAAATGTCAATCGAAGTTGAAATAAATATTTGTGCCTAACTTCACCAGAAACTTGGAATAAACTTTTAATAAAAATTCTGTAAAAAGCAGTTTTTTTTCTGTCAATCATTGTTAATATGCTGGTAGTATATTATACATTAAGGGAGAGAAGCGATTTTAGCACGAGGGCGAAGCCTGAGGGCTACAAACATCGAAGGAAAAATAGCATTCCCTCCCTATATACTATTTTTTTCACGACTCAAGTGAGATTAAAACCAAAACAAGGTGTTTTTGAAAGCCAAATTAATTGAAATTTTCTATATTAAAAATTATTAGTAGTTTTTGGGTCCTTGAGAACCGTCAAAATTTATTTAAACAAATTGGTTTTTGCAAGTTTTGTTATGAAATGAATGAACTTGAAGAGCCACAAGAACCGCAAGAGATAACAGAAGCAGCAAATGCTGCGGTAGTGAATTGACTAACTGGAAAATCGAATAATTCGTACGAAGCAGCATATCGAAGTTTTAAAATGCGGTGTTTGGAAAAAAAACGTAGAAAACTTTACGGGGAATGTGATGCTCGTGTACTTTAGAGAGAAAGCTAAAACGTTTAAATGTTCTACAGTATGGGCTCAATATTCAATGGTAAAATCTTGTATAATAATCCACGACAATACTGTCATAAGTAAATATACTTCATAATGAAAAGTCGCTAGGGTCGGGAATGTGACATATTTGCTCCTTAGGGAGAAAATGATCCATTTATGTCATGATTTTGATGCCATAGCAACTAGCTTTCACTCTCAGTCGTGAAAAAAAGAGATTGCATAGTTACCCTAAAACATTATAATTCAAATTATTTCATTTGTTTTAATTTTTAAGCTAGCATTATTTCCATTAAGCTCTGTCAGACATGAAGTTTTAAACGTCTTTTCCACATAGATTATTGTTTGTCTTTACAATGTTGCCTGTTTTCGTTATGAACGTATAAAAAAGAGGTTGCATAGTTATCCAAAAAAAATTGTAATCAAAACAATTTCATTTGTTTTAGTTTGCAGTTTGCAGGTTGGAAGGTCGTGTGGTATTCCACACCAGATATTTTCTTTTTGCGTATAAAGCACGGCTTAATTTCATTCTTATAAATTCGTAATAGATGGACCAGTCTAGTTTGCTATCTAAATGTACGCCTAGTAAAAGTGAGTTACTTGAGTAATTAACCTTTGCATCGTTAACGTTGAATGTGTTATAATTATAATTAAAGTTAAAATGTTGGTTCGTTATTGATATGAGCACCTTTGCAGGGTTTGAGCAGAATATCTGACAGTTGTACTTGTGTATCCTAATATTGACAGAAAAATTTGTTAACATATTGAGATATCCTAGTTTCTTTCCTTCGGTAGCTTGAAAATTTTGGCAAAGTTCCTTTTACAATATTTAATTCGTCTCTTTACAAGTATTTCTGAGATGTAACACACCATCTGTATACGTTATTCATTTTAGTCCAATTTCAAAAAAGTTTCAGAATATTCATCTTTTCATTACAGGTGATTATGATAGACTTGCATTTCCCATTCTTGATCTTTTAGTTTGTTGCGCTATATTCTCTCTTTCTTTGTCTTCAGTCCTCTTTTCTTTGTCATGCGTTCTTGGTCAGTATTCTCGTTGAGTTCACTTTAGTCATACACTATATCCTTAATTCAGTATGTACAGATTCGTCTCTTGCAACCTTTTCAATTTAGCTTATCATTTTCAAACTAGTCCTTCCAATTCCGTCATGAGTAGATGATTCTCCGGAGCTATTAGATGTTAGCGAGACAGTTCCTAGATTCATACGTCCAATATCACAGTGCCCAGCTGTAAATGCAGTCGTTAACCTCCTCTTAACTCGCTGAACTATTAATTTGGCTAACTCTTTTGGTTCCTGCTCCATCGCTACTAGAACAGCCCGAGGATGGAGCAAAATCCCCACCTTCGACAGAATTGTGTGAATTGGCCTAGAAAGATAAGTTACTATCTCGAAAATTTGGGATTTGTCCTTGTTCACTGTTTCACTATTGTTTTTTATTAATAAGACTGATGTTTTGAATTTAGTTTTTGTGTAAGTTGCTGGTTCGATTTGCATATATTTTCACGGCACCAAATTAATTTCTTTCGGTGAATAAAATAAAAGAGTATAAACACACCAATAAAACAAACACTAGTTAATGCGTAATACTTCTTTACTATAACGTCATTACAGATGCGGTAACTAACAAGAACTAGTCTTTACCTGCTCTTCGCTAGCTTATACAGAGGGTGAAAACCACGCTCTTACTGCGTGTAGCGGAAAGAAAGAGAGCTATATAAAACCATAACATACCGCCCCCATTGAACTAACTAGGTTCAATTCATCAACTTAACTAATAAAAAGGATGCATAAAATGATTACTTAGTTACGGTTTTGTGACAATAATAATTTAATTAGCACAGTTATTAAAACAAGTAAAGTAGCTTAAGTTATTCAAATGTCCTTCAACAAACTTAGAAACTACATATGATATGACTTAAGACTAAAATTTAATGGTTCGGTTTAACAGTAAACTTATGCATACCACACTTTCACTACACTTCAGGATATACACATATTTTGTGCACAGTCCTTTTTAATGTTTGGCCTTTGGCCGTCACCACGGTCACAGATCGCGGAATTCCATCCTTTGAAGGGTGTACCTCGATGATTCTGCCTACACTCCACTGTAGGGGTGATAGATTTTCGTCTTGGATTAAGACCACGGCATCCACACGGATATGGTGAGGCATCGTTTTGTACCATTTAGTACGTCTTTGCATTTCAGGGATTACTTCTCGACTCCAACGCTTCCAAAATAATTGCGTAAGGCGTTGGATACGTTGGTAGCGGGAAAGACAGTGTTCTGCTGTTTCTAAATAGCTGGGTTCAGGCAGTGCGCATAGAGGCCTACCAATTAAGAAATGGCCCGGGGTTAATGGATTTAGGTCTAAAGGATCTATAGAGATAGGTGATAAAGGCCTAGAATTTAATACCGCCTCAATCTGTATTAAAAGAGTTGAAAATTCTTCATAATTGAGCATAGTATTTGCTAACACTCTTTTTAAATGCAATTTTGTTGCCTTTACACCCCCTTCCCAAATACCACCTTGATGAGGTGAGTGGGGTACAATAAATGACCATTTTATACTTTGTTCTGATAGAAAATCAGTAAGTTTGTCTTGAGTATCCTTTTGTTTTAAAAATTTACACAAATGATTAAGTTGATTAGCAGCACCGACAAAGTTTTTCGCATTATCTGAGGAGATACTGATAGGTTTTCCTCGGCGGCCTACAAATCCTTTTAGCACGGTTACAAAGGCATCGGTAGTGAGATCTGTGACTAATTCTAGATGTATTGCCTTTGTAACAAGACACACAAACACACATATATAAGATTTTAATAATTTTGCCCCCCTTGTTTTACGATCTTTTATTAAAACTGGGCCTGCATAATCTAGCCCTACATTTGAAAACACAGGTAAATTGGGTTGTACCCGCTTAGCTGGCAAATCGCTCATTAATGGGTAATAGGTACAAGGTTTAGCTTTAAAACATTTTATGCAACTGTACACGATTTTTTTTGCGATATTGCTTCCAGATATGAGCCAATATGTTTCGCGTACAACGGCTAGTAATTGCTGAGCTCCACAATGTAACATTTTTTGATGATAGTAATTGATTATTAATTTAGTTAATGTATGTTCTTTAGGCAATAGAATAGGGAATTTTTTTGTATACAAATACAACGAATTTTGGATCCTTCCACCTACCCTTATAATACCATAGTCATCAATAAATGGTCTCAGAGATAGAATATTTGAGGATGATTTTAATTCCTTTTTGGATGTCAACACTTTTATCTCGTCAGAGAATGTTTCTGACTGACATAAACGAATCAACTTTAATTCAACGGTGTATAATTCGGAAACGCTTAAGGGACCCGACATTTTGTTGGACTTATTACAGGCGTTATTTTGAAATCGAAGTATCCATGCCAGGGTTCTCTTTAACTTGGAGAAGCTTGAAAACCCTTCAAAAATAGTGTTTCCCTTTATAATCGTGAGTGCTACTGCGGATGGTTTTATTTCGGTTTCACTGCAGGTTAAGTCGAAGTTAACGATGTTTTGAGGTAGCCACTCCTCTTCTGGGAGTGAAAGAAATTTAGGATCGCGAAACCACATTTTTCCTTTTAATAATTCATCTATGGTGGCACCTCTAGAAACAATGTCCGCGGGATTATTTTTGGATTGAACATGAAACCAATGCTTACGGGGATACAGTTCGTGAATTGTAGCAATTCGATTTGAAACGAACGTTTTGTATTTGTTAGGAGGTGAGTTAATCCAGTGCAATACAATGCTTGAATCAATCCATAGGACAACCCTTTGCACAGGAACGGTTAACGATTCACACACCCTTTTCATTAATTGAGATAACAGCACAGCTGCGCATAATTCCAATCGCGGTATTGTTACTCCATGAGTCGGATTAACCCTTGATTTCGCACACAGCAAGTTTACGTAAAACGTATTTGGGGCACTTTGACAACGAACATAGATACAAGCGCCATACGCCGTCGAACTACTATCGGAGAAACCATGTAGTTCGAGATTTGTAGAATTTTCTACTCTTATGCATCTAGGTAATTCTAGTAATTCCAGATCAGCTAATTGATTTTTGTAATCGATCGATTCAGAATTTAGATTTTCAGGGATAGATTCATCCCAATCAAGGCGTAGTTGCGATAGTTTTTGTAATATTATTTTTGCCTTTACAATTGTTGGCGAGATTAATCCCAACGGATCAAATAATTGCGATGCGGTAGCCAGTATGTTTCTTTTTGTATTTCTCTCATAATTAGATTGGGGTACAGGACTGTATCGTATGACGTCCTTTATCGAATTCCATGCAAGTCCTAAAGTTTTTGCATTTTCACGCTCTCCAAGAGGTATAGTAAAATAGGATGAGTTGGTTTCTTGAGCGCTATGAAGAATTTCGGGCTTATTGGTGAGTAATTTTCGTAAGGGGAACCCAGCGCTAGCTAGTATGCTAGAGACTTCAGATTTGATTTTTTCTGTATCAGCAATCGTGTCGGCTCCGGTGAGCATATCATCCATGTAAAATTCATTTTTTATAACGTCCGCAGCGATGGGAAAATTTTCTTGATGGATTCGACCTAAATACTGCAGGCACTTAGTTGCGAGATAACTTGCGCTTGTTGTGCCATAAGTCACGGTATTTAATTCGTAGGTCGATATAGGTAAATTAGGATGTTCGCGCCATAATATGCGCTGGAACTTTCGTTGCGGTTTATCGATTAAGATTTGGCGGTACATCTTTTCAATGTCGCCTGTTAGTGCTACTAAATTTTGTCTGAATTTGACAAGAATTGTAAAAATATCATTTTGAAGAACTGGGCCATTTATTTGCGTATCGTTTACAGATATTCCGGTTGAACTACGCGCGCTACCGTCGAACACCACGCGAAGTTTTGTAGTTAAAGAGGCATGTTTCGTTACTGAATGATGAGGGAGATAGTAAGCCGGTATATCTATTAGAGATATTTTATTGGAGCTTAATAGCTCGACTACATTATCAGCTTGCGGAGGATCAGCAAAGCGCTTTGATACTAAGCTCATATGTCCCAATTTTTCATATTCTTGCATGAAGTTCGCATATTCGTGATGTAGTTCTGGGTTTTTAAATAATTTCCTTTCTAAATTAAGGAATCGATTTAAAGCTTGCTCTCGCGATTCTCCCAAACTAATTAATTTTGAATTAAAAGGTATGGAAACACTGAATCTTCCGTTGAGATTTTGCTTCACGTTTTTTTGAAAGCTTAATTCACAGAATTGATCGCTATAGGACAACTTAGAAATTTCATTCTTTGGAAGCACATTTTCCATTTGCCAAAATCTTTCAACAGAAGCTTCCAGGGTTTTATCAGTTGTAATTTGGTTGTTTAGAGTTAAATTAGTACACGCTATATGTTGGTTTTTTAATACCTTTCCTGGGTCGTGTTCGCCTGAAATGACCCAGCCGAATAATGTTTTTTAAAGAATAGGTCGGTGCTTTCCGAAGGCTATTTGCCCTACGCATAATAAATTATAAAATTCCGACGCTCCAATTAAGAGATCTACCTCTGACGATTGATTGAAAGTAGGATCCGCCAGTCTTATATTCCTTGGTATTTGTAAGGAGCCTTCACTAAAGGAGGTTAAGGGTAAATTTTGTGCTATTTTTGAAATAACAACGCATGATACATCTAACCTATAATTATTTACTAAAGAAGATATTTTTAGGTTTATTGTGTATTTTGAATTAGAAGCGCTGGCGTTAATACCCAATATAGTAGTATTTAATAGATCTTTGGTAAGCTTCAGCCTTTCAGCCATAGCTTCTGTAATCAAATTTATACGGGATCCGGAGTCTAAAAGTAGCCGAGCTTTATGCCATTTCTTAAATTTATCTTGAACCTGTACCATTGCAGTCGGAAGGATTACCTGATAAGAACGGTTAAAAGTTTGACCATTTGGCGTAACAATACTGTTGACGGAATTGTTTGTATTGCTCCCACTGGGTTGATTATCGTTTGTTTGAGCTTGCTCCAAATGCAAAAGTGTATGATGTTTTCGACCACAAACTTGACAAGGGTAACGAGAGTTGCAGCTGTATTGGAATGAATGGAATAAACAATTTTTGCACGTTTTCATTTCAGATGCGCGGTCAAAACGTTGCTTTGGCGTCATTTCTAAAAATGGCGGGCAATGATTTAATGAATGGCTGCCTTTGCAGTTAGGGCAAGATATTTTTGAACTGCTTATAGCAAATGTTTGTTTGAACTGCTGGTTGAAGTTGTTTGACCTTTCATAGTTTTTTAAGTTGTTACTCGGTACATTGATTGAAGGTTTATTGGCCTCAATCTCCTCCAAATTTTCGCAAAGATCCTTTAAAAAGGCATTTATTTAAGTTATAGTAGGTATTTCTTTAGGATTGATTTTGCTAAATTTTTGACGAGTATTTGGATCAAATTTGGACATTAAAATATGTGCTACGAAAACTGCTAAATACTCAAATGGAGTTTGAGTTGATATGTTTTCCAAAGCGCGTAGATGTTTATTCAGATTGTCGTGCAATAAACGCATTTCACTTGCACTTCCTTTCGCAATTGATCTTAGTTCAAATATACCTTTTACGTGATTGTTAATTATGAGCTTTGGATTATCGAATCTTTCGCATAATAAGTCGTAGGCAATTTTATAGTTGTCGGCGGACGGTTGAATATTAGATATTAATTGCGCAGCAGGGCCCTTTAAGCTATCGCGTAAATACATGAACCTTTCTATATCGGTAAGCACAGGATTATCATGTATTAATGCCATAAAGGCTTCACGGTAAGTTTGAAATGCGGTGTACTCACCATTAAATGTCGGTACTGATAATTTTGGTAGCCGCGCATTTATGCTTTGATTAGAGTTAATTGTACTAGTACGATTTATATTTATTGGTAACGGCTCGTTTGTCCTTTTATTTAATATTGATTTTGATTTAACATTGATAGCCACGAATCTTCTATAGAACTCGGTTAACTCTACAATGTCTACTATTTCTTCTTCAGAGATAGTCATTAATTGCGTATACACGTCTTCATATTTGTTATTTAAATCTTTGGAACATTCTAACCTAAAGTCTAATTCTGTGAACACATCGGGGTATAGATTAACATCCCCAATAAGCGCTAAAAATGATTCAAACTCTTCTAATGTGCTAATTATGATTTTTGCCTTTGTTTTTAAGGCGTTAACTTCCTTTTTAGACATATTGAATGATTGATATTACTTGTTTACTAGATTAGAACTGAAATAAACTACCAATTGGCAGCCCAACAATTACTACCGAATATAGATGTTTTGATTTGTGTAATAATCGCCGTAAAAACCGAATTTGAGGAAGCTCAAGATTACAAGTAAATAAAAAATGTTATTATAATCTCAATAGTTATAAAAATGTTAGCAATAACAATTCTCAATAATGTAGCTACGTGTAATTATTAATAAAGATAGAAGAAACTGCAGACGGCGATATTTAATTTAATAAAGGCCTGTGTATGCAGTATGCACAAATAGATGGAATGTTTTGGGTTAGGTAAATGACTTCTAATGGCCTACCTGAACTGTTGTCTTGCAAACAGCACCCTTCTAACGGTATTTGCAGCTTTCAATGCGGACTTCGTTCCCTTTATGCTCGCTTTTGTTTATGCCTTCAATGGAATTTTTCTTGCTTCTTTACATGTAGATTCCAGGATTCAAGTTCACAAATACTTTAAAATTTAAATAATCGGTTGATTGATTGATTTTTTGATAGATTATCACCGAGTCTTGCTAGTTACCTGATTGATTTTTTTTTTTTTTTTTAAATTCGCTACGAAGGACCATAATGTTTTTTATTAATAAGACTGATGTTTTGAATTTAGTTTTTGTGTAAGTTGCTGGTTCGATTTGCATATATTTTCACGGCACCAAATTAATTTCTTTCGGTGAATAAAATAAAAGAGTATAAACACGCCAATAAAACAAACACTAGTTAATGCGTAATACTTCTTTACTATAACGTCATTACAGATACGGTAACTAACAAGAACTAGTCTTTACCTGCTCTTCGCTAGCTTATACAGAGGGTGAAAACCACGCTCTTACTGCGTGTAGCGGAGAGAAGGAGAGCTATATAAAACCATAACAACTATTTTTTCTGATTGCCCCCATATAGACTGCTGCAAATGAATACCTTTTTCTATCTTTACTACTTTATCGTATAATAGGGATAAGGATGTCATATTACTGACTAACCTTGGAAAAGTGAAGTCGGTACTACTGTTAACTATGTGCAATTGTTTTCCTAGTTTTAGTTTTCTCATCATCCGGAAAAATGCTTCAAATTTGGTAATTAACTAGCCTAGTACCTCCGCTAATAACTAAATTAGCAATAATGGCTACTTCGTTTTGTCCACACTACGTATATATGCGGCTAGCTTTCTGAACTTCGACCTTATGAAACCAGTCCCTTAATGTATACTCTTAAACATTTATTAAATTTAAGACGTTACAGTTGTTGGAAGGGTTAAAATGTTTACTAAATAAATACGTATGTATGTAATAAACTGCTAAATCTACCAAATGAATAAAAATCTTTATATTTTATGCTTAGTTTAGAAATGTTAATAATTTATTCTTAGAAGGATTTGTAAGTGCAAAGCAAATATGGCAGTATGGGATGGTATTCTTAGGTATGTCAGGCAACTCAGCTATTATTGCTATTACGTTCCTGTCAATTGGACTTGTTGTTCTTTTCGTATTGCGTCCTACTCGTTTTATTACATTTTTTTGTTTAATATTTTTGCTTTGTTGATTTTTGCTATCTAAAATACAACTCATCAGTTTGTTTGTGATTTATTTACCTTACTATGTAAATTTTTTTTGTCTCATTCATATTTTGTATAAATGTGCATAGTTTATTTTAGTTTGCTAGAATTCCATGAATCATTGTTTGTAGTTCTCAAAATCAGAATACAGTTTCCTAGAATGAGACTCGCTTGTTAGAAGTAATAAATATTACAATTTTAAGAATTCAGCGAGACCATGTGCTTTAACAATAAGAGCAAAATAGGTTAACTAGAATTCAAAAATGTATACAAACGTGGCGCATTTGGAGCATCTAGCGAATTATGACCTATAAATTGTAAACTAATTTCAAATAATAGATATTAAATCAAAAAGTGATTATATTTCTTAAACGGAAAACATGAAACACTATCGTTTTTGTAGCTGCAAGTATCTAAATTTCAGTGTAACAGTAATACCCAGACGCGGACGGGGACCCGGGCACGTACATCGATGCAGGCGCAGACGCAGATGCGAATACGAATGCGGACGTAGAAGTGGGCGAGGGCACGGATACTAACACGGACACGAACATGAGCACGGATACAGACACGGACATTCACACGAATTCGGACATACACGGACACCGACACATACACGGACACCAATGCGTACCCTTACGCAGACGCGCATCACACTCATAAGAACATCAGCCCATAAAGGTGGATTGCATGTTACCGACGTATCTCAGTGGTATAGGTCCGGTTCTTACTCATCAATCCAAAAGGGCACTCTGTACAACTCACCAAAGTCAAACTTATGAAAAATACGTAAACTAAGGCGCCACCTGTTAAATAGATTTATAGCGGGACGTCATGAACTAGATCTTAAAATAATGGCCGAACAGGAAACTATAATGTTCACCCGAAGCGAAAACATTTATTTTTACCTTTCTACTTCAAATATACCCGCAAGGCTCACTTACACTTAAGTAAAATTTTAAGCTTCATTTAAAATCCGCAAAAATTGCGAAAACTAATACTCAAAAAATTCACTGTACAGCTTCAGTATATATTCCACGTAAAGTTACTTGGTCCATTAACAAAAAAAAGATATAAGATTAACACAGTCATTAATTGTTCAAATTAAAAGTTTTTCTATGATTGTGGACCTGAACAGGCTAAATTTGGCATATCGTGCTAAAGCACTCAGGAACACTTGGGAGGATGGGATAGAGGGATAATGAACTGCCAATAAATGCCTATGAACAGCTACCTTAAATTTTCTCATATCATAAGTGAGAGGAAACCAGGAACTAGGGATATCATTCCGTGTAGAAAAATGTGGATTGCGCCCGTTTGGTACGACAAGTGGAGATTTGTACTGCATACTGATCATGTGAATCAGCGAACCGAGTGTTTCTCGCAAAGATAGCCCGAGATGGTATTAAAGAATATAATTCAGCAGCACAATACTCGTTGTAATGACGATAATACAAAGAAAGAACTGAAACCATTCCTCTATGCTCAAGGGACTGTATGTGAGAAGTTAAGGACGAGTCATTTATAAGCTTAATCGCTCTCTTTTGAATACGATCAACGATATCGAGAGCGTATTGGGGAGCACTAACCCAGAGGTGAGAATTATATTCCAGATGAGGCCGAATTTGGGCTTTACACAGCAGAAGGAGTTGTCGAGAGGTAAAGTGCTGCTTAGATCTGTACAAAAAGCCTATTTTACGAGCAGCTGTTTTGGTAGCTGACAGAAGATGGTCAACCCATGAGAGATTTGAAGATTCAGTCAATACCCAACAGAGTAATAGAGTCTGAAAACTTAAGAACTGAGTCATTCATACATACAAATGAGTATTCGTCACAAGAATAAACAAAACGCCATCGAATATTTAAAAGTTCCTATAATTCGATAAACGCCACTTAAAATTCATTAAAACGAGTTATGAAAGCTTACTCTACATGTCTGAATGATAATGGCTTTAATTTCGGTAATTTTTCGAAATAATATACACACACACACACACACACACGCACACGCACACGCACACGCACACGCACACGCACACGCACACGCACACGCACACGCACACGCACACGCACACGCACACGCACACGCACACGCACACGCACACGCACACGCACACGCACACGCACGCACACGCACACGCACACGCACACGCACACGCACACGCACGCACGACACACGCACGCACACGCACACACACGCACGCACACGCACACGCACACGCACACGCACACGCACACGACACGCACACGACACACGCACACGCACACGCACACGCACACGCACACGCACACGCACACGCACACGCACACGACACACGCACACGCACACGCACACGCACACGACACGACACGCACACGCACACGCACACGCACACGCACACGCACACGCACACGCACACGCACACGCACCACGCACACGCACACGCACACGCACACGCACACGCACGCACACGCACACGCACACGCACACGCACACGCACACGCACACGCACACGCACACGCACACGCACACGCACACGCACACGCACACGCACACGCACGCACGCACACGACACGCACACGCACACGCACACGCACACGCACACGCACACGCACACGCACACGCACGCACACGCACACGCACACGCACACGCACACGCACACGCACACGCACACGCACACGCACACGACACGCACACGCACACGCACACGCACACGCACACGCACACGCACACGCACACGACACGCACACGCACACGCACACACACGCACACGCACACGCACAGCACCACACGCACACCACACGACACGCACACGCACCACGCACACTGATCAGACACTGACACGACATCTTCACCACACGCACACCACACGATCACGCTACACGTCACTGACACACGCACAGCACACTGCACACGCACACGCACACGCACATCGCACAGCACAGCATCGTTCACACGCACACGCACACGTCACACACAGCACACGATCATCACACACATCACAGCACACGACACGCACACGCGCACTTACGCACACGCACACCACACGACAGCACACCACACCACACCACACGCACACACAGACACGCTACGACGTCACAACCCACACAGACCGACACTTATATAAGACGGTATTTCGTTCTGTGAATTTTTAATTATTACGAGGTTTCAACATAATTAAACCTTAATGTCTCTTGACATCAAAGTGCTAATTAAGTTTGTAAATATTAGTGAGTAATTAATCACGCGAAAAGACGCATATTTGTTTAAATAAATAGTTTATTCTGGTTTTAAATAACATCATAAGTTTAATACAGGTAATATTGCATTCTAATCATTATTTACATATACGTACATTGATATCGCGGCGACCTTTTCGCCTTTAATATTTCATAGAAATGTTAACTTAAATCATTTCCTTTATTTCCTGTATCATAAAATTATGTTTAATCCACCCTTACCTGTCACTGAGACTCCTGATCACAGGGGATCCCAGATAACACAACAAACAACGGTATCTACAGTAAACATTTCCAAAAAAGGATCAAGCGATTATATACCCATCAATCGAAGGACTGGCTGTTAAAGATTATGTACTAGCAACCGGAAAGGTAGTTAAAGCGAAAAATATACTGTTTGCATCTAGAATGAGCAACAATAGAATCTGTATTTATCTTTCTAATAAAGATTTTGTTCATAAATTTATTGATAAAAGGAATAATTTACAATTAGTGTCTCCGTTGTCCTTTATAGGGGCAGGTATTGGCTTAGATGAATATCAACATGTATATAGCTTTAGACGACAAGTGTTTATTGCAGCCAATTCAGAACAAGAAGCCAACATCTCCCCTTCAATCGTGATTGAATTTGAAGAAGAAGAATATCGGATTTTCATTTAAGATGAAAAAATCAAATGTTTTAGGTGCAATAATGTTGGCCACATTGCTTCTAAGTGCACAAACTCTTTGTACCCGGATTGCGTTGTAGAAATAGCAACAAATGAAGGAAATAAAAGACCTCATCCCCCTACAGATAGTGTCACAAACTGTAGTTCCATAGAAACCGTTACCGAATCAAACCATGTGCTCCCTAACACTGAAAGCAATATATCTGTTGCCACAGAAGAAGGTGAGGCGATGGAAGAGGCTGATGAAATTGACAATACCTTTACTAAACCAAAAAAGCATTCTGGTAGCACTTCCAAAACTAAAAACGTAAAGTGGATCAGTTAACTTCGTATGAAAATTATGAAGAAATAATAAATGTATGGACAGAGGACAATAACTACGTTTTAGACTTCTTGACATTCTCAGATTTCTTAAATAAGGTCAAAGGAAGCAATAACAGTCTACAAGTAGCAAAGAACTATACCGACAACATTCAAAACCTAATAGATCTTATTAAAAAAGTAATAACTGTCTTCTCACAAAGAGCAGTGAAAGAAAGGTGTAAGCGGCTTGTTAATACATTAAAAGAGAATTTTGCAAAGAGAATAATTTGTCAACACCGAATCCTATAAAAGCTCATCAATGGAAAGAACATCTTCAGTTGAAAGTATATTAAGTAGTTTCTAAACATATTTATCAATATGGAAAAAATTTATTAACATTTTCACTCTCAACGCCAAAAGCTTAAAACAGAACACAAATGGAACGAATTATTAACCTTCTTAAATTTTAAGTCACCGATGTCCTTTTGGTACAAGAAGCCAACATAACTAACATACCATCTAACTTTAGCTGTGACACACATACTCTTTTAGTTAATCCTCGAACTGTTGAATACAGTGGTACATTGGTAGCAATAAAAAAGCTCCAACTTAAAGATAATTGAACACGAAGTTTTAATGGAATCATATTTGCAAAGAACTTTATTATCTAATGGTAAACTGCAAATCCAAGTGTTATGCATTTACGTACCAAATAATGTCAATATCGCAAACAGCGTAATATCCAGTCTAGAATCATTTCTATCAACTGCGGATGACAAAGAAAATATAATTATTGGGGAGATTTCAATTGCACACTTAACCCCAGATTAGACCGAGATGGATCAATAGAAGAAGTCTACAGATTTCTGATCATCTAAGAAATGTTATTTGAAACACAACTTGTCTGATTGTTGGCCATTAATTAACAAAGACCGAAAAGGTTTCACGTATTTTTCAACATCCAAACCAACCTCTGCATCTCGACTAGATTGTTTTTATATATCAAACGATATCACGTCATTATTAAACAAGGTGACACTTCATCCGACAAGCAAATCAGAACCCTCTGCACCTTATTGGAAATTCAATGATTTACTCTTGCAAGATGAGGGTTTTAAACAGCAAATGACAACTTTTCTAAAATCGGAGCTTCTCGAATTAGACGGTTCTGCAAATATAATAACCCAATGGGATCGACTAAAGAAAAAAATAGAAGCTGTAGTGGTTTTATTTCAACGACAAAATAGACAATTGAGACATAGTGAGCTAAAATATTTACAAAACAAATACATCAATTAGATTTAGATAAAGATAGAACCGGAAAAGAAAAATTATCGAGCTTACTAGCAAAACAAGAGATGCTTACCTTAGGATAAGCGAAAAGCGACTAATGAAGGCAAGATACGATAGTATGGTACATTCAGACCGACCAACAGTCAACAAAAAATAGGAAACACTTTTAGACCCTCTCGTCACTTAAACATAACAATCAAATATTCAAAAATCCGTTGGAACTTTGCTCTGTAGTATTTAATCATTTCCAAAGCAAGCACAAAGAAACTTCGATTCAACCGAACATGTCAAATATGTTATACGATGACATTATTGCTTTATCGGAGACTGACAAAACGTTTCTGGAACAACCATTCTCACATTTAGAATTATCTACAGCACTGCATTCCCTCAACAAAAAAAGTGCACCAGGACTGGATGGTTTAACTACTCAATTTACATCTGTTTTTGGGATATTTTAGGTCGATATTTCTCCAAATGATAACTTTGGCAGTAAGTAAGAATTTACCAAAATCAATGACAAAAGCTATTATAACCCTCCTTCCGAAAAAAGGAGATTTATTAAACATAAACAACTGGCGACCTATATCACTTCTGTCAACGGATTATAAAATCCTCGCCAAGGCTCTATCGACTAGATTATCCACTGTCACAAATAAAATTATAGACCCAGACCAAAGTTATTCTGTGCCAAATCGATCCATGTACGATAGTATACACTTACATAGGAACTAATTTCGTACGCCAAAAAAATAACACCTCTAGCCATCATTAACTTGGACCAAAAAGCAGCCTTCGATAACATTTCTCATAAATATCTGTTTTGTGTTATGAAAAAATGAATTTTGGAAACTTTTTGTGAACAGCATTAAATTATTATATTCAATGGCGACTAGCCAAGTAAAATTGGATCCAATCTGACAAAAGCTTTTGGATTTCAAATGGAATTCGTCAAGGGTGCCCTTATCAGGACCTCTTTTTCAATTGCTTTGAACCTTTCTTGTCCCTATCCGAAAACTTCTAAAAGGTCTTTCACTACCTACTACCCGTTACCCGCTTTACCGTAAGTGCTTACGCGGATGATGTGTCAGTTTTTATAACCAGCAAAGACGATTTCAACAACCTCGACAAATGCTATCACGCGTATGCCAGTGAATCCGGTGCAAAATTAAATCTCGAAAAATCAAAAGGTCTTTGGACAGGTAGCTGGAAAAACGAAACAGAACATCCAATAAATATTAAATGGTCATCAAACATAAAGGTTCTGGGAATTACCTTCAGCAATGATGAAAACAGTGATACCGATCTTGCCTTTTCCACGTTGTCCCGTACTATTGATGAGTCTTTAAATAAGTGGGCTCGAATAACACCATCATTATATATTGTGGGTCGACGAACTGTTATAAACCATTTTGTAACACCAAAAATTTTACATTTATCCCATCAATTAGCTCTCGGCAGCAAGAAAGTCTACAAGCAAAAATCGTAAATTTCATCTGGAAAGGAAAGCATTGGACATCACAGCAGAATTTATGCTTGCCAATCAGACAAGGTGGAATAGGTCTAGTACACATCCCAACAAAAATAAAAATGTTACGAATATGGTTAGCGAACAAGCTTCTTTCGGAGACCGAAAAACAAAAATGGAAATGTTTAATTTATCACAAACTAGCAACCGCAGATTCCTTAGACTTAACTTGGCAATGGTTTTTTTTACAAGACAGAATACCGAAACAACACAACTTATCCACACTAATGCTAGACTTGATAAAGATTATCCAAAACGCACAGCTAGCCACACAAAACATAGACATAGCAGCAATACCAACCATCACGTCAACGTTAATAAAAAAGACAACTCCACCAATATTTATTAATGCTTGGGAGAAAATCGGATTTACAGTATTAAGTGATTTTAGAAAAATGGGCGTGGATAGACGAAAGCCTTCTAATATCACAATCACAAACATCTTCAGAGTTTTAAAACGCCAATTAATAATGCATTATCGAAAATTAAGGAGTTTTTATAAATCAGTATCCAGAATTAGATAGAAATAACCTCCTGGGAAAATTGCTTAACATTTAAGTATAATAATAAGTGGTGTGTATTAAACACTCAGTCTCGGAAAAAGCTCCTTCAAAAATTAACTGCAATTCACTTCAACACGGATGAAAGTAATATTCTAAATAATTATTGAATTCAAATACGACGCATTGGAAATCCTTTTTAACAAGCGCACATCAGGGTCAATCGCGAAATACCTTGGCGATTTTAAAAACCGATTGGCGGATTTCGTTTTCTTACATCGTGCAAACATAAGAAATACCGACAGATGCGTGTACTGTTTAACTGAGAAGGCAGACGCTGCTCACATGATTCTAAATTGTGAGAAAACGACACCAGTGTGGACTATGGTAACGTTAATGTTAAAAGAAATACTTAAAGTAAATAATGTAACCAGTACAGACATTGTGTGCGGCATCCGGGAGAGTACTGCAGAACACGAGCTATGTAACTATATAATAAGTTTAAGTAAGTTTACAATATACAATGCGACCATAAGCGAAACAAAGAATGGGACAAACACTCAATCCTTCCGGAAAACCTTTTTGTTAAATCTAAAAAGCAGAATATTACAAGAGTTTGCTTGGCACACAGGGAAAAATTCTGTAGAAAACTTCAAAAGGAAGTGGCGCGTAAACAAAGTTCTATGTACTATTGACAATAATGAGCTAAAGTGGAATAACGAACTTAATAACGTATAATCCAAATACAGATATAAGTGCTTATGTACAGGTGTATGTATTGAGATGCTTAATTATATGAGTTTGATATTATAAATGGCGACTTACACAATTTTGAGGGAAAATTATTTTATTTAAAGTTTAGTTTGAAGTAAATTAAATGTTGTATGTAATTATGATGATTATAATTGTAGTAATATTTTAAATCTTTATGTTTATTTATTATTTTGCACCGGACTAGCTCAAGGATCTCATATGGGGATAGAGTTCAGGGAATTTAGTTGAAGATAAAAATTTTTGAGTATAAGAAATATCCTATATGTAATTGAATTTAAAGTATAAAAGTTGCTCTGAATATAATTTGCTATCAAACGCATGCGTTAATGAACTTAAGTGAAATTATCAACTGTCAAAGATGTCAAATGAATAATTTAGAAAATTTAATGTTTAGAACCAAAATAAAATTTAGAAAAGAAAAGAAATTAATATCTTTACAGGTGTTTACACAAGTAAATATTTAAAATTCTTAACCAACATACATGTAACAAATATAACTTGCAGGAAAATAACAATGAATATTCACAATAAGCAGGGTTGTTAAATTTTGTGACTCACATATACAGTCCTTCCTGTTGATAGAATGATGTCTTCGGATACTTCAGCTGGATGCAGGCAATGTTCACTCGGTTACAGTTGTTACCAATACCCAACTGCTATCTCGGTTCTCGGTTGTCGAAGACACCAACTTCCAACTAAAGATGTTTTCCCAAAACGGCAAACTCCAACCACTTATTTATTACGGTAACTTTTATTTAAATGATTTTATAGCTCAATGAGTGATATCGTTTAAAATATATGTTTAAGTATCCAAGATTTTTGTTGACAACACTTTTATTTTAGCTACCGATAATAATTTTTATTTAAAAGGAATTGTCCGAAGAAATAAAACAAACTTTGACCAAATAAAAATGGATTTTAATTTGGTAAACAAGAATTATTTTAAATTGGAAAACACGAAAACAAATCTTCACAAAATCGTAACATCAATTAATCGAACAGAATTATTTTTTTAAAAACGACAGGTATCGGAGACCGAACTATTTATTTCTATCCGACGATATAAAAACAAGTGCTCTCGAAAATTATTCGTAACGTAAAACTTCTTGACGACAATAATTTAGGTTATGTACACACCAATTTTACAACACTGTTTTAACCTTTTACACTTTTGAACAATTTCTAGAGAGAGAGTGATTTCCTGAGCGCATGCTTTTATATGTTTCTGGTTGTTACACAAATTTCATTTTTTTACAGCCATATTGCAAAAGTAACTATGGATATGATTGGAGGATCAAAATTACAAATTGTACATAAATGGAATTTTGGCCGTAACTTTCTTATGCATAATCGGAATTGAAAATTAAAAAGGGAAATGAAAACTACGTAAAATTTTGAATAAAAGGACACCTAACAAGCTATAATTCCTAACACTAATAAACGAAGTAACCTACTCTAATTAAAATAAGCTTATAGCTATTTACGCTTACAATCTATACTAAAATTACTTGCAAAAATGGAATTCTGAGGACATTCTACACAAGAATACATATCTTTTGTGTTCGAAACATTTAATTTAAAGAAATTTAAAAGCTTTTGTAATTTTGTCTAGAATTCACCTCAGATTTAGCATAATTTTGCGGATAAAAGCGCTGTATCCTTATAAAAACTTATTCATAATAAGAAGGAACATCTATTATTTGCTTTAAGAGCAAAATCTAAATCTAATAATGTGGAAAAAGTATAAAATTATGTAAAAAACCTAAAATTTACAACGTAACCAAACTTAAATCTAAAAATGAAATTAATTTATATTTAAATATGTTTTTAACACTTAAAATGTTATGTTTAAGGTTTGTACTACTTGTCTTTATTGTTCTCACTAATTATTTGCAATGCCTAATGTTGTATAGTCTTGCATTGAAAAAGTCTCATCGTCTAACACTCTTTTTGAAATTTTTCACTATAAAATGTACGGCACTATAAATGTCTGTATGCCATAATGTTCTAAATGTTTTTCTTATTGTGAATCTTGTATTATAATTTTTATCACTAATTCGCTTCCAAAAATATGTGCGAAAAATGTCTATACTGTCCATATTATAACCCTTTTACTAAATTTTTGTATTTCCTGCCTTTAAAAACTAAACATACACTATCCCTAACATAATCCTAACTATATAGTCCATGTTTAAACACCTGTAAAATGTCCACTTGCCAAATTACCTTTGAAAAATTGAATTTTATTGCAATAATTGCAATACTAAAATGACTTGACGAAATTGGTGATATTTAACATTCTTGACAATTTTGGTAGCAGCAAATTGCTTTTTATGATGAAACCAAACTAATCAAATGATATTCAGATTAATTTATATCAAACAAATTTATTTCAAACACATCGTGAACCAGATTTATATAAAATAGTGTCTCGCACATGTATCGAGCTAGAAATCACCCCTTTTTATTATCCAAATGTCATATAAGCTGTCCGATACTTCTATTACCTCTTTCTAAACATCTCAGTATATATATGTATATATATATATATATATATATATATATATATATATATATATATATATATATATATATATATGTATATGTATATATATATATATATATATATGTATGTACATATGTATGTATGTATGTATATATATATATATATATATATATATATATATATATATATATATATACATAATTTTGTTTGTAGTGACATTTCTCATTGCTCTGTGATATATTTGTGTTGTAATAATTAAAAAAAAAATAGGATGTACATAAAAGGTATAATAAATAATAATAATAATAACACACACACACACACACGCACGCACGCACGCACGCACGCACGCACGCACGCACGTACGCACGCACGCACGCACGCACGCACGCACGCACGCACGCACGCACGCACGCACCACACACACACACACACACACACACACACACACACACTAAAAGCTTAAAACATGTATATGTTATACAGGGTGTCCAGAAAGGTGTGGTCAAAACTGCTAGGACGTATAGAGGGGCTCAAAATAACCCTAGTCTTCATTTCAATTTTTTTCCTATCTGTATTCGTTATGGAGTTATCTGCCTTCAAAGTCAGAAGTTAAAAATTGGATTTCAATGATAATTTTTAAACAGCTTCTTTCATTAGTATGAAATTTAGATACCCTAACAACCTCATAGAAAGGCATTTTTTGATACTATAATAAAATTTATAATAATAGACTTTCTTTGCGTGTGCATGCTTCAGTAACCTTTTTATAGGCAAACATGACGAAAGTCCAGCCTTTTCAAACAAAAAAACCAATTTTTCTGAAAACGGGCCAGAATTTGCCAAAAATAAATTTAACCCCCCCCGCTACTCCTCCCGTCGACTTTTCAACGTATCTAACACATATCAAATTGGGGCAGCTACCCCTAATGTATAAGCTACCCTTAGTAGGTGAGAGGAATATTTTTAAGCTTTTTTGTCGCAGCATTTTCAAACAAAGAAACCCATTTTTCTAAAAAACGGGCCAGAATTTGCCAAAAATAAATTAAAAAATCCCCCTGTCACCCCGCGTCAATTTTTCAACGTATCTAACACATACATCAAATTGGGACAGCTACCCCTTCCTTTTCAAACAAAAAAATCAATTTTTATCGAAAACCGGCCAGATTTGCCAAAAATAAATTAAAAAAAAACCCCATCTCCTCCTGTCGACTTTTCAACGTACCTAACACATATATCAAATTGGGGCAGCTACCCCTAGTGGGTGGTATTTTTAAGAAATTGACAGGTTGTTATTGCTGTCTATGCTAAAAAGTAAACCAAGGTCAAATGGTATATTACAATTCTTAGAAATCTAAAAATAGAGTGCTCAAACTGAAAGATTATAGACCCGCAGGGGTATCATATCACATTTCTTAGAGTTATAGAAATAGAATCAGTTTATGGAAACAAAAAGAATGATTGGTTGTTGTCTATGCTAAAAGTACCCAAGGTCATACTATAACCCCACCATATATAAATTACAGATGAAAACGGGCCAGAATTTGCCAAAAATAAATTTAAAAAAAGACTATTCAACGTATCTAACACATATATCAAATTGGGGCATCTAACCCTAGTAGGTGATAGAAAAAAAAAATCTGAATTTAAAGCTAAAAATAGAAATTGCAAGGTCTCATCATCATCATGACCATATTACGATTCTTAGAAATATAAAAATAGAGTGTTCAAGGTCAAAGAGTTAATGACCTGCAGGGGTATCATATTACATTTCTTAGAAATCTAAAAATAGAATTAGTTCATGGAAACATGAAGAATGACAGGTTACTTTGTATGTATGTATGCTAAAATGTAGATAAAGGTCAAATGGTACTATGCTTAACTAAATTGTGTGAAGATGAAATAGTTTTATAAACTTAAAGTAGGACAAGGTGGGTATCTAACAAGCTTAAACATGTTGTAAGGGGGGCTCAAATCAAGGACGCATTTAGATCAAAATTTAAAGCTAAAAATAGAAATTGCTAGGCCATCATATTACAATTCTTAGAAATCTAAATATAGAGTTTTCAAGGTCAAAGAATAATGACCTGCAGGTGTATCATATTACATTTCTTAGAAATATAAAATAGAATCAGTGTATGGAAACAAGAGGAATGACAGGTTGTTGTTGTCTATGCTAAAAAGTAAACCAAAGTCAAATGGTATATTACAGTTCCTAGAAGTGCTCAAACTGAAAGATTATAGACCCGCAGGGGTATCATATTACATTTCTTAGAGATATAAAAATAGAGTCAGTTTATGGAAACAAAAAGAATGAATTGTTGTCTGTGCTAAAAGTAGACCAAGGTCATACTACAACCCCACCATATGTAAATTACACATGAATCATTTCTTCAACAGTGTTTAGTCCTAGTACAATTGCGAGCAAGTAAAGTCGTTATAATTCAAGCATTCCTGGAGCGATATAAAAAAATGGACAGCATCTCCTGATGGTAGCAGTCATTCATCATCACATGCAGATTAGCTTACTGATGCAATTCTCAAAGCACACTCTCCCCTCTTCCATCAAAAATCGTGATGCAGTAATATATAGAAGGACAGTTCCGGTGTCAACTCAAAATTCAAAAGCGTTCTCGAATCTGTAAAGATGGATCTATCTGCATTTAACATTAGCACTTTCTGTAAATCCTCCACGAACGTAAAAGACTTGGAGGTGGGTTCAAAATATAAAGTGATTGATATAAATACTATCGACGCGAATTATGGTAAACATATTATCATTGAAACCGATAATTTTAAGTGCATATTTCCCTTACGATTTTATGAATACTTCAAAAAAGAAGATCGCTTTGAAAAGTTTAAAAATATCTGGCTGAGAAAGACGGGTAGGTACATACCAGCGCCGGAACTGTAGGAAAGACAACTAATGTAACATTTCTGTAAAAAATAATAATAACATATATCTATGTATAATTATTTGGAAATAAATTATATATTTTTTATTGCAAAAAAATGGTATTTTTTTATTAAATGAAGAGTAGGTACATCATAATGAAGAGAGTTGCTATTGATGAGACTAGAAAAATGTAGCGTATAATATGGTGTCTGCAGGTTTTTGTATATTGGCTGGTTCAAGGTTAAAATTTATGGGTATCATATTACAATTCATACAAACCAATTTTCAAGGTTAAAGTTTATTGACAAGGTATCATATTACAGTTCTTATGTTAGGCTCTTCAAGGTTCTTAGAAATAGCAAAATAAGCATTCTTAACCAATGATTCATGTAACTGGCCTTGTGTATGCATAGGTCAAGGTGAGTATTGCTCGGGTATCATGTTTTTCTAAAAAGTGTATATGTAGAAGCACTGATTTTGCACAGTAAAATCGCTTACGTATTTACTATTGTAATAGTGTAGCGATATATAATGGAGAGCAAATTATTCATTATGTATTCAAGCCTTCATTTCCATGGCACACCTTGGATAGTGAATTTCAAAAACAAGCTAACTGGTTAATTCGTAAAATTGACATTACAGTCTTGTGAACGTCAAGTGTAACTTCGTTTTACGCACACTATTGTAAAAACACCGCTACAATGCGGTAAAATGGTCAGTAAATTGTAACCTTTCAGAAACATAGAAAAATATATATGAAGTATAAATTAATAAAATATGTTTAAGGAAACTTTACTTTGCACTTTTCTGATGAAATACATGTCCAAAACAACGTTATTTTTATATTTTTGGTTAAAATTGTAAGGTACCGCCATCTCTCGATAACTTAAATAGTGATGACGATAATTGACAGGCTTGACAGGAGTTAGTAAAATTTTGACGCTTTAGCAATTTATTAATGTTGGTTATGTTTATCGATATCACCAGTTGTTGATTTACAAGAAAATATTTTGGTATTCTTTATTCAATACTATAAACGGAACATTGTTAAGGACAGTTCATTTTTTGTAACATAATTACGAGTGTTTTTTTCTATGTATTACAAACAGTACCTGTACTAATAAAAAGTTTAAATTTATGTGGTTTAATAGAAATATCCTTATTTTATTAATTAATTAACACAATTCAATTTTAGTATAGCGAAAATTTGGAACGTTTATGCAGTGAGTTGGCTGAAGTCAACAACAATTTGTAAATTGTTCGGCAGAACATTGTAAACACCGAAAATGTGAATAGTATAAACTTTGATACAGTTAGCTCAAAAAAAGATACTTGTTTTTCTAGCAAGAGGCAGAAACAGCTCAAAACAGGTACCCGTTTTCCGAAAACAGCTCAAAAACAGACCTAAAACCGGTACCCGTTTCTCAAAAACAGGTAGTCGTTTCCCAGAAGCGGTAACTGTTTCCAACTGAAAAGCTCAACGGAGCAGACTGAAAGCAGTTTAAGTTCTCATTATCCAACAAAAATTTTACTACAGCTAAAAAAATGTGAGTGATAGCTAAATTTGCCCTAGAAAAGTGTAATGATCTACGTTAAGGAAAAAATTGAAACATCTGGAAGTCTGACTTACTCATGTACTCTGGTATAAATTTCTACATCAAAAGCATGTAAATCTGTAAACTTTACGCCATGTATGTATGCAATACAAATGACACAATTGCATTCATACATTTGCAAATCCCGCTTCAAAATTCTAATGTACATTGGTGACTAAGATAAATATAGAATGTTCGAATTCACACTGCATACAATGCTTTCAAAGCACAACAACTGCGTTCATTATCCTACAATTCTTGAAGCAGTAATATTCACGCTCCATCGAAAATTGTAAATTTGGAGTCCCAATCAAACTAAATTAAAAAACAAGTCATGTTTTAAGTGCTGTTTGTTGTTTCAAAGTTGAATAGGTTAATTTAAGGACCATTTTGATACCTTTATGCATCCCACCTACACCCAGAGAAAACGGACGTCTTTTATCTCTTTCCATAGATATCCACATATATTTTTACTTCCATCACACACCTTCAACCATACATCACTTTTATAGTTCAAGTACACGTCTATCGTTTACACAACAATAATTGCAATTATACATTTCATTCTAGAACAATACCTGTATTTCAAGTTAAATATAATATTACAAATCATACTGATAATATTACATGATCAATACATTTTGCAATTGCAAGCTTTTTATACATTTCGAGTACAATCCATTTAAAATGCCCCTAAGATATATAGTGAGAGTTAGGGATACTTTATTTCACAAAAAAACGTTAGAATTTATTTTAGAAGAAAACATTACAAATACTTTACAAATACATTAAACATTTATTATATTAATAATAATTAATAATTAAATTAACCAATTTCATTTTGAAACAACAAAGAGCACTTAAAATACACCTTTTTGTACTTACGTAAGCTCAGAACAAGCACATGCATACAATTTATCCATTTCATTTATAAATGTACCAAAATGGTTCTTAAATTTACCAATTCAATTTCGAAACAACAAACAGCACTGAAAACATGACTTGTTTCTTAATTTAGTTTGATTGGGACAACAAATTTACAATTTTCGATGGAGCGTGAATATTACTGCTTCAAGAATTGTAGGATAATGATAATTGCTTTGAAAGCATTGTATGCAGGTGTGAATGCGAACATTCTATGTTTATCTTAGTCACCAATGTACATTACAATTTTGAAACGGGATTTACAAATGTATGAAATTGTATTGCATAAATACATGGTGTAAAGTTTTCAGATTTACATGCTTTTGACTTTTATTTAACGCAAGCTTTTTTTCACTTTTAACTGTACTATATTTTCACACTTTCTTTATATGCATGATATTTTACAGTAAATCAATGTGTAACGCAACATGCACTTAAAATTTGCAAAAAATTACTGCTTTAATTTGATGTAGAAATTTATACATGAATACATGAGTAAGTCAGACTTCCAGATGTTTTCAATTTTTTCCTTAACGTAGATCATTAAACTTTTCTAGCGCAAATTGAACTATCACTCACATTTTTTTTAGCTGTAGTAAAAATTTTTTTGGATAATGAGAACTTAAACTGCGTTCAGTCTACTCCGTTGAGCTTTTTTGTGGGAAACAGTTACCGCTTCTGGGAAACGGCTACCTGTTTTTGAGAAACGGGTACCGGTTTTAGGTCTGATTTTGAGCTGTTTTCGAAAACGGGTACCTGTTTTGAGCAGTTTGTGCCTGTTGCTGGAAAAACAGGTATCTGTTTTTGAGCTGACTCTATAAAAGTTTATACTATTAACATTTTTGGTGTTTACAATGTTCTGCCGAACAATTTACAAATTGTTGTTGACTTCAGTCAACTCACTGCACAAACGTTCCAAATTTTCACTATACTAAAATTGAATTTGTCTTCACTAATTAATAAAATAAGGATATTTCTATTAAACCACATAAATTGAAACTTTTTATTAGTATAGGTACTTTATAATACATAGAAAAAAAAACACTCGTAATTATGTTACAAAAATGAACTGTCCTAAACAATTATCCGTTTATAGTATTGAATAAAACAATACCAAACTATTTTCTTGTAAATTCAACAATTGGTGATATCGATAAACATAACCAACATTAATAAATTGCTAAAATGTCAAATTTTACTAACTCCTGTCAAGCCTATCAATTATCATCATCACTGTTTAAGTTATCGAGAGATGGCGGTACCTTACAATTTTAACCAAAAATGTAAAAATAACGTTGTTTTGGACATACATTTCATCAGAAAAGGTGTAAATTAAAGTTTCCTTAAACATATTTTATTAATTTATACTTCATATATTTTTTCAATGTTTCTGAAAGCTTACAATTTACTGACCATTTTACCCCATTGTAAAGTGTTTTTACAATAGTGTGCGTAAAAATGAAGTTACACTTGACGTTCACAAGATTGTAATGTCAATTTTACGTTTCAGGAGGCAAAAAATATGTATTGATGTATGATGAGTGTACAATCAAATAAATGTTATGTAAGATTGGGCATTTGCGTAAAATGAGTTGCATATAGGCCTGGTGCTAATGTGCACGGTATGTTCAACTTTTTGAAATAATGAATAAATATGAAAAGACATTCACACAAAGTGATGATAAGTTTTATCACTCTCTCTCTCAACAACCCCAATCATTTTTTCTTGTTTCTAAGAATTATAGCTATCTGTGTTTGGGAAAAATGATCCAGTTCTTCTTAGAAATACTATAAATAATAAAAGCGTTGAGGTAATACATGTGAATAAGATATGTGTATAGATGTTAGTTAATAAATCTTTATTTATTAGAATTTCATTACAATTTTTTCATATAAATGGTATACATGAGCCAAAGCGCAGTGACAAGTGTTTTGTGTATGAAAAAACAGCATGCATTAAGTTTGGGTAAAGTAGGTTGTTCTTCAAACACCGTAATACGTTGTTTTAAAAATTTTTGAATATAATCAGCTTTCTCTCGTCCTTTAACGTACACCTCATCTGTTGTTGATATGAAATCACTTAGTATACGAGGGAATAGACAGGGAGAAGTGTATCCATATTCCCATTTGATAAAGTGGTGGTTGTGAATTAACCAGTTAGCTTGTTTTTGAAATTCAGTATCCAAGGTGTGCCATGGAAATGGAGGCTTGAATACATAATGAGTAATTTGTTCTCCATTATATATCGCTAGTTCCTTAGGTGTAAATATATTTCTTGCTTTTGAATCCTTGCAATTATGACAACCATTACTTTTCTATATTTGTCTGTTTGTCTTGGTTAGCGCGTTGTATATGCGGTAATGCATTCGTGCAATATTGCTACATGCTACATTTAAACAAATAGAACTGATTTTCTGATTAGGTTTACACCACTGTTACAATAGTAAATACGTAAGTGATTTTACTGTGAAAAATCAGTTCTTTTACGTACATACTCTTAGAAAAACATGATGTCGACTTATGTAGAAGGGTAGACTCACGAGGATACCGAGCAATACCGAGCATGCACAAAGTCCGATAATACTCACCTTGACCTATGCCTACACAAAGTCAGTTACATGAGTCATTGGTTAAGAATGCTTATTTTGCTATTTCTAAGAACCTTGAAGAGCCTACTATAAGAACTGTAATATGATACCTTCTCAATACCTTGTCAATAAACTTTAACCTTGAAAATTGGTTTGTATGAATTGTAATATGATACCCATACATTTTAACCTTGAAGATCTCTTCAATATATAAAAACCTGCAGACACTATATCCATGTTATACGCTACATTTTTTTAGTCTCATCAACAGCAATTCTCTTCATTATGATGCAACTACTCTTCATTTAATAAAAAAATAGAAGACATTTTTTTGCAATAAAAAATATATAATTTGTTTCCAAACAATTATATAGATATATGTTATTATTATTTTTTTTTACAGAAATATTGCATTAGTTGTCTTTCCTACAGTTCCGGCCCTGGTGATGTACACGTCTTTCTCCGCCAAACATTGTTTAAACTTTTCAATGCGATCTTCTTTTTTAAAGTATTCATAAAGTCGTAAGGGAAGTATACACTTAAAGTTCTAGGTTTCAATGATAATATGTTTACCACACAAACTGTCGATAGTATTCGTATCAATCACTTTATGTTTTGCACCCACCTCCAAGTCTTTTACGGTCGTGAAGGATTTACAGAAAGTGCTATTGTTCAATGCAGATAGATACATCTTTACTGATTCGAGAATGCTTTTGAAGTTTGAGTTGATAATCTCCATGTGATGATGAATAACTGCTACCATCAGGAGATGCTGTCCATTTTTTTATATCGCTCCAGGAATGCTTGCATTATAACGACTTTACTTGCTTGCAATTGTGCTAGGAATAAACACTGTTGAAGAAATGATTCAACTGTAATTTACATATGGTGGAGTTGTAGTATGACCTTGGTGTACTTTTAGCATAGACAACAACCAATCATTCTTTTTGTTTCCATAAATTGATTCTATTTTTATAACTCTAGGAAATGTGATATGATACCCCTGCGGGTCTATAATCTTTCAGTTTGTGCACTCTATTTTTAGATTTCTAAGAATTGTAATATACCATTTGACCTTGGTTTACTTTTTAGCATAGACAGCAATAACAACCTGTCATTCCTCTTGTTTCCATATACTGATTCTATTTTTAGATTTCTAAGAAATGTAATATGATACACCTGCAGGTTATTACTCTTTGATCTTGAAAACTCTATATTTAGATTTCTAAAATTGTAATATGATGGCCTAGCAATTTCAATTATTAGCTTTAAATTTAGATTTTTTTGTTTGAAAAGGCTGAACCTAGAAAAATTTCTTAAAAAATACTTCTATCACCTACTAGGGGTAGCTGCCCCAATTTGATATATGTGTTAGATACGTTGAACAGCCGACAGGGGGAGTAGGGTGGGGGTTTAAACTTATTTTTGGCAAATTCTGGCCCGTTTTCGAGAAAATTGATGTTTTTGTTTGAAAAGGCTGGAAAAATCTGCTAGAAAAATATTTCTATGACCTACTAGGGGTTGCTTTTACATTAGGGGTAGCTGCTCCAATTTGATGTATGTGTTAGATACGTTGAAAAGTAAACAGGGGGCGATGGAGGAGTTTTAAAATTTACTTTTGACAAATTCTGGCCCGCTTTCGAGAAAATTTGATTCTTTGTTTGAAAGGGCTGGACTTTCGTCATGTTTGCCTATGAAAAGTTTACTGAATCATGCACACGCAAAGAAAGCCATTTATTATAAACTAAGAAATGGTAAACGATAGCCCTACAGGTCAATAACCTTTGACCTTGACCACTCTATTTTTGGACTTCTAAGAATTGTAATGTGATGATGACATTGCAATTTTATTTTTAGGTTTTGACCTTGACATAACGCCAAGACGTTTTACCAAAGAGTGACCTTGTAATATGATGATGATGATGATGACATTGCAATTTCTATTTCTAACGAGCTCCAAAAATTTAAATTTTCCGACAAATGTTTGACCATCAAGAGATCCAAAAGCTTACATTTCTCACCACCAGAGGGAGAGTGACCTTGAATTGGTCCAAAACCTGCCCCTAATCACTACTCAGCTGCTCTCGGTAATTCCGTTTTCCTAACACTACTTTCCGTTGACCTTGCGTAATCTAACGTGTGGATGGGTACCCCTGGTGACAGAGCATGGTTTGATCGATGTAGCTCCTCTGTGGTAGCTTAGAAAACCGCGGACATTTTCTGAAGTTGGCGAGGTGCTTCCCATCGCAATTATCAGATTTGGCCTTCTTGGAACAAAGATTCACCTATTAACTGCTGTGGTGATCTCTGGCGCACTTGCATTTTATATCGCGTGCTACAATTGTGCACAGAATCCTTGGCAATGGTAACTAACCCATACCCGACATCCGCCTTAAGCCTTCAACCGTAACGAGAAAGACTACGCGTATCGCCTCTGGGAAATTTGATAACCGTTCATTGGGAGGGTGTACCATGACCTTAGTGTGTGAGCTGGCGGTCACGTTATTCTCGACGATTTCCACGGGTGTCCCGTAAGCACCATTATAGTTACTCATTCGCTGTTTTCTTGATTAGTATGGTAAAAAATAATATACGTATGGAACAACTTAATCCTCGTATGTGCGCAGTAGAAACAGACTAGACCCAAATCCTGTCAACTTTTGCCTTGCCCTATCTCGTCGATATCGTAACCTAGCTTCCTATTCGCAAAAGGTAAATGGTGATACTTCCCCTGCAACCGGCGGTATCTCGTTTCGCGAATTCGAATGCATGCCTGCAATATCGCTATGATCCACACATACCAAAGGAACTTGACTATAGTTAAATTATTATGAGTTTTGTTATGAACGAATATAAGTTCAAAAGTAAATATGTAATTAAAAATTATAAATAAATTTTGAAATTATCCGTCCGTAACAAAATTTATAATAATATAGTTTAATTAAACGTTAAAAGTTTTGATATATGCCCTTTTCATCAAAAATAAAATTACCAGTTTAGCAAAATTTGACTTTTTGGGGGAATAAATTTTATCGCAACCCCAATACAATGCTGATCAACACTAATGGGCCACAGAATTTGTTTCTTGACCATCGTGGTAGTCAATTTTGCCCCAACAGACTTGGTGTATAAGTACAGAGTTTGAACAACATTGAGCCTAAATTCTGAACAGCACTTATGGGCTACAGAATTTGGTACTTTACAATCGAGGAAATCAATATTGTCGCTATCTCAATGAAGTTGGTGTAAAGTACAAACATTCGGTGCAAATGCTGATCAACACTCATAGCTTACATAATTTGGCTCTTGGCCATCAAGGAAATTAACTTGCCCTGATCTGTGAAATTGGTGTATAAATATACAGACTGGGTGTCTACTGTGTGGACGGAGGATTTCTCCTTAACTATTAGAGATATCAAAACCAATTTTGGTGTGGTATTACACGATCATTACATTATAAAAATGTTTAGGTATATACAGGGCGATTGAAAAAAATATGCCAACCCAAACGCGTGTTTTTTTTAAATGGAACACCCTGTATATTTTTGTATTTTTGAATTCACTGTTACATTTAAAATAAAAGTATAGAAATTTGTGTCTGTATCAGTAACCTTCTGCAGATATCGTCACTTTAGCACCAAAATAGAGTTAACTTTGGACCACGATGCGAGCGTTGTCACCACGATTTTGTAAATCTGTTTATACCACCGACTATTAATAATAGTCTACTCACAAACAAACTGGGAAATTTTTCGAAAACGTGTAACACTATACAGAATGATAACTTAAACGAAATGTAATTTTTCTCAATTTTTTCAAATGCAACACCCTGTATATTTTTCACATTTCGATTCCCCGTGAAAAGTAGATACTGAATTGATAATATGTTTCATAGCCATAAGACGGACCCTTCTTGGGACATTGACGCATTTACGTAAAAATATTCTAAAATACTAATGACAATAGAATTCAACAAAACAAATCAGGTAGGCTAGCCGGAACAATTGCATCTATTGTTTTGACAATAATAATCATTACAATCATTAAAATAGATTGTGTGTTTTTGTATTGACGTTTGGTCAATTTTTGTGTAAAATTAATTTTTCTAAAGAGGAAGAAATCTTTATTTACGGCGAAGCTCAATGAAATGCTTTGCTGGCTATCCGTTTACAGTGTGAACGATACCCAGAGAGAATACAGTCGCGGAAAGAATCGTTTATGAATGTAGCTGAGAGATTTATAAATTCTGGAAGTGTGTGTTATCCCAAGCGCGCAAAAACAAGCCCAAATGAAGAAATTTAGTTTCAAGTTGTGGCATCTCTTATAGATAATCCGCAAATTAGTACCAGAGAGCTAAGTACACACCGAGACCTAAATAGAAATACAGTTCGCAGCTTTATTAAAAAAACAAATTGCATCCTTATCATATCGAGCAACGCCAAGCTTTAAGTGGAATAGATTTTCAAAATCGTGAATCTTTCTGCCAATGGGTTACTACTAAAGTAAAGGAAAAACCCAATTTTGTTAATAACATTCTATTTACGGATGAGGCAACTTTTCACAATAATGGCAATATTAATGCACATAACTATCACCACTATTCAGATACTAATCCACACGTCTTAAGAGTTGTTGATCACTACCATTGATGTTCGGTTAATGTGTGGGGTGGTATAATCCATTTTAATGTAGTTGGTCCTTTTTTTTTTATGGGAGTCTTACTGGAGAAAGATATTTATCATGCACAGACTAGCGATCGAGTGAGTTGGAAATCCAGTGCTGAATATAATAAGCTTCCGCTACAGCGTTCATTTAAAATAAATACTACAAACGCTGAGTGAATATTTTATCAAGATTCTGTTCAACTTTCGGAGACAACTTTGTTTTAATTTACTTAATCTACATATGTACGCGTTAAATTGGTTTACACATAATTATATTAGTATTTTACATTATGTCTTAAAGTTTTATTAGCAAACAATATCAAATTAAATAAATTTCTTTCTGTAAATAATTCTTTATTGCTTAGTGAAATGTACTACTGTAAATGACAAAAACAATTTCACATTTTGTATTAATAGTTTAATACAGTTAACACCCACCGCCTATGTACAAGTGAACTTTGCAACGTAACCACAAGAATACTTTAGCAATATTAGATAGCGGTTAAGGGAGTAGCACATTTGCATACCAAACGAAAGAGGATAATTAGAAATGAATTTAAATGAAAGCATAGTAGTAGCAAAATTGTTTAAAATTCATGAATGAAAATATAATTATTAAAACCTAATTGGTAATTTTTTCGCTATACAAACAAAGCGTGTGTAAACAAGCTTAATATTAAACATTGTATAATTACCAAATGTGCTAAATACACCCTAGATGTTCAGGTTTGCAAATTTAATTAAAAATTAATATTCAATTTTAAAACAACATTATTTAACCATTCGCGTAGAAAATCTTAATAAGTTATTTAAAGATTTATTCATATCCTTCTTTCTACTTTTCCATACGCTAAATTAGATTTTTTTTGCAATGAATTTTTATGAGGATAAGTCTTAAGTTTAAATGATGAGAGACCTTTACCTTAGGTTGTAAAATATATATAACTTTTTATTTTCAATAAACTGAAAATTCGTTTCATCTGAAGGATGTACATAAACGCAGGCGTGTGTATATAACAGAATAATTTCCGTTTGCAATAGCATTAAAAAGCACAGTTTTTTGTTTTTCCATGAACATTTGTAAAATTAGCTTTGAAAGTCGTAGTCATAAACGCAAATACTCATATTTTCCTTTAGCTGCTTACAAATAATATATTATTCAGCAAGCATGTAATAATGGCTGCTATTCAAGCGGATGAATCATCGAAGTGAATAACAGTCTTTATATGCGAGTAGAATACTATAGTTTGTCCACGAGTACCAAATAATTTTAGCTACAATTAAGTACTACATATTGAATTTTTCTCTAACTGGTAAGACAAATTATTTGTTAACATTACTTTTAATTTTGTATTTACACAGTGTGATGTGTTACCAAGAAAAATGATAAAAAAGTCGATTTATTTAATTGTCGATTCGAATTATAGACTCAATTCTATACATAGAAAATATTTTTCCACAGTTTTCCGAGTTGTAGAAGTAGTTAAAAACTTCCAGTACTCCTGCGGTTTGACTGCATGCAATCAACCACCTACACTCACTAACCCGTTCTTTTGTGTATATGTAACTATATATATATATATATATATATATATATATAATATATGTCCCCGGATCGACTTTAAAAGAGGAAAATTCTCTTATTTTTGATTTCTCAGAAAATTTCATTCTTGCTGATTTGCCCTGCTTGTTTTCAAACCCCCGAAACACAAATTACTTGCTATTTAACTCAAACGGTTCTCGAGATAATATCATTTTTCTTGAAAAATTCGAGCTTTTCGTAATTTTTTGAAAAATCAAATTGGTCTCATAAGTTTTAATTAATAAATTTAACAATTGATGGTAAAATGAAATGAAATTCTCAAAAAACTGAACTATTAATTTTCTATTCGAATAATGCTCCTCCTTTTTCCGCAGAGATTTCAATGCGAGCTCTGAATTCATTGAAACTGCGCCTTATTTCTTCGATTGAAAGGGACTGGACAGCATTCCGTATCCTATTTTTCAATTGCTCTTCATCATTGTCTAATGGCTCACTGTACACAATTTGTTTTAAACGACCCCACAGATAAAAGTCCATTATTGTGAGATCAGGACTTCTCGGCGGCTATAAAATGGGACCATCTCTTCCTATCCAGTTATCATGGAACTCTGTATTGAGCCACTGGCGAACAGTACCGGCATAATGAGCAGGGAACCCATCGTGCTGGAAGAACATTTCAATTTGGTAGTTCAATGGCAATTCATCCAGTTTATCAGTTAAAAATTTTGCAACATTTCCAAATATGAATAACGGTTTAAATTTTGATCAAAAAAATATGGGCCAATAATTCCATGGTACTAAACCGCACACCACACATTAACTTTTTTCAAACATTGTCTGCGACTAGCAATTCGGAAGTTTGGACTCGTCCTACTCAGTAACGCAATGTTGGGAGGAAACGACTCCGTTAGTTGAAAAGGTCGATTCATCGACGTTTTGGCTTCATCACCGTTCTCTAAAGTTTGCCTAAATTGCGGCTTAAATGGTAAAATTTTGTTCTCCTTGAAGATTCTTTGTAAATGAGATTTACCTATCCCAATTCATAGTGCCCTCCTTTTTAAAGACAACCTTGGAACTTCTGTTGCGGAATGAACGGCGAGAACAGTAGCAGCATCTTCTTCATCGAACAACTTGTTTGGCTTCTTTACGTTTAAAACCGAGCCTGTTTGAAGGAATTTAGTTACCAAGTTTTTTGCTCCGGCATTCGAAATGGCAACCTTCGGGTATTTTTGGTTGCATTTTCTGATAACAACTAAGTAGCACTTTTCCCCAGTTCCGTAACATTGAATTAGGTAAATTCTTTGTTGTAAAGTCAACATTATAGCATACAATTCAAATTAGCATGAAATAATTTGCAGTTCAACAGAATTATCACATTTGACAATTTCTGTCAGTGGTGTTTTTCAATGAAATCCGCCTACTAAAGTTACTTCTAAAAATTAGGAAAAACATTCTAAGTCCAATTTTCAAGAAAAATGATATTATCTCGAGAACCGTACGAGTAAAATAGAAAGTAATTTGTGTTTCGGGGTTTGAAAACAAGCAGGTAAATCATCAAGAATGAAATTTTCTGAGAAATCAAAATTTTAAAGTCGATATACTGTATATATATATATATATATATATATATATATATATATATATATATATATATATATATATATATATATATATATACCAATTATTATTGTTGCGTCCTTTCAGAGATACTTGCTGCGTCCACCAGAAAACTTAAGAGTATATAAAAATATTTTTTTCTGTGTTAGTAATGGAAGCTAAATTTAGCGTTTTAAAATGTATATTTCCTTATTTATACATGAAAAATAGGGAAATTAAATTTTTCAATTTCTGAGTTCACTATTGCGTCTGTTTCATACGTACATAGTTACTAAAACCTATACATAACTTTTATCGTTACGATTTTTGTGCGTCGGCAACGTTGCTAATAGTACTATGCTATTACGATACAGTCGCAAATTAGTCTGTCGTGCGCATGACGTCACCGAGATATTAATTTTAATCTACAAATTGCTGATTTAAAACATTTCGTTATAACTTCTTTGTTTAAAGTATTACATAAACACCTTTGAGAATGTATTTATTTGATTTACTTGTACGAAAAATATACTATACAAAATTTTCAGTCTGTAATAGTTGAATACACGTAAACACGACTGCGAATGAAAGTGCAATTTTATTAAATATTATATTTTTATTGCATATGAAACATTGTTTGAATAAACAATGATAAAATATTGCAAATTTGTAGGGATCGTTAAGGATAGAAAAGTTTTTAGAATACAGAGAAAAAAACATAGAGCCTAATTTAAAAATGGAGATTTTTAAATACAAATAAGAATTAATTAAGAAACCATTTGGGACATGTGTCTAACTAAATATGTTCGCTCAAGTTTAATAACCAGTAAAATGTTTTTGGATTAACCTGCATAGAGTTGACTAGGTGGCAATAACACTCTAACTCTCAACAAAATTCAGTAATGAAAATGGCACCATACGTAAACATGCACTTCGCGCCAGTATTACTCTCCAGCTGTCGCGACCCTACTCCGCCCACTATGCGAATATCCTATATTCCGTTTATTGTACCATGCTATGCTCTTTTGCTATACTATGTGTAGCATTGCAACAAAACCCTTGTAACGAACGATAACCATAAAGACGTTTTTGGACAAATGTAATATTTTATTTAAAATATTTGTATATTTTCGCTGATAAGTATTGAATTCGCATCTTATGTGTAAATAAGATAAAGTTTTACGCAAAATGCAATTCTGCATTTAGACAACCATCGGTTCCATGCAGCTAAAAAGTTTTTCGATGATAAAATTTCTTTTTCCTTAACATGGTTAAAGTTTTTAAAACAATTTTCGCTTAATGCCACGAAACGCAGTCACCCAGTATCTTTTTTATCCAGGATTTAATCTTGAATTAGCATCACGCTACCTTAATTTGAAATGGCAATGGATAAAAGGTTTTCCTGTGAAATAATAGTTTTTGGCTAATAGCCTAATCGAAATCATAGGAGAGAAATGTTAAATAAAATTTTAGAGTCTGATTAGTTCTATCAACACTTATTTATTAAAAATTAAAACCATGTTTTTGGGTAATCGTGAAAGAATTTGAAATAACGATTTACTATTAACTTTTACAAAATAATTTTAAATACTAAAAACACTATTTGGGAAAATGGTGCATTTATTTCTTAGATCACAAGCTTTCAAATGGATACTCTGTCCTTAATACCAATAGTACTATGAGAGTGATAAATATTAGCAAGGCAACAAGAAAACTAAAATTAAATCAACGTTATAAGAGTTTCCGTTCTTGAAAATAGACATCTAGGTGTCGGATATATATCCATTATCTCTGTTGAAGTTGTTAGGCTGTTTCGGAATTTCAATAATTCTCAATACATCTTTGTATATCCATCCCCATAGTTCGCGAGAACTCTAGTGTATTTTTTGTATTGTACATACATCACGTGTTAAGGAAGTACCATGCTCCTGTGGTAAAGTCTACATTGGTGAAACTGGAAGAAGCATTAATATCAGGTTAAAAGAACACAAAAGGTACTTACGTTTACTTCATCCACTAAATCAGCAATTGCTCAATGTGGCTTAAACAATACACAATATAAAATTGGAAAACACAAGAATTCTGGCTAACAATAGGAATTGATATTAACGAAGATTCGAGACGCTATTGAAATTTCAAAACAGCCTATAACAACTTGAACAGAGGTATTGGACATGAACTGTCCTATACCTGTATGCCTATTTTCAAGAACAGAAGCTTTTACAACAGTGTAATTCTCTAGTTACTATATTAATATTTGTCATTTGATGTCACCTTGTCAACATTTCTCATATTCATATTGCGCCTGACGAAGGGCAGAGTATGTGTCCGAAAGCTGGCGATTTAATAAATATATTCACCATTTTCCCAAATAGTGTTTTTAATATGTCGAGTGGTGAACATTTCAACTATCAAACGCCTGTATATAGGGAGGCTGTTTTGAAAAAAGTGAACATGGTCGAGAAATTGAAAAGATAAACCAACTTGGTCATCGAATCTTCATAAACGATATAGGACTAACCACTTAACCCATCTATTGTGGTCGGGTCAGTATGACCCAATCGAGTCCTTCTCATGTTTATAATTCGTTAAATTATTTAAATATTTCGTTGCCACTGCATTAGAAAATTATAACTAGTTTTTGTTTTAATTGCATTTGTTTCACTCACTGTGTTTGGGTCTGTATGACCCGGTGATTTGTGTGGTTCAAATTAGAAGAACGAGAAGCAGATTATTATTTTGTTTTATTTTCATAAGTATAAATAACTTACATAATATTGCCACATTATTGCGCAATATTGCATGCGTTATTTGCATACCGGTAAACAAGTTTATTGCTGTTGAGAATTGTCTCTGGCTCCGCGTATAAATGAAGCCAGTGAGCATCGGTGTGTTAGTTTCGTAGTAAATATCAAACTTGATGCTATGCTCTAATAAGAAATACCTAACAATTGAAATTTATTATTGAAAATTTGTAGTGAGAGAGTGCTTACGGATAGTGAACCTGAGAAACTTATGTGTGGTTCTGATAGTGATTCTAATGATTCTAAAGAAGAAGACCATTTGTCGAAAACCGAGATGATGAAGTGAAAACTACGATTTCAGATGAAGCTGATACGGATAATTACGTAACTTCAAAAGATGGCAATATAGTATGGAATGAAAAGACACGTTAATCGCGAAGGTTATCAGTAGAAAATATTATTTCTTTGATTCCTGGACCAACAAGGTATGCTACGCCGCGAATAATTGATATAAAGTCGACGTACTTCTTATATTTCACACCCACAGTTGTAAACCTAATTTTGAAAATGTTAAATTTAGAAGGGAAAAGACTCTCTGGCGACACGTTTCAAGAACTAACATTTAGTTGAACTAGAAGCATATTTTGGCCTACTGTTTCTAACTGGAGTGTATAAATCTCATTGAGAGGCAACAGATAGTCTGTGGTATGGAAATGTAGGTCGTCCAATACTACAATGATTTCATGTAATTGCCTGAATAATACGCTTTGACGATAAAAAAACTCGACCACAACGGCGCCAAACTGATTAATTAGCTCCCATACGGGACTTGTGGGATTAATGGGTTGCAATTCTACTTAAGCTCTATAATGTTCACGAGTATGTAACAGTAGATGAGTAACTGGTACCTTTTAGAGGCCGTTGTTCTTTTAGACAGTACATCGCGAATAAATCTGCTAAATACGGAGTCAAGTTTTGGACTTTACGCGATTATGTAGCTGCTTATGCATATAACATGCAAGTTTACCTCGGGGAAAAAAGAAGGTGAATCTCCAGAGAGAAGTCAAGGTAAAAGTGTTGTGCTAGATCTTACTTATTGTCTAAAAGGTCCCAACGTAACGTGTGATAATTTTTTACCTCGTATGATCTGGGGCAAATGATATTGAAAAGAAAAATAACCATGCTTTGTTCGCACAAATTAGCCTGAATTGTCAGTCGCATTGGTCTGCAACAGGAAAGAAGTTCTTTCTTCAAAATGTTACTTTACCAAGGACACGTCAATTGTTTCCTATATTCCGAAACGGAATAAAAATGTTACCCTTATGCACACCATGCACCACGATAACGGAGTGTGTAACTAAAATCATAAAAAGCCGTTATTGATTTTAGATTACAACAAAACTAAAGGTGCTGTAGCTAGTAGTATTTTTTTTGTTTTTTCCTTTGCACTTAGTAACAATAAATTTGCAGAAATAAACTAATCAGTGTGTAATTAACTGTCAATTTTGCAAATTGTTTGTTCACAATCTCGTTTTGAATTTGGGAACAGTGCCAAGAGTACGTCAACATCAACATTTTTCCCAATTGACTGATTTTGAACGTGGCCGTATCATTGGCATGAGAGAGGTGGGACTTTCGCCAAGAGAAATTGCTCGTCGTGTAAACCGAAATGTTACAACGGTATTGAGATGTTGGTCCAAATGGTCCGAGGAAGGGATGCAACAACGTCGCCCTGGATCTGGACGTCCCCGCAGAACTACAGATCGAGAAGAACGTCGTTTAAGAGTTTTGGCCACAAGAGACAGATTTGCAACAAATCGATTGTAAATGATTGTATCAGACGTGTAGGGCCCAGAATGTCAATGTCATCTGTTTACCGCCGAATAAGGTCTTATGGGCTGCGTTCATATCGTCCATTTTTATGTCTTCCTCCTACACCACTTTACCGTCTGCGCAGGCTAGAATGGAGCAACGAAAGAGCGAATTAGGCGCAAGAATGGCATTGAATTGTGTTTAGTGAGTCCCGAGTTTGCTTGCGGGCCCACGATGGTCGCAGGAGGGTCAGACGGATGCGTGGAGAACGTAAAAATTTTTTTTTTGTGGAACGCAATACAGCCGTCACACAAGGAGTGATGATATGGGGTGCAATATGTTATGGTAGCAGATCACCTTTGGTCTTCATTGATGGCAGCTTAAACGCCGCTGGTTACATTGCCAATGTACTAGAACCCGTTGCGCTTCCATATCTTCAGGGGCTGGAAAATCCCATTTTCCAACAGGATAATACGGCAAGGGCTACAACACATTTTTTGGAAGAAGCTAACATTGCCGTCCTCCCATGGCCTGCTTGCTCGCCTGATTTGTCGCCCATTGAACATGTATGGGATGAGGTCGGTAGGCAGCTGGGTAACTTACCACACCCTCCAGATAAGTTATCTGCAGGGTGTGGTAGTTACCCAGCTACGCATTCAAGAAGCTTGGGTTGATGTACCATAGGCATCTATAGATCACATGATTGATGGCATGCCACGCCGTCTAAATGAGTGCATTACAAATCGTGGCGGAGCAACTCATTATTGAAAAAAACGTTTTTAGTGTTCGTTCTTTTGTTTTCAAATTTTAATCGCTGTTAGTTCTAATGAAAGACATCGTTGACGAAAATTTCAATAAAATCGTACAAGAAATTTTAGGTGTTGCAATTTTTATGGAAGCCAGTATATCCATGTAAAGCTCATGTATATTACTAGTCAAGACTGTAACAAATAAATGTATATACCTAACTACTACGTTTTTCAAATCTTCTTTACATAACATTTATAATAATATGTAATAAAAATTAAATAACGTAATGAAATGTAATAAACAATAAATACGATATCTTATTTGTTATTATTTACTGTTATATCAATTATCGACAATAAAACAACAACTATAGGCTAATGACCCGAACACAATAAGTAAAAGCAAATGTTAAGGCAATAGGAGGGTTAATCCCAAATTTCATCAAACATCATTGTCAAACTACTGGAGAAAATAGGATTGTTAGTAAAGCTAATGTATCTCATCTAAGAGTAGTCATCCTAGTTACAAGAAGAAATCTGGACGAACTTGATAAAGTTATTTACCATTTGCATTTTATTTTATAAGAACAGCTGTCAAATGATGACTAGAGATTTCTTGACTTTCTGTAGAAAAGATAAGAAACACATGGAAATCAAACGAAAACTAGCCAGATATGTCTTACTCAGACCTTACAAACCGTACATCTGACAATCTTGTAGTTAATCTTAGTTCTTGTAATTTATGTGATACTGCTCGCTCTGATTTGTCAAAGGGGTTGGACTTTGCTGTGGCTGCTTCACAAATCCCTGTTGAAGAAATCATCTATAATGTTGAAACGAGTATTGGCCATCCTCCAGCTCCTGAATCAGTCGAAATCAGATATGAAACTACAAGAATACTGCAGAGAGCTCAACCTCAAAAAAAGAATTCTGCAGCAATAAAGGAAGATAAAGGAAGAGCAACTGTTATAATGGATAAAACTGACTACATAAACAAAGCTAATAGTTTACCAAACGGTTCTGCTTACACTAATCTGTCATACAATCCTAATAGAAAGTTCAAATTATTAACTATGATATTGTTAAAAGAATCAAAGTTGCCAGCTGACATAATTAAGAAACTAACACAAGATCCTATAATACCAAGGTTGTATGGATTGTCAAAAATACATAAACCAAACGTTCCACCTCGCCCATTTGTGAGTTCCATAAATTCAACCACCTACGCATTATCTCTAAATACTCTACTTCAACCTTTCATTGGTTTCGAGCAGTTCCTTTATAAAGAATTCAGATCATTTTATTAAATTAATTGGCAAATTAACATTAACCCCAGATGATTTGTTAATTAGTTATGACTTGTTCACAAAGGTACAAATAAATGACACCATTCAACTATTAGAACATTTCAACCACAACGAGTACACATTATTTAAATATTCTCTAACTACATCGTTCTTTTTATTTAGTGAAGAGTATTATGAACAGCTAGACGCAGTAGCTATCGGATCTCCTATTTCTCCACCGATTGCAAATCGTTTTATGGAATATTTCGAAGGAAAGGGTCTAAGGAATGCACCTGACGCTGACGAAGGACAAAGTATCTGCCTGAAAGCTTGCGATTTAATAAATAAATGCACCATTATCCCAAATAGTGCTTTTAAGAGCATTCATATAACGCAATCTTTGATGACGTGCAAGTATTATGTAAAAAATATTTTTGTGCAGAAATTTTTAAAAAAATTTCTATTATAACAATTTAATCGTGAACAAATAAAAGTGTGACACATTATTATAAAAAATTCAAAAACATCGGTTATTAAGAAAAAATTCTTATGAAATTTATCACGGCTAACTTGTAATATAAATTTAAAAAAAAATCTCTTTTTGTTATTAAATTGAAAATATCTCAGAAACTAACGATTTTAGCTATAGGGAGTGCTTAATAAAAATGAAAGAACATAAAGTATATTTTCACTTTTTAAAATAAAATACAGGATGATTTATTTGAAAAAACTTGGTGCAATACTAAAGAAATAGCACTTTCTCGTAACACGGTACCAATGTCAAAAAGTTATACCTGGAAAAATGATTGTTAGGTTGTTCTGTCTAGGGTATATAGGACGTTGAAATGAGAATGATTTTCATGTACAATTGACCATAACTTTTGAAATACCTTATATAATGTAATGAACGTAATGTTGGAAGTATGGGGGAGATGAGCTTAATCTAAATTTGAAATAATATATAAGGTGTCCCATTTAAAAAAAGTATGTTATATATATAATATATATATATATATATATATATATATATATATATATATATATATATATATATATATATATATATATATAACATTGCAATCTCTTCGAGGGACCGTTATAAAAAATATTACTAAAGTAAAACGTTCTTTATTACGTCATAAAGATTAGTTATTACTGATCACATAATTTACAATTTGTAGATATTTTTGGATTGTCCCCCTTCTCAGCTTGTAAGGTTGTGTTGACGCACCCTGTATGGAAGATGTTATAATGACGTGTATTACGTGTTTTGAGTACGGGTGTATTGAGTTTGAACGAAAAAAAAATTTTTTTTGTGTATATGCATAAGGTATGTGGGTGGATGATACGCCACTGGAAATTTAGGAGAAATATTATTCAGTATGCAGATGCGTGTATTTGAATGTTATAGAGACATTGGTGTTGGAATAAATAGATTCTGATGAATGTAAATGTGAAGAGAAATGTGTCGATGGGACGATAATGTTTTGCTACTGTTGACTACTGAATAAGGAATGGAATGGTGGAGGATAAAGGAGTAATCTTTGCCGGAAGATGTGAATGTTTTAGAAATATGTAGAGAAAGATTTGGTATGTTTAATTGTTGATTATAGAAAGTTCTCGTAATGTTGTGCAATCAGGTTTGAGAATACATGTACGTATATGGGATTTGAGACCTTAGACTGTACTTATTTTTGCAAATGTTGCGGAAGGAGGATGAGCGCATGTGAGAGATAAACGTTGAAAGTTGTGTAATGGTCCAGAGTGGCCACTGAATGAATGTGATGACGAGAAATGGCTTCTCCATAAAGTAATTGTAAAATTTGCAGGTAAGAACAAACATGGCGATGTATAGTAATTACAAGCGTGTTTGTACAGAGGGTAGCATCAGTCGGCACTAAGAAAGTTTGAGTGAATACCATTGGTGAATATAGCGAGGAAGTAAGACATAATCGATGCTAATAAAACTCAAAACCTTCCCCATGAAATTCTGTTTTTAATTATTTCAGAACAAGCATAAAAGTCAAATTACTTTTATGAAAATAACTTGATATAAAAGAGAGGCGACATGTTTCGACAAGATTAATACATTGTCATCATCAGGCACTAAAAATAATAACTTAACTAAGTAAGAGTTGACAATATCAAGAATACCTACTTAAAATCTAATTCGGTAGAATAAGAGGCTATACTGCTGTAGTCATAGTAATGATTTAAAAATTTTTTTTTTTTTTTGCTAGAAAAACAAATTGTAATTGTAGACAAGATTAAATATACTTACAAAATATCGAACCGAAGTACATTATTAAATTTATATAAGAATTAAAATTTGAAAGATAAAGGATAACTTGAATTAATCATCCTGGTAAACAGAAGGCACAAAGAGCTGAAGGCTACTTTGTCTTTAAGTTAACAAATATTCTGAAGAGAAGTATTCATAAAAAAGAGGATTGGTAACCAAAATAACTGAATCAATACCAACCTTAAGTATTGACAGGTACAAGGTAAGTCGAATTTAAATGGAATCAGCTGAGAGCCAACAAATTCCTATTCAAATTAAGTATTTCGTTTAAGGAGAAATCTGGGTTAAGATCAAATTGTTGAATGATTTCTTTATTCTCTAAAACATCCAATTTCCGACCTTTATCGCAGATGTGAAGAACGTCGAAGTTATAATTAGGGTCAAAAGAATGTCCGGATTCCAAAATATGATTCGCAAAGGAAGATTTTGTACCTATATTGTTATTCATGATGCATTTGTAATGCTCGGAAAGTCTCGTTTTAAATTTACGACCAGTTTGACCGATGTAAAACGCTTCACAAGAACCGCAATGAAGTTTATATACGCCGGATTTATCAAGCTTATCTATTTTATCCTTCGTATGTACCAACCTAGTTTTTAAATTCTGCTTTGAATTAAATGAAATGTGTATGTTATGTTGTTTAAAAGATTTTTGAAAAAGTATGAAGAGGGGCCAATGTAAGGCAATGAAACAAACTTTTTTGAATCCTTGTCATCAATTGTGGTGAGAGTGGTGTGATGTCTAGTGTGGAAGATTTTCTTGTACTTATTGTAAAGGTTTTTAATTATGTGCAACGGAAATTCATTTCTATGTGCTATTTCAAAAATGATATTAAGTTCTTTTTTAAAAATTTTTTCCTTTAAAGGAAGGTTGAAAAGTCTGTGAAAGAAAAACCTGAAAGCTGATAATTGATCTGTATGAGAATGGAAAGAATTATAAGGTATGACATGATCGGTAGTAGTGGGTTTCCTGTGAATGTCTATGTCCAACCTATCCTTCAACCTGGTTATTTTTAAATCCATAAAATTTAAAATTCGACTCCTTTCTTTTTCCAAGGTGAATTCTATCCGAGGATGTAAATTATTTAGAAATTCAAAGCAATTCTGAATATCTTGTGTATTCCCATCGAACACCACAAAATATCATCTACGTATCTTCTGTATAATTTAAAGTGTTTGTTTATCATATTGTTCTTGAAAATATTATTGGATTCTAGAGAGGAAAGGAAAAGTTCTGCCAGCAAAGGTGAAAGGTTACTGCCCATAGGTAAACATGACAGTTGATTATAGTTATTGTTATCAAATTTAAAGAAATTTTGGCTATGGCACAGTTTGAGACAGTCTCTAAGGAACACACAACAATGATTAGGAATATTAGAGTTATATAGATAAGCATCGATAATTTGTAAGCAGTCTTCGAAAGGTACACTCGGAAAAAGGTTCACGATATCGAAAGAGAGTAGTGTGAAATGTTGTTCTATATTAAAGTTGGTTAAATTGTTAGCTAATTCTGAAGAATTTTTTATAGCGTAAGGAAATTGAAAATCTAAGCAAGAACGTAAAATCTGATTAAGCCATCCCGAAAGTTTTGAAACAGGTGTGTTCGTAAATGAAACAATAGGTCTCATTAGTAAGTTCGGTTTGTGTATTTTCGGTAACGCATACAACCTAGGGAAAACCGGGTTCATCAGAATTAGGTTATAGTACTTGACTTTAAATTCCGTTAATAAGATCTCTTTATTGTCTGATATAAATTTTCTGACTTTATTACTGAATGATTGAAAAATAATCTTAGACAAGGAAAAATCGTTAGAGTTTAAGAATTCTTTAACCTTGTCTAAATAATCTTTTTTGTCCATAATCACCAGTTATCCTTTATCTTTCAAATTTTAATTCTCATATAAATTTAATAATGTACTTCGGTTCGATATTTTGTAAGTATATTTAATCTTGTCTACAATTACAATTTGTTTTTCTAGCAAAAAAAAAAAAAATTTTTAAATCATTACTATGACTACAGCAGTATAGCCTCTTATTCTACCGAATTAGATTTTAAGTAGGTATTCTTGATATTGTCAACTCTTACTTAGTTAAGTTATTATTTTTAGTGCCTGATGATGACAATGTATTAATCTTGTCGAAACATGTCGCCTCTCTTTTATATCAAGTTATTTTCATAAAAGTAATTTGACTTTTATGCTTGTTCTGAAATAATTAAAAACAGAATTTCATGGGGAAGGTTTTGAGTTTTATTAGCATCGATTAAAGATTCCAACCCCATTTTGAGTTTTCAAGTTTTCATCTAACACAAATTTGGACAACAATGAATAAGAAGTAAGACATGTTTAAAGATGGATGGCTTGAGGTATAAATAGGAAAGTCAGAGATTGACGGGGGCTTTTTGGCTTTTTGGTTTTTGCTTTTGGTGGATGTCGGTGAGGGCTCGGTGGAAGACGCGCGTGCGAGGTGAAGTGTGACCGCAGAATGGGTTGAGTTGGAGTTATATTTGTGAATAATATTGAAGGCAGTCATTGTTTAAACAACTGCGTAACCCAAAAGGGGATGAATCGTATAAGACATTCACAAACAAAACAATTAATAAAATTGAAGATAAAATTAGTTTATGGTTTGTTCTTCTTCAAGAAAAAAAAGTGCGTAAGCAGATTTATAATAAGATAACAGTTGTTACGTTATAGTGTTGAGTGCGGCGCGTGTACTTGTAATGATCTTTAGTTCAAATTATTTATGGGACCACCTTTAAGTGATCGAAATATTCGTAGTAAATTGAGCTAATGTTAAAGTAATTTTATATGACATTAAAAGTTTATTTGTGTAAGGAAGGGCTAAATTGTCCTAAAGGTTGCAAGAAACTTTAAAGAGGCAACCAAATGTGAACAGATTATTACGGGTTATTGGAGTAATAACCTCGTATAGTTGGACTATTCGCGAGTACCGAAAGGCATAAGTGTTTGTGGAATTGTGGGGTACTTGTTATGTGCCTTCAGGCAATCTAAGGATACACATGGACTACAAATAATTGGTTTACGGGAAGAGAGAAGAAAGAAAAGCGTAGGATGAATGGACAGTCTTTAAGTAAGAATTACATTTAAGAACCTTGAAAACTCAGTTGAGCACGATTATCTTTTGGTTAGTTTTATTTGCGGGTTGTTGTGTAATTTTTTTTTTAATTAATTAGTGTTGAAGGAAAAAGGCAATCGATCTCGAGTTATGTTGTATTGGCTGTTTTAGTAGTAAGAATTTTTGCAGAAACGCAAATTTGTATTGACAGTGAGGTGGTGGGTTGGTTTCTCAACCACGCTGTTGTAGTGTATGTAAACATTTGTTTTTTATTATTATTTTGTGCAGAACAATATATATTTATCCTTAACTTTTATTCTGTTGTTTATTTAGCCAGTTATGAGACACATTTGTGTCGTTTACTTAATTGGTGACCTAGTTTTCGACAATTTAAATGTAGACTTTGCATATTTTGGTTTTAAGATTAATGAACAACCTGAAAGGTTATATTTGCCAGGTTAATTTTAAAAAGAAGATTTTCATGTTAGTTTCGTTTAACGCAGTGCACTAATGACGAATCAGCTGTTGATTTAAAAATTTCATTAAGTGTAACTAAGAGATGGAGTTTTGAAAACTTACATATTTACGAATGTCCCATACGATTCAGAGGTATCATGAAGGAACAATTATTAAGCCGATGACATTGCTTTCCTTTTGGTTAGGAATTTTAAAAATTAATTATCGATCATTGAATGAAGAACTATTTTATTCATTAATAAGTAGAAATTTAACTTTATATGTATACGAGGGATACGTAGAAAATATTCAGTTAACGTGCTATAACTTTAGTATTCTAGATGTACAGGGTACAATCAGGAAGTTTGTGACGACCCGTGTATTTCATATTTTTTTTTAACTGTTGGTTACGTGAATGCAGTTAAATTTGTGTGATAAATTTTGTTTTGGAAATTTTGGTTTACGAGGTGTATTCAAAAAGTTTCTAATAACCTGGGTAGTGCTAAATATATTTGAGTTTGAGTTGAATTGTTTGGGACGAGTGGTTGTTTTAGGACCCTCGTGTAAGAGTTTACTGAGTAAGCACAATCCTACTTTCCACAATCAAGTAGGGTTAATTAACACCCAGCTTAAGACAATTATTTTAGCAAGGTTTCGATTGTGGTGGCGCCTGGAGACATATTTTACCGGACTGAGCTGTTTGAATATAGGTGTAAGGTGTTTGAGCGTATTAATCATTCATTTTACTTCTTATTTGAACCACGCCCATCTCTCTGTTAGCTGGCTTGGCAACCCGCTTACATTAGTAAGCATACGCGACGCCTAGTGCGGTTTGGACGTGTAACAAGCTTTGAAAGTCTCTTCTAAATTTTTTCGCGCTCTACTAGGTTTCTGTCTTCCTTCATCTGTAGCTGCTAGCGCGTCTTTATTTGCTTTGAAAATTCTAATTTTATCCTCCTTTATAAACTGTATAAAATAAAACGCAATACTTTTTGTTAAAAGAAAACGTAGTTGTTCATAGTTCTTTTTTAGTTTTTTTGGCTCTCACGTAAGTTTACTTTTTTACACGTTTCGGTACACTTTCCTCGACAACCGTAACAAGTAGCTACACAATTTTTTGTTTGTTTTGAAAGTGACAATATTGACTATCAACACAACAGAGGAAATTTTAATAAGATAGATGGAGGGTTTTAGAAATTCAAAACGATTAAAAAAAATGAAAGCTTCTTTCCAATTGACAGTTTTTGAACAAATAAAAAAGTTTTAAATTCCTCTATTATAAATCTTTGTTGTGATGATAAGAACAACTGTGCAGCCTCGTCAAAATCGCCCCAGTAGTTCCCTAGAAAAGTGTACCTAAAAATCGCGATTTTTCAATGGAAAAAGACGTTGGCAGTGACCCCCTTAACTTAAACGTAGGAATCGAACTTAAATATACATTAATAATTGTGTTATTTGTAGATAACATGGTCCCATTGTGTTCATATGTTTAACAAGAAGGATTTTGTTGTATTGTGTTTGAAATTTTTTCAGCTGTGTCCATTTTATTCTTGATAGTCATCAATGTATCCTTCTGCTGCTCTTATAGATTTCATCCATCATGTTTCTTCAATGCAGTTATATCTTCGCCTGCGTGTGTAAGTATAGTTGCAGAGGATCTACGAAAACTGTGACTAGAGTATTTTTCTGGGTTGGGTAGTAGCAAAGATATTGTTATTTGTTTCGCTATTTGTGTAAACCTGTTAATAACTATCCTTTATGAGGTGGGTTTGCCATTTTGACAGTTTAGAAAGAAGATATTAGATTTGACAGAAGGTGAACGAAGGCTGATGTACTTTTTGCAAATTTGGTAAAATTTATCAGTAATTGTAAATTTTCGGGTAATTTTTGTTTTGGTATTTGCTAACTTTACCAAGAAAGCCGATCTGAGGTCTTGTAGATTTTCTAGTTTAATATTGGACATTTCATTAACACGGTTAGCACCTATTACCCCCATTATTACTGCAACCTAAAATAATATACATATTTTTTGTTTATCGTATATTTGAACAATGTTTAGATCTCTTATCTTTGTTGCAAGATATTTTTCGACAGTAATAAATTTATTTATATTCTCTTGGCAACAAATACTGACTTTTTTAGCCCTAAAACATGCAGACTTGCGTTTTAAAAGGGCTCTTAGTTTACCGTACTTTTCAATATCAATACCATGATTTAAGTTACTTCTAAGCGTAGAGTAGTTTGTCCATAATGTTGATGGTTTGTATTTTGCGAATAACTCGTTAAAATATACTAACAAAACGGATTCTGGAAAATATTCCGTTTTATTGACATTGTTTGCTTACAGATACAGGAAACTGTAATAAAGGATAAATTATTGAGAGTTACACAGTAGAAAGAGCATATCTATAATAAATAAAATGAATACACAAGTTAAACATTATTATTAATTTTATTAAATACATAAATAAAAATATGAAAATGTAAACTTTCACCATTATTACACATAATAGAATACTTATCATTTTTGGTTTTTTTCATGGCGTATTTTATAATATCCTTCCGATGGCCAAGGTATATTCTGTCACGCCCATGCTCAAGATGGGATCCAATTGGACCCCACTCATTAATTGGCTTTATAGATATAAAAATTTGGTTTTATGTTTGTATTCCATTTAATAATTAATTTTAAGCTATTTCAAACAAGATTCTTTTTATCCTGATTAGTTATTTGCCACAATATTTAATCGATTAACAATATAGTTGTATTTACTTAATCTGATATATAAAATCTGTTTGTAAATAATTATACTTATTATTATAAACTAAATTATACAAAAAAAGAACAACAAATCAATTTCAACAGTTTTGACACAGAATGGTGACTGGGTTTTGTTGACGTGCGGAACATACAAATCTTTGATGATTGTAACGTGCACGTTGTTTTATATCTTTAGCTTTAGGAAATATTACATACCGGCCTCTTTTTTTGCTATCAGGTTGACTGGTTACCGGTCTGATTTGACTGGTTTCATTAGGAAAATTAATCTTGAACTAATAGGACTTCTGACATGTCCATGCAAACCCGACATTCCTCCGTCGACTTTTTATATTTGGAGTAACAAGTGATGGTGATGGTGAGCTATTCCAATGTCCAAAGTGAAAAAGTTATCGGCCGTGATACCGTATCCATTATCGAGTTCACTGACAAGATATAATACAACTCTTCTACCTTGCTCTTTTTCGGGCTGATTGTTCACCATACCAGTATATACTTGTAAATTGTATGCATAACAATTTATTGCGCCACATAGCACCCATATTTTTGTTCTTTATTTGGTCGGTTTGGATTTCATATAAACTCGAAATTGTTCATCGACACATAACTGGGGATTGGGATTGTAGGCACGTTTATTGTTTGCAACAAACATTGCAAAAAGTGTGTCAATAGGAGCCAACTTGCTTATTTTTCGACGCTCAGTACGGGTTTCAAAATTATCAAATCTAATAATTATTTGCCTAAATCTGTTTCTTGACATTGTAGCAGAAAAAACAGGTTTTCGAAATGCAAGATTTTCTAAACTCCATAGGTCATTGGTTAATTCTCTTTTACCATGGCATGTTCGTGTTGTGATGAGCAAACCAATAAAGGCACGTATTTCTATATAAGTGACCTGATTTGTAATTATTGTCTTTAGGACCAAGTTGATTGGCCTTTCCATTAGTTTCTTCAACAATCAACTCACCCATATCATCTGAAATACTCAAGCTGAAGGCATCTAAAGGAGATTCAATATCTTCGCTATATGGTGTTAGGCATGGTGGCGTTATTATATTTCTAGCGAGACGTCTAATGCCTACGTTACGTTTTTTGTTTCATACTGTACCATCTCGAGCAGTTAGTAATTATTCAGAACAATCTATGTCTTTTTCGCTTCAGAATCTGAATTTTGCGATTCCTCCTCAATAATATCATCCTCATCTATAACAGAACACAATATATTATTCAATAGCTTATTACAAAAATCATAACCTTACTTTCAGATACAATTTCGTCGTCAAATAAATCTTCATCGGTTTCGTATAATGGCCGTTCAAGTTACCCTCCAGTAGGTCCTCTACGAGACATATTTAGTCGTGATTTGTGAACATTTGTCACACAAAAAGACTTACACGAAAAGTAAAACACAACATCAAATGAAATTAGAAACAAGCATTACCAACTAAACACTTGCCGCGCACTTTGAATTGTGTTCAGTTTGCCAAATAAACTTGAATTTGCATTACTCCATAAAATGTTGAGTAATAATAAAAGTTAATATTTTTATAGCTCAGTCAAAGTATTAAATAAAGCAATAATAATTTGATTACAATGATGACCAATGTGGGGCCCGCTTGCACCCCAGGACAAAATATTTTTTTTCGCTAAAGAATTATTCCTTTGTTTAATCTTGGTTATGAGCATGTTATTCTGAAATGAAAAATATTAAAGTAAAAAATAACCAAGTTAATTCAATCACTATTAATGAAATTAAGATCAATTGATTACTCATGGGGTCCAGCCGGACCCCACCTTGGTCATCGGAAGGTTATATACAATCTAAACGTTTCGATAACAGTTACAGTTATCTTCGTCAGTAGTAATATCTACTAAAATTGTTAAAGATGTTGCAAATTTTGTGAAAGTTGAGCAATTAAAACATAAACATCAACCTGATATTAATATAACAGTTTGAGAAACGTATAAACCCAACTATAGAATTAAAGTTTAGTAAAGAATAACTAGATAATTCAAAATTAAATATTGTTAAAATATCTTAAAGATGACAAATCAGAACACCCTCTAACGGCCGAAAGCTAACTATAAAAAAAACACTAACAAAATGTAATCAAGTTATGATGTAAGTGTAAAAGTCACAAATATAAAATAATCCAGATAACTCTAGCAAAGAAATAGCTTTGTCAATAAGTTCAAGTGTTATTAACAATGCAAGACATAATGCAAGACGTTTTATGTAACCCAAAAAAGATAAATTTATTACATAAATAAAAAGTTTACCTCGAGTACGACATGTACTTTGCTACAACCACCAATTGATGTAAATTTTGTGTTTATGTATGTAGAACTGTTGTAAAATTCTAAATATAATGAGATTACAGTTAAATTACTATTATCAATGGAATGTGAGCCTGCAATATAGCCAGTATTGACACATACCAAAGCAATGTTAAATTATTATAAGTTTTGTTGTGAACACATAGGTTCAAAAGTAAATATGTAAAATTTGTTTATTCACAAAATTATTAACATAAGCCACAAGTATGACTTAGCTTTCTTTGTGTTCAAAGGCGACAACGCCATGACAAGACCACCGCCCGACCGGTTTCGTCATTGTTGTGACGCATGGGAGCGGGTAGATCTGTCATAGAATATCTCGACTCTGAACGTATATAAGATAGCCATCTTATATACCAAAAATTCAGGGATTCTAAAAGCCTTAACAGAAGAAAAGCTTCGACAGTGTTTAGAAGAATCTGATGAGGAAGAAAATATCTTTGGATCGGAGTCAGAAGAGGAACAGTCTGAGACAATCAGCGAAATAAGTGCTGGTTGCGATGAATCAATAGCTGAAAATTGTAAAGGATTTATCGGTGGTGGCAAGTGAAACCTGCCCTCAACTAGCATCTGTGACATAGATCACAGGTTCCCTTGACAAACAAAAAAAAAATCTTCACCAATGGGTAATGATGTTCAATAAATACGAGCTCTTTAGGTCCAATTCAACGGCATCGGTTACAATTTAAATAAACGGTTATCAGTAGCAAATTTCTATAAGTATTGAAACAAACTAAATAATTTCAGATTTAATTATAGGGCGAGTATTACGTTAAATGCACTTTAATAATTTAAAGTACTCTTTTACTTCATACTCTTGAAATTTATGCAGTTTCGATCTGTGAAAGCACAAGAGAACGAAAAAGATAAAAACACGAGCGCCCGACCTGCCTATATTACGTCGGCACGTCCGCGGCGGGGTCCTTTTGGGAATTCCCTTTTTCCTATGGTCAACCACAACCGTTGGAAATTATTTTAATTGAAATTAAATTAATTATTGAGTTATTGTTTCGATATTTACAAATTACTGGTTATTAAATAACGGTGTGATATAAAATTTTACTACTTTTCACCAAAAAAAGTATATATCCTATATTAGTGGTTAATTAATGATTAGTCAGGCTTTTATCAATTTATAATCACCAAATTTCGGGAGTCAGTTATTGTTTTATGCATCTGTTGGCATTTGCAATATTTAAGACATATAAAATTTTATACAATGCAGATAGATTATATTCTATTGCTTTCTTAACGTTGTTTGGTGAACATTATAGACATTATTTCGTACTTAACTTTGATTTAATGAACTTTGCTTTCTTCATAATTACAAAATTAAATTTATTTCTAAACGGTAGTTGCAGATGGCAAAATTATATTGGTATATTTGTATTTCTTTTAAACATAATGTTTCACGGCCAAGTACTTATCATTCAAAAATGCAATTTTACGAAACAAATAATTCAGTTTGCAAGAACAGTGTTAGTTATTAATGATTACTTTGAGACTCCTTTAATTATGTTTATCGGGTTTCAAATTCTACTCTTGAATACGTCGGTGTACATATCTCTAACTAATATTAATATAAAAGGTTTTTAAGTGTAATTTTTCATTAAGAAGATTATTATCTGTAAAGCTTTAATTGTGGAATGTAAAAAGATAATTTGTGTTTACAGTTAATGGCGACCCTTTTAGCTTTTTAAGTTTGACTATCATGTGAAATTTTATCTTGAATACACAAACTTTAGCATTATTTTTATTTGTCATTCATTACGCTTCTTTAGCTTACATATCAACACAAAAAAATACTCTTTTTTTGTTAGCTGTTACGGTAACTTTCGATGGCAACAAAATTTAAAATGCAAGTGCTCGGTAGCTCAGTACAAGTAGGCAAACATTGGGGGTGGGCTAGTAAATCTATAATTTTAAGTATGATGTTGTGAGCAATAATTGAGTAAAGAATAGTTAAGAGAATAGGCGCCACGTATTTCTTGGGTAATTGTCGTTACAGTTATAGCTTCTAGTTCGAAATACGAAGAACTAATAGCTTATGGGTGAGTGACAAATAAGTAAGCAAAATGGGGTTAACTAAATTATAATGAACTTCAAAATAAATGGTAACATGAGTATATAAATTCGACAAATAAGAGGGGTACCCGTAGGGGTGGATTGTAATACAAAGGTTAAGTTAAATATTGAGTTAATATAACAAGAATGATTGTATCCAATTTACCTTATATGAACTTTTAATCAAAATGTGTAAAATCAGTTACGTTACCGTTCAAAAATATTCAGGATTCGGTTTACTCGAGGTGAGCAAGCGATTAAGTACATCAATAATCTTACCTGAGTAACTATCCTTCGGTGTCGTTTCCTTGCGCAAGTAACGTGGGCCGAAACAATACGAGCTAGATGAAAAAAAAAACAATAACAAATCGTACCATAAGCAATAGGTTGGTCCGAGAAATGAATACGTTAATTACTTAATGATTATCGACAAGTTCGAATACTGGAGTTAAGACAATAAATTATGTTTGAATAGGCAAGCAAGTAGTTCAAGGTAAATGTGATTTACAAATTTAGTAACAATTCAAGCTTAAGAATAAGAATTTAGAATAGAAATAAATACGCAGTTACAGTTAGATTTTGAAATATAAATTATGACTGTACAATATAGGTGGCGTAGAACGCAATCTTTGAACTTAAAGAAGTAAAATGAGAATTTACTAAAATGAATAATTTCGGCGGGGCAAGTTACTTAATAGTTGAATAGTAAATAATTAGCAATCTTGAGGTGAAAGGACTGCAGTTTTACTGGTTGTAGTCCGTTGAAATTGAATTTCTACGGTCGAAGCGTGAATCGATGGAAAATTAAGATGGTAGCGGCGTTGTTGGATGATGACGGCGTTGGATGACGTAGCGAAGTAGTACAAGAGTAGATAAAACACGTAGTAAAACGTTAGGGAAGGAATAGGACATTAGGTGACGAAATTATACAAAAAAGAGTACTGACCTTGTAAGCTGGTAGCCACAAGCGTTTAAGTTGATATTAAGAAAACAACACTCTTAAAGACGTAAATATCACGTTAATTAAGTGAAGAGAACTAGAATAAGGTTCAGGTACAAAATTATTTGGTCGTTGAACGATAAATCCGGAAATATCCGTTTTTATAAGAAAATCACGTCAAACGAATAGCGGTTCAAGTGAGTAGCGAATTAACAATTTTTCTAGGCACACTAACGGGCAGGAAACAAAACGGAAACAAGGGTTCAAGACTAACGAACACAATTGCACCAATAGAAATTAAGTAAAATGTATTTGTAAAGTTATTCAATGATGTAACATAATTATATTATATTACTCTTAAAAACGGTTTGATATTTGAAAACTTGGACAAATTAATAAATGGAGTAGTGATCTCACCATATCAAGACATTTTGACGTGAATTTCACATCGCATTTTCTCATTTATCCTTGATAAGTTAGATTGTTTGTGTTTGTACACACTTTTATACAAATATTCCCTAAAAAAAGGAGTTTTAAGACGCATCCCGACAGTTCCGGTATTCACATTCTATCAATCTTATCTTTTACTTACGGACGGAATAGCACGGAGCATTGCTTTGTTAAAAATGTCATGCATATACAAGGTCCTGCATCACTGCGTGCACGGAAGATAGCGCTGTTAATATGACAGATAGAGCAAAACGTCTCGGACAAACGTTATTCTTGACGAAAATCTTATATATTGATGCATATTATGATTCTGAAACAAAATTTAACTTTGTTTGAAGAAAATGCCCTAGTGGTAACCGTTTTTTTGAATATTAACATTTGTTTTTTTAAATTTTTACATTTTGAATACATCAGAGGGAGACTTTTCTCTTGTCCTGTTAGAAGAATAGCCATGGGATTCAGATATGTTGTTGGGAATACTTTTTGATACAATATTTAGTGAGAATGTGTGAGAAACTGCTCAGTCTGACCAAAAAGTGATTTCAAACTTCAATATCGTAAATTTTTTGAAACTTTTGTTTTGGTCTTCGTCAGATGCAGTCTTAAATGTATTATTGATCTGCTATGGTATTCCCTATATCTATCTCACATGGTTTTCGCGTTATTTCACAGAACTTTTTTTTGGGTATGAAAAAATATCCTTTGATGGTAACGCACAGTATATTTCTTAGTGTATAATTGATTAGCGTCACTCTATTAAAAATTGAAGGTCACACGTTTTGCTATCTCTTACCGATTTTGACTATATAAACACAAAATCCTATATCAGTACAACAACATGTGAGTGAGTATCCTGTGCTTAAAATTAGTTACAGCGTATTATATGTAGTATCGATCCAATACAATCAAGTAACGAAAGCTATGATTATAATTTCTATCCATGTGGGTGTATACGCAAACTGTTCTCCGAAATGCGTGAAATGGTTTCTTCCAAATTTTGTCCAGTACCCTACCATACTTTCTAGTTAGTCGCTATTGAATCTAATTTCAAACTGCAGTTCGGGTCAAAAGTTACGAAAAAAACTTTGCAATATCCAAATTTTAGAAAAAGCAGACTTTTAAAGGACATACCTACATAACATTTTAGAAAAATCAGACTTTTAAAGGATATACCTATATAACATTTTCGAGTTATTTTTTATTGCACTAAAACTTATGCACAGCATAGTGGAATGACTATGTTTTTGTTTCGGTTTATGATTTTACAGGGTTGGTAACCCATTGTGGCCAAAGCTGTAAAAAAACTTTGTGCACCAAAATTATTTGAGTAAACGACAAAACGCATTGAATAGATGGCCAAGAACAGTATTTCACAGTTCTATAGATTAAATATGGCCAAACATTTTCTTATACGCCTATTTTGTTGAGGAAACTGCCAAACGCATCTCTTCTATAGCAAAGCACGGGTTGCCAATACACAAGAACTAAGTATTGCGGTTGTATCGTGTTAGAATTTTTAACCAATGATGCTTAGAAACATGATCAATTGCATTGCATCGATAGGTATGCAAGTATGCAATTTGATGTTTCGTGACCTTGGTTATCATTCAGTGCCTAAGCCGCACGAAAACCTTACTTATTCACCAGCTTCCTTAAAAAAATAGTCAACCGCATTGCCTCGATAGGCTAAAACTAAGTATTACGGTTTACTGTGTTACGCAATATTGTTGTGAAAAATATTAAAAAAAAATTTGTTTATACAAGAACTTTGTTAGAAAAGCCATCAAACGTGTTGCATCGACAAGCAAGCATGCAATTTGGTGGTTTTATGACAAAAAACGTTTTTTATTTAAAAATTTAATTAGCAAATCGTCAAAACGCATTGCATCGATAGACATACACAGAATTCGGAGTTTTTACGATCTTGGTCATTATTCGGGGCCAAATATCCCCAACAAGCTTATTTACAAACTTCCTTAGGAAAATAGCCAAACGCGTGGACTCGATATTTAAGAAATAAGTGTGGTGGTGTTACCTATCATTTGGAATTAAAGATGCCAAACGGTACATTTCGATCGGCAAAAACAATTTTTATGATTTTACAGTGTTCGGCAACATTTGGGGCTAAAGATGTCCAATTCATTTCTTGGTTTTATGGCATTAGTCATCATTTTCAGATAAATATGCTCAAAAACTTTTGTCGTATACCAAAGTTGAGACATCGAGGCCAAAGCATCGATGCACATAAATTAATTTTACGATTTTATAGTCATTTGTGACCAAAGATGTCCAAACACTTTACTTATTTATACAGAAATTCTTTAAGGAAGGGTCACACGCATTGCTTCGATGCAAAAATTTTAAATGAAGTGGTTTTAAGACATTGACCTTTATTTGGAGCAGAAGATGCGTTCACTAATTTCGTTGAAAAACTGTCAAATGCACTAACTTGGCCCATAAAAATATATAATATTTTGTTCTAAGTAATTTTTTTTTCAAAAATGATTAAAAATTTTATTATTCAACAACTAAGTTTTAACTCATTAGGTTGGTTATTAGTTCTAATGAAATTTTACTGCTCTACTCAATTAAATGCATCAACTAGAAATTATCAAGACCACAGAAGATTCCAGATTTTATGCGTACTCCTAAGGTAACAAAGCTTCAACGTTTTGTTGCTTTAGAAGACCAACTTGATCGGTGTTGACTTACTTGTTCACATTTATTTCAATAAATCAAATGAGTTCTTGAAAAACAAACTGCCATAGTTATTGAAATGATGTCTACCTATCCGTGCATGTTAATATATAAGAACACATCCCTCATGTGCGTAAATAGGTTTCCTCTAAGTTTGATACACTGGTGTCGTATACGTTCTAGTGGGTCATAAATAAATAAATTTGGATTTACCGTTTTAATTCGAGTTGTTCATAATGCATACTAGCTATAGATTAGTCCAATAAACTTTCAACAGAACAGTGGGAGACGTCGAACGAATCCAGCCCAGCAGTTTCTTGAAAACTAAAAAAATCACACCATATTTGCTTTTCGGATGAATCCTGTACATAATTTCAGAGTCATTAAGCAATATTTGGTGTGTTACAAGTGAAAATGGATAACAGCGTAACAGATAATGAAGACGTGTCGATTTCTTAGTGAGATATAAGGGTCGCGGGGGTTGTTACGGAATTTTAATAGTTAGGGTAGCTCGCCGTATTACCAAAAGTCGCAAATTGGGGATAAGTCACACTTTAAAAAACTAATCAAACCGTCATAATAATGGGCGCCCGACCTTTGTTAAAATCCAAATCATTACAGTACACCTGAGCGCACCCAAAGTACAGTCAGATAAATAGTCAAATACACACTTACCTTACGCGGGCTCCAAGTCCAGGTGTACGAACACACGCACACACGCACACACGCACTCACGCACTCACGCACACACGTACACACGCACACACGCACACACGAACACACGCACACACGCACACACGCACACACGCACTCACGCACTCACGCACACGTACACGCACACGCACACACGCACACACGCACACACGCACACACGCACACACGCACACACGCACACACGCACACACGTACACACGCACACACGCACACACGTACACACGCACACGCACACACGCACACACGCACACACGCACACACGCACACACGTACACACGACACACGAACACACGCACACACGCACACACGCACACACGCACAGCACACACGCACACACGCACACGACACACGCACACGCACACACGCACACAGCACACAGCACATGCACACACGCACACACGCACACACGCCCCCCCTCTCCCCCCATACACACACAAACACACACACACACACACGCACGCACGCACGCACGCACGCACTCACGCACGTACGCACGCACTCACGCACGCACCCACCCACCCACCCACCCACCCACCCACCACACTTTTTAATTTACTTAACAACGACTTACTCTCTTAATTTTTAAACTCTATTCTAACGAACTAAATCTTGGAAAATTTTTGATTTTCAATTTCAACTAAATTAATACAAAGAAAAACATTTTAGATCTGAGCGAAATTTGATACGAACTACGATATTGAGCTTTACAACGAGTTCGCCAAAATCTACAGCAAGAGATACGTCAATTTAATATTTGAATTCTTATCCTTTTTAACACCAAAAATTCGATAACGTGAAATATGACAGTTCAACGTTCTTTATGGGAATGCAATTAATACCAACTATCAAAGTAATTTGGAAGCCAAGTCTCTCGATCTCCTCCCAAATCATTTCTTTCTGTGGGGTTAAATCAAGAACAAAGTCGACAAAAATATTCAGTTTGAAAATTTCAAAAATAAAGTCTGATAACTGTGGTAGAATTTCACCCCAGCAGTTGACAAAGGTATGGAGGAGAGACCATAAAGATCGTTTGCGATATTTTTTGGCCATAGTTCAATCTTAATGATTTGTAATAATTTGCAATGGTGAGACAAATTTTACAATTTTGCTTTCTCATATACTTACGTATAAAGGGAAAGGTTTAAGCTTTCAAAATCTTTTTTTGCATTTCTCTACGTTTTATGGCATAAACAACACGCTTTTGAACCATTGAAGCTATCAATATGAAATTTGGTACAAAAATTCTTCGCCATAAAAATCTAGGTTATGTTCGTTAATAAACAAAATCCAACCAGTGGCGTGGAATTTTGATGGTATTAGAAAATTAAAAAAATTCATTGCTTCAAATTTTAAAAAGTTACTAAATTAAAAAACCAAACTAATACTTTGTCATATAATTTAAAAATAAAAAAAATAATAACCGGTGGTTCACCATATTTAGGGTGCAAAATTGTGCATTTTATAATTTATTAACCGATTTTTTTCAAAGTCGGGTATTGGGTGTTTTTAGGATCGCTAATTATAAATTATTTCTCAAAATTAAAAAATTAAAAATGGTGGTTCAAAATTCAGGTATTGTGGCCTTTGAAGTTGCTTATTACAAATTTTTGGTTAAAATATGTTTACATAATATATATGAGAAAGAATTATGGCAGATAATTTGGCCGCGGTTTTTACTTTATTTCTTATTCATTTCATTTTAATTTGTGCGTGTTACAATTATATTTTACTAAAAATATAATTGAAATAAGTGAAAAACCTTAAAGTAAATGTTGATAAACTTCCCTTCGTTTCCTTACATGTCGGAGCGTGTTTACAAATGTTCCTAGTATCCCTCGAAATGATTCTATGATTAATATAAATGGCGAACGTCTGATGAACCAGGGAGCTATATTTCTGTTACCTAATTTTTTTCTAATAAAAACTCAATTTGTTGAAAAGTATGGGCAGGCGAATCATCTTGCTGAAATAATATCACCTGTTTATCTATTAAATTCATATGGTTGAAAAGTTCTCTTGTATGGTTGTATACATGTCAATGTACTTGGGACAGGTTAAAGTTTTTTGATAAGATAAGGGACAGATAAATGTCCAGCCATAATAATGTATCGCATTTTTCCGATACCCTGATAGTGATAGCATTTTTTTAGGGAGGGTCCGCAAAATCATGCTTGATTTTATCTCAGTTGATTAGTAAACCATTGCACAAAAATATAGGCGGCTTACTTGATTACCTGGTAACAGTGATTGCTTTCTTAAAATTTGAATGGTTCCCACACATAATCAAGTTTATTAGGGTAGACCTAAGGGTATCCGTGTACTGCTATTTTAGTTGTTTTACTTATTATAAACAGTTTTTTACCACTATTTTTAGTAAAGGTGCGCTCACCTGAGCTAAATGTAAGATATAAAATCAACAATACCTACATTATAGCAAATTACGCTCAGGAAACAAAGCACATTAATGTTAACGAGTCATTCAGGATCTTTTTGACATAAGATATAACATTCTCGCATATTACATTTTTCCGAGGATGAAAAAGGCGTTATTATGTGTATGTGACCACATTACTTTAGTAATCTTAATTACGATCTTTTTTGGCGATAGCACTTAAAAACACATGTTCCAACCATTGTAACGTTAAAGTAGTAATATTCAGTTATTGGCAAGCAATTGCCAAAAGCCATGTTTTGTGTGTAATTTACAATTTTAGGCTGAGACGACTTTTATTCACACCCACACTAAGATACCAAACACAAATAATGCATTTTGGGTTTGTATAAATGCTTTTAGCAATGCTCGACAGTAGTGACAATAACTAGTTTTAGAAGTGCCAGTCACTATGTTGTAATATTGTATAGGTGCTTCTAGACCCCAAAACCCAAAAAGTACGTTAAAAAGTATGACGAAGAAAGAATTTCTGAAGCTTTAGAAGATATTCTGAAGTGTCAGTCACTATGTTGTAATATTGTACAGGTGATTCAAGACGCCAAAACCCAAAGAGTACGTTAAAAAGTATGACGAAGAAAGAATTTCTGAAGCTTTAGAAGATATTCTAAACGATGGAATATCAAAGAAGTACAGTGTACCATGCGAAAATGGCAATAGATCGGAGGTAACAGATAAAAAGGAGCTGGTATCACAGTGGAATAAAGGGGATGACCGTGTTACTAATTTTTGCGTTAGTACAGCTCGTAATACGTAAAACACCATCAGGGTAAATCATAAATCATATATCCAAACAAACAAAAAAAACTTGCTTACCTTTTATCCCAAACCAGGTAAATCAGTGAATTGACAGCTTTGGTTCAATGTTTCCTACAAAACTTCAAAATATCTGCACGTAATCGCAGTAAAATGACGTGCTAATAAATCGGTCAAAGATCTTATTTATTCTATATTTACGTTACGTTAAATCACAAACAAAATCATATCTATAAAAAAAACAAAGTAGTAAATAATCTAAACAGGAAAGCTCCCACAAATTGATATGTTAAAGTTTTCATTAAGAATATAAAAAAAAAATTGATCGTTGTCGCTGTAAAGTTGCACAAATCAAAGTTTCCATAAAATAAATAAACCACTCGGGAACCTGAACGTAATAAAAATATCTAATCCTTTACATTTGGTACTGCGTAAATAATAACACACGTTGAGAAAGGAATGAGGTCACATATACGTTTACACCCAATATGAAATAATACCCCAATTCAATAACGCTATTCGTATATTATGACAATAATAAGAAAAACAAATTTAAATTTAATATACAGTAATAAGCCTATAATAAGAATAGCGCACAGAATATAATGATATTAATCACAGGCGAACACTCTTTAATATCATTCCCTCAAAGAGCATTTATGCAAAACTAAACACAAGGAAACGTATTGATCCGTCGACAAATACCATTAAAAAACACTTCATTAAAATCACCAACAAAACAAAAAATGTATGATAGTAGTTACCTTACGTTTACAACGATTGACTATCAGGAGTTCTCCACTTTCCTTTGTACAACGGTATAGGTATTTTTCATACAATTAAACCTCTAAGTAGTGGATCGATGGGTACCAGTCCTCTGGAACCTCTCCGACGTCACTCCCAATACAGAAACTTTACATTCGTCAAATTCCAACTTACAGTCACACGGATTCGGTAGTGGGAATTATTTACGCCAAGACCAGGTGATTATTGTTTGTTCAACTGGGTTAATATACGTATATCTTAATTTTTATACAAAACGTTCGTTATCCTTTATAGACACAATTTATCAACGCGATAATATAGTTACTGCAATTTCTTTCATTCGTTAGAACAGCTGTAAATGCGGATTTATCTTTGTAATGCACTATTGAATTTATTATCTAAGAATCCGCCGAATCGAGAAATACCCCAAATCTGAAGATATACTAAAACCAACAACATTCCTCATCAATGAGATTGTTAAATTCTCTTAGAAATCCGCAATAAGTGAACGTGCAAGCTCTCAGTTATAAGGACCCCAGTAGTGTGTAAGTAAATTTAATGGACCTCTACGTCCTCATCACGCGTCCTGCGTACAACCTCTTTCTTCAACAGCTTAACTAACACTCACGAATTTACAGATTCCACCATATTACATTTCACGTCATATCACCAATCATAAAAAGCTATTCCTTCAAATTCTAAGCACGGTAAAAACGAGATGAATTTCGAGAACCGAGTTAAAAAATTACGTTACTAGCTTCAATCTGCATCGTTAAGATACCTCGAGAAAATAAAACGTAACATGATGTGTATTCGTCGTCTCTAAACTTTGGAAAATCAACGTATTATAAATTTATTATTCATTATTTGCTAAAAATGTTAAATTCCCATATAAAGTTCCTTTTACTATTTTACGGAAATTCGCAAAACTGGCAAAATGCATATTGGAGTTTATTACACCAATGTCGTTACCAGTTCTTGTTATTATACCACGCTATAGAGTTTATTCTATGCTGTTAAAATGAATACGCATACATTTTTACATGTATTTTATACAAAACATGTTTTAATGTTGAAAAACTTAAAGGTACATTGTATTATAAAGTGAAGGCATTTACACTAACAAATCCGTTAACTTTATTAAAAGTATTTATTTATAAATTTGGTAGGAGCACGAACAAAGCGTAAGCAAGTATATCCCACGAAATGAAGGGAACACTAATATGCATAATTTTTTTTTCTAATTTGGTATGGAACTAAGAAGAATTATGTTGCTGTATACTAATGCAATAAGGGAAAGGCAATGTATTTCCGTTTTGTTTTCATTGAAATTTTCGTTTGAAGGTCGAGGCAAAAGTAAATTTCAATTAAAACTATATATTCCCATCCGTGCACTCTGAAGTTTACTCTTCGGATTTACAATTAATTACAATTAAATGTTATTAAACCTTATGGGAATTTTGTTTCATGATAAATAATTTAGTGTTTTTGTTATGATTTTGAATAGATTGAAAGCAAATAATTTGTACTTTATTAAAAACGGGCTGAGTGTTGCATGTCTCAAAAGGGAACACCTTCTTGAAACTGGTCCCTGCATCATGATGACAACTCTGGGCTGCATCTTGCTCCTGCATCTTCAGGGGTCTTTTTGACTTGCGCCCGTGTGGATTTTTGGGATTTTACCATATTGTTTTGATGCTCCGCCATCTTGTTTATGGTGTCCCTTTGTATTGCATAAATATCTACTCAAAATTAACTACCTTTAACTATCGCACTACAAGCGCACTTGTCGGAGATGGGGTAGTTTGTTTGCCTAATTGGCTACCCTTTTTAGACTGACTAACATACAACAAAAGGTTAGATAATTATATTTCCTATTCGGTACACTTCTAACTGAACTAAATAATTAATACTTCAACTTAAAAATGTTATTGTACACAACAAAAAGTAATGTTCTAGCGGTTTTTGCACAGGACGCGTTGGAAGATGGATAAGGTTAGTCGATTTTTCTGGACGAATCGGAATCGTTGGCTGGAAATATAACATTAGTACTGGGAGGTGTGTCCTAGTAGACCCTGGTTAGAACAGTATCGAAATTACGGAAAAGTAAATTTTTCTAAATTTTTGTCCTGTCGAACACGAGAGCAGTTTAATGTAGCGACTTTAACTACTATTATGGTAAAAAAACATGTAAATATTTATTTTACTCTCTGTTTAAGAAGGGATTCTACTTTGTATATTATCAACTTGTAGTCAGGACACTAATATTTTCTATAGAAGATACTCACCGGGTCAATGTTCTTTTCACAAATACAAATGGATTTTGTGCTTTAAATTTGCGTTTAGTATATAGAGGATTAACTAGTAAAACGTAAAGATAGTTTGTGCATAGGGGCCTCGACATAGAGACGCTAACTAAACTAATTATGTAACCGTGCACAATTGGTAATTATAATTACTGAGGATGATTAGAAATCATTAGATTTTGATTACGTTATGTGCTTTTTATACTAACCTTGCCTCTAGAGAATGAAATGAATTTAATTTTAACTATGTTCAATTAATAAGAAAACCTGCTGGGTTATGACAGCGATTTCGATGATTGTTAAACTACGTTAATAGAATAATTGGTGTTGATTGCTAAAGTGGATTTGCATTAACTTTGTGAATAGGTTTGGGGTCTTCCATAATAGATAATTACTCAGTACAGGTTACTGCATCTTCGATATTTTCACGAGCGGTGTCAAAATAAATCAGACTATTGTGCTAACACTTAACAAGCGTTTAAATGGCACGTCTTTAATAAAGTGTAACAGGTAGTATTTATACCATAACGGAGCCGGAAATTACTTTACGCAAAATTAATGATCTTTTCAGGCAAACGGTTTTAAACAAACATTTACAGTTTTTACATCTACAGTTGCGATCAGTATAAAGTGGGTATTTTAACGAGACTTCATAATAAAGTAATTATCCTAAGACAGGACTTACACTAAATGCAGCTTCAGCGGCGAGTAAATTTATGGTAATATGTATTAGCTCTCTAAGGGAACAAAGGCATATATCCAATCACAATCTAGGATAGCCTGGTTTTTCTAGGCGAAGAAACTCCTTGTCTAATCACGTATACCAAAGCAATCACTGGGCGGCTCACTTGCAGTATGAGTTAACTTGGATGTTAGAAGACTGTGACGCGGGTTACCGCTGCCCAGCATTCGTTGTCGTCTGATGGTAAATAACTGCGGCGTTGGCTTACTACTCTACTTTCTGCCTTTGTCCGGTGTATTAGTAAGTGTGTGTATAAGGTACCAATCTTAAGCGCGACCGTTTACGGTCTTGGAGAGATTGTTGGTGAGTATTTGATTTAAGAAACCTCAAGTACCGCTGCTGGTCTGGAATGGTTGGGAGAAACCTTGTAACAAACCTTTCAAGTTGTGTTAAAATATGCAATAATTTAGGCAACTTCGTGCATTTTTATGTCATGTGAATTGCATACCTTAGTGGCTGAAAAGTATGCGTTTAGATATTTTAAAGTGGAGGTTGAGCGCGAATTTTGTTTGCACATTGAGTTCGTGCGCAGACATGACTTTGAGGTCGTTGTTGTTACGATAATGAAAGCAAAAAGCGTCCATTTTTGCTCTTGAATATTTTTATCAAGTGTCGTAATTTTTATGGTAAGAGCTAATTAAACCTATTTTCATTGTTTGATATATTTATCCTTTTTAGGCACTTTTATTTTTACTTTTATTGTTACTTTTATTTTACTTTTTTACTATTATTTTGCTTTTATTTTTACTTTTATACGTTAAATATTCCTTTTATGTAATTTCATTGTACTATTACGTTTCAATTTAACGAGTATGACGCAATGGTACATTAACCCATTTAAATCTACCAAGCTTGGCTGTTTGTAAAGGAATTTACTTATTTTGGATCAACGAATATCAAAACTATTGTATTTCCATTTCAAGATTAATTGCACAACCAAATTTGAACGCGTGGCTTCGTCAGCACGTTTTATTAGTAACAGTATACCAGTGACAACCAAAATTTAAAAGTACTACATGTATTTTATTTCTAATCATTAGTTTATAATAAGGTATTTTTAAGTTAATTCAGTTACTAACATTAGTATTAAGAATTGCTACTTTATAACTTGAGTTAAAGATTTTTATAATAAACCTTGTTATTGTTTTCAATTTTACATTTATTACATTTACGGTTTACTTGTTTTCCATAAAATAAGTTGGCGTCCGAGGTATTTTGACATTTATGTGCAGTTTGAAGTTACATCTTTTTTGTGAAGGGAGCATATCTAACCACACACATATTTTCTAATTAAAGCAAATCAAATTTTAGAACATGATCCGTTTAATCGTCGACTGAGCTGAAGGCATCACATCTTCTATTTATTATTAGGAGTATAAGTAATATAAGGGGTGAAATTAATAACAACCACCTGCTACACCCATTTATTATTTTTTTATTACAACCTCGAGGCCCAAAGGCAACGAGAGTAACTCCCCTTTTTAGTAACGTATCGCACAGTTTTATACTCCGTGAGCGCTCATAACTTATTTCTTATTGGTCTATCGAGTGCAAGAGAGACTGTGAACCTCTCACATAATAAAGCGTTTAACAGATTTTATAATAAAGGTAGCAGGGGATACAAATGGATTGCCTCTTATTTCTGAACTCTTATAATTAAAAAAAAATGAGTAAATTAGGATGTATGAAGTAACGGTTTTCAACTTTTGATATCCTTTTGGCTTTACGGTTATCTTGTTTACTAGTGGCTTTTTGTTGTTTTCTATCTTATTTACGTGTTATACGTGCATCTCAATATGTGTGTACCCTCCTGGTAATTCTTCTCTCAACATGTATCCGTTGAAAGGTTCATTTGACTGTTTAATAAGTGACAATAGTGAACAAAGAATTTTTTCATATAATTTTTAAAACTGGAATTATCGTTTTTCGGCCATTTTTTAATTAATCCCAAACATTCATGGGTTAGCGTAGCTGAATTTGGGTCGGTAATAATTTTATGAATATTCTGTATTTCCAGATTTAGTCACAGTATCTTCAAATGTGACCCAGGCCCGTTTTTGACATACGGTCCGCTATGGGTCTGCCCATAGGGGACCGTACGTCAAAAGCCAGCAAGTTTAATACGCCAACAGCGCTAATGCTTGTTTTCGTAGAAATCAATTCTGCATCAACCCTGTTTTGCCAGTTTTGGTTCGGGAGGGATTCCTCCCATAACTCCCTCTTAAATTTTGGAATGGAGAGTCTTTCCATTATCTACCACCTAGGGGCCCCCCGTGTCCCGGACTGGCAACCGGCAACCGCAAAAACAAAAAATGTAGACTAGAGACAATACGTGAACAATATATCCGCGCAGATCTACGTTTTTTGTGTTTACGGTGTCATGGACCACCCTCTTACCCTGAAACTATTTACTATTTCTTTATTTGCTTAAATTTTACTTAAACTCCAAATTGTATACACTATCTTAAATCATTGACTGTGCGTTTTCCTTGTCCGTGAATCCTAAAAACACTTTAAAGCTTTTATTACTAGTCAAGCATTCAGCTTTCATATACGTTTTAAATGCAAGGTCTGTGTCGTAAATGTCATTCGAGTAACACTGAGCAACCATTTTAGCGTGATCTATTAAACTCATTCGTCATTCATCAATATGTCTGAATATTTCAAATCTTTTCCTGAGATTTTAATAACTGTATTTTCTGTTATTAAGCGGTACAATTAGATGACCAAAATGGATTCAAACATGCCATTGCGAAATATGACTCTAGGCTCCATACCCTTGATCTCCATTTTCATCTGAAACTATGGTACGTTTTCTAATCCTCTGGTAGAAAGAATAGGCTAACCACCTATTTTCATTGCTTTAGCTTCACAATTGTCAAAAATTTCCTTTTCTCGTTCAAAAACAAAGACAAGGCCTCTAACTCTTTAGTGGCACCCAGCAAGTCCAGATGATCTTTTTGCAAAGCTTCATTTGTTTGGTTCACCCTTTGCAAAATATCATTCCAAATCAGAATTAGTAGTGTTCTTAGAAAGTTGGCCAATGTTTTTCTGGATTTTTCAGCTGTAAATCGTGTGTCAGCAGTTAAGCAAGTTCCTCAAGTGCATCTCTGATTTTATTGTGGCTAGTAGTTAAAGCACGAAGACCATTAGCTCTTCCAGACCACCTTGTATCGCTCATAGATGTAACATAAATGTTATGTGCTCTTTCTACTGGTCTCCATCGTGTCTCTTTTTTACATTACTTTTGAACACATCCCACCTATGTGTAGATGATGAAAATAATGTGAAGAGGGACTGAACCAAGGTAAAAAAATTTCTGCTTCTGCACAGGCAAGATAGGTATTGCTTTTCTAGTTTGAGTTCTTCCGGTAAAGAAAGAGTACGCTCTTCAAGACCTTCAGCACTCTTACAAGGCGTTTAGAAGCATAGGCATCGGTTAGGGACACATACCGCAACACAACCGTCAATTGGTCACTTTTTCATACATCAGGTGTAGAGTCTATGGTCGGTGAAAATGACCAATCTTGATTAATCTCTTTGGTTTCTTATTTCATGAAGCACTCTTTTGTTCATAATGGTAATAAGTTCGCTAAAAACGTCAGATGTCAAGTATGAAACATTGCCATCTTTATTTCCATACTTGACGAAATATTGAGCTAATGCGTTAAGGCACTCTATGAAAAGACCATTAGATCGGTTGGTTATCACCACGAAATGGAAGATCCCTGACTACCGTAAATGTCACAATATTGATAACTTTAGTTAGACCGTCTCTCCAGTGCTTTACTCCTTTCTTATGCTGTGTTAATATCAGATATTCAACAGACTGGAAATTTTACTTGAAATTAATTTAAGGACGTTTACAAGATGATCACTTGATTATTCGTGCTGCTTAACCTTCTCAAAGAATTCTTCCAATCATGAAAACCTTCGGAAAAAGATGCTCGTTTCCTACCAAGTTGGAACAGAAGGCAAGGCGCGAAAAATACACGGCCTGTTATTTTGAATGCAATAGCCAGTCCCTTTGGAAGATTTCACCATTTGGAGCCCCCCAGAGAATTGATTTACTGAAATCTTCCACACGAATGTCGTTTCATGTTGTACCAAATGAATAAAGTTTAACGTTAAAGTCACATGTAATTAAGGACAACTATTATGCCATAAATAGACCTTACATCAGACTATAAAAAGAAAACGTGTTAAGGCGTACAACTACAGTAAATTAACAACATCAAAAATTTTAATATAACTGGCTGGCTACACTTACTTCCATTGAATTATATGGCATTGAAAACAAAAATCATTTTATTGAAAAAAATTAGAAAATGGATATATCGGAATGGGAGTAAGTTGGAAGGAACAAAATAAAGTGTCACACATACATTCATCTAAAACAGAAGATAATCCTAAAAAGTTACCTTCCCTGCAAGACCAAACCAACCCCGTAACCATGGTCTTCAACGACTAAAGGTCTTGAACGTGCCAAGAACCGCCACTCTTACCAACACAGTCCTCGAGTTCGACTTCAAGTTCAGCATATAGACGACGAAGTCCATGTGTACTTTTACAAAGTTCGTGAAGAGCTATAAAGCGTCTTTCCCATGAACCATCTTTTTAGACTTACGTCGTGGCATTTTCGACATTTTTCACTATTCAATAGATAATATTTCTACTGACGAAAATAATTGTAAGTGTTATGGAAACGTTTAGATTGTATAACTTTAATATAAAAACACACCATAAAAAAAAACCAAACAGGATAAGTATTTTAATCTGTCGTTTATGTTTAGGCATACGTATGGCCCAAGAAAACGAAGACAAATCAAAAACTCTTACAAACCGCAAGATGACCAAAAATCACACCATCATGGAAGCTTTAACTCTACTTCTAAAATACTTTAGATTAATTAACTTTCAACTCGTGAGTGGATGATGGAATTTACCATCAGTGAAAAGAATACATTTCACGTCAACATGATTAGTATATACAATATTCTCATTAGCTTCAGGACAGAACGTGATAATTGGCCTGGGACACCATTATCTTAACGATAAATCATAGGGCCGCAAGCCACTCTTGTGGATCTATAAGCGAGACTGTAACCACAAACTCAGTTATGATCAGTCACAGCGGTAAATAGCTTTCATTCAAAATAATGACAAAGCAGTTCCGCGATACAGACTACTGCGGGGCATTTGCGTTCGTTAGCACCAAAATTCCGGTCAACGCGAGGAAAATATTGAGACGTAAAGTATCATACGTATCTCGCTCTCACAGTTGCATGTGTCTGTGTCAGTACCTGTCACTGTACTTGTGCCTGTGCCTGTGCCTGTGTCTGTGTCTGTGCCTGTGCCTGTGCTTGTGCCTGTGCCTGTGCCTGCGCCTGTGCCTGTGCCTGTGCCTGTGCATGTGCCTGTGCCTGTGCCTCTGCCTGTGCCTGTGCCTGTGCCTGTGCCTGTGCCTGTGCCTGTGCCTGTGCCTGTGCCTGTGCCTGTGCCTGTGCCTGTGTCTGTGCCTGTGCCTGTATCTGTATCTGTGTCCCTGTATGCGCATGTCCCTGTTCATGTACCTGTGCCTGTATTTGTCACCGCACATATGCCTGCATCTCTATTACTGTCTATACTTGTACCTGTGTCTGTGCCTATCCCTGTTTCTGCCCCTGTGCCTGTACCTGTGTCTGCGCCTGTGTCCGTTTCTGTGTGTGTCTGTGTCTGTGTCTGAGTCTGAGTCTGTGTCTGTGTCTGTGACTGTGCCTGTACCTGTGTCTGCATCTGTGTCCGTGCCTGTGCCTGTGTCTGTCTGTGTATCTCTCTGCCTGGTATGTGTGTGTGTCTGTCTGTTCCTGTGCATGTACCTGTGTCTGTGCCTGTGCCTGTGCCTGTGTCTGTGCCTGTGCCTGTGCCTGTATCTGTATCTGTGTCTCTGTATGCGCATGTCTCTGTTCATGTACCTGTGTCTGTATTTGTCACCGCACATATGCCTGCATCTCTGTTACTGTCTATGCTTGTACCTGTGTCTGTGCCTGTCCGTGTTTCTGCCTCTGTGCCTGTACCTGTGTCTGCGCCTGTGTCCGTTTCTGTGTGTGTCTGTGTCTGTGTCTGAGTCTGAGTCTGTGTCTGTGTCTGTGACTGTGCCTGTACCTGTGTCTGCATCTGTGTCCGTGCCTGTGCCTGTGTCTGTCTGTGTATCTCTCTGCCTGGTATGTGTGTGTGTCCCTGTTCCTGTGCATGTACCTGTGTCTGTGCCTGTGCCTGTGCCTGTGCCTGTGTCTGTGCCTGTGCCTGTGCCTGTATCTGTATCTGTGTCTCTGTATGCGCATGTCTCTGTTCATGTACCTGTGTCTGTATTTGTCACCGCACATATGCCTGCATCTCTGTTACTGTCTATGCTTGTACCTGTGTCTGTACCTGTCCGTGTTTCTGCCTCTGTGCCTGTACCTGTGTCTGCGCCTGTGTCCGTGTCTGTGTGTGTCTGTGTCTGTGTCTGAGTCTGAGTCTGTGTCTGTGTCTGTGACTGTGCCTGTACCTGTGTCTGCATCTGTGTCCGTGCCTGTGCCTGTGTCTGTGTCTGTGCCTGTGTCTGTCTGTGTATCTCTCTGACTGGTATGTGTGCGTGTCTGTCTGTTCCTGTGCATGTACCTGTGCCTGTGCCTGTGCCTGTGCCTGTATCTGTATCTGTGTCTGTATCTGTGTCTCTGTATGCGCATGTGCCTGTTCATG